>CM035592.1:53097431-54297431 GCA_020423425.1 Chrysopa pallens | reverse complement strand
AAATCAAAAAACCAATGAATCACAATATGTAGACTTTTTTCTAATGGATTTCTAAGCCTAATACAAAAAACCGCATGTCTCTAAAAGCTATATTTTCGAGATATTCAGTCTGAAAATGATCTGAGTTGCCAAGTTTATTACAACATTACTAAAAAAAAGCTCAAAGCAAATTTACTGCACTCGTTTTTATTATAAAATTAAAATCTGGCAACCCTATTAAAATATAAACTTATAAATGCATTTATATAGTAAATGCTAGAACTGTGGAATCCGGTATGACCACTTCTTATAACATTATTATATATACCTATACGGTATCGAATTGTTGTTAGTTGAATAATATTATACAAAGGTACTATAAACTTTAACGTTAATGTACCTCTTTATAAACAAAAGAAACATGAAGTAACCTTTTTTTTTTATTCCTAGATGTTAAAAACCATTTAACTATCATGGTTTTGTAACTAAAAACAAAAATGTAAAATTATTGTATGATTATCATAATATTTCAGTTTTTAGAGAAAACGAAACGAACTATTAATAATAAAAGTAGGACAAAGTCCAAATTGTTTCACTTAACTAAACAAAAGATAAAACCATCCTACCGGTTACCTGATCAAACAATAGAAGTATTTCTGCATGCCATGATTACTTGGCTTTGTAGAACCGCTTGTTTATTTGATTTCTCAAGAGTCTAAATGCGGTCTACATGTTCTCCATAGTGAAGTTTGAATTCATTCAGTGAATATTTAATGGAAGAAGAAATCTGATATTTTACGTTTTAATAAATTTAAAAGTAAAACATTCATCATTGAATTTCATTTTATTAAAACACATAGTTGAACGTATGTAATTCTCCCGCTATTTTGAATGTATACTCAACTACAAAAAAAACTGCGTCACTTGAATGTTTGAACCTATTTAAAATTGTAATTTATACGATGTGTTAAACAGTTTTGCATTTACAATTTTCTTGTATTAAAGTAAAACATAGATTTTAACCTAAATAAATTTTAAAATGCTCCATAAAAGCGTGAATTTTATATTTTTAAATAGTAATGCAAACTGTAGGTCTTCGCATTTTATTGTTGTTGTCGAGTGTATGTTAGTTGTGTTTTTATGACGTAAGTGACAGATATTTTTCAAGGTATCATTCTAGAAGGATAATTCACGATCCTGTTAAGTAAATTAATTTTGAGAATGATTGTGAATTTTTGAAAAAAAGAATTGTCGCTTTTTATATATCCTACAAATATACGGTTTTCATGTAAATAATTATATGTGTCTTAATTTATTCCTGAGACAGTGGTAGCTGTAGACTTATTAAAGGGCCACCAAGTTCTTCACATTTAACGGCTCAAAAAGAGCTTAGGAATCGAATTGTACGCAACAGCTATATATTGTTGTATCAATTATTTTTAAATTTAATATTTAGAAAAAAAAACATATACAAGTGATGTGATGGATTAAAAGACCATCAAATGGCTAAGACATTTAAGCATTTACGAGGAATGTTCCAACTTCTCATAAATAATTTTCAGACAAATATTTTCATAATTATTTTTTGGTTTTAAAACATATATATATAAATATAAAAACGATACAAAATTAAATACACGATAAAAAATTTTACGAAATAATATGAATTAATATTTTGCTATACCAGTTATCACCTTCAATAGCTAAATAACATATCTTAATGTACTAAAATACTAGAAAATATAAACACTTCTATAAAGAAAATAAATTGAAATTTTTTGTTATTTTGGAGAACGCATGTCTTTAATAGTGGCGTGCAATTCGGGAACCTCTCGAATATCATTGTACTTTGAAGAAGAAATACCTTGTTAAATAATTTATAAAATTTCCAACACAAAGAAAAGAACTCATCATATGACACAAGAATTGAATTTGATTTATCTAGTCTTTTGTGATTATAATTATATCTCAAATTTGTTAAATGTTCGTATAGTGGCCTAATTTTCCGACCGTCATAAAGATAACTAAATCATATAAACGAAATCAGATCGCGAAATTTTGAAAGTAAGTCTACACCTAAGAGTGAATTTTTGTTTCATTATCCAAAATTTACTTCTTTTATTTCTTCAGTTTTAAAAATAATATGATTAAACCTCCTACACTTTATTTTTTTTCTAAATTTGTGTTTTAAAAAAGTACTTACTTCAAAGGAAGTTTTTATACGACAATAATTTAATATAACTTACAGGATTTGATATGTTAAAATTATTATATTTTTATGATAAAAAATCGAAACTTTCTAATTAAATGTAAATTGAATCATTGAAAACGAATGTGCGAAACTTGTATTGTGAATTTTAATGAATTTTATGTTGTGATTTGATTTTAAATTATTTTAAAAATGTTTGAAAAAAAATGTATATTTTATAATTTAATTATGTTAATAAACTGCTTAATATCATTCAATATATTTTATTAACAATTCATTAATAAAGTTTGAAATTCTTTTCAACCAAAATTCTTTTTCGATGTTACATCGTATAAACTGGAATTTTAACAATAATAAATATATAAATTGATGTTAAAAGCAGAATTTTGATAATCACAAAAAAAAAATCATTGTTCATAAAATAATTTAAATCATTTTCACGGTAACTTTGATTTGCAAGTACAATTGGTTACGGAAGATCAATGGCTCCTAAAATATGTATAGGATCTCAATTATGTAGAGATACTGGGAAAAAATGTTAACTGTAATGGCCGAAGCAACAGAGAGAAAAAAGTTTATATCAAAATTTTGTATTTTTGATTGAATATTAGTCTTAGTGCCTATCTAATTATGAAAAACGTATTATGACAAAATTTGGTCTAGAGCTTTTTGTATGGCCGCTATTTGTTCGAAATTGCCGGCCACGTTTCTTAATTTTCTTTTAATATCTCTGGTAATTTCTATTCGATTTAAAAAACCCACACATATCTCTATAAATGATTTTTTTTAAACATAATCTAAAAAAATTTTAAAGTTTATACCATTTTGAAAATATGATTTCTCTTTAATTATTTTTGTAGTAAGAGAATGGCAGAGCCCTAATTGGTTCCAAAATATAGAACTTTAAAACCTATCTAATATGCGCCCTAATAAACAAACAGTATATTAAACAAAATAGTATATATGCGTGTGTATGGTAGTGTATGTATTTTTTACGTATACTTCTCTACATCTATGCCAAATTTCATACTCCTCCGTCCGCCCAATTTTCGTAAAGAGGCGTAAAAAGTTTTTGCTTCACGTATAGATAAATATTGAAAACATAATATATTAAATTAAAACATAATAATTGTGAAATTCTAAAAGTTTTTTTTTTTTTTTTTTGGTCATAATATTTATACCCGACGATATATATAATATTGAAGGAAGGAATTCTTTTCATTAAAATGCAGATTTTTTTAAATACTTTGGCATTGACACTCACGTTAATTTATAACCTCAAATATTTTTATTTTAATTTTTAAATTTGAAATCATTCATTTTTTTTAAAATAAATTTTCTGTTTTGAACTTCCACCCCATTTCGCTTTATTCTATGTTTTATAGCGTTGATATAGGCACATAAAGTGTTTATGCATGATAAATTTATTGATAACATCATTATCATTCTATTTATTATTTTAAACGGATATGCAACACATAAAAATTGCCGTATGTATGTATATTATTTATAGTACAAAACAATAATATAATGTCAACGTACTATCTCTTATACGTAGTAAATAAGTACGATTTTTTCTAGTTAAAACAATGCAAGGTTATGTATAAGGTAGTAATTTAGATTAGTCTGAAAAAAATTGTTATTTAATAATGTAATTAAATGTGACATTAATTGTTACATGACTATAAATAACACAAATTTATTACACTTTCATACCTATTTTTGTGGAAATTGTACATTAAATTCCGTTTATTCGATCCGTAGCACATAAATAGATCACCTTAATCTGATTGTTGCTTCAATTCTATATTTCATTGATTAAAATAGATCTCCTCTCATTCTTAAAATTAATTTTAACATTTTTGAGAATTTTGCAGTAGTTTTCATAAACAGCTATTGTAATAAAGTTGGAAAAAGTTTCTTGGAACGTTGAGTTTCAACTTAGAACAGATAGTTTACGTATTAGGTTCCAACACGTGTTAAATCTCGTAAAAGCTTCTAAACATCTGAGCAAAAGCTCATTGGATTCAAAATGACGTCTTGAAAAATGTTTCATTAGCAGATAAAAATTGCAAAAGTTTTAAAAAAATTAAGATTAACAAAATGAACCGCAATAAATTTCCTAGATAAATAATACCTGCGTTCCACAATCACCTTTTTTAACGTTTTCAGGATGAATATAGGGTTAAAAATAAGTAATTTGGCCACCGTGGTCGACACAGTTCATTTTAACAACGAATTTTATAAAAATATTTGTTTAATTTTATAAAAAAAATTTTAAATTTTGATATAAGGTTTCATTTTTTACGTATAGTTGTACTAAATTATATGTTGAATCTTTCAAACATCATTCACCATCTTTTAATTAGGCTACCTGATTTTAAAGGATAGTACATAAATAATATCCTTTTATTACGATGTCGTCTTTGTCTAATTATTCTGTTTACTTCTCCGACATTTGTAAACAAAGGATTAATAAAATTAACGTGTTCATTTATAATGTCGTATAGTGTTAATAAACTTAAATTTATTGCTATGTTTAAGACACATAAAACTTTTATAATTAAAATCATTTTCCCTTTAAATGCAAAATAAATGTACTTAATATTCTCTTGAGAATGCAGTTAATGCTCTATTTATAAAAACAACTCATTCATAAACAATTTTCGTGTATAATTTGAAATGGCTTAATCATCTTTGAATTCAACATAATGAACTTGTGTCCTTATAATAAAACAGTTAAAATATGCTCATTTAGGTCGGAATGGCGAGAAAAAAAATTCATACGAACAATTATAAGTAAAAATTATTTAAATAAGTTTTTTTTCCAAATATTAAGTTGGAATGAGGAAAGTTTTTATAAAATCGCTATTATTGTTGCCATTTTTAGCCACAACGCAGGAATTAGAATTAAACTTAAACCACAATATTAATATGAAAACGGCGATCTAGTCAAAAAATTTCTCCAAAAATTTCATTTATTACAGTTTTTTTGTGAAAACATTATTTTTAACGTTTTCCCTACGTTTTCTGACATTTTTACGATTTTAAGAGAGTTTCAAGGGATATGAATTAAAAATGAAATACAATATTGTTATGAAAACGAAAATGGCGATATTCATTCATACATCATGAGTAATAATTACTCTCTTAATTGATCGGCAAGGTACCCCAATTATTGTTTTATATAATAAATAATATGATTCGTTAACTATAACATACTAAAAATTCGAATCATTATCTACTAATTTATTTTTCTATTAATGCCGAGAGACGAAGAGAGAAGGGCAGTTTACTTTTATTTTCTGAATCGATAATTAGTGTGACATTAGTCATTTATAATTTCCACCGTGTTATTAATATTGAATACAAAATATTATCCTTTACATTGCTCAAAGCAACTTCTTAAAAAATTGTTTAATTATTTATTCACTTTGAACTTAAGTAACTCAAGTATATTAATTGAGTTGCTACTCTGACAAAAAAAAAAATTATTAAAATTTTCGAAACACTTCATTATGTGATTATATCATTACCCAACGGGTATATTTCATTTCTCAACTAAGTTGGTCTGTTCTAAGCAATTCTGAAAATTTTCTATCAGTAACCAATGTGTGAATTCCAATTCACTTCCGAATAAAAAAAAGATCAAAAGTAAAGCATTAATAAACTCACAAAAAAAAAGTTTAATCATCAGTATAGACTTTATACTTTCTGATTTTTATTAAAAAATTATACTATATAACTTAGTGACTAGAGCTTTAAGCTCGATTTTTATAGGATCTTCGTTTGATTTTTATCAGGATTCATAGTTTTTTATAACTAGGTATAACTAGGTTTTTGCATTTTGTTTGTCTGTATCTACCTATGTTTATTCCGCTGTAACTTTCGAGTGCCATACTCGATTTTAACGAAATTTGAAATTTGATCGCATTTAGGCAATTCTCCATATTGTAAAAAATTACTTATTTCTAAAAAAAAAAAAAATAAACTTTTATTTAAAACCGAGACTTTATGTTTCGAAAGCAGGGTTTCTCACCACAAAGCTACTGTTCTATGTATTTATATACTTTTTTTCTTTTTATTTAATTCATATTATATTTAATTTTTTACCATAATTGATTTGATCAATATAATATTTTATAAGATAATGTTTTGAATTATGTCAGATATCTTCTAAATTTTGTTTACGTATTATTATTAATATACTTTTTATTTACTTCTAAGTCAGGCCTGCTGTTCACAGAACTACCAGTTTTTTTTTTGTTTGATAAGACTGATCTGTTTAAAAATTGTAATTAATTCATACGATAAATTTTATAAATTCATGCAAAATATTTAAAAAAAAAAATTGATTAGTCAAACAGATCCAAAGTATAGCTTACAATATTTAATTACATTCAGGTCATGATATATCAATCACCTATGCCCTGAATATGATTTCTTAAGTTTTAATATATACACAATTTCATATATATTTTACGATGTGTTGTGTTTTTTTTTTTTTTTCATTTAGATACAATGAATAAAAAATATATTATTTTACAAAGATGGTATGTCAAGTTTTAGATTAATTAATTATATGATACTGATTTTATATATAAGTGCTTTTAAAATAGCTGAAGCCTGCAGCACATAGCTTTGTAGTACTCTGAGCACCTTTAATTTAATTTTTTTTTTAGTGTGATAATTAAAATTAATTTTCATACATAATATTTAAGTATTTGAAAATAATTAAGTTCAAACAAAATTTATATTGATACAAACTTCAATTTATAGATATTCAAAACAAAATGTATCTATCTTTAAAGTTCTGTAATATTTTAAAACATATGATGTACTGCATTTTAGAAAACTGTACAAAAATGGAGTTTTAATTAAATGTATTTTTGTATCGATAGTAACAATTGAATTCCACACTTTTAAAGTTTTATATGCGCGTGGGATTGTTTTGCAACCTTCTCCTTAGCAATCAGAGTAATCAAAGTTCCAACTTTGATGTAAAACTACATCATGCATTCACTCACAAAATTTCATCAAAATCGGATGAATATAAAAATACCCATTATCGAATACATTAATATAAATAGCTATCTCTATGCAAACGCTTGAAAAAAATAGTTTTCCGCATTTGTATAACCTAAAATTCTTTGTTTCAGTAAACGGACTTTATGCTTTACCCGTTTTTTCATTGCAATTTTTCTATAATAAGGAAGCCTGTGATGAATCGATTGTGACACAATTGCAAACCTATATCACGCATGTACATATAAAATTTTATCAAAGTCGGATAAACGGTTCACAAAATATCAGCATTTAAGTGTAAAACAAGGGAGTAAGTTTCGATAGCCATATTCCCGATACGGTAATAGACTTTTAAATCTCATCTGTCTCATCTCGACCATCCCGAACATCTCCACTAATGTTTACCAAAAAATTATAAACATTGGTAAAATATTTTTGAAATTATGGGCGTTCGTGTAAATGATTTTCACTGACCGACGACAGACCAACGTATACGACACGAAAGTTGTTCAGAAAGTTCCAAACGTCAACACATAAAAAATTCGAAGAGAAAAAAAAAATTTTTTTTTCAAACACGAACACAATACTTCCGATATCATAGATTTAACTCGGAAATAAAATGAAGTATATAACAATCATTAGTTTGTAGGTAAATTAATTATAAAAAAAAAAAGTTTTTCCAAAAGCGGGGACTAACATGATGGAGCTGTAGACACCCTAAGTGGCATTCACTTTGCATAAAATATAAATAAATAAAAGCAGTAAAATTTAAATTGTGATTAACTATACGGATTTATGTATTATATAGATATATATATGTATAGATATATATATGTAACAGCTTGAACATTAGAAAACAGTTGTGGATAATTTTTTTTTTTACAATACATTTTCCACAAGCTTCATATTATTACAACGAATCTGTCTAGACAGTATTACACTATTCATCCCTTTTACTGCATATTTTTTATTTCTGACATTACATAAATATTCTAACAACAAATTATATACGAATATTATCAAACGTAAGATCTAGCATTTATTAAAAACTATCTTGTACCCGCAGCTTCGCTATCGTTCTTATCAAACATATAAAACAAACAGTTACAAATTATATTGGTATGAATGTGCAAGATACGAACTTGGAGCAACCCAAACAAAAGTTGTTTTTATTAAAAATATAAACATTTGTTTAAATATCTCTTCAGCGTTTAGAAATTGTATTTATAAAGAGTGGGCCATGCAGTGTGGAAACGTAATTAACGCTTTTGTAATTTTTGAATTTTTTAGTAATAAAAAAAAATATTTAGAATGCTTGCCACGTGATAAAACCTATAGCTTTCTGTTGGTGAGAATTGTTAAAATCGGTTAGTAATTTAAGCGTGAAAATTATGATTAATATTATTTCCATATTCCAATGAAAGTCATCAGAAAGGATGTGCTGAAATAGTATACAAATGAATAAAGATGGAATATTGTAAAAGTTACTTTAGCTTTTTGGGTTCTAAAACTTGTAATTATTCAAGAATAACTGCCACTAACTCGTTTCGATAGGCGTCACTCATCCACTTTTATGGACTTCAATAAATAGCCTTAAACCATAAAATAAAAAGTGAAAAATTTTCTAGTGTCCTTTGAGGATTGTACTATTTCAGTGCTCATATAATTGCGATATCCAGAGTCCATAAGAAATATACCTAAACTTATTATTTTTAGCTATAATCGAATAAATTTCGATATTTTGCCCCAATTTCCTAGATCAAATTATTTTGTATTTTATAAATCGTGTCTTTGTCATATATTTGAATGTAGATGCATTTGAAATCATCTAAATTTGTAGTCGAAATACGTATTTATAAAATACAAAATAATTTGATTTAGGAAATTGGGGCAAAAAATCGAAATTTATTCGAAAAAAAACCTAGAGTTCTCTAAAATAATTATAAAATTTAGCTATATTGTTTATGAAAGAAAATCAGAGAGTCTACGAAAAAAATAGCAATTTTACCAAGAGCATATTTGTTTTCAAAAATAATCCATATTTCAGCCAGATTTTAAACGGATTTTATCTACAATTTAAATAATTATTTCAAATAAATAATAATTCTTGGCAATACGGAAAATGTAGGGTCAGTGTACTGAATATGTTTCTAAAAGACAGATACATAATGTTGCGTGTCACACGAATGGCGGCTAAATACAAATTAAGGTTTAATTTATGATACATTTCTTCTTATCTTATTTTTAGTTAATAAGATGGTAAATTTATAATAAATATAGATTAAACCTTGAATGCAGTTTTAAAGAATGCTTTAAATTTTTATTTCAATCTGTTCAAATTATGGACATCAAATTTTAAATTATATTTAAACCAATAAAAAACAAGCCGTAATAGGGCGCAACTCTGCAAAGTCACAACAAGAATATAGAAAATAAAGTGAATTTATATTACTTTATTAATTATAATACATATTATATAAGTATTTAAAAAAGTGTGGTAATTAACTGTATTTGAACTGGAATTGTGGCAAATCTAAACAGTGTATGAGAATAACATTTGAAAGAAATCTTGTATGTTTTGAAAAAACAATTTTTGATTTTTACTATTGAACTTGTGTACTTCTTCGCATTTGTTGATAATCATTTAGTAGTTTAAATTTGAATCTTAAATTCTAAACAATTATGGCATTTTCCAATAATACCTTATACTATTAATCATTCAAATCACAATAAAAAGGTGATGAATGTGTGTTGTGCTTCCAGCAATATCCAACTCATCCAATTGAGAATTAATAGCTCAAATGATAGGTCTTGAGTCACTAAATGTTCTTAGACCAAAACGAACCCTCTTTATTCATTAGACCTGAAAATACTAGGATACAGAACTATCAGAACACTTGGAAGTGTTCTGAAGGAAGAAACGCCTCATAAAACCTTGATAAACGCAAAAGATACATTTAATCCGATGCTTGATGTTTCATCTGTACACTAATACATTTCATTTAAAAAAAAAAAAAATTGTAAATTGACTGGATAGAACGGCCGGACGGACTCGGAACAGTTTTCACCTACACTAAAAAACAGAAAATCTTTTGAATTAAAGAAATCAATATGTCCAATTTATTCGAAACAAATTATTATGTATCATTATATTCTTTTTAATGTATACTTGAAATTTATTTTATAATCAATCATAATTTGATTTTTACAATAATAAATAATAATGATTGTTGTCATAGAAATTCATTAAAAAATTAATTATGGATATTAAATATTCTCTCGAACTTATAGACAATCAAAAGGACGAAAATCGTTAGTTTTGCAATAAAAAACAGAAATTATCGACATAAAAACTATCCTATGCTTTAACCAAAGAATAAATCACAGATTTAAAAAAAAAATATTGTTAAGATTGAATCAGTAGTTTCGGAGTCTATCGAGGACGAAAAATATATACATTTAAATATAAAATATACGTTACACGTATGCATAAAGATATATATTTTTGTAATCCCTTTTTCATTTCCTCTAGTCGATAAGTTTGGTTAACTTTTTTGGTTATCGTGTTACAATTTCGCTTCAAAAATTCGTCATTTTTTTTTGTTTGTTTTCAAACAACTATCTTAGATTTTTAAGATAAATATAACGATACCTTAACTGTCGAAATCCAGCTGTTTAGAAGATAAGTGTTAATAAAGAAATTTACATACACGCGCAAGAAACATATAAACCTTCCTTGGCGGTTGGTAAAAAAAAATAGAATTTTATGTTGTGTTATGTGACATTAAATAAATGTTTATACAACAACCACAAAATTTTAATAACTATATTTTTCAAAATTCTAAAAGGATGGTGACAATTAGTAACACTTAATTGTGTATAATAATAGATTTAGGTAGTAAATTTATGCTTATAGAATTACATAATGACAGTTATTAGTACAAAAAAAAAATGAACTGGTGATGAATATATTATATTCATATGTAAAATAGGGACATCTTAGCATAAAACTTAGCTATAGTAGTATTACCTTAACAAGTAATATAAGAGGAATTCTAAACATTGATTTAACATCAGATAAAAAAATATTAATAATGCCTTGAACGTGACTCGGATTTTAAATTGTTACTTAAATCTTTTAACTAAGTACCCATAATTTATTATTAAACTTTTGTAATAATTATTAAAAAATATTTTTATGAAAGGATTTAGCCAAATAAAACCATTTTACAAACACGTATTTCCATCCAGATTGTTTTTATTATCATTTGTGGAATTAAGGGTAATGTAAGTCTGTGTACAAAGGCGGTCAGCATAATTACTCCAAAACGAAAAGTGTTAGTACTGCTAGAGTAGGTAACACTGTATTAACCATTTGACTTCGTATTACACCCTTTGACTTGCCGCCAAATTTTAAATGCCTGTTCAGTTAGTGTTATTCATTTGAGAGTGGTGCATCGTAATTGTTTTTTTGCCGATTTTGATATAGAAAAAGGCTCTACAACTTAAACTTTAATTATGGATTTTATAATAAGTTTTTAGTTTTATGCTATTCTTCTTATACAATATTTAAATATCAGAAAAGCATTTATTTATGTACAATATTAGAAGATAAATTTGATTGCCCTCAACATTCTCTTTAAGCTCTTTGCAGATTTGATTTTTTATTTATTTATATTATATAGATGCCAAAATTAAGACGTAGGTCTACCGAAATGGCGAAATGAAAGACAGAAACTTCTGAAAAAGTTTGAAACTCATCGATGAAATTGAATCTATGAGAAAAGTTGCCAAGCTCATGGAACTCTGTGTGGGTTTCTGGCCACACTATGTAGTGGGTGGGAGGCAGCCGTGGGTTATGTATTGAAATTTGCTTAGAATCTTTGATCACAATTTCGCTCAAGGCGACCGCTATTAACCGCGTATGTGGCTAATGATAGTCAAAGAGGATTTTTTTTAAATTTAAGCTAAATCTTTATAATTATAACAAATTCATTAAAAAGTTATCAAATATAAAAATTATTTCTTAAAGACTTAGAGAATGTGTTAAATCAATTTAAATAAATATATCGTTTAAAATTTTCACTTTATTCACATTTTTCCTTAAGCGATTGCACATTACCCCTTTCTGCCCTAAAACTCTATATTATCAATAGGCGTAGTATTATTTTTATTGTCATTAAGACCATTGAATTATTAATAGTTATTTCAAAGTATATCTCTAGATTGCGTGTGTCATCCTTGAGAAAACGCCAATTTCAAAAAATCAATTTTTGTAGATATTACAGCAAAAAAAAAAAAATTAATATATCATATAGCTTGATTTGCATGATAGGGTTCCAGCGTTCAAGGCTCAGGGCAATCGGTATAGTTCTTTTTTCCATTACCGCCTTGACAATTAATTTTTTCTATCCTATTACCATCAACATAGACTCTAACCATAATAAAGAATCGGTTTCCCAGGTACTTTATAAAACAAATTATCTATACTCTGGTCGTATTGATACTTTTTTAATGCTTTTGTTTCATCTCTAATTATAAGTAGTTACAACATCGATATTTTATTTTTACGTTAGAACTCTATTGACAATCCCAATAGTGAATGTACTTTTACAGCCACAAAAATCAATCTTTTAATTACTTTACTATAAATAAGTAAACTGCTTATGAACAGATGTATTTATATCAGAAGGTGTAAAGATATCAGTGATGAAATGTTAATTTAAAAATTAAATTTGTATATAAATAGGTATTATAGTTAAGATTATATCGATTATATGGTGAATATGTTTGTATTCATTTCAGTACATTGATCTAATAATAATTAATAAATGATACTTAAAGAATATAATAAATATATATACACTTGGCTTATGTTTCATCCAATTATGGTCAAAATAAAATATATCATTTTTAAGTCAAGGTTCTTGAAAGTATTTTTATATTACATTTTATTTCATACCTTACAAAAATGTAGCATATCAGACAGAGTTATTGAAAAGTTATTTATTATAAATCAAGTAATAATCCCCTTTCAATTAGTTTGTCTTTTGTATACGATAATAATAGGGTGGACGAGCAAGGTCCACGTGACGAACCTCCCAATGAGGAGATTAAAAAAGCAATAATTTGTTTAGTATTCCAAAAATGCGTATTTTTTTTGTCTTTTTTTTCTCAACAAAAAACGGATGAACCCATTATGTTGAAAAGTCATTCATTTTTAAGTTACGCAATTACCCGCCGAATTAAAGTGATTCCATGTCAATATCATTATTTTATCTTAAGATAATCGAGACACAAAAAAGGGTCGCACATACGTACGTTCATACGTGCATATATATATACACACAGCACCAGATATCTCTCTAAAAACGTTGGGTTTGAGTTCTAGTGATATTGTAACCTAAAGATGTGACAAAATTCGGAATTTACAAAATGGGAAGCGATATATCAGAAATAAGCTATCTTAATCGTAAAATAAGTGATATTTTTGTATGTTTTAGTCATTATTTGTGCCAAGTAAATCCAAACATAGGGAAATTTTTTTGAAGATTTTCGTTATGACAATTAGTAACTAATAATTGTACTAGAGTTTAATTTTTTTGGTTTTTTCACATTATCCTTTTTTTGTGCAAAATTAAGGTTTCTTTTATTCTATGAACAAAGAGTTCTCAAGAAATCACTCTCAACTTTTACAAAAAGTATAAAACTATTTCTGAATAGCGTAGCTTAAAAATTATTTAATTCATTAAAAGCTAAAAGATACTAAACTGGGTCAAAATTAAAATCTGAATCCTAAAAATCCAGAAAAGTTTTTACTTACGGTAGATACTGTGTAAGCTGTTAAATTTACAATAAATTCAGCTGAAAGTTAGCCCATTAATACTAAATATAAATACATTCAGTATTTTTATGGATATAAAATTTTGAGAATAATAGGGATGTTGATTGATATTGAATTTGCTATAATACAAAATGTGAAAATAGACTCAATACCATTACTAAACTTAAAAAATAAATTAAAATTGATACAAAAATACCGCAGTTATTAGCTATCAAAGATTATATTTCCATCTCATACTTGAAAACGGGATTTAACATGAAATTTATATCTAGATAGGAACAGTTGACGTCATTGGTTCATATTTCCATTTTTGTTTAATTAGAAATATATATCTATATCTTGTTTATTTTTTAAAAAATTTTTTTAAACTTCAGATCCATATTCATGAAGTAAAGATGCTTCAAGTAAAGTAATACAAAAATTTAGTCACATCTAATATATAGTCACGAGCTTATACAGAGTATTTAAATAATTAATTTTGTTTTTGTATTAATATGATTTTTGTAGATTTTATTAATTTGGTTTTTGCCAAACTGTTATTTATAATTAATTGAAACTGATTTATTTGTTATAATGAAATTGTGGAGGTTGTAATTGATTAAAACATGGTTTATTTATAAAAATATATTTGTTACGTACATTTTATATGATAATATGACAGGAAATAATTATAGTATTAAATAATATTCAAAGACAATTGTAATAATTATTCGTGTATTGTTATTCTTTAAATAAATAATTATATCATATTATATTCTTTTTATATTCGTATGTTAATTTAATAAAATTATTTATTTAAACAATTTTAATTGTATACAGAAAATATAAAATTTTGTGGGAATACCAATGGATGAATAAACTTTGAATCTTGAAGATGTCAAAAAAAACGAACCTACATTTCATGTTTTTTAAAATTAAATAATACTGGTTTTTTATGGTGTATTAAGATCTTTAACAGATTTAATTTTATTTAATTAAGTATAACTTCGATTTTAACATGAATAAACTATAAATTACACCATAAAAATCGTGTATTTTTTAAATATAAAAAACATTTTTATTATTATTATTTTTTTTGGCCGGGACTATCACCGTTGATATTAAATTTGACCCTCATCAAGTGTAATTTTCGGTACAAACAGAAATCTAACTTTATCCTTCAAAGTCCCATCTATCCCTATACTAAAGTTTATCAAAATTGGTTTAACCCCTTAGACGCGAGAACGTGAAACAGTTATTTTCATATTAATATTAGTTAGAATTATAAAATCAATACTTATGATAAAAATGATGTATGATTTTAAATCGATAATAAAAATATTAATTTAACTGCAGAGTTCATCGTTTTATTTTTTATTTTTTTTATTTTAAAAGATAAAATTAATAGGAAAAACTTTTTCTCTTTCTCCATAATCAATTTTATATTGTTTATATGAAATATAATATAGCGTTACTAATATCCTTACCAAGCAATAAATATTTATATTGCGTTATAATATTTTTATTGGGTAATAATATATTTTCTGTTGAATCAGGAATTCTTTTTATTTTTTTCTATGTCAAATATTTATCAACTTAAAATATCACTACTTTCCAGTTTTTCCATAATAGAACAATTTTAAAGTATTAAGAGGAATTGATACAAAAAAATAATGAAACATCTATAATAAAGAAAAAACTCTCATGTAATATACATTGTATTTTTTTCAATTTTCGCCAAAAAAATAACTTAATAATTATCCAAATTTTATTGAAATTTGGTAAGCACAAACTTTACATGGGCGGTTCGAAGAGTTTTTCGCATAACTGTATTTAGAATCACTTAATTGTCCATTATCATTTGTGAATCAGCTAAATCGGTTTATTAGGTTCTATGGATTTATAACCCATCTTTAAAAGAGAAAGAAGTATAAAGTTCAAATACACAAAAAACCTTGGTTTCTCAAAGACAAAACATATTTTTTTTTCAAATTTTTCGTAAACTAGAATTTGTCAAATTCTAGCTAAACTACAACTAGTTCACACGTTGATAATAGTACTATGTATTATAATTAATGTAATAATAGTTATAATATATAATACATTATTTTAATATAATAAAATGTTATAGATATGCCTACGCACTACGTTTTTTATTTATTTTATTAATGTTAATAATTAATAGAAATTTCAGCATTGATATTCCATCATGTATCAGGTATTTAAACAATTTAGACTTATATTTTTTAACTTTATTTATGTAATCTTAAATTCTTAATACAACAAGTGAAGATAATAACTAGCAGAGTTATTTGTTTAGATACTCGACATTTGATTGAATATCATTTTTTGGGCTATTTTTAACTATCATTCATAAAAGTATTCAGTCTATACAGTTATGTATAAATATAATATGTATTGCAATTACTAATATGTGATAATTAGTTAAATTTGAGCTTCAAAAGTTGTTTGTTTCATATAAACATTTTTTGTATTTAAACTTTTCTTCTATCTTTTATAGTTTAAAAGTGGCATCAAGGATCTATTGAACCCAATTGACCGATTTTGATCATTCACGAACTTATTTTTTGTGTTTAGAATACGTCACCAAAATTTCAGATCGCTATCAATTTTTGTTTTTGTGTTATCGTGATTACGGGCAGTCGGAAATGAACTAATTTTGTTAATGCGGTTAATATTAGATAAAAACTTTAGAGTAAAATTAATATTCTCAGACATATTATTATGTATGTCGAGTATAAAAAGTAGCTGGAGTATGAAACCCCATATGGTGTGATATTTTTTACATAATATAATAAAAGTTATTTTATCAAAGAACTTTTTTTTTGTGTTTCGCTAATACACTTATAATAATAGTACTTTGTATGATAATGGTACCTAACTCATATTTTGATGTAAAGATACTGTTTTCATAGTCACATGTCATCGTAAATAACGATAATATATGTATCGAATTGAGGTAGGTAGTATATAAGTAATGCATCTTGGGTGGTCATGCGGGCGGATATTTTTTAATTATGTTTTATATTTGATATATATTTGTCATTTTCGTTACATAATTTTTCATATACCGCTGGAAAGCTGGAAAAGGTTACGTCAATTATGACTTCAATTTTTTGAGATTTTGAACAAATAACAATTGAGTAGTCTAATAATGGTTTTTATAACGATTTTGGAAAAAAATACTTACCAGAAGAATAATAAATCATAATACTTCCGATATCCATAGATATAATTCGGAAGTAAAATTATAAAATCATATATTCAGTAATCCTTTTTTTTTTGGGAGAAACTCTTCGTAATGTCTATTGTTTTAATATGAGTATAAAATCTAATTTCATTTGAATACTCAATTTTTGAGTTATGTTCGCGAAAATAATGTTTCCGAGAACAAAAGAAATTTTTTTTTGGCTGCGTTATACACACATAGAGGTTATATGCCTTTCATAACAGATTTTTAAATATTTTAATTAATATGTTCAACAACTGTGTATTTTTTTTTTTTTTTAATTATTTAATTTTACCCAACGAATTAAAATTTTTTATTAAATTCTGCAAAAAATATTTTTACAATATTCTCTCCCACGTAAATTCGTCTAATGATGACTTTTTCATTTTTAAAAATCTTATTTAGAATTAATAATTAATGTTAATAATAAGTTAATTAATTAATAATGAATTCATTTTATCATAATATGACAAAGAAGTAATTAATAAAATCATAGAATATTTCGTTAATTATTAGTCTAATACTTATAAGCTTCTTAAAATAAAATTAACTTAAATTAATAATTAATGTTAATAATAAGTTATTAATTAATAATGAATTCATTTTATCATAATATGAGAAAGAAGTAATTAATAAAATCATAGAATATTTCGTTAATGATTAGTCTAATACTTATAAGCTTCTTAAAATAAAATGAACTTAAATTAATAATTAATGTTAATAATAAGTTATTAATTAATAATGAATTCATTTTATCATAATATCAGAAAGAAGTAATTAATAAAATTATAGAATATTTCGTTAATTATTGGTCTAATACTTATAAGCTTCTTAAAATAAAATTAACTTAAATTTCATTGAAAATAATCTTATGAGTAAATTAAACACTTTTTGTGCACTATACAAAAAATATGAAATACAAAATTTAAATTGACTTTTTTTCATTTTTAATTAAGGTAATTAAGTCTCCAACAGAAAAAAATATTTTGAAATTCTCAATTCAACTGGAATAATTTGGGCACAATTATTTTAGTAATTTCTAAATTGTTAACATGTTGATTAAGAGCGATTATTCACAGCTTTTATTAACATTAACGACCGTGCTTCTATCAAGCTGTAGACCTAAATTACTTAAATTTAGTATGCACAATATTGACATGAACACGTAGGGCTTGACAAAGAGTTTTTAACGAAAAAAAATTTTTTAGGTAAAAATCAAAATTTGATTTTATATTTAAAAATATTTTTTCGAGAATAACTCTTCGATAAGCCCTCCGTTTTCATGTGAATATTGTACATACTAAATTTCAAAACATTTGGGTAAGTATTTTTTGAGTTATTTCAGCGCGAAAATTGAAAGATTTTTACATAATGCAAAGTGTTTCAGTATTATGTTCCAATTCCCATTAAAGTTGAATGCAGATCGATCATACTTTCTCATTAAAGAGGCCTTTTTTAACGACTTATGATTGACGAATAATTCATTGCCGTAAAAAATTTAAAAATTGTATTTTCTGCTTTAATAAATTTCTTCGCTAAATCAATGAGAATATTCAGAAAACTTAACAATACAGTTTAAAAATCTGCCAAACAAATTAAGTAGAATACCCTAAATGTTCAACGCATGCGAGAATTCGTAATGCTTGAACCTGCGTTATTTAAAATTTATGAGTATCTCAAAATTAAACTCAAAACCGCATTTTTTTGCTTGAACATAATAGGAGGGGAGGGGGAGTGTTGTTAAAACAAAAAATTACTTTCCTACTCTATTTCCATGCAGTTGAATAAATCCACATCGTGGTAACTTGCCTTAAAAATTGCTATTTTTATAGATTTTACATAAGGAAGAAGTGCAATTAGAGTTTTCCTATTTACTCGGATCCATTCACAACAATTTCATAAAATTGTATCTTCGTGGTAAAAATAGTTTTTTGAAAATTTTATCCAAAGGGGGTGAAATATTTTTGCGAGTAATGAAATTGTTAATTTATAAATACAAATCTATTGCAGTTTGGTCGACTGAAATACTTACAGCAACGGTTACGGAGACGCTTTACATTTTAAACAATATTAATTAATTGGCTTAATAAATTTGTATTACATATATAAAAATGGCAAAACAATAATAATAGTAAAAGTATTCGTTAATCAGTAATAATAAATCATTTACGATTAAATTATTTTGTTATTTATTGTGTTGGTATTGCAATATAAAGAAGATGATTATATTCCAGAAAAAAAAAAAAAGAAATTTGCACAAATTCAAAAACCATTCTATATTTATCTGCAAAACACATCGCAACACCTGTTGTGTTGGTGGTTTCCTTCCTTCAAGGAAATATCCCAACCAGATTGTTATTGCATTTGAGTTCACTATACAATTCATTTGAATGCTTTAAATGATCAATTGTACCTTTGTGTATTCATTTTTATTGTATTATTAGTAATTCAGGAGCGTATATATCGTATTTTAAGAATAGTATTGTAAACTTCTTAAAAAAATAGTATATTTTGTACTTTCACGTTATTTTTCATTGACATCCAAAATTATATTTTTAATTAATAGCGCTCATTTCAATTGCTTTCGTTTTACTAGATTTTATTAATATAAACGACATATTATGGTGGCGTTGTAAAGCTTAATTGCTTCTATTTGCCCATCGCTTCGTTCATTTTTGATAGAAACATTTTTTAGATTTAAATATTACCTAAAAAACGTGTGTATTAATTCAGGAGAAAAGAAAAATTTTACAAAAAGTTAAAACATACAAATTTCTAAACTCTTAAAAATTATACTGATATGATTTCAAACGCAAGAAGTGAATAATAATAATAATATGTCGTTATTTGATTGAAGCTGCAGTATTATAGTGTCCAGATTTTATAAAATATAAAAATTAAATAAAATAACAATAAAGATACAGATTTAAAATAAAAATTTAAAATAATTACAATTTAAGATGAAGATGAAAACTGTTAAGTTATTATTGACTAAGTCAATAGGTACTTTTGTAGATTGTAAGAGCATTTTTTAATAAAGAATTTTCTAAAACTTGGCTCGAATTTAGAACTTAATAAAACTTCAATATCTTTTGGGACTCTATTGTAGACAGTATATAATAGTAAGGAGTGTAAAGAATTATTATCAATGAAAAAATTATCACATCAATACATAATATCATGAGGACCACATTTTTCCTTTTAAATATTTTCATCGTTTATGAAATTTTCTTGTAACCTCATTCAGAACTAAACCCAAGACCGTATCATTCTTGCTTGCACATAAATGGGGGGGGGGGCGTTAATGACATAAATTTACTTTTCTGTTTCCATACAGATTTATAAAACCACATCGTGGTAAGTTGCATAAAAAGTTTTCCTATTTACTCGGATCCTTTCACAACTATTGCGTAAAATTGCATCTTTGGTGGTAGTAAAGTTAGTTTTTTTTTGAAGATTTTATCCATATTTCCCCATACAGTCAATTTTCTTAATTCGATAAACTTGTCTACCAAATATGAATATTATCAAAGAGAACTGTAGGAATTTTCCAATAAATTTCGATTTTTTGCCCCAATTTCCTAGATCACAATTTTCTTTATTTTATAAATACGTATTTCGCCTATAAAGAATTCATCAGTATGAATTAACTAATCGTAATAATTCTTCGAGATGTTAATCGTTGCTAATTTGATAACGGTCTGCACAAACTGATAACTATTTTACAGTCGAAATACGTATTAATAAAATAAAAACAATTTTAATCTAGGAAATTGGGGCAAAAAATCCAAATTTATTAGAAAAAGTTATTATGTCTACCAAATTTCATCTAAATCGGACAATGCGTTCGTGCCCCACCCCATTTCTATTCTATTCGGCATTGCAATATCCGATAATAACATAATAAAGAACCTTAACATATGAAAAATTTTTCAAAAACATTTTAAAAAAAGCTAATACGTTTATTCATTAATTAAATAAAAAATTATAATGTCTACGCTCATGAATTCTATGTTAATATATGTATTCACAGCAGGTGCTTAGACCTTAAAGACATCAGAAGATTATCTTACTATGATTATTTAAATAAACCCGTGCGTCTATATTTATAGAAAACGTTACTTAAGTATTTCTTATAACTATTTATTTCTTGGACCATACACATGGTCTATTATTAAGTTTGTTTTAATTTATTGTAATTTTATGTACGTTACATTCCATTTTTCATGTAGATTTTAAGTTTTTTAAATATACGAATTTGATTAAAATCAAATCAAACCAAATTTAATATATATAATATAATGTTTGATATTCAGTGATAAAAAAATTTTGGAGAGTTTAAGGGCGTTTTCTTAAATTGTTGTGAAAAATCTGATTTTCAAATTTCTATTACAGATTATATTTAAATTTTATAAATGTACGTAATCATTAGATTTAATTCTAACAAATGTTTTATTTGTTATAAAGATTGTCGTTACATTTGCAGTAACCGATATCTGTTAACTTCTAGCATTTAATTTTTTCTACAGGTTAATGGTTTTGTATACTGTTTGTAATAATTTATTACGCAAATATTCCATTAATGATAAAAAGTCATTTCCACAAGTGGGGTCACAGACTTCAGTCTATTTATTATACTCTTGTGAGTTGTATTTGCCCTATTGTGCCGTTGTCCGCAACTTCTTAGTCGATAGATCACCCTGATGGCCTTTACTTCTATTATCAAAAAAAATGTTGGAATATCAAGGATCGCGCAGGTGTAGCAGTTGTCTTTATGGCCCCAGTGACTTTCTAGTCACGAATATTCTTGACCACCAAACTAAACAGCCAAATGTGGGTATGGGTTTAACAACCATTCTAAAAAGCTAATGCGCCACGTGAGCCTGGAGACCCCAGGATTGTCCAAATGCTCCTGTACAGAAGAGTCACCTTATATTTCGATCAAATATACAATATGATTATAAAGCTAAGACGCAAGCTGTCAAGTTATAGCCGTTTATGCTTTGACTTTTGACATCACAAAGGATAAATAAGAGCACTAAAAACACGACTATAAAGAATAGCGAATTATTTGCCGGAAAATTGTAACTAATAAATTACCTACAGTGGCAATTTTTTTGATTTTTCGATTGAGCTTTCGTATTTCCATCTCGTTGACTACAGTGCCCCAAAAATAACAACGTTTGGACAATTGTTCAACAGCCCCCTTACAGATAACAGCAGAGTTAGTCTACAAGGTGCCAAACTGCTAATAATCGTTAATTGATTTACCAGGTGCTTCAATGTTATGTACGCTAACGTATTAAATAAATACACATTTCAATTTTTTAAATAAATTTTTATAATTTGATATATTTGTTTACAGAATGTGGTGGACAATTACTGGAAATTTTGGAAATATTTTGCCAATTGATTGGTCAAAATCGTATGCTAGAAAAATGCAGTTACAAGCCTTAAATTTAACGGAACCGAAAGTAAGTATAATCCTTTATTATAAGAAATTTCTATTAAAACGTTTTGAATACTTTCTCTAATCACAATACGGTAATTATTATATATGCGATATATTAAGCAGACCCAAAGTTCTAAGATTGAATTCGATTTGATTGTAATTCTGTGATATAATCAAATTTCAATTTATATCAAGTAATCTAATTCAGGTCCTATTTACATAAATACAATTCTAAACAAATTAAAATTGAACATAAATTCAGAGAATTTGAAAAAAGGTGTACGTGTTATGAAAATGAAAATTTTATCAATAAGATAAGCACTGATAATTAATATAATTAAATATTTTATTATTAGTTTTGAAGGTGTATTACCTAGTAAATATATCTCACAATATTGAAAACTCATTGAATTTTTTTTTTTACATTTTTTTTTATTAAGTTTGCCTAGAATAATTTTTCTTACTGTAATAATATATACACTTTGACCTAAGTCAATGCAGACCTCCATATAGTTTGTATCTCAGTAAATGTAGTTTAAGCCAAATTTTAAATACTGGCATTTCACTTAAAATAACAAAAAATGAAACATAATTTGAGGAAAACTCTCTGAACCTTTTCGAAATTATGTTAAGTCATTCAAAAAGAATTGTCGTTGAAGTCATTACCTCGAAAGCTAAAGGATTTATAATGAAAATTATCTTAATTTTATAGATTATAAATTAGCCAATGGTGCTCGAATGTAGCAATTTATCGCAAAACGTTTTCAAATTATTTTATTTAAGTATCAAAAATAGATCCTAAAAATTTAATCTTTTTAAGTGTGCAGTTTAGAAGAAAATTCTATTAAGTTTTAAAAATTATTTTTTCATTTCCCCAAAAATAGTGTTTTTTTCAAAAATTAAGGATTTAAATCAATTCTTTATTTACGTCCCTGTGGCCATTAAAATTCTCTACAAAATGATTATTAATTCGATTATATAGCTTAAAGATTAAGGAAGTAATCATTGAAAAATCAAATTTAGTTGTAATAGGAATATATTAGAACTAGTTATTTTTTTGGAGAAACGCCCCTTAAAGAAAAACAAACTAAAAGCGGAAAATTTTAAATGATAAATTTTTTATTTTATAGTATAAGGAATTTAAAAAGCCGTAAAACATTGAATCCATCACTGCGTTCCGAGATAAAATCCTAATATGACTCAGCTAATTATTTCAAATATATGGTATAAAATATTTGTTTTTAATTTTTTGTTTCGTTTTGTAAACTTTTTTCATATTAAAAAATGTCCATTAATGTGTACATTCTTGATATTTTTAATACTTATTCAATTTAAAGCGGAACGCATTATAGATTTAATATAATTCTAACTGATACTTTTTTCCATCGGACATTCAAATCATACGAATCAAAACATTTATACATATGATTAAATTGAAAAAATTCCCCAAGGTGTGTAAATTTAATCAAGAAATGGAAATACTTTTTGTTTTGTTCATTTATCGAATTTCATCTTCAAGGAAATGGAGTTATACAATTTTCGTTCATAGTCCATCGATCTTAAATAAATAAATAATAATCTTTATTTCTTTTAAACATACACTTCGTACAAGAATGCGTCAATGTAGTATGTGCGTCTACGGCCGACTTTTAAATTGAAAAAAAAAACCATGTCAGAATACCTCCGGGTAGGTATAAATAATAAGTCCCGAACGAGGCAATGGAAGTGCAATATGATCTAGTCGGTTGCAATTTTTTCATCTTACTCAGTAGATGTAAAAATTGGTTGCAACGCCTTTTTTTTTTGAAAAATTCTTAGTACAACTGGTGTGTCTCATTAATTGCCAGACATATGCCTCCCCATCACTATCAGCAACATAAAGTTTTAAGAACAAAAAGTTTGTAATAAATTAAATATTAATTTTTTTCTTACCTTTCTAAAAGGGCAAAACGCTTAAAGCCGAATCATTCGTGAGAGTTGTCCTTCGCAAGAAAAATATATAGATATTTCGATAAAACATCAAAATTTAAATGACAAAATATTTATTCTAATATTGAATCGATGAAATTAACTTTTTTAGCCCCAAAAAAATCGATCTCGAAAAATACTAAATACAAATTTGTGTGAATTTAAAGTTAATGACTCTAAGTAGGAAAACCCCTACTCGTTTTATAGATAATAAAAATATGAGTGCACACCTTCAAATGTTATTTTTAAAATAAACCCTTAATTATTTTATTTTTAATTATTCTTGTGAGTGGATTTGTTTAGTTCATGCAGTTCCCTAGTAATGAATTTTTATGAAATATTAGGTTAGGTTCATAATATATATAGAACAATAAAAGCATCTACAGTTTTAATTCATCATTCTTTCTAGACCCATGTGGATACAATAATAAGCATTAAGAATATTACAGAAACTGGCTAGAATATTACTGAAATTTCTAATTTAATTTCAGTATTCTTTTATTAAATATTCACACAAATCTAAATTAAAAAAACATCAGCCTGTGATCCAGATTATTATTCATTTAATTGAAAACGATAAAATTTTTTCATAAACAAACATAATACTACTCTAGGTGCAAAATCACGTTTCGTAGTGATTTGAATATCCATTGCTGCCTTTTCTTAAATTTATACGGAAAAAATCATTTTTTGAAAACGATTGCTTTAGTGAAGTGTATAAACAATACAAAAGTTATATTTTTTTGGCGCATTCAAATAGTTGTGTTGCAATTCTTCCGTTGAGTTCATAAAAAAAAAATTTGGAAAACGGTTGATCCTAAAGGCCATCCCTGCAACTTCCCGCTAATGTCATACCTAAGCACTTAAAATTTAACATATTACAGCTTTGATGTTAAAAAAACACTGGTTGGCGGCAATCGACGTGTTTTTACAAGGTCAAGAGCTGATTAGATTTTGGAATCGATCGATCAAGCCGTTTAAAAGTTATTTCCAAAAAACCACTTTTGAAAAAATTTTTTTTCGTAGTTGTTTAAAAATTTCTCGAAATCTACCGGTCCGAATCGATCCAAACTCCACAGAAAATGTAAGTTTGGTAAAACTCTTCAGAATGCCGTTTGGTGAGCTCGATTCGGTTAAGCCGTTTCAAAGTTATAAGCGATCCACATACTTACACACACATACACAGACATACATACAGACGGAGTGACGACTTCTCAGGAGTGTTCAGGAAAGCTTCCTAGGACCTTAAAACGTCGAGATATGATGAGAATTCAATTTTTGCAAGACGGGGTGAAACCAATAACTTCCCGATTTTAGAAAATTTTCAATTTTCTAGCGGGAAGTTAAAAATTGAAAAATGTATGTTTATACTCGACACAAATACAAGAATATGTCAGAGTTTGGTTTTAGTTTAAAGTTTGTAACGCCATCAAATATAGAGGCTCTAACAAAATTGTGGTATAGATATTCATAGAATCACTTAATTAGTCAATTTGCGTCTGGTTGTCCATTATCAAGATAGTTCAAAAAGTCTAAAAGATAGCGAACTTTTAGTGACGTATTCTAGACCTAAAAACAGAGTTTAAGTTCGTGAAATCAATCTATTGGAAATCTATCGATCTATTGGAAATCTATTGGATCCAAATAAATCAATGATCCAACTTTAAAAAGGGTAAAAAATAAGGAAAATTTCAAAGATATTTTTTTGTAAACTGTTTAGTTTAAACAGTTAATTATCATAAATGTTGTTACAACTATTGATGTATTTAGTACTGTATGGATTAAGTATTGAGTACATTCTATTAATGCGAAACATAAAAAATAGTTCAAACTTTGATACTTCACCATATGTCGGATATCTAAACAATTAACACTATTAGTTATTGTTTTAACATTTAATTATAAATTTCAAATTTGTAAGAAAAACTATCAATAAAAAAGAAACACTTTTAAAAAAAAGAGTTTGTTTGTTTTATTCCAAAAATCTCGAAGTGTTGCTTTGCATACCAAATTACACTACATTTGGATAGTTATTTTTGGATTTATTAATATTTGAAAATTTTTTCAATTAATACAATATATTTTAATAATACTAATTTAATGAAATTTGACGCAAATAATTAGAACTACCAGAGAATTAATTTCGGGATATCGAACTTCAAAAAATTTTTCACCCAATTCCACGTGCAGCCATACATTTCTGTTTAGTGAAATAGAAAATTAAATTAACGTAGCTATTTATTCAGTAATTTCAATTATTAGTTTTAAAATAATATGCAGTTTTTATGCTTAATTAATTGTAAAATATAAATATGCATGCATCATGATGAGTTTTTAATCGTATATTATGAAAGAAAGTCCTATCTTTTTTAATCAAATTCTTATGATGGCTTTCACATTCAATGAATTATAGTTTTGGATTCCTGAATTTCATTAATCGAGTAACTCGACCGAATCGAATTAGATTATACTTTTTAGAAAATATTAACCAGACTTAATAAGTTCTAGTTGAATTTGTTATTTGAATAAGAAAATTCGAATTATATTTCATGTTTTATTTGAGTTATATTTCATTTCTCTACCAATTAAGAGATGCGAAAATTGTCTAATGTTGTCTATGTTTATACTTGAAAGGTATTAAAAACCTAATCTTAAAAAGTAAATGAGATGAAAAACGTTAAATATAACCAAATTTATTACTTATATTAGTTTAGAGGATATTAGCTAGGGTAGGTAAGTCCGAGGCAGATGATGGTCGTACGGGAGAGATGGCCAGTCCAGTTATTTTCGGAACCAATAGGTAGATTGTAAAATTTTATGCTTAGTTCACTTCTATTACGAAGGTTTATAGTAGCACGTGCAAAGTGATATTGATATTAAATTAAAAAATAAGTAATCACCGGTTAATGGGTTCTGTGTCTGTCGGTCTGTGAAACTCATTGAGACGAACGCACATGACTACATAACTAATAAACGAATATTTATAAATTTATGGTAAGCAATAGTGGAATTGTTCAGGATGGTCCTATATTTTAGAAACATCTCACTTATCCCGGGAATTCAGCGCTCGAAACTTATATTTTTCAATAAAAATGCCGATATCTCTGGAAATTTTTTTTGTACATGCGTGGTATAAGAGGTTTACACATCCAGTTCAAATTGTGTCAAAATGGATTATTCTAGAACTCGTTTAAAAGAAAAAATCGAAACTTAGAACGAATAATTAACTAATATTTAAGGAAATATATTCGATAATAGGCATTTTAACAGAAAATCGTAAAAAAATAAAGTTAGCTTCATTAACTTAATGGTAAAGAAAATTTTATATCTTATTTGTTGAAGACATGCCGAGGATACATATAAATTGAATACATGTAGCTATTTAAGTGAGCATATTCGTACAACGAGAGGAAGTTTTATGTCCATTATTGGTAGTATATTTTTCATATGAAATTTATATGAATTTTTGTTTTCAGGATAATATGTCTCCAGAAGATGATTTACTAACATTGAGTTCTGAAGACGAAGCTGTAGCTAGTGATTTAGATATGCATTCAATGATCTTAAGTGGATTGAATCATGATACAGAACCTATCATTACTGCAGATGAAGTTATAAGAGAAATTGATGATATGATGCAAGAGGATGAATCATTAGAACGTTCACCTGACTCTGATGGTTCATATTTGGATGGTAATGAAGTACTCGAAAAGGGAAAGCAAGTACTAAGTTCACCGTTATATGAAGACAGTAAGTGTTTCAATTAATAAAGTCTAGTGCTGCTTGATATAGAAATATTATATTATTTGGTTACATGAATTCTAAAAGTACGCAGTTATTGGAATTTTAAAAGAAGACATCGAAAATATTTGTAGCCCATTCGACAATATCCTAGTGCTGCTTGATATAGAATTATTATACTATTTGGTCATATGAATTCTAAAATTACGCAGTTATTGACATTTTATAAGAAGACATCGAAAGCATGTTTAGCCAAGTATTCGACCTAATTTTTGACGATCGTTTTTGCTCTAAACTTCGGATACGTCTTGCGTATCCTTTAACATAATAAGATCAATTGTTTAAAGATTTAGGAAAATCAGAAAATTATCAATCTCTTTAAATCAGAAAATATAATAAATTGGAACTTGTGATTTCGCGGTGTAACGTCAATGTGGGTCAGATTCTAGTGACCCTCAAATAGCAAAAGTTTCGTTATATGCATTATACTTGAAACATTGAAAAAACTGTAAAATATTTTGTAAAAAAGTACTTTAAAGAATATTTTTTTTAGAAAAAATTTCTGACAAAGTAATACTAGGCGAAATATATGTCGTCACACCACCCATATTTTAATTGCCAGAATTATAACATTTTTTATTTATAGAAAATTAATTAATCTTATTTTCTGACAAAGTAATTCTAGGCGAAATATATGTCGTCACACCACCCATATTTTAATTGTCAGAATTATAACATTTTTTATTTATAGAAAATTAATTAATCTTATTTTCTCATTTCAGAATTGAAAGCTTTAAGTCTTTCTCAATTAAATGAACTATATTTGGAATTAGAAGTATTGATACGTGAATTCTCAGAAACATTAATTTCGGAATTGGCATTAAGAGACGAATTAGAATATGAAAAAGAATTGAAAAACACATTTATTTCATTATTATTAGCTGTCCAGAATAAACGAAGACAGTATCATGTAGAAAAGAAACGATCATCTAAAAATAATGCTCAACGTTCTCCTCCGTCAGGATTAGATCCAAAAGTAAGTAATAAAAATTTATTTATGAAATTATTATTCTTTTACTTGCGATGTAAAAAATTAATTGTTTTATTTTTTTAAATTTAATTTTAAAAATTGAACAAAAAAAAATGCTAAAAATTTTCAGACCATTATTTAAAAATTAAAGTTGAATCTGATGCTTTTGAGTTTAGATTCAGTGCTATTAGTAAGGGAATGGTAAAAAGGCCACCTGTCCTATCTCATATCTATATATTCCGTAAAGCAACTCTTTAAAACATTAGAAATAACATCTGGTCGATAAGAATATGTAATATGCCAACTTAACGAATCAGGAAGTTTATATTCTGTTAGGTTGAGTTGCTTTCTTAGTCCTTTTTCACACTAAAAATTTTAATTCATAAATAAATAGTAAAAATAATAAAAAATTTAGAAGTATTTTTTTCCAATAAATATATAAACTCTCCCTGAACGATCGTTAAATGTATAAAATCATTAGTAATAATAAATTGCATAATTTTATATTAACTAATGCATTTGAAACATGAAACTTTTTTTTTATACATAATTTTTTTCACATGGTAAATTATTGCATTTCTTGAACTTTTTAGATTGTTTATTATTCGTTATAAATAAAAACTTCCCTTTAGACGCAACACTCTTTGAAAATTATACATATGTATCCCGTATAGGGTAGTTGACGGATACTGAAGTCGCTACATTTCACATCAAAATATGAAATTAGTTTCAAAATTTTTCAAGAAAGTATCAAAAAAAAAACCAAAACAAAACTATGTTCTACGCTATGAAAGATTATATATATTCATCTTAGTCTTGAAAACGATGTTTAATATGTAATTTATATGGATATAGCAACAGTTGACGTCATAGGCACATATTTCTTTTTTATTGAATTATAAATTTTTCTTAGTTGAATTTCCATATGTTGCTTATTTTTAAAGGTTTAAAAAAAATTACTTCAGATCCATACTCGTGAAGTAAAGACAGAAGTAATCAAAAAAATTATTGTCTACATCCCTATGTTGACAAAATTCCCTTTGGACTCGTCGCCATTATATAGAAATTAAACGGTTTTTAGCGTCTGGTCTATTTTACAATCATAACTCAATATTTAAGAAGTACTTAATCTAATAATAATTGTTTTATTTTGCAGTATCTAACAACTGTTATCCCATACCATCTTGATAGTGGTCCACCTGATAATCAAGCTTTACAAGTTTTAATAAAAAGTAAGTTCTTTAAAAAAAAAATTAAAAGAATTTTTATAATCATTATATTTTTTTTAGTTTTGAAGGCTATTAATGAAGACAGTCCAACCGTACCAACGTTATTGACAGATTATATACTAAAAGGTAATTATTACAGTCATAAAAATTGGATCTTTGAAAAATTAATAAATAAAATAAATAAGAAATTAATTTGAACAATTAACTTACTACACTCTGCAGCAAAATGTTATTAGAAAAAATATTGGCCAAAAATATGAACCAGTTAATAGAATCTAAAGGATTATTGAATAATATAATCAATAAAATAATAAACTTTAAAATTGAGATTATGACTACAGATTTTCAAATTAAATACTTGTCAATATTTAAATTTTTAATAAATTTTTTTTCTTTTACAGTTTTATGCCCAACATAATTTATGACGTAGAAAATTAAAAAAATCAACTTTAAATATACTTCTACTTATTAATTAATATAATCCACCGAATAAAAAACTATGAAAATATAATCAAATATCCCTAACAAAATATTATTAATTGTAATTTCTTTCACACAATTCAACATTTCAAAAAGAAAGAATAAAGAAACAAATCGCCTTCTATATTTTAATTTGAGACTTATATAAAGTTATATACTATATTGTGTACAAAGGCATACTTTAAGTACCTAACATAAAAAATGCCTTCATGGAAATATTGTTAAATAAATATCGTCTACAAGAAAACTTTAGCAATTCATAAAGTTTTTGTGAAATAAATTGTAAGCTAACTTATAAAATTGTTGAAGAGTGTGTTTAGTCGATGTGAACACTTTGTAAGAAATTTCATTACCAAAATTATAAATTTTTATTTTTCCAAGCGTTCTTTATAAACTGATATAATTAAACATAAATTATTTCCTAAAATTCATAATAAACTATTTAAATCATTTAAAATAAGTTAGCAATTTTTCAATAAAAGTGCTCAAAACGAATTAAAAGCGAATTTTGACTGTTTATAAATTTTAGCCACGTGTGTTATTTACCATGATAATTAGTGGTCGCCATCATTTATGAGACACTTTTAATAAAACTATATATTTTTTAATACATTCAACGTTATTTTTTTTAATACATTCAACGTTATTTTTTTAATATATTCAACGTTAAAGGCTTACTGTAGACGATATTATGCATCAAATTAAAAAAATAGAGATATATGTATTATTATTAACTTGCACTACTTATTACAAAACATAAAGGCAAGATTTATTATAACCTTCTCTCTCTCCCCTTAATGTTAGTGGAATTTATTTGAAAAATCTTATAAGAACTGTTACTTGTTGTGCTAAAAATTTATTGTATAATTGTTGTTAACAACAATTAAAATTGTAATGAAATATTCCATTAATTCTTTAATATTTAATTCAAATTATTCATTTGCAAAAATCCATTTCGATTGAAAATTTACGATTTTTACAATCAAATCAGGTTATAAACTACATAAAAAATACAATTGATTGATCTAAATGAAATATTATGTATATTAGGTTGTAAAATACATAATTTTCTATTCAATGTACCACGCAACAACTTTGGTAGCTTTTTATTGTTCATATTTCCTTTTACGGATACTAAGCAATATGTAACTATTCGATATTCTTTTACCCATTCCATATGTTCATGTAAATCGATTTGTGTACGATAATTATATTTTTTGAATGAAATCGTTTTACGCAAGCAAAATTCGAAGAAGAATGATTATTAAGCGATCTATAGAGCTTAATTAAATTCTTTCCACATAAGTAAATCCAAAAATAATTTACAATACTTGTATGATTTATGGCTATTTTTCTTTTAGGTTTATAAGAAATACTACCATTTTCGCGTTAACAATTGAATATTTTTTAGAATAAATAGTCTAATCACGTTTAATAAAAATAAGAAATTAACGAAAGTAGAATGATTTGAATTCTTGTAATTGCAACAATTATAAAATAAATTAATAAATAATTAAAATTAATATTAAATGTATTGTCAAAATAACATTTAATATATATTTTATGTAAGCAATAAATCAATTTTGACGTCTTTTATATAAAAAACCTGCCATTCATATTTAGATAATGTTTAATAACATAGATGAGCAAATGAATTTTCTCTTAAAAATCTTCTTTTTAGTTGATTAACGTTCATAGAATTAAATAACTTATTTGTTGACATAATGTTTAAGCAGGTCATTTACGTTTAACACTGCATAATCACCTTAAGAAAAAAAAAAACTCAGAAAAATATTCTTAAGTTGTAAATTTTTCGTATTTGTGAATAAAGTAACTTGATAATTATTGTAACATATTATTTAAAAGAGATATTGTCGTATATTAAATTAATTTATAAATATATAGAGTGTTTGAAAATTTGTACGTTTTTAAATCGAAAAAATGATCCGATTTTGAAAGATTTTAATAGTATATTGTGCAACGAGTTCGTATTTGTCACTATTATAGGAGAGCGGAGCTAAAACCACACACTTCGTATTTTTACCTCGACAATTCACACGTGTTGCACACACAATTTTTTTACAAATACAAGTTAGTTGTCTCTTTGTGTACGATTTTCGGTGAATGACAAATAACGAGTTATTCAAAAGAAGAATGATTGATTAACTTTACGTCATACAGAAAACAGTGCAGAAAGAGTGTACTTACTATACATGTAAAACGTATCTTAAGTATCTTATTCTTATTATGTGACTCAATTTAACCACTAAATTGACCACAAAATATTTTAAAATATTCTGATATAAAATAAACTTTCAAACATTGTATATAATAATAAATGGTGCAGAAATATTATTTCAAAACCATTTTCCTTTTTTTTTTTTCAAATCAATCTAGTCTAATATAAATAATAATTAGAAAATATATTAAACTAAATGTTTTTAATTTAAGGAAAAAATATTCATGTTTGAAGTGATATTATTTTAGTGATTTTTTTTTTTTTTTTTTTTTGTATATTTTCAAAGAAATTTTTTTTAATTTTGTTTTATATTCATTTATATATAAATATGCTTAAGAAATAAGATTGTGCAATTAATGTAATAAATTAGTTTTTAATGAAAATTTTGATACGGGAATAATGGGTATCATAATTTGGTAGGAACCTGGATACAAGAACTTAGATGTATGTAACTGTTTAATCAGATTTTTTTATGTCGTAATGTAACTGTAAAAAAATAAATTATAATATATTTAAGAGGCATGTACAATATGTACATTTATAACCACATATATAAGAGATATGTTATATGTCTTTGTTTAAGACATTTTTATATGCAAAAGTGGCACCTTAGTGAAATTTTTTTTTTCAAATTACAAATATCAAGTACTATATGAAAAAATTTATTAATCCACACTAAGGACTGCATTTCAACCAAACAAGTACACCATAAATTTTTGAAAAAATTTCGATTTGACACAAAAATATTATTACAATATCATCTTAAGATTATATAGACTGTAGATCGGATGAAATATTTGCATAAATTGTTACAAAAATAATAAATTTATATATCATTTTATCGACATAAGAGTAGATCCAAAACTTTATCTTTAAGGTTGTGATGTATTAAAAAAAAAAAAAAAAAAGTTAATTTTATAAGTCTATAGTCAATTATACAAATGTACAATCGAAAAATTATGTACCATTCAAAAAGAAAAATTTGTCCGTCCCCCTTGCACCGTCCGAGCTATTATTAAAAATTTAAAAGATACAACTTTCGAACAGATCGGATTGGGAGGCATAAATAAAACTTCAAAATTTTCAAAATCAATGGTTTGGTTTGAACTATAGGAAATAAAGGAATTGAATTGAACGTTAGCTTACTGTCCAATTTTTTCTATCGAATTATGATATCTGTTACTTTCTGTTAAAATATATTATTTTTAAAAATTAATTATGTAATTTTGACGTAAAAATAATTGACTGAAATACGTGAGGAATGATATTATTAATTTTAATATGTTTTTTTGATTATATCACATAAATAGTTCAATTCATTAATCAAATTTTGTGTAACTTTAAAATTACTAAGTTAACAAAGTTTTTTGATTAAAATTGAATATTTTAATGAATTATGCATAATCTTGCCAGAAAATGACATAATATTAAAAAAAATTGCAATTATAGTTCTGCGTTTCATTGCTAATATGCATATATTTATGCTATTTATATAAGTGAATTATTATATTTTTGATTCTGTGAAAATCCATCTGTTTTAAACAAATGTATGCGAACGCTATTATTTATAAATAAAATTGCTTCCTTCAATTGTATGTCATTTTATTTAAAATGTTTACCACTCTTTGAGAATTCACTTCCCTTTACATAAGACAAATTAGGTGTGAAAAAAAAATTTGTCTATTTAATCGGTCCCGAAAGTCTTAGATCATTACCATTTTTTAATAGATTTATAAGTGTCTAATTACAAGTTAAAATAAGCACTATTATCAGATATTAGCTCTTCGTGAACCAATTTTATGCAATATTTCAACTTTATATAATCATTAAGGAAGTACGAGCACCAAGGCAACTTTTGATAAAAGGCTTGATTTTTTTTTAATACAAAGTTTAAATATGTCTAAACAAATTCCAAAAATTTGAAGGAGATTGCCCGATCATTTAAATAAATAATTAACTTTAAAGTTGAGCAATTTAACATTGGTCTTATGGGGTAACCTTCAAACATTGATACATTTCTGTATTTTTCTCGTAAAACTGTCGGTGAATATTTTTAAAAAACTTATGGATGAAAGTTAATATATTAGTGATAAATTTAATTCAAAAACATTTACACTTGCCCGACTAATTAAAGTGTATTAATTAAAAGAAAAATAAATGCCGCCACTAGCCAATGTTAAATGTATATCTATATATTGAAAAAAATCATATGGTTACTGCGTTCCCCTTACCGCGCTAGAGTCGATACCTATCCCCACACCGCCTGGCGCTCGTACTTCCTTAAATGGATTTGATTTTTTAATTTTTTGGTTTAAATTTACCTTATAAACGGAGTCTTATCGGATTCTAAAACAATAATTGTTTTCCGATTTTTTCAAACATTGTGAAAAATTAAGATAATTCTTTTGTACTACATTTCGATGAAACTATGATTATAATGCAAATTTGAATTTGGCCATTGTTCTAGCTATTATTTTTTATGATACAGAATCGATGGAACCGAAAACTATAAATAATACTAATAAAATTTGCATAAGCTACTGAAGAGTCATTTATTTTATTCCATAAGTATTCACTATATAGATATTTCAAATACAAGTAGAATAAATACCGGCCTCACATTAATAAAAAAACCACAACTTTCTTTAATTACACAAAAGGGAGAGGGTATTCAAAATAAAACACATTTTTCTTATTTTCTTATTTGATAATATCTAGTCTTAATAGCTTACATAGAAAAAAATTAGTATTTTTGGAGATTTTTCAAAATGGGTGGTAGAATAGAAAAAAGGCATCTTCCTAGCTTGCATAGAAAAAAGTTAATATTTTTAAAAAAATTTTCCAAACAGAGTTTCCTCGAAAAAACGTTTCTAAATATAAAATACAATTTTAATTTTCCTTTTTTGCAGGAAAACTCTTCGACATGCCCTCGGTTTTCATGTCAAGATTGTAAATACTAAATTTTAAAACATTTAAATAATTATTTTTTATTATTTAATGCGCGAAAATTAATAAAATAAAATGTATATTACATTACAGTTAATAAGGCATGTAGAGGTCTCTATCAAAACCACATATCCACTTAATTTCCAACTAATGAATAAATTGTTCATGCCAAACTAAACTATTAAATCAACATAATTTACACGAAATTAAGAAATATTTAGAGGAAGTCGTGATTTTTCTTGTGGTTTTTTAAAATATATATTACACTAGCAGACCCGGCCACGCGTTGCTGTGGCTATTATTTTTGTTATATTACATTGTAGTAAACAATTTAAGAGGAACGGTAGTAGAACATCAGTCACGGGGACCAACATGCTTTTTACATAGATACCTGTTGTAAAAAAATATGGCGACCTTCATGACAGATTTTCTACTACCGTAACCCCTTAGTAAAATGAACTTATTATCTGGGAACGAATTCGGAAATAAAGCTTGTATAAAAATCGACTGGATTGGGATTTGAACGGGAAGGACTTTGAACACGATTGATTTAAATTTTCATACAGTTGATATTAAGCAAAAATCAATACAAAAGAATTAATTTTAAAATTTATTATTATTTTTATTCAATTTTGTAACAAAGTTGTTAGTAAAGAACATGTGACACTTAAATATATGAATGAGGTAGGTAGGGCAGATAGTCTTAAATCTTTAACAATAATATTTATTATTTTGAATTATAAATACTTTTAATTTCAATTTAATTTAGCACTAATCGTTGTACAATATTTTTGGTTAACCTGCCTTTAGCTAACACAAATAGATTCGACGGTTTCCCTACACGTGAACATGCAACATTAGTTGCCCATGAAAAAAACATGGATTTTCTATATCCAAACCACAAATAGACATTGTTTGGCCTTGAGACTTATTTATAGACATGGCAAAAGCTAAACGAATTGGAAACTGTGGCCTTCTAAAGGGTATGGTAGAATCTGACGGTATCATTGGAATACGTGGCAGCAGGACCACTTCTCCTTTAAAGGTCGTCTGTTATATTGATGAATTGTAGCTTATTAATTAAAGCGTTAGTACTTTTAACTTAACACCAGTGTTGCCGATGGCTCAAGTTAAAATTACCAACTCCATAAAGTCCCATTACCCGTTTTTACCCGGCACACTGAAAGGTAATGTTATCAACTGCTAAAAGCGCGGAAAATTTAAAACTAAATATTAAATCTTGAAGTATTTAAAATAAAAAGTACACAATAATTAATTATTAATAAAATTTATTAAATTATTTCCAAGTTGTGAAACACTCGTTCCGGTAATGAGCAAGTTCAAGTTATGAGAGCAAGCGGGAAAATGTGAATTTAAATTATACAGACAAAATATTTATTCAACGTTTTAACAAAATGTAATTTTAATAAAAAACCATTACCCGACTGAGTCCAATTGCTAGCTCATTTACCCATTCAACGTCGAATTACCCGAAAAATGGGTAATTACATTGGCAACACTGCTTAACACGTTTATTGGATACTCAATCAAATCAACTGACTACTTTATACAGTGCAATCTATTCGATACTTACTAAATCAAGGCAACTGACTTGAACTGATTATACCGCCATCTGTTAGAATCTTGCCGACTATGTATCTTTGTTAGATTTAACTACCATCTCTTAGAATATTATCGAACTATATCTCTTTGTCATAAAAAACAATTAATTCGCAATAAATTAAAATTGCAATCTAAATTAAGAAATAAACTATCCTATCTCTTAAGTTGGAGCATAGCACTCATTTAAAAAAAAAAAAAAACGTTCGAATTGGTTCAGTAGTTTCGGAATCCATCGCGATCAAACAATGTGACATGTAATTTATATTTATTAAGATTTCCCGGCTCGATTACGATATCCGCGGCGCCTCGATTTGTGGATTTTGGTAAAACAAGCCAAAATAAGACGAAAATGAAAACTACTAATTTTCGAGTTTTCGTCTATTTTTCGAGTTATCCTTGGGTAGTTTAATCACAGGCGGAACGTAGGGGCCAAAAACCAACCCGATCCGTGCAAACTATACCCCTTAAATACATGGGTAGTTTAATCACAGGTTGAACGTACGGGCCAAAAACCAACCCGACCCGTGCAAACTACACCCAACAAATCCATGGATTAATAACAGCCGAAAATGGAGTACATGTATTTTTAATAGTTGTATTAATTGTATACAAATATTGATTTTTTTTTAAACGAATTAAATTTCGGTTATTTGTGTTCGAATTGTGTTTAAATTATGGTCTTTTAACAAAAAATAATAATTAAATCTTGCAAAATGTTTTAAATTGTGGTATTTATGTGACATAAACACGATAATTTCTAAAAAAACAGTGTCGATAACTCGAAAAATAGGCGAAAACTCGAAAATTGGTATTCTTTATTTTCGTCTTATTTAAGCTTGTTTGACCATAATTAATCGTCAAATCGAGGCGTCACGGATATCGTAATCTCGCCCATTTCCCTATTACATACATATCTCATAAAAATTAAATTACCTTTTAGAAATGTAATACATGTTCAATTTCAAGAGAATGTAATCCTCACCACAACGTTGATTTATTTGTAGCATGTATTTTCCATTAAACATATGGTTTTCTATGACTAATTGAGTAGTTTATTACGAAATTCAAATTTATAACACATTCTGTACACTATTTTCATTTTGTATGAAATGTACCACAGTTTTATTATCAAATGACTTTATTCGAACGAAACAGTTCTGTAATTTCAAATTTGTCTGGTTGGTAACCAAGTGTAAGACAAGGTCAAATTTCCCTAGATTGAATAGAAATATGGCGTGCATTATTGTAATTAGCGATACTTAATATTATTAATGTCTACATTTTAATTTTAATCATAATTTAAAAAATTTGTGTTGTGTCTCAAAGTTTTATTATTTGAAGAGATGGTGGATTTGGACAATTCCATGGTATTGTATGGAGAGGTTAGTGAAATATTTTAATTAAAATGCAATTTCTTAAAGTTTTAAGAAGATAATATTTTTATATATTTTGAGTAAAAACACAATATATTTAATCTAATAAATGAGACACAATTCAATTTTACTTTATTAGTTACAAAAATTAGGTTAAGAAAGTTAGTAACGACGCCATTCAGACAGCGCGCAATATGTCAAAAGTCATAAATCTGACAGTTTATTTTTCATTATGTAGGAAGCCGAACGACTTGATAGAATTTTACCGATTAATTCTGTACATGGGAGAAATTGGACACATACAATGCGGCGATCAATGCAAGAAATCATCCCTGGAGTATTTTTAGGACCCTATTCGTCAGCATCTAAATCACATTTAGAATCACTTTTACAAAATGGTATTACACATATTGTGTGCGTAAGACAAGAAGATGAGGCCCACTTTATAAGGCCTAATTTTTTGGATACTTTTAAATATTTAATAGTTGAATTAGCAGATTCAATTTATGAGAGCATTATACCACATTTTTCTCAAGTTCGTAAATTTTTACAAGAATGTAGATCAGAAGGTGGTAAAGTTTTAATACATGGAAATAATGGCATATCAAGAAGTGCAGCACTTGTACTTGCTTATATAATGGAAGAATATTGTTTGACTTTCAAGTAAGTTTAGTTTCAAATTTTAATTAATATTGTCACCGTAGATAATTGTTTTGATAAAAATTTGAGGGAATTTGAAATGCACTCTCAATTTTATACAGTTTCTCATTATTTGCAGTATTTATAATTTATGTTAGTAGTGACAATATTGTCATCATCATATACTCGACGTCACATAATTATAATACACAACATAATTATTCTACCCTGCACTTTGTACATTCTATAGTAACAATGGGGGAGCCTAATTATGCTATAATATTCAATCAATTTAAAATTGTTAGAACTTCTCTCAGCTGAAGTTCCGAAAACTGCCCTTTCTACGGGTTGCTAAATTTTTCAAATATTTTTTTCTGATTTTACTCGTAATGGTAATTTATTTATAGTGTTCACAAAAAACTGTTTTAGAGAAATCAACCCAAATTTGAGAATAAAACAATTTTATACGGTACTAAAATAGATAAGAGTGAAGCATGCATTTTATCACGTATACCATTACTTCGAAGGTGATCAAAATATTTAGTGGCAGTATACAAATGCGTTTTATTCGGTATTGTCAAAATTTACATAACTACTTTGTCCCATTTATTCTGATTAATTAACCGTTTCAAGGCTCTACAGTTGGAACGATGGCCATGACCAACTGCTTGCTTCACCTACCGTTTTTATAGTAGGATTAATTTCGATCTTTGCGTATATATGTTTATTATATTACTTATCCATTAAATTATATATTTATAAAAACTACACAAACACTTTCCGATCTTATCTGAAAAAATTTCAAAAATCTTACAAACAAAAAGATTTCTATACAATTTTTTTATATTGGCTAATTTGGATTCAATTAATTTTAATGTTTAGAAATAATTTTAATTGTGGATTCTATATCATACTAATGCGCTTAAAGAACGAAAAAACACATACGTGTGAATTTCGGCTGATTGGTATTCTTTAACTTATCAGTACATCTTCCCACTGGTTGAAAATAAGAACAAAATGTAGAAATATAAAAACACGAATTGCTGAATTTCACAAATTAAAGCCACTCCAACAAATAGTAAAATTTATTTATATATTATTTACAGAGAAGCTTTTAAAGTTGTGCAAGATCGAAGATATTGTATCAATCCAAATGCAGGATTTATAGCACAACTGGAAGAATTTGAACCAATATTACGAGCACGGCGCACATTTCAATTAGGACAATGTTCTTCGGGTAATCAACGAGCGGATAAACGAAGACGTGATCATGAAGAAGATAATTTAGATTGCATTCCCATACCACCTCCACCAAGTCCAGTAAACGGTCAACATGGTGGTTCGATAGAATCCATGGATATTGGATTCTGTACGTAGTAACTATTAACGTACAACATTTTCATATATTTATTTTCTTATCAGAATTATACTGATACGCGAATTTTATGCACTTAGATTTTATTACTTTATTTGTTTAAAGTCTCTCTGTAATTTTTAAATTATGAAATATTGGAATTCATGGTTTTATTAGAATATTTTTTTATTTTGTATATAATTTTTTAACGTTATTTGAATCATACAATCATTATGTTTTAAAAATTTATTAAAAAGATTCTGTATTATATTAGTCATTTGTGATGTGATATTGTTATTCGTTCGGTTTTGTATCATCACGTTTTTATTTGTAGTTAATAATTCTTGTAATTATAAAAATGTGATTTATTAAAATAACCGGAAAAAACTGTTTTTGAAATTTTGTTTTTCGTTTTATAATCATATTTTATGCAATAATTAATAAATTTTAATTATGTAAAATATCAATTATTTAAAGTAGAAATGAATATTAATTATCAGTCGTCAATCTACCTATAATATACACTAGAGGCATTTTTGATAAAGTTTATATATTTAGTAAGACATTAATATGATAAAGCTTTTATAATTGATTTGTTGATTGGTAAAAATTTTTAGGAATATTACAAATCAATGTAAAAAAAAATATTTCTAAAGCGCTATTATACTTACCAAACAATGAATTGACCTAACTGTAATAATAGTTTTGTTTGCTACAAGATTGTCTTTATCGAATTCATTACAAATTTCAAAAAAGGAATTCTTTGTAAACTAAAAATTGAATATTTTTAATAAATAAGAATTAATTTATTCATTTAGGATTAACGATAATAAGAAATTTTAATTAATTTTTAATGATTGTATTTATTCTTTTCACAAGTTCCAATATTTCTGACTTTATTAATTACACCACTGTTTATAATTTTTTTAAAATTAGTATGTCTGTGATATGTATAAAAATGGGAGTTAATTAGTTTTAAATGAAATTATTGAAGGCGAGCTATTATGCATTTATATTATGATTTTTCTCTGACAGACATTACATTTTGGATATATTCTTCATAAATTTTCAGTAACTATCCAAATTTTATTCGAAAATAAAAATAGTGAGTGTCGTAAGAATAACGTATCCGTACTTTGATGTTATATGTACATTTTATTGGTCTAACCAGTGTGCTTTGTTATGTATTTAAGAAGAAACATGGGAAAGAAAATAAGTTTATCTAATTATGACACCAAATAATTTAAAAAAATTAGTTTATGTAAGTATAATAATCAATGTTTTTCAAGTATGTCTATCCATAAAAAAATCAGTTTCATTTTGAGTAAAATATTGGTCTTTGCAAGTTTACAAAATCAACAACTTTTACATTGGCAACTGTAGAGATGATCTTTTCTATATTACATTTTTAAAGATTTATTACTTTTTCTATGACTTACTAGACAAAAAGCAGTGTCAATAAGTAGTAACACTAAATATTCAGCTAATTTCCACTATTTTTTTAACCGAAATAATATTGTTACAATAACTTTTTGTAAATAGAAAATCGGAAATTAGCTATACTTATATTTAGTATTATTATATTTATTGATTGATATAGTTTTCCACAAACTAACGCTCAATTCAATTTAAATGCACTATGATATTGATCTTCATATACACATTAAATAAAAGAATCGAATTTTAAAAACCTAAGACAGATGTCGGTATTTTATAATACTTACATCATGAATATCATCATAGATAAAGAATACCTACCTAACTGTATTTTTTTCCGGGCAATTTACAATTATTTTGTGCCTTTCTTTTTAGCTTTTCAATAAACTAATAAATTCAGAAATTAAATTTATATACAGCATATTTTAACTAAGGTTTAAATTTTTCGAATACATACATGAATAAAAACTACAATATATGAAAATGCAAATTTTAGCGTTTTCAACATTTTCATACTATATTTAATCATCATAAAAATATGGTACAAGTTATTATCGATTATTCTTTTTAAATTCACATTTAAACTTGATTATTCAAATTCGTCCCAATGTATAGATTAATTTTTTTTCATTAGAAATTGCTATTCCAATACAAAAGTAATATTAATTAAGATTAGCTTATTTATACTGATAATGAATACTACATTGTAGGAAAAATATAAAAAAATTCTTTAAGATTTAAAGACGAATTTGAAAGTTTATTTCTAATTTTTAGAATTTAATTAATTATTGTTGATAATTTATTAGTTATACTATTGTTATTACTACTAAGACCTTTATTCACTGAATCTTAACATATATATTTTCAATTACATTAACTAGATAGATGTAATATTAGCAAAATTGGATAGTGGTATTCCATATGATGAAAGATACAAATTAAAAGTTTTCTTTATTAAGAATAACAACTTATTAATAAATCAATTTGACTACTTGTATTACAACAAGTTTTTTTTCCAAATTAAAAATCGGGTATAAATGCAAATTTTTTTTATTTGTATGTATTTTTAAAAATCCGTATATAATAAATTTGAAAAAAAATCTACAATTTACAAATAATCGCCAAAATAATTTTAAAAGCATCTTCCCGAATAATTTTTTGTAATTATACGATATTTTAAAAATGAAATGTTTGACGTCATTAATTACTTAAAAATTAAAGATGGCAATATATCGAAATTGTTCGTTTAATAGTCACAGTACAAGCAATAGAGACTGAGTTTAAAAATTTTAGAGAGCCCTCAAAATTTGTTTAAAGGTAGTAACGGAATGAATACTAGCGACAATTTAAATCATTCATATCTATTTAAAATTGTAAAAACTTTTATGTTGGATTTTATATGAATAAACATTTAAATTTATAAATATGAATAAACATCTAAATTTATAATATTTAGACATTAGAGATTCAACTGGCCGCATTTTTTTTTGTCGCTTTATTTTGTACATGTCGAAATAGCTGTTGTAAAAAAAATTTGGAAATAAAAAAAAAAATAATTAAAACATTAATTTTCACAATTAGATGTTGTATACTGTTTGTTTTACATCTTTACTACCTTTTATCAAATTCCAATGTGTCTCAAGAATTGTTGAGATTAGAATAGTTTTATTCTTTATTCCTTGCGCTGTAAAGACATGCTAATTGAAAAATTACCATGATATTTTTGAAAACCTTATGTAATGATATGTGGATTATGATAGAATGATATTGCTCGGCTTCAACAACAAAATGTAATATATTAATTTAAAATATAATATAATATATATATTTTTGTAAATTTTATAATAAAAAAACTATTCAAATTATTCTAATATTAAGGATATTCATATTGTAATTAAAAGTAGTAAAATTTTGTTTGTAATATTTTTTTTTTGTTTTTAGTTACTGTAATGTATATTTTCATGTTGAATTATTATATACATATAAAAGTATAAATTCTTTTTTTTATGAATAGGAATACTAATATCATTACAGATCCTGGAATAAGATTTCCTGTCTTCCGTAATTAAAAAAAAAAAATTTCGAAATAACATAAGTATGGAAAGAAAAATTATAGTCATATCGTTAATGGGCATGACGACTAGGCTTTTTTATTACCATATTTGAAGCGTAATAGAGAACTGAAGATTTTTGCTTTAAATCTTTAAAATAGCAAGATATGGACGCGCAAAAATCCTGATTAAACATATTAATACAAAAAGTGACGTCACCATTCAGTTTTCTCACAGAAATTGTTTGTCAAACATCGTTTTCAAGAGTATGATAGAAAATAATTTATGAGTTTGTTTTGGACCTATATCTCATAATGTGATTAAAAAAGATCTAAATAAAATTTCCATACTCCAAAAATTAATTTGCGATATAGTGTGAATGTGATACACAAGTACAGGTTTTCATTGTAACTATATATAATCACAAAAAAAAAATTAAATTTTTAATACTTTTTATTCTCTTTATAAGTTCATCGATCCAAATATCATCATAATTGAAAGAAATATGATGGATTTCCAAGATTTTTTTTTTGAAAAATAGCATAAGACATAGATTTAAGGCATATGTCAAAATTATAAGGGTTCCGTTTTCCTTTATAATTTATCAAAAGGTACCTTAAATATAAATAAAAAAATGCAGGAAATCATACAACATTACTTCGATCATTTTGATAGATTCGTTAATCTAATTACTAGGTGGGTTAAATCGATATAAAACAACAATACTAGCAACTCTGCTTTCAGGCGAAAATTTCTCAAGTATAGTTCTAGAAAGTTTCATCTATAAATTTCTGAAAATAAGAAAATTGAAAGTATTTAAAATTAAAAAAAAAAATGTATATTCAACATATTTATCAATCACAAAAATAAATCTTATATATTACAAACGAATTAAACAATTATATTAAGACTTAATTTTTGCCATAATAAGGACGCAGACCAAATTTTCATTTTTTTCGTTTTTTAGTTCCCATTTTACTTTAACAGAAAGCTGAAAAATAATTTTAAATCTTTAATTCATTAATAATAGCTATTTATTTGAATTCATTAATTTAATTACCGCACCAAACGATTTTTTTAATTAACTTTAAAAGATTGGATTACATTTATACAGAAATGAAAATTTACGACCGTAAAGAAAAGTCAGTACATAAACAAAATAATAGAAATTATGAATATTCAAATTTAGTTTCCAATCTTAACCACAAAATTTTGTTTTTACAATAAAGAAATTATATCTATAAGCAGAAAAAATTTATGAAATTTTATGAGAACTATTAGATCTCAAAACATTCTGACCTGAGTGTTAATTCAATGCGGTAATAACATGTTTTATTTTTCAAAATACACTTACAGATGGGTATACTTTCAAAACTGCTAAAGTATTTTCGTAAGTATTTTCAACACCTTCGGCTAGTGGGCACAATAGCCCACACTTAAAACATCCATCAGTGTTAGGCAATGGAAAAGGTAAATTTCGTCCAGCAATTATTCCATGTACATCAGCAGTTACACTTTCGGTTGGTTGATCTACCCGAAAAATTTTTAAATTATTTTATAAAATGATTCATTCATAATCATCGTTTTATAAGGTTAATTATTAAAGCATTTACGTGTTTTAAATTTTATTGTAATTGTAGCGTTAGTATTTTTCTTCAAAATACAAATTTTATCGGTACTTTTGCATTCATTTACTTCCACATCAATAGTTTCACCTGCCGTGGAACCTGCAAACGATACATTTTATTTTATTAATATAACTATGCTCCATACAAATTAATCAATGGGATCTTCAAAGCGCAAAATGAGACTTTCACAAAAAGACAATCTAGGTATGATGTAATATAATTGTATTTTTTTAAATTTTCGTTCATAAATAACTAAAACAATAATTAATTATTTGAGGTATTTGTTCGTGAAAATTGGAAAAATACAAAGTTCCTATTTTTCTTTATAGTATCTCATTAGAAACAAATCAATTGTTCTCAAAAATAGAATGATATACGATAAGGTAATATTTAGTTAACAGACTGTTATTTTTACCTTCAAAAAACCTGTTATCAATTCGTCTGTACTCTATATATTTTTCCAATATATGTTCGCGCATTGTTATGGCTTTAACCGTAATCTCATATTAATTAGAAAAAAATATATCCCAGCCTTGAGGAGATAGAGGCGGCAAAAACAATTTCATAGTTATTAAATTTCATGCAAATATCCGAAGTCAATCATATCCTTATGGTTAAAAAATTGATTTATTGGCGCCGACTGTGTAAAAATGGACGGAAAGAAATTATTTAGAAATTAAATTTAAAAATTAATTTTTAGTATTTTTTTTTTTTTTTATAAATTTTGTATTGTATATACAACTATAAAAAAATTCTCGCCAATTGTGTGCGAATCAATAACCACGAGCTATGCCTAGAGAAAATTCGATAGTGTTTCAGTTTTCTGAAATCTATTTTAGTTTTGACAAGTCGAAATTTCATTTTTACACATATTTTAATAAATTTACAATAATTATAATTTATGTACCTAAAAAAGGTAAATTTTCATGAAATTAAATAATTTAACCATTGTTGATAGCTTTTGAACAATTTTTTATTTGGTGTAAATTTTTGCCTGGCAAAAATTCAAAACTAAATAAATACTTAAATGAAAATAATTATTAATATACCATGTTTTTGTAACGGACTGAAAAGTATAAAAAAATTGCTCTAATTTGAAACCAATATCACGAGGCGTATGCTGCAGATAATTGATACATTAATAGTTCAACTGCTGCATGCGTCTCATGTTTTTCGTTTGAAATTAGAGAAATTATTTTATACTTTTTAGTCCGTTATAAAAACATGGTACATTAAAAATTATTTTTATTTTCTGCTTTTTAGGGTTATGTGAATTAAATTTTTCGTATAGTGAATTAAAGTGTTTTGTAGTTTTTTCCTATTTTCATGCATTGTCCTCAACTTCTTGGCTATGGTCCAAATTTCAAGTATCTAGTTCATCGGGAAGTCAATTTAAAATCAATTACAAAAATTCCTTCCGGATAAACATACCAGAAAGCGAGTCGTTTTTGTCATCTTTCTCTCCCCCCTTTTAGTTTTTCTACTTTTTTGGACATTTTTTGCATTTCCACCTATTTCTGAGCTGTGGTACAAATATCTATAGGTCATGGGGAAGTTAGTTTAAAATCAATTACAAAATTCCTCCCAGGAAGACGTATAAAAAAGTGAATTTTTACATCTTTCTCTCCTCCTTTTCGTTTTTCTCCTTTTCAACATTTTCACTTCTAAGCTATGGTAGAAATTTCAAGTATTTAGCTCATCGGGAAGTTAGTTTAAAACCAATAACGAAATTCTACCCGGACAGATTAACAAGAAAGCGAGTTAATAAAAACATGTTAAAAAGAGACATCTGTAATCCGAATCTCTAACGCGAAACTCTAATTTAAAAAATAATTATTCAAATTTAATCTAATGTAGCAATATGCTTATAATAGATATGAATGAAAATTATAATGGTAAAGGGGATAAATCTGGTACTTACCACAATCTTGATAAAATACAGCCGTCGTTAAATTAACGAATATTATAAATAGTATAAAACAAATAAAATTAATATGCAACATTTTTTTATTTTCTAATGTTAATAAAATGTCATGTATTTATTTTCTAATGAATATACGTTGACTAATTAAAATGATTCAAATGCCAGTTCATAACTAACTAAATTTATTTTTGTGATTAGTTAGGCTATCTACAGGCTTTTGACTTTGTGTATTGTAAACAAAATGTTTTTCCTTTTGATAAAGTTTGTAGTCAGATTGTGAGTCATAGTCTGTTACTCGTCCGTTTAATACCAATAGAAATTATATTCAATCTATGTATTATTATTATTAAATTTAAAATGTGTTTTATTTACAGTGTCTTCAATTATACAACAATTCTAATTCAATTTTTTAGTTTGAATAATTATGGAATACGAACTGATTTTAAAACTTAGACGCCCAACTCCCTGGCTACCTGTTCAAGATTCATTTTTAGGCCAACGATGTATTTGCTAAAATTTATTTTTCACAATACTTTATTAACACGAAACATGGACATTATTAAGTGAGAAAGAAAAAATAATCACTACATTTTATTGAGTAAGTTCATACTTCATATTTTAAAGAAATTAACAACAAATTTTTTTATAAATTTCCAAATCAGAAAATGACTCAAAATGAAATTTCTTTTAAGGAAATAATCTTTGGAAATTTCAGGGGATTATCGTAGTCAATCGAAAAGAGGTTTTTTAATTTTTCAAATAATCGTATTTCTACTAATTGGGGATTTAACCTCTGATGATGATGATATTGATTTAAAATGATACAATAATGTGCAGCAGGGAATATATTAGTGTCTCTGATGTGCAGTAACTTACTTTTCCGAATGTTTTACCTATACACTAGACGTTTATATACCCCCGCTTTATACATAACTTAGTTTTGTAAACTTGTATAATTTATAAAACTCATGGGAAATGCTACAGCATAGATAACAGATGAAAGTTTTTTTTTTTAGTAGATCAGCATGTAGTTGCAATTGTTTTAATAATCATTTATTTTTCATGTAGGATTATTCACAGCTGTTAGAAACACACTTCTTTCTTAATGTAAAATCTTTCAAATTTCGCGCATAAATAGCTCAAAAAATACTCATGCAAATGTTTTGAAATTTAGTATGCACAATACTGACATGAAAACCGAGGGCTTACCAAAGAGATTTTTTCTCGAAAAAACATTTCTAAATATATAATCAAATTTTGATTTTTATCTTTTAAATTTTGTCCGATAAAAACTCTTGGACATCCCTCCATTTTCATTCAATATTATGCATACTAAATTTCATAACATTAAGAAAAGGATTTTTTAGTTAATTGTAAGCAAAAATTGAAAGAAATACAATGTATATTACATGTAGCTTAAGTCAACAGCTTGTTAGAAGCCCACTCCTTTATGTGAGCTAACATCTGTGGATAATCCCTCTTAGGATCCTAGATTTCGAAATATTTTAGAATATTATGTTATGCGTGCTAAAGAGAAATGTTTCAAAATTGACAATTATTTTAATATTTGCTTGATTTGAAGTCACTGTTTTTATGTTGATAAGGATAACTTATTTCTATTATCTTTTATTTTAGAGGATAAAAATTGTTCTTTTGGAATTATAATTATCGAATTCCAGGACCATGCAAACATTCCTACAGGATAATTTTCTCAAAACTAGAATATTATATAGTATTTTTAGAAATCGTAAGACAATTTGTGTGTATTTCATTTTTTATGATTTTTTTCGTTATATAAAATGTTTGGTTGACTATTCAATATAGCACAGTATTCTATGAGATTTGACTACTTCCAGAAGCTTTAGTCCTTTTTGAAACAATCCATCAGATTTATTTATGGGTATGTGTAGATTATTATAACACACAACCCGCTGGTTCACACCGTGTTAGCTTTTTTTTTTATATATGGGGAGAAATTTGAATTTATTAAATGCTTTTTTGGCAATTAGGTCACATGTCTCTTCATTTTATGAATATGTAATTCAAAAAAATTTAAAGCAACATCAAAAACGGACGTTCAGTGATTTTCAAAAATTCCACAACTGATTTCAATGTTTATTGATCGTGTGTTTGTACACCGGTTACTATGGACGTGTTTATCGATTTTTATAAAAAATACTAAGAAACTAAAATAAATATGTGAAAATAACAACTAACAGAGTTAATTGTTTAGATAATCGACGCATAAAATACTCTAAATATGCATTCCATGCAGTATTTACAAAAAATGTTTCAAACAAAAGTTGTTTGTTTTGAAATAACAAACATTTATTGCCCTTAGATTTTTCTTCTATCTTTCATGGTTCAAAAGTTGGATCATGTATCCATTGGATCCAATGGACCGATTTTGTTAATTCACGAACTTGATCTTACTTTTTTGTCAAAAGTACGTCACCAAAATTTCAATTTGCTATCTCTTTTCTTTATTGAGTTTACTTTGCGACGGACGGGCGAACATGTAGAAATTGACTAATTTAATTAACACCTAAAATTAATATACTCTGACATATTTTATATATATCGAGTCTGTTTTGTATATTTAAAAATAAATAAACAAAAATTTGAAAATATAATTTCAATAAACAAAATTTTAATCAAGTTGACCTAAAATTAACATATTAACCATATACAGTCCACTTAGAGTGTAAAACTGCTAAATCCAATTTTACCATTTTACGTTTTTTATATCATTCGAAAGAAGGAAAAAAGTGTATAATCTAGGAAAAACAGCTACAGTCAATTTTAAATTGGCAAAACCGCTAGATGAGTAAAACAGCCAAATCCATGACTTAAAAAAAGTCAGCTGCTAACTCTATCCATACAATGTAAATAGATAACAGTTTAGATTCTATGCATGGGAGGCGAATAGCAGTTTTTCGAATTTTAAAATTTTTAATATTATTTTTCAGAATGTTTTTTGAATCTACTGTAAATTTAAAAAAGTGAATGTTAGCAGGTTTACACTCTAATGCGACGATATATTCAACTAATCGTTAAAATAACATAAAATGAGAATTTGATTCCGTATTTTCTTCGAATAGATTCAGTTAAATGTAATGAAACCTACATCAAAATAATTGTTACTGTTATTCGAAGTAATTTCAGCCACATATTCTTATACAAGAAATATTTAAATTTACTTTTCTAACAACAATAAAACATTTTTTTGTCTCCAATTTTTAAATTTAAGGTGTTCATATTATGATTATATACATCGTGTGTAGTTATAGGCAACTGTTGTAACATCTATGTATCAGATTTTGAATAGACTTTTATTCAAATTCAGTTTTTGCAAGTTTTTTTTAGATAATAAATTATTTATTAATACAGTTAATTACCTATCTAAAAATTCGCATGTTGTCTAATTATAATTTCTGTAAAAACTTTTTCCATTGAAAATTCTTTTTCGTGATAAAATCAAACGTACCTCGTCCGACAATCTGAAAATTGTAAAAAATTCCAATTTCGAAGTTGTTATTGAATGATCTTCCTAATAAATTAACAAAGAAAACGGATGTGTCCTATTTGATGCTTATAGGGACAATCGAAAATTTTACGGGCTTGGAAAAAAAAACTGCCACTTTCAGAATTTTCTTACGCAGAAAAATGTTAATATTAATCGAACCAAGCTATATACAATCCTACATTATTATATTTAATTTTTGATTCAAAATATATGAAAATATATATGCACTAAAAGTAATTTTTAATAGTTAATTTGAAGCGAATATAAAACAAAACTATATTCAGTTTATACAAAGCAATCGTGTGAATCGTTGAAATAGAAATGTTATTTAAAATTTTTCTCTATTACTATCAATTAATCATTCTTATTTCACTTTTTTGGTGCATATATTCAAAAATAATTTTTTTTTTCATTACTAAATTCTATTTCATAAAATTTAAAATATTACCGGAAATAGTAATGTATTCAAATATGCAATACGTGGATACAACGTCAATAGTATGAACACCAGCGCCATCAAAACACCACATTAAAAATTAAATACGTGTACTGACTATTGACAGCGTAGAATACGTGACAGCTTCATTTTAAAATAAACTAAAGTAAGTTTACTGTGTGCAAAAAGATATTTGTTAGTTTATCATACAAATTCACACATTTTGTGATTGAAACCTTCTTAACTTCTAACATACAACATTGATTAAAATTAAATATATTTAGTTAACCTTATAATTTACAGTTATATAAAATAAAAATGGATCAATTTACAAAATTCGTTGAACCTGGTCGTCAATTCGCCAAAGATTCAATTCGACTTGTCAAAAGATGTACAAAACCCGATCGTAAAGGTATGTAATAGTTTTATTGTATGGATTAAAATTATATGTAAATTGATAAACAAATGTTATTTCCTTTTTTTTTTTTGTTTTAGAATTCCAAAAAATTGCAATTGCTACAGCTATTGGTTTCTGTATAATGGGCTTTATTGGTTTCTTTGTAAAATTAATTCATATCCCAATTAATAATATAATTGTGGGTTCATAGAATTCTTAAACATACGTATTTATAATTTATACATCTACATATTTTTTAAACATGATTATCACATCGCTCATATATTTAAGAATTATAATTTAAAATTAAGATTGGTTATTAAATATTTTTACTCGTAATGCATATGTGTTTTTTCTTTCTTCTAATTTTTAATACTTGGCAACTCGAATATCTTTCTGTTATTTACGATTGTCAGTGAAAGATGTTTTTTTAAATCGTTATCTGAGAAGATTTTGGAATTTTCATAAGTGTTGAAGTTATAAAGAAAATAAACTTTGAATATTGTAATTTAATTGGACACAAAAATTATATAAAAATAAATTCCTTTTATTTATTCTAAACGTTACATGTGAAAGCTGTATATAAACTCAAACTATAAATTTTATCTAGCTAAAAACGTCAACTCGGTCCATAGCCAATTTCAACTGAAATATGTTCGTATAACACAACAAGACGTCTTAATAATCTAAAACGAAATAAATCTATTCCATAGGTAACTTGAAACATATCCATATCATGACACAACACGCCCCCATGATGTCCACATCATCTCACACGTATTCATCCAATTTTGTATATTATTCAATTAAGCCTGCCTCGCTCTATATCTCGGACATTTCGCAGTCTTCCCTCACCTCCATGTCTATGACTCCCAATCCATTCGGAAATCGTTGCCGAAATTCACCATTCCCAATCCAAACTTCCCGAATCGGCATTGGCGGCAGTCCTCAAATTGGCAGGTTTCAAGAAGACCCCATATTCGCACATCACCCCGTCCAACACAGCGCTTTATGACATCTTTATACGCCGAGACCACACTTAATACGATTAATACGCCGAAATAGCTTGTAATTTAATTAGATAATGGATTTGTGTCTAAACTTGTAATCAATCTGAGTTTTGTGAAAACTTGTATATTAATTTTTCATTTAATTACTGAGAAACTTATTATTACAAATACATATAATAATAAAAACGGCACTGAGGAGCAACAATATTTAGGTATTGTTGAATGCAATACTTCTCAGCTTTCCTTAGATTATATATATATATATATATATATATATATATATATATATATATATATATATATATATATATATATATATATATATATATATATACAGGGGCGTAGGAACGAAATTTTTGCTGGGTGGGCTGGTTCGACTAGAAAGGTCAATTTTTCGTGAAAAACTATTGTTTTGCCCTTAAAATTATCCTACACGAAATTGTAATAGAGCAATAAAATTTTTAAATCTCTTCAACAAAGGGGCATGGCCCACCCTGCCCATACGGCTCCTACGCCCCTGTATATATATATATATATATATATATATATATATATATATATATATATATATACACAAATCCATTTTGTAATTTTCGTTTATGCTAACATTAAAAATAAAAATTACATTTACAAGATCTTAGCTTGTTAAATGTTAGCATAAACGAAACGCTAAGACGTGAAATCACTATATTATATCTGAAACAATGAACTTATGGCCTTATAAACTCCGTGGACTGTCCGGCGTGTTTGGTATCTTGTAAATGTAAAGATGCTGTAAAATTAATTTTGTAAATGTTGGTAGTATACTCTTGCATTCAATAATACCTAAATATTGTGCTCCTCAGTGCCTTTTTTATTATTATCCATCTACAAGTATTATGTAACAAGTAGTTGGATAGTGAAAATAATCGTATATATTCAACTATTTTTATCGCTTTAGAATATCCATGGTTAAAATTTTATCTTCTATTATATCGAAATAAATTATATCTTGTTAACTTTTATGTAAAGATACAGTTACATAAAAGTTAATTAGTGCCATGAGCACAACCCAAAAAAAACTCAAGAAGCAAGATAGTGCTTTGAGATTTAAGAACGTGTTGATAAGATTAGACCTTTGAATTCATTGCGTAGTAACGTTAATCAAAACGCTGTTGAACAATCCAGCCATAGTTGCAATTCGGGATTTACAATATTCTTAAGTATAAGCAAGCCACTTAGTTGTGCTGCTGACACCCTTTCTTGTATTTTCTTATCTAAACGTTTATTTTGTTTAAAATCAGTGTTCTTGCGTTGCAAGGGAATTGCACGGGCCACTAGTGCCTAGACGCTCATGCGAGTTTGACTGCTGTTGCATTTCGGTTATTATATTGTTTCACATGATTTTGGCGAAATATCGGATTTTGTATACCAAAGCGAGCTAGAACCCTTCAAAATATACCGCCGTGGTCTATAGGACCTATTGACTGCAAAATAAATTGTTATGTGGAAGTCTGGACATAGTCCAGATATGCAAAAGCTTATCGTTAGGTAATAAATTCTAAGTTAAACCGAAATGTACGCAAAAATTTACATATGTATTGAAGACATAACACATGCAAAAAGGTGTCTAAAAAATCTAGATCGAAATATTCGGGTGAATATATATTGTTATAACATATTGCCGTTGAATCTGATCGAAAAAATTAACCCATCTTTTAGACAATTTGCAGTACTAATAGTTCCATACATTGCCTATATTTAATTTTCTCCGTTATTGAACATTTTTGTACATTACTGTATGGGCCCGGTCTTATAATTCTTATAAGACCGTGTTATGAACCACGTTGCAGTAGACATGGTCCTTAGAAATATACATTGTTAATTCAATTTTCATGATTCATTATTATGGCCATCTTGATGAGTCTTTGAGATTTATTTAACGCAAAGTTCAGTTTTCAAAATGATTTCATTTCATATTTGAAAAATCATTACATTGGATAAATAGGTTCCAACTATATTATTTAGCATGAAAATAGTCACAGCAAATACAATACCGTGATGGAAAATACTTCACAGCATTGCAAAAAGACTGAGTATCTTCAGGGTAAGATATTATATAGTAATTCACAGTGGTTTAAAAGGAATGTGGGAATAAAATTAAAAAAATTAACTATGAAAAGTATGAAGTTTATTTACGAAAATTAAAATGCATACTTTTGATTTTATAAAATATTCATAAAAAATTTTAAAAAACAAATTTATGAATGATGTACGGTAACATTTTTATTTTATGAATAATGTATAATAATAAACATTTTTTTTATATAAATTATTATTGAATAACACAAAAAATAAAAATTAGAACCCGTTTTTGAACAGGTACAACTGTTCAAAATTAAATATTTTTTAATTAAAAAATAAAAGAGTGACAAAATACAATATAAGCTTTGTTTTTCTTTTTTTAAGTTACCATTTAGAAAAAAATAACAAATACAATAATTATTATTATATAACATCTTTTCAATAAAATTTTATTTACACATTAAAAAATATTATTTGTGAATTTTAGGGTAGGTATAATTTTAATTTTACAACATTTTCGTACCCTTTAAAATAATTAGTGTGGTTATGCTTTTATTAAAATTTTTTTTGAATTACTTAATTGGTAAAGAAACTCTTAATTTTGGAAGTATTGTAATGTTAAATAGGTAGTTTCAGTTTATTTTCATTTCAAAATAAACAATAGTTATTATTGAACGTTGTTATATATGGCAAAATAAGACATTCAAGATATTACATGTTGATTGGTGACCCCGTCTCCTCATTTCCATTAAACGTTATTTATGTAAATTTAACAAATTTTATTATTTTGATGCATGTAAAATAAATCGACTAAATATCAAATTTCTTTAACTATTTAACTTTAACTTATTTCTTTGACTTTAAATTTGAAATTCGATATAAAATTTGATATACTCAGTCGAAATATAAAATGATGCAAGACGTTTGTTTATTATTTTTATTAATTTAATTTATTTGAGAAAAACAACGTCTTTGCCTTAGTTTTTTCTTATTCAAAATAAGGGTGTCAACCTAAGCCAAAAGTATTAAGTTTCGTGAAAGTCATTTCATTTCTGCATTTATTTAGTTTGTGGTGAAGCTTTCATTCCAAAACACACAACAGCACGCTGACAGAACGATATGAAATCGTTAAAATATGATATTTAACATTGCTAACATACAATATAGCGTGCTAGAATATGTTTTAATACATGGCTAAAATCGAAAGGCAACTATCCACAAATATCAATTATCCATAAATCTGATTTTCCCTGATCAATGATGTTTTTGGACTTAAAACTTGGATAGCAACAGATTACAGAACGTATTAGTAGTATGAAATGATCCAAGTATTTAAGTAGTATAAAAGAATTCGGATAAAGTTCTTGGATTATGAAAAACCAGTTTGATATACGGTTTAATTTCACCATAAATATATTACTTTAATTCAAATAACTGTTTTATCAACACACGTATAGATATTACAAGTTGGTGATAAATGTAATTTGAAGATTATTTGTGTTCTAAATAGACTGTACAATGAAGGCCTGCTAAAGTTCTCTTCCAAAAATAAATTCTAAAAGTTTAAATTATCAATCATCAGTCTACGAAAAAAAACATACCGAATCCACACTGTATAAAAATGTTTATTTTCAACTGCTTAATATGTGAACTACATATAAAAGAGCTAAAGTAAACTAATCTTGCAGATCTATAACTCATGAATACTTTGGTACTTTTAAAAACCCAGTTAAAAGTACAAAAGTATTTTCAAAATATTTGTGCTTTAATTTCATATATAAAATAATGACTGAACGTTTAGAATTAATTTGTTAACACGCAAATTGGTTGCATAAATGTATAAAATATTGCGTATATTGAATGATATGGTAAAATTCTGTACGTTGAATTATTAAATAAATGAAATATAAATGCCGCTTAATTTTTAGAAAATAAAAAATATAAAACATCAATTTTAATTTGAAGACATTATGTAAGCAAATTTTTTCAAAAATAATTTTTATATGGCAGCAAAGCTTTTTTTATAATATATTTTATTATCACAATGTTCATATTTTATTCTTAACAGTATTTGTTTTGTTTTTTATACGTCTAGCTTCCTTGGAATGAATTTTATTTTCAAAATTATATTTTATTTATACATTTGTATCCAGAAGAAATCTATAAACTACTTATTTTAAATTAATCGTAATCAATAAAAAGATAAAATTTCAAATAATTGGATACTGCTTGACTTGATCTTGGTTTCACGTTTCATCAATTAATATCGACTATTTACACAACTCGTATCATCTATCATAAAATGATTGATATTGGTTTTTATTTTGGAAATTAGAGTTTTCTAAAAGTGTTGATAGTAACCACTAAAATGTCCACGATTATGAACAATCTAATTTTTGCAATTTTGTGATTTTAAAAACAAAAGCTTTGACGTAGTAGTTTTGTAATGTTTTACAATGGTTTGATAAAATATCAATAATAGTTGAATTAATTCGATAAACTAAATTAGTTTGAATAATTATATCGACCTTATTTGTCATAGGGTTAATTGTTTATCAATCAGAAATTTCATAACAATATATTTCTTAATTAAAACTTTTCATTGTAAATCTGTATTTAACCTTTCCTTGTTTCACATTTTCCTTGTTTCTGGGTACAAATGCAATTTGATTTCTTTGAAAATAAAATTTAATAATAATTTTTATTTTTACAATACATGAATTCATATATTTCGTTATGAATTACGGAATGTAAGATTTAAATTAATAATTAAAACTTGTGCACCTATTTTTAACATAAAATAATATAATACCATTTTCATAAAATGATATTACAATAGCACCTAAATAATCAGCTTATATAAAACTATCTAATTACGGTAGTCGGGTATTTAATAAATATAATTAATGTATTTTAATTTTTTTTAGTATAGGTACACGATATGGTAAGGTCTTTAAGGATGATTATTGTTACACTATGCTTTTAAATATTTTTAATGATTGTACTTATCACATGAACGAAATTTATCTGTGTGTTTATAAAATCATTTTAATCATGGACCATGATAAAGTTTCTTCTCTGATTTCTGTTTTTATGCCTAAAAAAAAAAAATTGCAACAATAACCATCCTTAAAAGCTAATTATACATATAGAACATTCCAGAATAAAAATCCAGAATAAATAATAAAAAAATATTAATTAATATAACAAACTAATTTAAAAAAAAAAATGTGTACAAATGTCTGTGAAAAAGGTACAAGCAATAGAAAAAATAAAGCCACATGGGTCCAAAATTAAATATAACACTTAAAGAACGGTTTAATATGTTTTTTTCTGTGACAAATAGGCAAGGTATGCAAAAGCTGATTGCTGATATTGAATACTGGAGGACTGTCATTTCGATTTTTTTTGACTGAGATAACATACCTTGTATACTTGTAAATGCTTTTTATGAAAGTTGAGGTTATGTATTTATCGATTGGCGATCTCAAACGATAATGTTCTTTCAGTTTGCTTCATTAAGGTTCTTTATTTCATAATAGCATAGTCGTTGATTATTTTAGAAAAAAGTACCGCTGCTTAAAGGTTGCCTGAGATCGCAAATTGTGATTACTAAATATTTTTTCAAATAAATTGGCAGTTAAATAAGTAAAAAAGCCATTATACAAAAGAGAAAATATTTTAATTTATTATATATAGGTACTATGAACTAGTTAAAAAAATATATATTTTCAACGAATTTGGTAGTTTTTAATATTAATATATCGAAAATATTCGAAACGGAATATTTTTGATATATATTTCGGTATTTGTTTTATTGTGCGTTTTAAGAGCGTTCTAGTATTAACTAAGCAATACTCTAGTAAGATAATTACCTACATGAGTAGGGCAAATAATAAACCACAAGTTTAGTTAATATCCGTACACTCTATTAAGGGTAGCTATTGGTTTATACAGTTACATTTGAAGGTTACATTACGATCCGAGTATATCCCTCATTATCATGCCATACACCCATTATCCATACCAGAGTTACTATAGCCTTGTGAATTCTGACCAGTATTTGTTTCATAATTATGGCAATGACTATATTGGTATGGGGTATTGGGACTATCCAAATCTGTTAATTGTTGTGTCGAATAATTATCGCCTGCATCGTTGACTATAATTACAGGTTTTGTATCGGTATATTGATCATCACCATACGAATCTAGATGGTGGCCATATGTTAATGGAATGTCAACGGATGAGGGACGGGTTGTATTGTGATAAGTCGTAATAGTTGAGTTATTCAAATTTGTATTGGATAAAGTGGTGATAGATGGTATACTTGTGATAATGGATGCTACTGTTGAATTGCAATCATCGGAATGTGGTTGATGTTCGTAGCCACCAGCATGCTGCAAATAATCATTTGAATTTGTGTCGTAATGATGATGTCCTCCAGTTGTTGTTCCATTTGTATTATTATTATTGTTACGATTTTTAACACATGCTGGTGTATGCATTGACAACATATCAGTAAGTCGACGGCGTTGTGTTTCTAACTGTTGTATTTGTGTTTTTAATTCAATATTTTGTGTTTCTAATGTTTCCGATTCATGAACAAGGTTGACAGTTTTTTCGCGTTTCTTCAATCGACATTTCGTAGCTGCTATTTTATTTCGTTCGCGACGTCTTCTACGACGTTCTTCGTCCTCAGGAGTTAACTAGAAAATAAATAAAATTCTTATTTAATAAAATTCTTAGATTTATTTATTAAAATAGTTTGCACTATAATTTAAGAACATATTGCATAAGTTAAGGGATAAAATCATGAGTATGTATTTTTAAACGTTTTCTACAAGAAGGATGCAAAAGTTATTTTCAATGCTGCTTTCACTACATGCATTTGAAGTTTTATTTTCACAGCACAGTTATTATCTAGGACTGATATTATGAACCAAAAAGTTTGCAGATTCTGAATTCATTCATACCCGTTTCCAAATGACTGGAAATGGTATTGAAGAATCCATGCATGATAATGGTATGCAAAACAAGATAATTGTGTCATACTTCGAAAATATGATAAGAAAAGGTAGCAGTATAAGCTGGAATATCAGGCAAACTTTATCTGCACAATAATTAAGCCGAGAAACTAAATTTCCGCTGAGAATTTCATTCCAAATCGTAGGTTATTTAAAGAAATGGCTGACTTGCTCCAGTCACATCTAATCCAACACCGTATTTGAGTAACAGAGTTGAAATGTATTTTGATTAAATGAGGTTAAATTATTGAAATTGAAGCTATATGACAATTAAGGTTTTTGAGTTTTAGATTGAGTAATTCACTTTTAGTTTGGACATTGTTGAAAATATTCGAGTTAAAATATTCATTGCTGGTCGATTGCTGCCACTATGTGATATATTCTAAACGAAATACAAATTTTTTAAATTATTTAAAATCAAAAACGTCTGTTAATCTTTTCTTTGTGGCCAATTTTGTTTTGGAGTGAGTACCGAACAATCAATTTGTAAATAAGAATATGATTGGAGTCGAATTCAGTTGATCACAAGTAAATTATTTAGTTCCTATAGAATTAATTTTTTTTTTTAATATAAGTAAAATTTTGTTGACCTCGAACTTTTCAAGGTTCGATTTTTGAAAATTTAAATGGGACCAGGACTACTCCATTTCCCTCTGTCCTACATCGGACTACTCTGTCAAAAGTTATATCGAGAATACAATCTCCCATATATATATATATATATATATATATATATATATATATAGATATATAGATATATAGATATATAGATATATAGATATATATATATTTAATATGGGAGATTGTATTATAATAATAATTAGTGACGAAAACTTAACGAACTGAGTTAATTATTAAGATATTAGTATCAATGTTTAAACTATATTTATCCATTAGTATTTAGAAAATACTCTAAATATCCAGTTTACACAGCTATAAATATATTATAGCAGCTATACCAAAATTTTCTTTGTGCAGTCAATATTTCCTAGCATTACTAGAGACTAAAACTAATATACTCTGATATATTCTATAGACGTCAACAAGTATAAAAATTCACTGTTATTATTTTCAGTAAATATACTGTAAAGTCTTGACACTCAATATATAGGAAATATTTTTTCTTTCAGGCACTTTAGGATAGTTTAATTTGGGTACATTGATTTCTATTTATACCTTTGTCGTAAAGAGAAAACAATGGACAATATTTTACATACGTAAAATAATATTATTATATAATTAACGAAAATAAGTATTGCGGAACTTGGTCTATTGTTAAATACCAAACAACATATTTTTGTTGATATAGGATGTAATTTTATATTGTGTTTTCAAGTACAGAATGTTCTAAGTTGTACAGATTGAGGAGTGTTTTTCTTATGATCGCAAATCTGTGTTTTCTACGTCTATTTATTTGTTATTGTTTTATACCAGTAAAGCTAACAGAGCAAAGTATTCAAAATTGAATTTAAATATGCTCAAAATTAGGTGTTTTTTAGGTGCTGCAAAATTAAATTAGGTGGTTATATTATAAGTACCGAAATTAGGTGCTTTGTAGGTGCTTTTATGATGTGCCTTCAATAAATCAATTTAATCAGTTACCAAAAAAAAACCGTTCAACTTGAATCGCTGAAGAAAAGTGTCAAGCTAGCATGTTGCATGGAAGTACCTAATTTTTGTACTTACGTTGTATTATTATAGTTTTTATTTCTCAATCGCTCGACCAGTGATATTATGGCATCAGTGCATCTTAAAACCTCAATTTTTTCAAATAAAAAAAATGAGCTCCTCCTGAATTTTGCAGCACCAAACTAGCATCTAATTTTGAGCATATTTAAATTCAATTTCGAATACTTTTTTCTGTTAGTTCAATATGTCACTGCAAGCTTGACACTTTTTTAACTTCTCGCTAAGAAAACCGAACGTTTTCAAAAATCGGAAAGTTATTAGTTATCCCGTTTTGAAAACAAAAAACTTCTCTATCGATCATCTCCAAAAACTGATCCGGTTAAAATCGGTTGATTCGTTCGGGAGATATCGTAAACGAAAATTTAAAAAAAAATGTGTTTTTTTTTCATAACTTTTTTTAAGCATTTTTTTTCGCATCGTTTTTGATAAATGAAAATAATTATTAAAGCTCAAAAAACCACGCCGATCGCCACCAAGAACGTGAAAATCGGTTGATTGGTTCAAAAGATATACGAAATATTTGGGAATGAGTATTTTTTTAACATCAAATATCAAAAACAAAATTTTAAGCTCAAAAAAATTTTATTTGCATGGATGGCCCTTAAGGGTCAACCGTTTTCCAAATTTGTTTAGCAGTGGTTCATGTTAGTGAAACAGTGCAGTAATCTATATTGTAATTTTGATTAATTTGTATAATTTTTCTGGAGTCTCCATGCGTAATATAGAGAGCTGGCAACCCTAGAGGTTTCTCAAAAGACTAGCCACAGTCTTTTATTCTTTGATATAAACATTTTTTTTTACAATTTCTAAAATTAATTTGAACGATTCAACTAAAATTTTGGATCATCTTATATGTTTAAATAAATATGTAAAACGCATAATTTGCAAATATAATAATTCACGGGTAATTAATTCAAATTATTAACAACAGACATACATGACAGGAAATTATAGTTTATTATTACTTAATACGATATTAATATAAAACCTATTAAAAATTTTAATATTTTGTATTTAGCATCCAATAAAATATTAATTACTTATAAATTAATTTGGTATTATACGATATAGGTGCCTTATTTATATCGGCAAATAAAAAATTTTTACTATGTTTATTAGAATGTAAAAAACATTTCTAGCATTTTTTTATTTGTGCTTTGTTTTTTTAACTTGCTGTATCTGTTCGAATGGACAAATAAGTTGCTTTTAAGCTAAATTCCTGATGAGCCCGAGACTTTTGAACATAATTTCGAATTAAATGATAAATTGTAACAATCTAATATAAATATTTAGGCAGCGTTGCAAAACTTTTTAAAAAAAAAATAAAAGTGAACGCGTTTACAAAACAAATTAAAAAGTACAAAATTATTCATATTATCTTCATGAAGATTTTGAAAACACTTAATTTATGCATTGTGCACTGCTTATGTTTTGCGCTTTAAATCTTACGAATATTTTTATGTTCAAATTTCACAATGATAAATTTTCAGGACGATCTTTATGAGGCTGGGATTATGTAAGAAGTTTTAAATTTTTATGTGGATAATAAAATTTATTTCGTACTTTTCACTTTTTTTTGTAATAGATATTAATAAATCACTATCCATAAATACTAGGAATATAACCGGTACCGTTTATAATATATTACATCTATAGAAAAGAGAGAAGGGTTTTGATTTGCATGACGAAATGTGTCAGGAAAGTAAGGATTTTTAACGAATTTAAGGGAAAAAGTACAGCTTTTGAGATATTGTATTCGTAAGAGATCGCGCAGGTTGTTCCTCGTCTGCGGCAAGTGTGGCACAGCACGACGCGAAATGATGCGAGTGACAGGACGCGATCGCGTCAAACGCATCATGTTGGAGAACTCATGTTGCCACTTAGTTCTTTCGCCCAGTACACACGTGTTTTTGTTTATTTTGTGTTTTGTGATTTGGTTTTATTTATTAGTTTTTTATTGATAGACTTGTGCAACGTGCGACGAGAATCTGTGTTTTGGGCACTGTGTCATATCGTTCATTTTGCATTGACCCATTCATTTGTACATGTTTTAAAAAATCGCGCTGTGCCCTACGCACCGCAATATCCACCAGGCCTTATGCCTGGTAGTTTTAAATAATTATTATGAACTTAGAAATAACAAATATTTTTCTACGTTCGCCAATTTTAAGAATTTTAATTTTTAGAATATATATAATGTATCATAATATATGTAATGTATATACATATATGCAGGATATAAAAAGCGTAACTTAAAAGGCACTTGAATTGCAATGATAGATTTTGTAGTAGTTATTTGGGGGTAGCAAGTGACAGATATCATTTGTCGATTTTATCGCCTCTACCTACAAGAAAGAATGATGAAAAATATGTAACAGTTATGTATGATTTTTCATAAATATAATAATAGGAATTATACGATTTTCACGATTAGATTTCGATTTTTCCCCCAATTTCCTAGATCAAATTATTTTGCATTGTATAAATATGTATTTCGACTACAAAGTAGTCATCATCAGTATGAATTAGATAGTTGTAATGATTCTCTGAGGAGATGTTACTCGTTGCTAATTTGGTGACGGTTTGCAAAAAGATTAACATAATTTAGAATAAAAAAAGCACATAGATTGTATCAAAAGGGTGGGTAGTTCCAGTGCATTTATTGGCTTAAATGAAATGCATTCATACTACATGACGTGGCTTTGGTGATTCAGTAAAAAATCTTTAAAATCACGAAAAAATTCAATAATATTTTTATAGCTGTTTTTAGGTTTTCTAACATAATTAAGGTCTAGGAAAACCAAAAAGTACGCTTATTCTACAATTGGGTGGCAAGTTTGTAAGATATCGCTTAGAATTTGGCCAAAATATTCCTTTCCGGAGCGCATTTTAGACGATATTTTGGAAAAAAGTACAATACAAGTTTGTGTATCATGTCTCTCAATTAAACTCATATCACGAAATTTCATGATACAGCCCTTAAAACATTTCCCAAAATTGCTGATATGATGTATTTGCTTGTAGATCTTATTTCACACTTTTTTAGTAAAAGTTCTTGACTTTTAGTGATTTTACAGTAAATGGGAGAACGGGGTAATGAGGATCACTAAAGGAAAAATGTGAACAAAGTAAAAATTTTATACGATATGTTTACTTAAATCAATAGAACGAAATCTCTAACAAATAATCTTTATATTTGATAACTTTTTAAAAATTGGCTTTGATATAATTATAAAGAGATAGCTTAAGTTTAAAAATATTGAGGTTTGACCATCGTCAGTCACACACGTGGTTAATGGTTGTCCCGTTGGGGAAAATGGCTGCCTAAGAAACTAATCATGTTTATATAACTCTCGACTGACTCATACCCACTATACAAATAATGTGACTATAAACCCACACAGAGGTATATTTTCTTCAGTCTAGTTGGAAGAGTTGAAAATGGTATTTCTATACGTTACGCAACTTTTCTCAAAGATTTACCTTCATCGATAGGTTTTCCCAAAGTTTTTGTATTCCAACTCATATTTTCGGTAAACCTATGTCTTTATTTTGGCATGCAAATTTATCTTCTAAAATTGTACGTAAATGTTTTTCTAATGTTCTATTCTAAGTATTGTATAAGAATAACATAAAACTAAAAAATATTATTAAATCCATAATTTAGGTTTTAGTTATAGTTTTTCTCTACCACTACCAGCTGTTTTCGTTTTAAAGTAATGATTGTGACCGCCATTACCCCATTCTTCCCTATACTCTATTTATGTTTGCTGATATGCAAGTACCAGCAAAACGGAGAAGGCATAAAGCATATGTATAGTAACAAGGCCTTTATCACAATAACGACCCACTGATTGTTATATCAATCTATTTATTTTAACAAGGTGACTGCAGCTGTAGAGACTTTACACAACACATGCACATCGCAACAATTAATTTTTGCCATGACAGTAGTACGTAGAAAATAAATTTAAGTTTGTGATCGGGGAAAAACGAACGAGTCTGGTTAAATTCTATACATTTACAGCAATGTACGTGTATTCATGGCATATCTAAATATTTAACTCTGTTAGTGATTATTTTGAGTGGTTTGAAAAGAAAGTATGTTACATTTTATAAAAAAAAAATATTTACCCCTTGTTGTGGTGATATTAACGTATTATCATATTCATCTTCACTACCAGTGATTTCACCTTTGATACTTGCTAATTTTCGTTTTTTTGGATTATTTGCATCCAGATCCAATAAATCCCTACCACTGGTACTATCGCAACCGTTACTTACACCACCACCTCCTGAATCACCACTAAATTTTCGTTTCGATTGTATAGATAATTTAAGACCGGCTTTTATTAATTGTGAACATGTATGTTGTACGCTGGCCTGTGATGTTGGCGATTCCGTTTGACTCCCGGATGAATTACTCGAATCATTCGCAAATACTGGATTATATGATGTTTTATTATTTTGTAAATTTTTTGTTGAACGTGATGTGTCATTGAAATCATAATTATCTAATGGATTTGTTAATGCAATTAATGTGTTTAATATTTCTGGTGTGCGCGGTGTATTTGCAGCATTTTCAACCGCTAATAAATTATTTACAACTGATAGTTGATTATTTGTTGTAGTGTTTAAACTACCATTGCTACTACTAACATTTACATTTAAATTATACATTTTGATGTTTTTGTTTTATTATCAAAATTAGGCACTCAAGAATATATCACTAGCAATCAAGATATGCTTTTAAAGGTTTTATCACTGATTAAGAGAGGCGTTTTATTATAGGAAAATAAAGTTCTTTTTTGTTTATTTTTTTTTTTTTTACACAATATTTTATATTATCTTCTGTTAATTCACAATAAGAAGAAAAGGCAGGAACATTAAAATAATATTTATTGATGTCTTCACAACTTTATCTGTGTGTTCGTTCAATAGGGGTCATGTGCATCGACGAATCTCTGAGAGTAGGCGACGTTCTGTAACAAACAAAAACATAACATTAATTTATATTCATAATTTAAACGCTGCTAAATTAAGGTACATTAAATTTGGTCTTTTTTAACGCTTAAAAATGTAGAAAGCAGTAACGCAATTTTTGGTAATGCAAAATGAAACGATAACAAGCTGAATCTTTTGAAGCAAGTCGTCGTATTATTATTACATCTATGTTATTATTTTTCTTTTTCTGGGCAGGTTTGGATTATTCGATACCAGTAAGTTGTAAAATGATACCGTCTAAGAGAGATTAAATGTCCGTCAATGTATATATGTGTCTACTATATCTCTCTCTACGGTCTCATTACGGCTAATACAATTTATAAGTGAATATTGGTAAACGGTGTTATATTCTTAAAGAAATATACGTATACGTATACGTAAATAAAGAAACAGTGATTACATTCTTAAAGAGATAAACTTCTGAAATTTTTGTGAATATCTCGATTAAAATTCTAAAAATTAAAATTTTATAATATTTAAAATTTATAAATGGTATAGCATTATGATCTTTGTGGAAAATAAAGCTGTTTGAAAATCACTGAAACGAATAATGAAAATAACAAACCAAAAAATTAACAATAATGCTATGGTAGACTATAATTCAATCTATAATCTTGAAGAATGGATTTTGCATTTAATCGATAAATTTTAAATAAAATAAATAATTTATATATAATCTATAATTTTGTTTTAAAATCGTAATTATTGACTAGTTAATCGATTATCGATTATTTCTCGATTTTATATGACTTCGATTTTCTATGAATAATTATCTAATTCGACTATCAACGGTCATATTTGCATGCAAATGAATGATAACTAATGTTAGAATCGCTCATTCTAGGATATAATAATTCGTTTTTCTTATTACCTATACATAATATGAATGGAATGGCTTAAAAATCATAATTGGTATTTGTTTTTCATATTATTTTATTCTATTTTTAATAATAAATATTTATAAAAGTAAATTCAACCATCAATTTTAACTGTCAATATTGCATAGGACAGTTTTGATGGTTTTAACTTTGATTGGTTAACAGCAAGTTGTAAATATGATTTTTATTTGTATTCTGTTTATTTTATTACATTTAATATAATAATATTTTATATAAGTATTTAGATAAGTTATGAAATAGGTATCATAACTATGAATTATTTTTCTTACATACAAATACTTTTACAATTTAACTTCAATATTAATTTATTTCAATGTAAAAATACTTCTTTAGATCGTATATGGAAATCAATATCATGTGGATTGATTGATGTATAATTTTTATTGAAGTAAATTTTTTAATTTTCATAGATTAGATATATACAAAGGTCGCCTGTAAAATCTGTGCATTATAAAGAATAATTGATTTTCTAAAATGCGCAAAAATTGGTCACTAAAGTTGAATCGTTTTCGATAGTTCACTGATCACGCAATTTCTGCGTGATTACATTATGGCTTGTTTTATCGATTCTATTTTTTTTGATCATACATATTTTATTATAAATATATAATATAAATTATGCCGTATTGCATACTATAAATAATAGTGAACTCTTATTTGAAATAAAAAATGAATATAAAAACATTTAAGCAACCAATAAAATTGTAGAATACAAATGTTCACATGAAACATTTGTTTACAAACAATGGACTATATATGTAGTATTATTGATTGTTCATAGTGTCTCTTTAGATGTCAATTAATTTACGGTTGTTTTCATTATTATAATTAACATCAACAGGGGAAATTTCTCAAGAAAAAGCATAATAAAATTATTTATTTCTTTTCTAAACATCTTGCTATATTATAGTTCGATTGGAAATTTCTAAAGGGGCTTAAAACCTAATGTTTAAAATAGAGAAAAACAAGTGAAAATAACAACAAACAGTGTTCATTGTTTTGATATTCTTCATATGTCAGTATCAATGTTTGTACAATTTTTTATGATTAACATTCATAAAATACCCTAAAAATGCTGTCCATACAGTTATAAAATACGTATTATAATAATATGTATTGCAAATGTATGAGCATATTAACTAAATTTGAGCTGAATTTGTGTCGAATCTAGCACAGGACAGAATATTATTAAAAATGGCATAATATAATTGCTTTTAAACTTATCTGCCAATTAGGATCTGTTTATTTATCTTGGAACTATACGTGGAGATTTTAATACCATTAAAAACTTTCAATAAAAAATAATTTACATTCAGCTATTTTTATGCATTGGATATAACATTTACTTATCGATTCTTAATGGGGTTTGTGAGCATAAAAAAATTAAACATAGTTGCTGTTCTTAAATTTTGTATTTTCCACTAGATAACACAATTTCCAAGAATAACTTACAAAAGTAAAACATTTCCCGAATTGATTAATTTTTATGACACTCACAAGTCTTCACTCCATTTGTTAAAAATTAATTTGGTAGCCGTTAACAACGTCTTTATCTGATTTGTTTAACACTATATATACATAATTGAAAAAGATGTCAAGGTAAGAAAAATTACAATTAAAAACAAGATGAAGAAAACTGCTTATAACTACAACACTCATCTTCTTGATAAACTTGTAAAATATTGTTAATTAAAAATTAAAAAAAAAAAAAAAAATAATATAAAATATAAATTAATGGCTGACTATATTCACATACATGTATGAATAATATTAATGATTTTACTGTGAATATTATTGGTGCTTTAAATTTCATTATTTAACCTTGGAATTTTACTTTTTCTGACAAACATTATGTATTATGTTTATATTTTCTTTAAGGTAATTCGATTATTTGCTGGGTAATTATTAAAAGTCCAGTACATAACCACTGCCATGAAAATTGTTTATAAATTATGTTTGTGTGTTTTCGAGTTCTTTGGCATTTTAAGTTGTAATAGCTTAGCAAAACAATTGAATATATATTCACCATAACAATTGAGTAGTTAGTTTCTAATATAAGGTCTCAAATGGCTACCATTGAATCGATTCGATTTATAGCGGTATGCCGATATTACTCCCCGATTGTTTAATTCAATTATATGATTTTTTTTGGGGTCAAAATTACCTTATAATAAATCCATTTTTAGCACATTTAAGAACAAAATTTTTTTGTTTCTTTATCAATTTTATTCAAAGGTATGTAAGTACTTACCCTTTAAAAAATTGCGAAAAATTTCTTTTTCGATTTAAATAATACTCATTTTTAAAGATAATTTTAACGTTAAAATTAAAAATTAACATTCGTTTAAAGATAGACTAAGCATTTTCTGAGATATCGGCTAAAATCTGGTTAGAAGGTCAATATTGTAGTTATTTTAAACCATTTCTTGAAAACTAATCAACTATTACATGAGGAAATCTAAGTAATTTTTGAGTTAAAATTAATTTTGAATTATGAGAGTTCACTTCACATATGGCGAATTTTCATGGCCAAACAATGAATATCATAAGGCAAGCTCACTTTAAAAGTTTCCTAAGATATGTAAATGAATTTCTCAAACGAATTCAAACAATAGAACTTTAAAAAAACATAAAACAATGGAAATTTTTTTGAGAAATAATTTTAAATAAGACAATACAATTTACAAAACTGAATTAAAATTCATAAAAATTAAAATTTTCATTAATTAATTAGTCAAAATTAACAATGATTCGAAATGTAAAACTTTAATTAATCTAAAATATCACTCATTAGTTTAATAAACATGGTGTGATGCAAATCGTGTAGTGAATATAAAGTACTGAATGCAGTAGTGAATGTAAAGTATTTTTGTTTATTTTTCACATCGCTTCCACCATTAAAATTATTTTAATAATTTTTTTATCCAGAAAATTATTAATATTAAATATTAATAAGTTTACAGTTAAATTTTTTTTGAAATCCTTTACTTGTATTGAAAAAATGTACGGACTAAAAGTACTACTTTCTTAAAATGTAGTGTGTAGCTCAGGGGCAGACATGTTGTTAAAAATGACATAATTCATCTAAGGGTCTAATAATGAAGCTATTAATTTATGATTTGTTTTATTTGCTAATTAGAGAATTGAGATATATAAGTTAGGTAATTTGATAAGAAAATTAAGGTTTGAGTTACGAGCTGTTTTCCGTGTGAAAAGAATTTTATGCAATGAAATAAATATCATGGAATTACGGTAAGACGAAAGGACTGAGCAATGGATGTTTCTGCAATCACAACAATTGTTTTTAATTTTGTATTCTCAATTTAACCTATAAATGGCATACACAATATTTCATCGAAACTGAAATCTCAATTACTAATGGCTCTCGGTTATTGTCTTAGATTGTATAGTTTTATTAATATTCTAAGCAGAAAATAAGCAAAGAACTTTTGACTTTTCACATCAATTTAGCTCATAATTTATAAAGAGACACTTAAAATATATCTAATGTAAATCGTATTATTCATTTCTATTAAATTAATTCTTAAAATCACTATCAAAGAGCTACAAAAATAAAAGTCTAGGAGATAGAGCCCTGGAAAGTTCCGATCATTGATTGACCCGTGCGTGAAATGAATGAATCTATCATTAACTATTGGAACTTTTAAAATTGGACATTGGGCAGGTATGCAAATATTTGTTGATATAAATTGCATGAACAGCAAGATAAGATGAATCGGGTTTGTTGCTTACATTTCTATGCAACTATTCTTGTTTTAAATAAAACATTATAATCAATTAAAGTGTGTGAAAATTAAATATCCTTCAATTCAAAAAAAAAAACTAGAATATCTACTTAAAATAATAATCATAATGAATTAAAGAATAATTTATTTACATTTATTTTATTTATATTATGTTTATTCTTACAAAACTAAATACTTTTTAATGTTTGTCGACGTAATCTAGTAGTAATCGGCGAATGACTTCCAAAAACTATTCCTACTCAATTTTTTTTTACGTTATTATATTTAAATTGTTCAACCGATGGTGTAAATACATATTTCAGGAGGCAGATCGGTGCCTGTTTACTAAACTCCTGGCAGTTGATTAAACAAAAAGGTACCGAACTATATATATATATATATATATATATATATATATATATATATATATATATATATATATATATATATATATATATATATATATATATATATATATATATATATATACATAGTTATTAAAAAATATTATATTTTATTATTTTATTTTTATATTTTTAAATATTTTTCAAGTTTATTAAAAGTATCCAACTTCGGGATTTATCAAACTATAATTTTATAAAATTATATATCCAAAAATATTAACTTTATTGCAAAAAAAACATACGACCTCTTTTTTTTCATAAGAAATATAAACAAAAATATATAAAGAAAAAGAATAAAATATAAAATGTATATTCTTTAAACGATAGTTAATAATATCGTGACATAATAGTTAATAAGAATATAAAAAAAAACATTTTTTCAATTTATATTTTTGTGGGTCTAAAGTATTCCAAATTTTCCAAAAAATTATACGTCCAAAAATATTTACTTTATCGTTAAGAATCATAGGATCTCTTTTATTCGTATGTAATCAAAAATATAAACAAAAATTTTTCCCGTTTGAAAATAACAATTGTTTTAAAAATTCCGGTTTAAATATCAAAAATTGATGTGGGCTGGTTTTTGGTACTCTTATGCCGATTTATAATATACTCATTATTTTTATTCTTACAAAACTAAGTACATATTTAATGTACGTCGATGTGTTTTATTGATCTGTCAAACAAACAAAAATTAGAATATGGTTATCTGCTACACCTCTTTAAAAATAATAATTCATATAAAAATAAATCACCTTCATTTTATTAAATATTCACACATTAGTACTTTATGAAATTAAATTGTTTAAGGACAGTAGGTCAACACACAATTGACCTAATGTTGTTTAGTTGTTTAGTTACTTTTAATCCTCTTAAATATTATGTACAAAATGTTTACACCTGTGTTTCAAATAGTCTAGCAGCTTAGACATGATTTAAACGTTAACAATAGGGGGACGATCCATATATGACTACTGAAAGAAATTCTAAAGAATTCTTATTTATGATTTGGACGTCAGGAAGTCATTAAGACATCGAATACGGCACTTATTGACCGTCTTAAGGCTTCGTAAATAATAATGCTTTAAGAATTCGTTTTTATGGCTATTAAAATAAATCGTTTATTAGATTACGATAATATACAAAATATTTTTTAAAATAAATTAAAAATGTAATCTTCGGCATATTTATTTTGAAATTTTTTAAGACGTAGATTTTCTCAAGGATAAATAACACCACCTTTTTATATGAATTTGGGAAATTTCAAAAATAAATTTCAGCCAAATCGTTTAATTTGTGATAAAACTCCGTTAATATATTGTCTTAATCATTGTTTTTTTTACCATAATCATCCAAATTAATTTGTAATAAAAAGAAAAAGTAAAAAATTCAAAGACCATGAAACAATATTAATTAAATTGAAGGTTATTTTTCGATAAAAGTAGACGTAATTTGAGTGAAATGCACATAAGAAAAATTAAATCTAATCAAGTTCTAAAAGAGACTACTGATACTTCTGACTTCTTATAAAACTCGATAAAAACATATCTTAAAGTGCTCATATTTCCGATTGCTTACGGAACTCAGAAAAAAGATTTCTTACAGACTTCAAAATTCTGATTTCTTACGCAACTCGTAAAAATGATTTATTAAAAAGCTCATAATTTTGACTCTCTGTGAAATTAGAAAAAAGTTCACAAAAATTCACACTTCTTGGGAAGTCAGAAAAAAGACATCAAGACTTAAATAGTTCTTAATAATTGAAAAATCATTAAGAACTCTTAATAAAGACTTCTATTTGAAGTCTATCTGCAAGTGTAAAACAATATTTTTATTATTTTCTACTATCTGTGAAATCACCGTCTTCTCCTAGGCTATGGCTAGTATGATTTCAGAGGAAATATTAAAAACTGGATTGATTTTCGTAGAAATAAACAAAAATCTAATTAGAAGAAATATGTTAATGAATTGAAAGATTTTAGTTTAAGAGCTATTAAATATTTAAAAGGAAGTATTTTAGATAAAATGAAATGAATTTGATGAGGTAGAAAATCTATGCAAAATAAACTGTATTAAAAAATACAGTTTATTCTAGCAGTTTATCATAAATATTTTCTACATATGCCTTAAATTTGCGATATTTATTAAAATGGTATAATTCGAAATAGATGCTCAGCATTTTAAAAATGGTTAAAGTAATGTAATTAACTTTCACCGAAAATTTTTTACAAATAAACCTCACTATCAAGTTTTCGATTTTTTATATAGACTTGTAAACAAGTATTATATCAGTTTTCACGATTTATCAAATAATTATCTTAAAAAAATTTAATAGTTTTTATCCTTTCTTGTAATTTACCAAGCCTAATTAAGGTACAGAAATATTCAGTTCAGAGTATTTTCAACAGAAAGTGCATTTTGAATTCTGCTGCAATTTGATACTCAAATGGCATCCAGATCAAACGACCATTATAAACATAATTTATTTAGTGAAAGAATCAATTTCATGCAAGAGTCGTATCCTTTAAAGCCCCTAGACTAAACGGTGAAAGAAATATAGAAATTTTTTGTTTTGTTTTAAGCTTAACAAATTACTTAATCCGTTGTTTTTAAATAACACTGTTTGGCATTCAATTAATTACCTTATGTATAATTAATTAATATTTATTTCTGATGATATGATGATAAAATTCCTATAACTTGATAATAAATATCACGAAAAAGTTTAAAGACAGGCATGAAATAGCTGTGTTTCTTGCGTTAAATTTTTTTTTACTATTGTTGTTTTACTCATCTATATCAAAGATTAAAAAGCAAGTCTAATGTTTGTAACGGTAGAATGAAGCTACAAATAAAATTTTGGTATGGGTATTCATAGTATCACCAAATAAGTCCATTTATGTATGTTTGCCCGTCTGTTTGTCTGCCATCAAAATCGAAAAAAGATAGTTAGCTAAAATTTTGGTGACGTATTTTCGACACAAAGACTGAGTTTAAGTTCGTGTAAGAACAAAATCGGTCCGTCGAGTAAAATAGATCCATGAACAAACTTTTAAAACATTTTTTTAATTGTATAGATTCACTACAATTTTAGCACAAATTTATTTAATAAGCACATATATTTGGAATAGGTATATATTATTATTATGTTTATTATTATATTATGATGTATTTATTATTGTATGGACTATATTATTTTATAGATAGTATTTGCAGGGAATTTTATGAATGCTAAACAATAGTTCAAACATTGATACTGAACCATGTGACGAGTATCTACACAATTGCCACTGTAAATTATTTTTTTCACTTGTTATATTTCAATAAATAATAAATTGTAATCAATTTTTGTATTGGGTTTTGCTGTTCAAACTTTAATGATTCCGAATTTTCATCTTATTTACAATTTTTGTTGTTTGAATGTTATCCTACATTTTAGTATTTATATTTTATTTTACTCAAATTGCCCATTTTCATTCAACAGAATGCTGAGTTTTAAATCGAGTAGAGATCTAAGCAAATCCAATAAATATGTTGGAAAATTATTACAATCGCTAGTGATAATAAAATGTTAAATAAAAAATAATTATTAATAATTATTTAATTATTACAGCTTTAATAGTTATTATAAAAAATTAAGATAATCATAATTACATACATAGTTGAATCTAACAATAAATAATAATAATAAATGAATATGTATGAATTCAATTAAAGTTATAAATTTAATAATTTTTTATAATTATTATTAAAAAGTGGATTTTAAGTATTTGAATTTTATATCTTGAGAATAATCATTTTTGAGTTAATTGTTTTTATTTTAAGCTATAATTTGCTTAGGTTTATTTACGGAGTAGATTTTCCATTTAGCAGACTTTCCGTATTTCGGTATACATTAGTGTAATAGAAAACGTATTTTATTAGTATATTACCACAATAGTTTAGACATTAAAATTTTCGAAAATGAGAATTAGAAGAAAAGTACCCTAATGAGAAAGATTGATTAAATCCTCTTGAAATTGAATCGAAAAAGAAAAGGAGTGAATCAGAATTTTATATTAGTTTTGAGTTTTCGAATAAATCTGATTCATTTCCGATTCAATCCTATTCAATGTCAGTAGGCTTTAATCGGATTTCGTTGATGGAATCTCAACTTCTTAGGCATTAGAGTGATATATTAGGGTTTTATTACAAATAAATTAAATAAAAATATTAAATTAGAAAATAAAATATCTTAAAGAAAATACAAATGTACAACATATTTAGTCCAATTATTTTGTTCTTTGACAATTTTTATCCCTTATGGTTTAAATGTTAGCATCTACCAAAAATCAGAAATTAAAAAGGATGAAAATAAATGAATTATTAATTATGTTAGATGAATAAATAAATTTACACACTTCAATTTTTTAGTCCTTAACCACTTTATTTTATTCTAATTAACCACTTTATTTTATTTATGCGATGTTTCGGATGTTACTTTATATTCAACTGCTTTAATTAGAATAAAATAAAGTGGTTAAAGCAAAAAAATTGAAGTATGTAAATTTATTTATTCATTTAACATAATTAATACTATGTAATACCACAAATTAAAGCTCTCTACCATAAATAAATGAATTAGTAATTTTTTTAATACCTTTAATAAAATTGTATGTCTCAAATATTTTTAGGGTTACAAGCCCGAGACTAAATTTAATATATTGTCTTATTTTCGTCTTATTATCCTCGAATTATTTTTTTTTTGGAAAAATTGCTGTTTTTCAATTAATTGCCTTATTGCCTGTTATTAACTAGAGGAAAGATAATTGATATTTTGTTTAGCCATCACAGCTAATTAAACATAAAAGTTAAGCTAGTCTAGGTGAACAGGCAGCACACAAAATTTTAATGCTATCTAAGATTGAATATACATAAATTTTATTGGATCCTGACTGAAGAAAACTTGAAGGATATATATTTTGCCTTATTCCACTATTTAAATAGTGGAATAATGCAAAATATATATCCTTAAAGTTTTCTTCAGTCATTATCATGGATTTCCACAAAGTAAAGCTCTCTTCAATAAATTATTTATTGGATCCATTGATTTTTATGCATATGTTCTTGTTGTTGTTCGTAGTGAAAGGAATGCATATGCCTAACAAGTAGGGCTACGTTTTCTTGGCCTTTTATATCAACCCATTTTTTTCACCAACCCATAGCAACCTCGCTAAACTGATTACATTACAATGGCGACATTTCTATATAACCTATCGAGGTCGGCTTCATACATATGTTTTTCACGTTAATTCACGGTTTTACTATATAGAATTCCACTTGTTAATCGAATGTAATTATCATATATTTGCAATAAGACTTTCAATTATATCTTTTATAACTTTACATGAGTATGGTGAAAATATGTTTTTTTTAAGTGTGAGATTGACTACTTAGTCAAAGGTTCAATAAACGAACCGCATACAAGCCAAGAAAACAAATAATAGAGTTAATTATTTAGATACGTTTGAGTATCGTTTATGAATATTTGAACTGTTTATAATTATTAAAATATTGAATAAGCTTTTGCTATTAGTAATTAGTAATTAGATCATGAATGTGTTAATGGATTGATTTATGCTGAAATATTATGGCGAATCTCCAAAATTCCAAATAAAAGCTAAAACATATGTTATTAAAATTACAGCACCTTGTCTATTTTCGTTTTTGAATTATCGTGATGATAAAAAGGAATAATTATCTGATTTTAGGAAAAATCGATTTCAATGTTTCAATTTAAAATATTGCACGGCTAATTTTAATTCAAGTTTAAATCGAAACGTTTTCTTGATATAATCGAAAATTGTGTGGGCAAGTATTAGGCAAATTATGTGTAAAAATTTTGTTAGCTAATAAAAAATTTAAAAACTAAAAAAATTATCAGAATTATTTCATTTCAATTTAAATATCTGTGTATAAAAAAATTTATATTTTATGTAAAATTCAATCGAGTTAAACTGATTAAGATGAAAATTATTTGTGTTGACTAAACATGGATGAAATATCAAGCTGGATAATAAAATTGTGTTTAATGACAATAATTCACACCGTTTTTAGGTTACGGAATGCTGAAAATCAACAAAAATATTATTTACATTAATATTTGTTAGTCTATTTGGTTTTTAGTAGCATTTTTTAAACTTGACTTATTTGACCTATGTGTACATATATTTCATTATTTTTTATAAAAATTTGTGTTTGTTTTAAAGTGATTTATTTGTACTGCAATCGTTGTATAAAAAAACAAGATAAAAATTGAAAGTTGGTAATTTTGAAGTGAATTTAAATTTGTTTAACTTACTTTCCTTCAAATCAAATGAAGTTTTCAAGAATATAATATAGTAATGCTAGTGTGAGACTACATGATTGGATATTAGCGAATACATTTCATTGAACAATATTTGAATCTCAATTATATCACAATAATTACAATGTTAATCTTAAACATCATTGGCAAATTTGAAACGCATTAAGGCCATGCGTTATTCGAAATGAGACCCCTATATTAAGACACTATTTTTGCGGAATAATTACCTTAAAAAAAAAAAATTATAATCAAGCAACCAAATTTAAGTAACATTAGACAACCAACAGTCAATATCTGAGTGCGTGACCGCAAAAGATTGCTTTGGTCTGTTGTTGTAAACAATAAACCCACTGTAGTCACTGTATGATCTTAGTAGTTGAAAAGTGACAAATTACTTAAAAACTACTTAACCCATTTCACACAAGTGACACAAGCTTTTTATTCCTGTAATCCCTCGGGAACAGGAACCACGCGCGTCACGCCCCCGTGTGAGTTATAATATAGTCGAATTTTTTTCTTTGAACATATTTTTCGGTGCAAAGCATTTTTGATGCATGTAAGTTATCTAATTGGTCAACCAGCCGTAGAAAACTGTATTTTGAGTACACTGCGGTTAAAGTGCAACTTTGCAAAATGATTAAAGCTAAAAATTTTTAAAACGAAATTGAAATTTTTATCTACACCAAATTAATGTATGCACCAAAATTATGCTTGTCATAATTTGTCATTTTACATATCTAATATGTTGTAATTTAATGTTTATTGTCATATGGTATTCAAAATTAATCATTTAAAGTTTAATTACTATCAGATCACAGCTGTAAATTTTTGTAGTAAAAACATTAATAATTCATGTTTGTAATAAAAAGAAATATTAAATATATATACAGTAAAATTTGACAATATCAATGACAATATAATCGGAATTTGATTACTTAAAACCATTATAATTGACATGTTAACACATTATAATCTAAGCATATATATATATATATATATATATATATATATATATATATATATATATATATATATATATATATATATATATATATATATATATATATATATATATATATATATATATATGGGGTTGAAATTATTTATGAACAATAAAAACTGACTTTATTGATCATAGACGTTGCGGCTGCAGTTTTAATAAAAGTCTAGTTTGTCATTATCCTGTGAAAATTATAATGGACTCTCTGAACCATGGCTCTCCAGAAGTACTTCTCTTGTATACAGGCTGAAAATAGTTGTATATGTTTTCAATAGTGTATTTAAAATTTTTAGGAGATACAAATTTCGAAATTCTGTTCTTTTCGGAATGCTATAAAATTTTTACTTGACCATTTTTTGAATAATCTTAAAAAAACCATTATGCTACTTTAAAAATTCATAGACCCAAAATATTGTTCACAATTTAAAGTATGCTTAGGAAAAATTTCATCCTTTGGCAAGCCTTGGCTTTTAGCCTATAAAATGATTGAATCAAATTTGGTATTTATTCTTGAAACTAGCGCTTAGATCTTAAAATCAATATCTTCTTAGGATTATCCAAAAATATTTTACTTTAAATTAGTTTAACTGCAATTTAATTGACATATATCGTAATAAAAATTATATGAAATATAAATATTTAATTTATGTGTACAAAATATTATGTATATCAAATGAAGAAAGGAATCTTTGATCTCTAAAAATAAATTTCTTTTTATTAAAAAATATTCAATGGAAACAGTTTAGTGTTATAACCAGTAGCTTTTTTTGTTAGTTGTGGAATTTTGTTAATGTGGTTTTTATAATTAACGATAATTATTTGGAATTTACATAAATATTTTTAAAACCTTTTGTTTAACTAATAATTTTATCCACATGAAAAAAACTTGTATGTTTGAGAGAACTTTAATTAACTTTGGGTATAAATTTATAATTGTAATTTATCCTTGAGTTTTTTCTTAGACAACACATAAAAAGTAAGGTATTTGGAAATGTTGATTTATTGATATTCTTGTTTTCTAAGTCCCTTACACTTGCCTTCAAAAGTTATATTTATATTTTATGAAAAAGTTTTACATTAATTTTTATTGACAGTATTTACTTGAGACAAAATGGGTGTAATACCGTATAAGCGCTTCTCCTGTTGACAAAACATAGAAGTTGAAAGGCCCATTATTGTTCATTAGCCAGTGATAGAATAAACAGAGAATATATAAGCTTTAAGTTTTCATTCCATAAAAATAATAACATTAATAATATAAAGCTACTGTAATACTCTTTTCCTCTCAATGATAGATTTTGTATTTCGCATTATTTCGAAAATACATTTTTGTTGTTCATACTTCTTATGGGTTATGCTGCACACTATAGTGACTACCGACGGGCGATAAGCAACGGTTTCAATGAACTGTATAAATTTTGTTTGATGATTGAACAATCTGTGATATCATTTTCAAGTTTTTAGAGTTCGTAGTAAATAGCAAATCATAAATAGTCGGCGCAGAAGGTTTTCACTGATAGTAACCCAATTATATTCTCCATGATAACAGTTTGAAGATTTTAAATTGAGATTGAAAATATACCTTTAACATATTAATTTCCAATTTGCAAAAAAGTGATTAGATGATCAATCATTCAAAAGAATACATCACAAATCACTTGTCACTATGGTAAATCGCGATTGAAAAATCTGTTGTAGATATAGGTCGTCGCAATTCGATTTTCGCTATTGTGGTTCGCTCGTCGCAATTAAATTTTCGCTACATGACCTATACGTGAATCAAATTGTAAAGTATATTAGATGTCTTTCGGTGGATTATTTCTTCCTAGTGGAAAGTCTGTCAACTGAGAGGCTATGAGTTCGAAATTTCGAATACTAGTAACGTAGGTATGTCAATTATAATTAATAGTGCTATTTTATATGAATAAGAAACGAAGCAATCGGTAATCTCTATAATTTCTATTCCATAAAGTCTTGGTAACTATCGGAAAAATTCTTTCTACATTTTAGATGTATCCTAATTAATATTAATACGATTTGGTAATGTTAAGAGACTAAAAACGGGGCCTACTGGTTTTTAAGTAATTTTTGTTTAGAAAATATATGTGAATAATTAGTTTCTCGGAACAATTATTTTATGTCTCTAGTATATGTAAAAATTGGCCATTGCAATATTTTATTTCTGATTTAGATCTTTATCCCGCGTAATTAAAGAGCTTTAGACATGCGATCAATAGCTTATAGAGGGAATTCACGCTGCTGGGACACACTTATTGTCAACTAACAATCAAAAATTTATATGACTTCAAGGTCGTGACTTAAACTCCTATTAACGCATGTTCAAAAACATAATCAGTGCCTGGATATTAAAGGTATGTTATTTTTCGGGCTTTAGACCTGCGATCAATAGCTTATAGAGGTAGGTTTCATTACATTGGAATTCACGCTTTTGGAATACACTTATTGTAACTACACTTATTGTAATAACTTACAATCAAAAATTTATATAACTTCATGCTCGTGACTTAAACTCCTATAAACGCATTTTCAAAAACCATAATCAGTGCCTGGATATTAAAGGTATATTATTTTTCGAATACAATTTTTCAAAAATCCATAATCAGAACTTAAATATCAATAGTAAACAAAATTAGAAAATTAATAAAAAAAAGTTAAAACTATATTTCTCGTGTGACAATCAGTTTCTATACAGCATTGAAGAATTTATCTGTTTGTAGGTAATACGAATATTTCTGCAAAAAATTTTTATAACAAAAAAACACATAAAAATTCAAAATGTTTGTAATCAATCATTTGTAGTATAAAAAAATATTCAAATACAATATCAGATATATTTCAAGGTTCTTTTTTAAACTGTTGTTTGAAATATATATTTGATGTTGAAAAATTTATTAGTAATTTAATATAACTAAACATGGCCAATTCGTGCAAAAAAATAATCAGTTTTATTGCCTTAATTTATAATCAAATTGAACGAACTATAAAATTAATTAAATTTAAAAAAAAGTAGTTAGTATTGCCACAGAGGATATAGTAAGTTCCGTTTGTATATACAGACTATAAGCAAATTGTAAATTTTATGAAAAATTTAAATTATTTTTATTTAAATACGACTTCAAATTATAAACTGCTGTCTATACTCTTTCTTGTGTTTAATTTTATATATGGTTTTCATCAGGATAGTACCAAAGTAGATACCGGGATAGTTCCTAATAAAGTCTGCCAAAGCTGCACACCTTTTACTTTTCCTTTCATTTGACCAATTTATTCTACAGAATGACGTGTTCTGTCTATTTTGTTAAACAAAGGAAATAATCAACAGAGTTAATTGTTTTGATACTCGATATATGTTTGAACAACTTTTAATCATTAGTATTCTTAAAATTCTACAAATATCCAGTCTATACAGATATAAATACATATATAATAATAATTAATATATTCAAAAAATTGATGAAAACTGTTTCGTGCCCGTCTAGTTCTATCAGGGCGATTTGCATAATTTTGTTTTAAATGAAAGGTATTAGTGTCCAGGTGAAGCATCAAGTATTTGATTTTCTTTTGCATTTTATGACGTTTATTTCTCCGAGTGTTGTACTATAGTTGTTGCATCCCACTATCACCCGTTCTAACGAAGATAGAGGATTCGTTTTGATCTAAGAACACTCAGTGTTCAAGACATTCAAATTGTTTGAGTTAGAGATGGTTGAGAACACAAAACACACTCATCACCTATTTGATCATGATTAATAGTATCAGGTCTGATTAGAAAATGCCAAAATTGTTTTGAATTTAAGATTCAAATTTAAGCTATTAAATCATTTTCAAGAATTAATGTTGCGGAGCAACACTCGGATCCACAAGTATGTATTTTAATTACATTATGTATACAATTATAATTGAGCGATTTTGCTCATTCGCGAACTTGATCTTTCTTCTCATGTCTAGTTTATTTTAAGACAAATGGAAAAAAGCTAATTAGGTGATTCTATATTCTGTATATGTAATCATACCAAAATAGTGTTTGTACGGTCAATATTTGCTAGCGTTGCAAACTTTACACTAAAACTATTACACTCGGACATATATATATATACGGCGAGTATAAAAACTGTAAAATAAATATGTTCACTTGTTTAGTACAAACAACTTTTGAAATAAAAAATTTTTCAAATAGTACCTACATTGATTTTTATAGGTTTTTTTTGTTCATAAATTCATTCCCACGAATGTATTCAAGTATGAAAGATATTAACACCTACAAAATAATGATAAACAATAAAATGCAATAACAAAAATTTAAACTATTCGGTCTTAAGGCCATTCGAACATTTCAAATTTTTGAAGGGTCATAAATTATTGAATCAACATATTTTAGTTATATAATTTATGAAGAGTTTTTGAAGGAATAAACAATAATTGTTTGTTCAAAATTTATGTTTACAAAAAAAAAATCAATAAATTAAAAATTCAAAATATCCGGGACACAATTAATACAATGATAAATATGATCATTAGAAGTCACATTCAAAATTTTTTTGAGAACTAAATTCTAAATTTTATGCTAATTCTAATTATATTAGTAAATACGAAACTGCCTCCCCCCCACCGCATTCCTTTAATGAACAGTTATGCATAAAGGACAAGATTGTGCCCTGATAGTGGCGTACTCTAAAGTACCCTAAAGTGGCGTACTCCAAACACGATCGGGTTTCGGTGGTATAATAATCAGTGCTGTTTTCAAAAATCTAAAATAATAATAGAAATCTTGATTTTCTACGTTTCAACGTGAGTTTCTTTTGTGTGCTACAGTCTTTTGAGATTGCAGCCCATAAGTCCAGAAATTCTGCAAATAATCTCCCCATTTTACTATGCCTTAATTTTATTCCAAATTTATTGAGGTACAATCTCATATTTTATAGAATTTGTTTATCAAAATTATATCATAAAAATTTTTGGATTCAGATTTTCGTGGCAAATACTATTTAATTTATCTCAGTAAGTTAATGATGCACGTTATATTAGTGTTGTTGCTGCAATTTTATGAGATCGTGCTGTGAATTGCAAAGTTTTTAATGTACATCAATATTGCTAGTATTAAATTCGTGATTTTGTGATTCAGATCTTGTGATGAAGGCTTTGAACTTTTCAATGCTATAAACGTATGCATTAGGTACTTATGTATGATGATTAAGTAACAACATTTAATTAATTAATGAAATGTTCTAACTTTAATGTGTTTATTCATTAAAAACGTTTACAATATTTGTAAACAGTTTTATGTTGAAATTTGTTATAAATGTCAAAAGATTTATGGTATCAATATGTATGAGAGTGACCGGATAATATTCTGAGGGGTGATCAAAACATGTAGTTCATATAAAAATATACGGTGTAATTTAATTGGTAAGCAAAGTATGAACAGAAAAACGTAATAACCAGCTTATCAAAATGGCTGATTAGTTAGGAAACTTGGCTATATAATTTCTATAATCAATCAGCAATTAATATTCCGATTTTTATTTATATATCCAGTTAAATATGTAAGCTAGAATAAGTTCTCGTTTAATCCAATTTTAAGTTCTCAAAACAGTTCCACAAAATTAAATATCAAAAATATCTTACTTATATTCTGTTGGTATAACTGCACAATTACGATATTCGTAAGAGTGACTCATGTCAATTGTGACTTTTTCACTTGGAGTTTTCTACTACCTCTACTATAAATATCGCCTGACTGTCACAGGATCGACATAAAGATTAAAAAAAAGTGGTAGACCGTGTTAACACAACTGAAATATGCAGTCTCATACCAGGTCAACCAGATATGAGCAAACCCGCAGACTTGTATTAGCTAAAAATCTATAACCTATATATTGATTTATGGTTCTTCTGCTGATCAATTGTGATATTTTGCTGACCAAGTAATTATTTTTGGTTTGCAGCCAAATTTTTATTTATTGGAAGAAAATTTTTTGTACGAAATCCAAATGATTTATAGCTGATTATTTTCATTAACCAAATTCAATAACGGAAAATAATTTATATTTGTTTCTTAAATGTAATTTATATTTGTTTCTTAAAAGTTCAAGAAATAAAATTTATTTTGAATCTAATAAGCTCTATCGTATACGACCCAACATATTTTCGTTTATTACGATAAATTTCTAATTGTAGGAAATTTTATTATTTCATGCCTTTCAAATTTCAACTATTGAAGAAAAAAATCTTATGCATATGTTGTAATATCGTCAATATTCCCATTAAACCGTCTGTGAACTTGACAATTTAAGACAAAAAAAATCAACTACGCAATAAAAGCCATAATATTAATTCGACAATTTCAAAAATAAAAATCATAAACATGTCAACAAAAAGGCATTAATGCATTAAAATATATCATTTTACAAGTAACTAATGAGATGTCAATTAATACACCCACACATTCCGCCTTAAGATTAACAAAAAACAAAGTATAAACTGACTCTGTAAGTCTGGCACTGTAAGTGACCACAAACAGCAAACACAGTTTGAAATTAAATAATAATGTTTATATAAAAAAAAAGTTGTGTACGTGAAAAAATTTAATTAACTTTTGTAGTATCAAGTTATTTTTGTTTGAAAAAAAAAAAACTTAATACCTACTTAATTATTTTGTAAACATACAGAATCATTCGTAATTAACGATACATTAATGGATATGTAAGGAATTCTGGACTAATCTCATTATGAAGATATTCCAAACTGATTTTGTACATAAGAAAAACGCATTCCAGAAGTACATTTTGAAGTAGACATTTATTAAAATATGAAACTCGGTAAATAACGGTGAAAATCAGTTTAATTTTGTTTTTCGGTGGTTTTTGGAGCCGCTGAACACGAATATGTGGTCGAAAAGAGCTGCGGTATCAGTAGCGAATGTTTTAACGCCATCTTTTGGAGTATTAGGACATTTTATCATAAAGTCGGCCCAAACTTGTTACTCGGAAGTTTTCGAGGTCGTTGAAGACGAATACGAGTGATTGAGTAGTACCGGAAATGGTGCTATCAACATAATTCTCTGGAATTTTATCAAAATTTCTTAAATTCTTAACCTAAATTCGGTAATCGGGGGTTTTAGAGTTTGCTGAACACAAATATCGTAATGACTATAGTCTCCGTTGTAACTCATGCCCGTAACGAATGGCATCTTTGTTGTACCCTGAATTTTTAAAGGGAATTTTTCAGAATCAAAAATAAAATGCTATTATAAATATTTATCTAGTGTACAAAAAAATAATATTATAAACAATTAAACGGCATTTGTAATTAAAATTTCATTATTTACTTCTTCTTTTTCTCTTGCAGTAGTGGTTCCTTCTCTTGAGTGGGAATATTCAACCTCGTATTTATGTTCAGCGACCTCACTAGGACCTTCGCAGGCTTTTACCGACCTAGTATTCGTGTTCAATTTTTCTTAAATTTTTTAGAAGTTAATACCAGTATAACCGTTTAATGAGTGATTCATATTCGATTTTATATTGGCTATATTTATCATACCATCACTAACGGTTTTTTCTGATTCATCTGGTATAAAAGGCAGGGCATATTCATAAATTATATTAAAAACAAAATATATATTAATAACAAATTATGGATTTAGATTTTGAATTATATATGAATATGTCTGCGTTAGTCATAATATTTTGAATCAAAATAAAGCACTTGTGTTGTAAAATTAATAATTAAAAAATATTTTTGACCTAAATAGTATTTTGACAGCTTTATGTTTTTTAAAATCTATTTAATTCAAATTTTTTTTCGAATATATCTCAAATATTTTTAATTTGGTGGAAATTAATGTTGCCTGACAAATGTGATAAAATCCAAAAATAGACTGAATCTTCCGTGAATATAAATCAATTTTATTAATATTACATAACTTTATTTATTTTCATAGAATGTTCTATTTTTGAGTGTTTTGCAGTTCGTGTATTTATCAAAATCGTTCAAATAGATTCATTTTACTACTTTAAATCATAACAGATAGAAGAAAAGGTCAAATACAATTAATTTTTGATTCTTAAAAACCATCAATCATTGTTTGAAACATGTTCTCATAGAGTAATGATACCCAATCAAATGTTGGGTTTTAAAATATTACATATTGTCTGTTTTAAATTAAGGTATAGATGAAAAGCACTCGAGTGCATTTATGTATTAACCGTAGATATAAATATTTAGTAATTTAAAGTTATTTTACAAAAAGAAAAAAGAAAAAATATAAATAAATAAAATAACAATATGTATAAATAAAGAAAATAATTTTCCACATGATTAACATAAGAGATGATTCGTTATGAAATATTAAAATAAAATTTATTTATTTATTTTCTGTTTATAGCATGAATATTGTTTGCTGATAGCCTTGGTATTTTTTTTAAAATATTTCATATTTGTATATTGTATAGTCAAAAGTACATTATTGAATATTTTGTAGTTTTCTTGTTTTGTAGTCAATGCTGTTTTATTATAATAAATTTAGTTAAATTATTAAGGTGTAGTTTTTTAATGTAAACGAGCCACGGATCACGGTTTAAAATTCTTAATCAGTGTTAAATCATTCATTGAGTGCGAAATAAAGGATCTAAGTATCTATTATTCTGGTATTTTATTTCCGAGTTATATCTACGATATCGGAAGTATATATATTATGTATGTTCACGGATAACTTCATCGTTTATGAACCGATTTTGATGATTTTCGAATTAAGGAATCTCCTATTTTGGAAGTCAGTTAAAAACAATAAAGTTTTCAAAATTTGTTTTTTATCAAACATGATGATTTCAGTTACATTTCATCAAAATAAATCACTAGAATCATTAAAATATAATCTGAAAACTTTTCATTTGATTGTTTGAATGGCTTTTTTTTATAGTTTGAAAGGCGTTTCAATTTCCTTTTTTAAATCTCTTAAAATATTTTCATAAAAATGGTTGATAGTTGTAGGTTTTTATTGATTAAAAACACGTATAATATTCAACCCGCAATAATAATAATAATAATAACAATCATTTTTACTTTTTGTAAATAAAAACTCAAATACATTTATTATTTAAGTAACAAACATCTGCAACCTACAAATGTTACTTAATTTTATAATTAAACCTACTTAATTTTAACACACAGTACAAAGTTTTTAAAAATTTCAATTTTTTACAACTGCAGACATTCATTAAAATAATTGATATAATTAATTATTATCAATCACTTCTTTGTGTTATTTTGTCATTTTTGAGACAATCAAACAATTTTAAACAAATCAAAATACAGGTGGATTTTCACCCTCTTAAGAGCGATTATCCAGAGATGTAATTTACATAAAGGAGTATGCTTCTAACAAGCTGTTGAATTAAATTACATGTAATATGCATTGCATTAATTTTTGGGCCCAAATGGCTAAAAAAATACCAAATGTTTTGAAATTTGGTATACACAATATTAACATGAAAATGGAGGGTTTGTCGAATAATTTTTCTCGAAACAGGTAAAAATGAAAATTAGATTTTATATTAAAAAATGTTTTTTTTTTTGAAAAACTATTCGATATGCCATACGTTTTTATGTCAATATTGTGTATACCAAATTACAAAACATTTGGATAAGTATTTTTTTTAGTTATTTGGGCACGAAAATTGAAAGATTTTTACATAATGGAGGGTGTTTCAGTATTATGTATCAATCCCCCTTAAAACAGTCGTATCAATTTGATCATCCGAATTGAGCCTCCAAGTGTTTTCTTTTGTTTCCATTATGACAAAATGCAACTTCATCAATCAAATAATATAAAGAGCTGTGAATGGTGTATGATTTAACATTGAAAATTTGCGACAATTTGCTAACAAATTTAAATTAATAATAATTTTAAATAATTAATTGTTCTATTTTTAATAGAAATTACCCAATTATTATGATCTTCATTTCAATAATTACAATTAAATGCTATTACATTATTTAAATACATTGCAAAACATTGTAAATTACATTATTTTACTAATCGTTTTATAAAACTTTTCAGAAAAAAATTATCGCATAAATATCATTTTTGCGAAATAATTGCCTGAGCCTTAACCATTTCAGTGTTTTATGGCGTATTTCATCATAATATCAACTTAAATTATATTGCCTTCTGCTTTTAAAATGTTTTAATCTATCTGGTGCAATATGGCATATTTGGTTTTTAATTAAAAGTGTATATACAATTTATTCATTATATATATTAAAACTTTTGAAATACTCTGAATATTAAAAATTGTGGGAAGCTATAAAGAACATTTAAGGTTTAAAATAATTTTTCACCTGTTACAAGGTGTAATAAATAAATGAACAATGCATATTTAATGGAAACGTGTGGTTAAAATTACGTTTTAAATATCAGCTAACGTCGAATGGATTTAGTTTGAAAAGACTCCTTTAACATGTGTATAATGTTGGGAATGTGATGTAAAAATTTAAGTTTAATCATTGAAATTAATGAATATTAAATATTGAGTACCGCAATTTCAAGCACTATTCAAAAAATAGTACCTTACAATCTATTAAAAATAGAAAATTGACTTTACAAGTACCATGTATGTTATTTTATGTTGCAAGTTAGTGATACGTAATGCAAAACAAAGAATACGATGCATGCTTGGTATTAGTTTTGGTTTTGTATATTCAGTCTTGGTTGTTGTCTTGCTCAAATACTTTGAGTCTTGGTCTTGGTCTTGGTCTCGTTCAAATACTTCGAGTCTGATCCTGGTCTTGATCTTGCTATTTTGATCTAATACTTACATTTTATTAATTTCTCTATATGTATTATCATTTTGAAGACTATTAAAGGGATAAATTCGAGCTAACTTTCAATTAATAATATAATCTTTATTTCTTTTTTTGCTTCACAAAAAGAACATTTTGAAGTTGCTACATTAATGTTAACTCATGCATTTATCGGAAGCAGTTTTTTTTAGCTTAGAGTTGGTCTTGCATACTCAGTCTTGGATTTGATCTAGTTCTTGTTTGTTTAGACTTGGTCTCGGTCTTGCTGATATAATTGTAATCTTGGTCTCGTTTTTATACAAGACCAAGGTCAAAAATGTAAGGCCAAGACCAATTTTGATAATCAAAACATATCTATTATTAAACTTATCTTTTTTAATATAATTTTAAGAATGTTTAAAAAAAAGTAAATATAGTTTTATTGTTGTTTGAGGAAATATTTGAATTTTATTTGGCTTTTTGACATTTACCGTCATTATTGACTGTAATATATGCATATTTGAGAAATGAATACAAATTAGATTAATATAAACAATAAAATAATATTTTCACTATTAAGAAATAGTAAAAAATAATAGCATCATTTATTTCTAATAAAAGTTATTTTAAAAATTTCGTAGATATTTTATACTAAGGCAATGTGACTATTTATCTATTCTTAAAATAAATTCAGTAAAGGACTTTTTCTACAATATAACAAAATAATTTGACTAAAACCAAAACATTCTGATAAAAAAATAGTTAATTAACAATCCAAAACATTAATTAATAATGAAAAATGTTTTTTTTTTTATTCATTAAATTTGATATTTAATATAAAAAGAATTAAAAAATAAGCAAATGCATTAAACTAAAGAATCTAATTTCTTATAATCCATTCTCAATATTGTTAATATGGAATTCATCATAATATATGTATAGAGATATGACCTTCTTAATAATAATAAAAAAGATTTCATTTCTATTTAAATATAACCATTAACCATTATCATAAAATGTATTAAAAAATAAAATTAATAAATAGGTATAGGTAATATAAAAATAAATGATCCATAATAATTTATATTTAATGTAAGCATGTTAACGATTCAGTTAATGATAGTAATTATTATGTAAAAACATACAATATTTATATATAATATGTTATTAATGTTTTGTCATTAAACCATCATAATACAGCAATTTTACATTCATATCGAATAGATATTGTATTTCAAATCTTTGTTTTTTTTAGCGATCCGTAGATTCATTTGTGTTAATTTGATTCTAAAACTAATTATGGATCAAAGTCACTGCGCCGTTATATGTGGTACTTGTACAAAATTGTAAATTCATCAAAAAAACTGCTTAGATCTACTTATAACTTGTGAGCATACAGTAAGAATTGGAAATATTTTTAAGTTATCGTGTTTTAATAATTTGGATTTTGGCATATGACCGAACGAACCTCACAACTTCCCTCCCATCTTTTGTTACACAACTTCATACAACATTGAACCTCTCCCTTAACACGAATGTTTGGATGGCTCCATTCAAGTGGTTTATAAAATAAACATTTTTAAATTTACTGCATATTTTTTATGATTAAAGATGTGCCAAGGATTTATGGGGCCCGATGTCCAATTTTTAGTAACTTAATGACTAGAACATACTACAAAAATTTACTCCTCTACCTATGTTTTAGCTCTTAAGCTGCTGTTATAGACATGCAGGTAGGTTTTCGTAAATATTATTGCTTCAAATTGAATTGAGTACGTGGCGAAGCCAACAACACATTAGTAATATCTAACACACCCAATATTTAGTAAATGTTCAAAAAGTTTTAATTCAACTTGAAACAACACGCACAAATTTTGCTTACTTTTAAATTTAAAAAAATAAATAATTATCTTTTTAAAAAATTTCTGCCTACAAAAATTCAAATCAATAATTTTTTTCTCTGAATAAATTTTCAATTATACTATATTTGTACAACACCCTTGACTTAGAGAATCAACTCTAACTAATTATCACTTGGTATTAATATCTGACAATTATAGACACTTATTAGATATTACTAACTCGACTGATTCGAATGACTATTTTAATTTGCCTTCCAAAGTTAGCTAGTTTCAAATATGCAGAATTTCAAGTAATATTTATGAGTCATTAATGAACGAATATTTCACCCTTAGTTATTTTCAAAATAAATATATAAGGCTAAAATTTTAGGTATTCTGATATCTTGTATTACATACTATATTATTTATTTTGGATATAAATTATAAGTTCACTTTAGAAATAATATTTTTCAAAATATAATGTTTGATTTGTTCTGTCGAAATAAATTTAATATTATATGCTTCCAAACACGATTATTATTTAATAAAATAATATTTATTTTATTAATGTTTAAAATGCACGTGTTTCTTAAAAGTATTGGATTTTAATATGTGGCATATTATTCATTCAATATTATTTTTTATGTCAAAACTCATAGTGTACAAAAATAAATCATAATTTTAATTAAAAATTCCATTCAATAGTTTTTTTAATAATTATATTTGATAATTTATTAATTTTTCTTAACATTTCTCAATATTTAAGATGATAGAGCTATACTTCCGTCTTATTCTTTATGTAAACGAAATGAAATTTAATTATAGTTTAATGTAACAGCTAAAAAATTGTGACTTAACTTTGAAAAATGTAAAAACTGTTTCCTTTTCCAAAATTTTGAAAAGTTAGCCGTTTTCATTTTTGGAGCTAGTTTATCCGATTTATAATCAATAAACCTCAGTTCAAAATTAAAAAATTAAATAAATAAATATATATTTTCTTACATTAAGTGTAACATAAATCCTAATAACAGTTTCTTCCTGTGAATTTTGTGTGACGGTGATGCACGCGCATCTTAAATTTTCACCCTCATCATTTTTTCAAAACGCGCCTAAAGAAGTATAACTTAAAAAAAAAGAATTTTTGAGAATTTTAGCTTAATGATTGTCATCCCAAAAAAGTCATGCTTGACCCATGGAGAAATTTCTTTTTTGTTGGGAAAATTTACACGATAATTGCACTGTTACGATTATTATAATGATTTGCAAATTCTTGAAATCAATAGCGTGCTAAGCCTCAAAATGAAATTACACCCAATAAGATTACCTGCGAACCATATATTGAATAAAATGTGTCATTTCACTTGACTTAATTTTACAGATTTCTATATCATTAAAATTAATTTTTGTTGTCGGTGACGGCGCATAGCTAATGAATTTCAATAGGCTTTAGAACAATACAATACAAATGTAATACACGATTCATTATATGAATTCACCTGTAAAATTAACACCTATCAAGTGACATATTTACATATTAAATAGATATCTTAATCGATATATCATTAATAATTTTATTTTATAATAATCATGCATAAAATATAGTTTATGTATTATTATTAATTAAAATAATTATTTTACTTTTATTTGCCGTATTTAGATTAAAAGGTTGATGTAATAGGGATTACGTGTACATATTTACTGATGCTGCAATGTGCATTGTTGAGTTCCTTTAAAAATTCTAACCTAGTTAATATTATGAACATAAGCTGAATGTATCATTTTTATGTGCAATTGTCAGACTCAATTTTTGTTACATTAACACATTTTATCTGTTTTACAGAATTAAAAATGACATTTGAACCTAAATATATTATTTTTGTGTGTGATTGTCAGACTAAAACTATAATATTTTTAAGATCTTTTGTTATATTAAAACATTATACCCGTTTTACAGTGAAAATGAATTTAAGCCTGAATATACGAAATATTCGGGTGCAAATATAATTTTCTCAATATCGTTCTTGTTCAATATTGATGAGCAAACTAATAATTATACGTATATGTTTAACTTAATTCACATAATTATAAAATATGAATGGGACTTTAACATAAAAATATTTACGCTTATAGTATGATTACAGTTTAGTATGACAGCAGAATGATTGATCCGTGTTTATTGAAAAGCATATGTCCGTTTCGTTAAAAATAATATTATTTTCCTAGTATACGACATTTCAAAAAGAAATTATTGCATGATTTCCTTACATTACTTAATATAAAAAAAAAAACTATAATATTATGTTCAATGATTTATTTAAGCGTGTTGGGAGGCGTTGAATTCATGACAAAAATATATTTGTATGACCTGTTTAAGTCTCTTTATATCATCCAAACATTGCACTTGTTTGCTATACTGATCGTTTTTATATTCTCTTGACATTCAGAAAACAATGATAAAATACATTTAAATAGAAAATTATAAAATTAAATCGTTTTCCTTAGGCCATTTTGTAAGCAAATGTTTCATGTGAACATTTGTATTCTACAATTTGATTGGTTGCTTCAAGTTTATTGTTTTCTTTTATAAATAATAGTTCACTATTATTTATACTATGCAATACTTTATAGTACATATAATGTATTTATAATAATACAATATGTATTAACAACAAAATAGAATCGATAAAACAAGACTTAATGTGATGACGAAGGGAATGCGTGATCAGTTGGCTAATGATAACGATTCAACTTTAGCGTAAGAGGTCATGGGAAATTTGAGTAACATTCTTTCTGTATAGCTGTAACTTTTTCCAGGGTTGTTGAATTACACTATGCGAAAAAAATTTTCGAATAAAAAATTTTAGTAACACTTTACTTAAAAAAGAGGTTCGTTGTGTTGTCTAGCATATTTTTATGTATGTATGTATGTATCCGTAACGTGCACAGTACGTGGAACTTTGTGGTCTTCATAATTGATTGATGCACTACGAGTGTCAATCTACGAGTGATTTGTAATAATACATTCTATTCTAGAAAATATATTTATGTGTTCAATTGTTTACATGCAAATTATATATATATATATATATATATATATATATATATATATATATATATATATATATATATATATATATATATATATATATATATATATATATATATATATTTATGTGTTCAATTGTTTACATGCAAAATATATAACAAAAATTATTTAAATTACCAAAAATGACATTTAATTGAGTTGAAAATTGTCAGAATCATATAATAAATTATATTAGTAATTATTTTTAATTGCAAATATAAATAATTGTTCATTTAAATTTGTTGGTAAATTTTCAGAAATTTCCTATGTTAAAACTATACATCATTTAAATATCTTTGATTGATAAAGTAATATTTTGTAACAATAGAAACAAATGAAAACATATTGATACATGGTGCCCAAAAATATTATAAATGAATGTAATATTCGATATACTTTAACATTGTTTTCTGTATATCAAGAGATAATAAAAACGATCTGTATTTGTGTTATGCAAATTAATGAAAAAACGATTACATACTTCTTTCTTAAAAATATGTCTATTTTTTTTTTTGGTGGAAACATTCTTTAAAGTTATACAATTTGTAAATATGTAATTTATTTTGTCACATTAATATTTTTACCATCTGGTTTATGTTTATTTTACATTCGTATAATGTAAAATTATAAGAAAACTTTTTATTAATTATAAGAAATATTTGACAAATTTAATGAACCAAATCTTGTGTAGTTTGTGCTGAAAGGTTCAATATCTAAATTCATAGAGGGGCTGATATTATGGACAACAAAGCCATGCTATATCTTCGTTGAATATGTAAACGTAATTCACAGTCAGTGTTTAAATTATCAACCTAAATTTTTATAACTAGTTAAAAGTTTATAAGGGTATAATCTTTAAGGGGGTTTATCAAAAGCTGTTAGAAGCATACAATTTTTCAGCACCATAAATACTGTTATGAAATTTGGTATGCATTATATTGACAGGAAAACCTAGTGCTTGTCGAAAAGTTTTTGTTAAAAATATTTCTAAATATAATCAAAAATTTTATAATTCCCAAAAAAACTATGTTTTCATGTCAATATTGTGCGTACAATTTCATAATATTTTGATAAGTATCTTTTGAGTTATTTGTGTTGGAAAATTGAAAGAAATACAATATACATTACGTGTTATTTAAATCAATAAATGTTTAGAAGCACACTCCTTTATGTCAGCATATAAGCTGTTGATAAATTGCCTCAAGTAAAATAATACTAAACAATGGTGCCATTGAGATAGGAACAAAATTGAAGAACGAAACTTTCTATAAGAGCTTAATCTTTATGTATATCTATTTTTTATTCTTCTTCATTATTACCTCCTAATTAGAAAAACAATACTATTTAAAAGCGCTATTTCTCAGTGCTGTCTATTCACGAAAAAAGGGCTTATATCAAAGGAATTCTCAATTTTAAAGAATTCTAAGAAATGCACACTTACATAATTTTTGCTGATATATGAAGATGATAGTCGTATGAGTATTTATGTGCTATTGAATCAGATTCATTTGTAATACATTTTTCACATTGTTTGTTTTTCAGTGGTAGCAGCTTTGTTTTGACATTTTGTTGCTAAACAAATTGATAGTTGTAGAGAATTTTATGTAATGATGAAACATCAAAATGATAAAATACCTACTTAAATATTTTCAGTTTTAGTTAAAAACAAAATAAATGTATTTTTGAAATTATGCGTAGTATGTCTGCACGATCGTTTAAATGATATATTGGTTTTCCAAATTTACCTGAAACAAAGAAAAAAGTTTATTAATTTTAATACAATGAAAAAATAAAAAATTTCAATGGAATGTTTATGCCTATTAAGTTTATGACTGTTTTTGTGTTAAATCATAAAATATATTTTATTTTATATTCCACAGCAGATAGAGTTTTTCGCAAAATCTCAATTTGCAACATAATAAATACGAACAAGTTTATTGGTTTTAAAATAATCTAGATTATTCTCAAGAGATCACTACCATAATATTAAAAATTATGATCAAATCCATTCGTCTCGACGTCTGACTTTAATCAAACCTTCGACCAAGTTAAATTCGACATACTACTCGGTTTCTGATTCAACTAAAATTGAGCATTTAAATGTAAAACAGATGACAATACAATGTAATGCAGTTTTTATTAAATTTTTTTATGAAAAATTCAATAAATAATCCTTATAGCTGTAATTGTTTAACAACACACAGACTTGTATTAAAAAATTTTTTTCAACTTATAACTTGTGTAATACACAAATTTTGTTGGGAATATTAGACTGATAACTCGTGAACGATTTGAGCAGCGGTCTTTCTGTAAGTTTGTAATTTTTTCAGTGACAAATTATAGTAAGCGAAGTATATAGTTGAAAAGTGTTGGTAAATTTAAATTGCTATTGATAAAACGGTTACAGTTATGAAATAAATTAAAATTGTGAAGCATAAAAAAGATTCGTTTTCTTTTTGAAAATTATTAAAAAAAAATGAAACCAGTGAATCTAGAATCATTCTTCACTTATTATTCAAATCAAAAAAATTCCAAACTTTTCCCTATTTTCATTGTTTTACCCATTTCAAAACATTAATAACTCGATTGTGGTGTTGAGTTGTTTATTAGAATTTATTTTGTTTATCTATTTAATTATTTATATCCTCATTTTAAACTGAAAATAGTGTATTTTCTAATTTTGACAAAGCGTGGAGAATTCAGGTCGAACCGTTTGTTACTTCCACGAGTAAACATGTATTACGAAAAAATAACAATTTTTTGTCTTAATTTCCTAGATACAAATTTGTTGTATTTTATAAATACGTATTTCAAAGTATTTATAAACTATTTCTTACTGATGATGACTACTTTGTAGTCGAAATACGTATTTATAAAATTCAAAAAAATTTGATCTAGGAAACTAAGACAAAAATCAAAATTTATTCGAAAAATCCTAGAGTTATCGTTGATAATATGCATATATATGTGTAAAAACTTCTAGAATTATCTTTTTTATGTAAAACTTTATGCCCTACAAATTTTATTTGAAAATTTTTTCAAGCTTTTTTACTCTTTTGATTCAACTCAACCATCACCATTTTCAAATGTATAGTAGGTGATGACAAACATTGTAGATCCCAGCCAGAGCATAATTTCCGTACTTCGCATATTAAGGCACTGGAAACAATTAAAGCTTTATAAAATAATCATTACTGAATCCACTCACGAGAAAACCTTCCTAGACATAAATTATTTGACCACAAAGTTATTTATAAAAATGTATAAATAACAACAGATAATAAAACTGATTTAAGTATTTAGTTGTTCGCTCGAGTTGTTCCATTCTATTGTTCAGATTTTTTTGTTTCCATTAATTTTTGACAACACAAATTTTAAATTTTATTCAAGGTCAAATGTTTTTGTTTTGTTTGTTTGTTTTTTTTGTATACAAAACTATTGTTATTCTTAAAATGAATGATATGTAAATTGACTGAGATACAACAAACATAGACAGACGAAATGAATGTAATAAAATTTATTTTAACATATTAAATTTTACACCATCAATTTAAAAAATTTTTATGATGTTCAAAGGTTTTAACAATTATGTAGTAGCAACAAAAATTTGTTCTTGGCTTCCTTATTTTATGATTTCAAACAATCCAAACAATAGTACGCAGATAACAATTTTTTTAATACATGTTTTATGGTGGTTTATGGAGTCTTGATTCAAAAAATATTATTTTTAGCCGTTGGATGGATGTGTGAAATGATTTGGTGAAGTTTTTCTTAAACGAAAAGTCTAAGTTTATTCGAATTTTATATGCGAAAAATTTGTGAAAAATTTAATATTTAATAATAAATTATAAAATCTCAGAAATTTATAAGAGAGTTTGTAGGTTAGAAGTTGTTATTAAAAATTGTAGCGTTTTATACTCGCTTGAATTATTTATAACGTGTTATTCAGTAATGAAGTCTTTTTATGTTTTTTAAGTATTCTAAACATTAATATTGTAGTAACATTGGTACATACATATAAAGAATTGGATATTTGACTGATATTAGATTTGTTGCATTTCACATCAAAATGTGGAAATATATTCGAAACAAAACTCGAAAATTCATTTAAATTGACTAAAAAAGCAGGATGTCTACTATATCTCAAGAACGAAATTGCCAATGTTTTGTAAATATGAACTATAAAGATTACTTATTTTAGGTCTGCACGTAGGCTTATTAATAAGTGAGCATCATTATCAGATAATTATAAGATCAAGAAATCAATAATAATTATTAAGAATATTTAAAAAATTTATTCATATAATACGTATGGCCCTTCTAACTAACGCTACAGTTATATACACATACACGCACGCACTATAGTATATACATGGATGGGAATAATCTTTTAAATGTTTACTTATTTTGTTTAACTAAAAGACATAGTCAATTCATCCCATTTTATGTTTAATTATTCGAAACATACTCTTTTGACGAATACTAATTTTTCATCAAAACGGTAGCATTCTTGATAGGAACAAAAGGAAACACATCTGCCATTTTCTCATGCTTCTTCCATTCTACGTGTACAAAAAATTTTAATTGCAATTATCTTACTTTGGATACGGTAAATCGTGTTCAAGCTTTAACATGCGTGTGCATTATGCATTTATTTACCAATAATCAAGGTTTGAAAGATTTCTGAACATATGATTGCATGAACCTTTATAATTTCCATTTTGTGTTACAGTTTACATTAAGTTTAGATGTACTATATTTGATTCATCACAGTCTTGAGTATATAACCATCAAAACCTTTCTTGGTTTAAAATCGGTAGCTTTTATTTACAAAAATTTTAAAATAAGTAAATTATAATTTAATATGTACAATTTATTAAAAATAAAATAAAGTTGAAATCAAATTAAAATTTCCACCCACACAATTAAAATTCATCAATGATTTATAAATAATATTTAAAACAATAATTTAAAATTTTAAATTAATTGAAATATTTGATATTATTTATTATTAATAGCTCTAATTTTTTTAATTTATTGCAACCTTCATTTCAAAATGTGACTTAAGTGCACATTAATTTATAATGAACTATCTGTTAGAACGTTAGGTAATTTCATCTCAAAAATGAAAACCAAAGAGTTTTGACATACTTGACATAAATGCATGCCTGTTTCCGTTTTAAGGTAAAATTTTTGGTATGTAATAGCTCCAGTGTATGATCCATTTATTCTTGTTTGTGCTTGGAATTTTTGAATTATACACCGATTTTGCTCATTCAAGAACTCACGTGGTATGTGTAGAGTATGCCACATAAAATTTTAGCATATTATCTTTTTTTGATTTTGAGTGAACTTGATGTTGGGCAGATGGGCGAACATCTAGACATGGACTAATTAGGTGATTTTAAGAGCGCTTATACCTTATATAGTCAAAGAGTATTTAGGCATTACTATAAATTTTCACATGCACACAAAGAACAGCCAAAAATCAAAGAGGATAAATTAAAAACTAAATTATGCAAATAAAAATGAAAATAATAGTGGTAGAACTAATATGGCTATATCTCCCGGATACCTGAGGAGAGATGACCAATCGAGATATATAGAAATGTTTTTATTATAATTATTTTCATATTAGATTTTATTGATAACTTTGTGTTATTTTATATTTTATTGATTAAAGATTGGGTTTTTATATAAATATTTTGGAAAAATCACACCGCTAGATTAATTTTTATAGCGTCTACTAAAAACTACGGCCATCTCCCCCAAACTTACCCTATATAATATTAACATGACTCTTATTAAACCAATGAATTTTATAATTTTCTTTAACAGAAAGTTGCAGGCCTGGTTACTAAAAGCTGTATTCATCGTGTCTCGTTTATTTATTTGATATTAAATGCAAATAACTTCCTATAATTTATGTTTATTTTTATACCAATAATTATAATAAATATATGTAAGATAAAAGTACATAGACCCTAGTTTAGCTTAGAGACTTGTAACGTATTATGTATGCTGTAATAATATCTATATAACATATTTAACAAATTATTTATTGATTGCTGTTTGGAATGAATGACGTAGGAGGATTCAGTTCAGTACCTAATATGTGGCCCCACGCTTTTGCCAAAAACGCCTTATTGTCTATTAACTAAACTCTTATTTTATTATTATAATATAATTTAATACTAAATAAAAAAAATAAAAAAACTAATGTATAGTGCAAACAGTTTAACATGAAACGATGTACATTTATTAATTCTGCTATATTATTTTAATGCTATTAGGCATAAAATATATGTAGATACATACTATGTAGAAAAATAATACATATAACATGTAGAAAAATACTAGTACAGTAAAACCTCGCTTATCTGATCTTCGATAAACCGCTCCTGTGCACTATCCGAGACAACAGATTCAAATAATGACGGATTTTCTTAAGCTAAATAAGTGACAGGTTACACGATATGTAGTCACAATGCTTTGCATGGCAAATATTTAGCTAAGTAGATTAGATTTTTCATTCCATTTTTTAAAAATGTACATAAAAATCAATTAAAATTTTCAAATAACATATTCTTTTCGAGTTATCCGAGCTTTCATATAACCGAAGTACTTCGCCCCCCCCACCACGTTACTATGGTTTAACGAGATATTAATGCACCGCTGGTTTATGGGTTCGTCGGCTACATATCATATTAGCACGAAACAAAAGTTGTTTCGCGAAAAAACGGATTGACTCGTAAAAACAATTGTTTTACGCAATATACTTGATTGAGATGAGATTGATCAGGCTGCTTTGATTTGCAATTCGCAAAAACGCGAATTGAATATAATTATTTTCTTGGAATAGCCATATTATTTTAGTAAAATGACAAAGCCCTCTTTGATTTATACAATTGTGATCTGGAAAATGCACGCAGCATTTACAATAAATAATTTAAAATTGATAAATCAATACAGTCAATTACCAAAAAAATAATTCGTTGACATTAAATTACACAGTATCTAACCAAGCTAGGCAAATTATGCGAGTTTAGGGTTAATTTTGGTCGGGTTTATTCAGGAAATATTTGATTTGAGATAGTACATGATGGTGTATATCAAGGGACTGAATTCAAAAGTCTATATCCATTGCACATACTTGTGTTAACTTAGTACTTTAATAAAAGGTGAACGTATGCAAAAATATTCCCTGGGTATATTAAATAAAGGAAAAACGTAAGGGCCAGTTTGTTAATGTAAAAACGATTTACGTAGTTCTATGTCGACATATTCATAAAGAATAAATAAAATTAAGAACTTAATTTTAATAACTTTATTAATCGCAAATTTGGATACAACTTTATTTAGCCATTGCAAGAAGAGTTATTAAAGCTAGATAAATAAATTCCATAAAGCCCAGGAGAGTTATTAAAGCTAGATAAAAAGTAATTATATGTTGGGAAATCATTTATAAGAATTTTATGTACAAATTTATGTATTATTTATTGTTTTTTAGAAGACTAAATTTACATTTAAAGCTTTTTTCTGTATATTATTAGAAATTCGAATAATAATCCTAATGTATGCTCGGCAAATTTCAACACCTGAATCGTTCATACCTACTTAAAATTAAAAAATACATAATATTTAAGGTATATTAAGATTACATTTTCTTGTTATTAAATAAAACATTTTAATAAATTGTGAAATAGGGTACAAAGTGATTTTTAAATGTTTTGTAAAATTAATTTAATATAAAAATAATAATAATTTGAGAACACATAGAATAATCTTATTTATTATATACGTCAAATCAGATTAAATTTATCCTTATGGCTGGCGCCTATAATTAGATTCCCTAACAATGATTTTAATATAATTACATTTAACTGCATGGTCATCGAATGGGAAAATTTTTAAATGTAATGATTTTTTTTTTTTTGTAAAATGATTAATATATTAAAAATTACTGTCTCTAATTACCTTACTGAAGGCGTCCCTTTAGTAATATCCTTGCACAATTTTTATTGTATACAATAGATTTATTTGTATAAATATGTCAAAACAACACAAAAAAGCATTAAAGGTAATCAAAATTTTCCGGTGCATACAAAAAAAAAACACATATAATTTATTTATGTACATTTGTATAAGGCATTAATAAAAATTTTAAAAGATCATTATCATAAAATTTAATTAGGTAATATTGTTATTTACAATTGTTGTAATAAATTGTAAAAATACAGGATGTTCTATTTAAATTCATACAATAAAATTACATTTTCTACAAAAATTAATGTTATTTATGGCAAAACTATCTACACTATTATTGAATACCAAAAGAAAAACAGAATTAATATCCGTTTGTAAACTTTCAGTTATATAAATTGGTTTACACATTTTCATCACAAACTTCCGAATAAATATGTACTTTTTAGTTTTTTGCATATAATAACTTATTGTATAAAAATGTTATAACATCCGGGACAACGAATGCGCTATGCCAACCAAAAAAAAGGGAACAATAATTTATATTAATCTCTAATTGCACCAATAAAATGTATTTTATTGTTATCATTATTATCGCAAAATTGTAATAAAGAAAAATTTATCAATTATTCTTTTTTTTTACAAATGAATCGAATTCAATTGACACATCTATACAATAAATATATAATAAGATAATATCAAATTTATATATATATATATATATATATATATATATATATATATATATATATATATATATATATATATATATATATATATATATATATATATATATATATATATATATATATATATATATATGTGTGTGTGTGTGTGTGTGTTTTGTCCTTCACAACAATACAATAGATGAGTTCCCGCGTATGTAAATTTTGTGCCGGAAAATATTCGTAAATTATTTTAAAATAAAATTTACATATAAAATGAAACTACAGTAATATTTTATCAATTCGGTTTACTTCCTTGTATAAAGTAAAGTACATTATTGCCAATAAAATTGGACATGAGTTTTGATAGAACAAAACCGATTTGGGATTAAACTGTTATAACTTCTAGTTGTCAATTGCTTTTTTGTACTTCCTAATTTATAGCGATAGCAAAAGTTTTCTTTACACCCATAACTTAAAAATTTCATTAATTTTAATCATTAGAATTTTGGAGAACCAAAACCATTTTCATATTTTGTAATGTTCAGTTTTCTTGCAATTTTTTGTACGTAACGATATTGATAACATATGGGACAACAATAAACAGTATTACTTGATTACATACTCGACATTTGGTTGAATATGAATATTTGAACTTTATGTAATCAAAAGTATTCATAAAATACTATAAATATGCAGTCCACATCGATATAAATCTATACATATAATAACATTTATGTTTATACAAATCGATGTTCGTAAAACATTCGGAAAATAAAGTTAAAATAAATCTATATAGAAGAATACAATTTGCATACACACATAAAATCAATACACTAAAACATACAAATGCCGAGATCCATAACATCACTAATACGTTTATGTAATTAAACGTAGCTATTAGTCTCAGAAAGTTAAAATTTTTGTATTTTTTCATTGACTTTGTAAAGATTTTGAAAATTAATGATCTTAAAATTTCAAAAAAGAAAAAAAAAACAGACATCTTTTAATTATCTATGAATATATTAAGACTAGATTAGAAGCGTACAAGGAAGTCATATGGAGTTCAGTTCGTTAAAAAAAATATTATTTAGTATACAGCCAGCCAGATGTTTTATAAAATGTGTGAAGTCAAACACTTAAAAACAGGTTGTGTTAATTTTTGTAAAAAAAAAAATTTTTTTTTGCTCTGATTTCAAAAATTGTTATACATATATACCTTTCGGAACCTGTTCAGTAATTTTCATTTTTTACCTGCCTGTCTGTTAATATTAGACGGAAAAATAATTGGAGATGTTCAAGATGGTTTCAATTCACAAACATCTTACTAATCAAATACTGCTCCAGTTAAAGAGCGGTATCTCGTTAACCGTTCATCTGATTTTGATAAAATTTTATACGCACATACACGAAACATTTTTAAATTAAAATAAGTTGAAATAGAATATTTTCGAAAATTGATATTTTAGAAAAACCAAAACTCAGAACAGAAAATCGCCAAAATATTTTTCATTTAAATACTGTAAATGTATTTAAATTAAGATGAGGAACAGTTTCCCCAGCAGTAGCGCAGTAGATCATGTGCAGAATACTGGGAAACTTCTGCTACATATGAGAAAATAAAAATAAATTAGATGATGGAAGTGATTGTGTGGAGGTGAATCTGGCTACTATCTAATCTTTAACTACCATGGAATCAACGAGAATGAACTTGATCTGGGAAAAAGAGAGTTAAATTGTTTGAAAAGTATGTATTTTGAATGTTACAGATGAGCAAGCTTTTTTGAAAGTGGAGCCTCAACGTTTCATTATGTATAAAATAAGTGGTTAATTTACTCCACAGGAATTGAATATAATGGAGAAAATTTCGGCTATAGCTAATCAACTCATTGAAAAAGTAGTTTTTGAGATTCTAAATCGAACTCTCACTACACGCAAAAATGAAAATAAATGTTTTTGGAAATACAGTAGACAGTTCTGAGCAAGTATTGGTCATTTTTAACGCTTTTTTGAATTATCCAAGAAAACGATGCATTTTTTGAATTTGGTCCTGGTAATCTTTTCGAAGAAAAGATGTTACCGATCCACTTTGTCAATAAAAAAAAATTATATCCGATAAAGACCTTAAAAACACCATCAAAATCATGTATTTTGTCAGATGTTTGCTTTTGCGTTTTATTTTTTTAATTTAACTATAGAAAATAAACTTTTTTTTTTTTTATATTTTATCAGAGCAAGGTAATCTTATAAACACTATATAAATGTAAAACTATGTTTTTTTTCTTGCAAATAATGATTGCATTTGGACATAAAATTTCGTGATCTAATAAATCCAGAAGCAGTCCACGTTCTGCAATTAATAGCTTAATTAAAGAATATCTTCCACTTTTTTGATCACTCACACTTCCTTTTTGAGATTACGCCACTGATTATCTGCCCAATGTATTAATTCCCCAATCTTTGGTTTCATACAAAGTGGAATGAATTTATATGAGATTATCTTAATCTTCACTTCCACTAGTACAGTCTAATACTTTGGAACTGTTGGCTTCTCATTAAATCTATTTTTTTTCTATGAATGAGACAAGTACCTTGTTGTTTTCTACGTCTCTCATTCAAGTTCAATTTTATCAATAACAACATACTTATCCGATAACGAAATTTTTATCGATTCAATCAGTAATTTATATATATGATTGATTAGATTATGTTATTTATTTATTGTACAAAATGTTATAAAAATAAATATAAGTACTTAAGATTTAAAGATTTAACAAATAGTTCAAATAATCAAAAAAAATCACGTACCCAAAAAATAAACAATATAATACAGAATACAATTTAATGTATTACTATTATTAACAAATTTCACGTTTGTTTATTTAATGTAGGTAATATCAATATTTTTTTTGTACTTAAAAAAGTTTGATAGCTATTGTTTTTATATTTTTGTTGTTGTTGGAGTATTTGCGTTACATAAAAGCATAAAATAACGAGTGGATTATTTAAAGTGATTGGAACATGAGAGCCATTCAAAGTTTAAAATCTCATACTATTGAGTTCGAATAGACGTCTCCCAAGCATTGGGAAGATTTGAACCACACACAAGTACCACACCATAAAGCTCAAGTTAATCGATCAACCAGAAGTTTTCCATCAAGAAATGGTACCAATTTACCAATGCTATACAAATATTTTTGGGTTGCCAAAACTTATAGTTTAAATTTTATGCACTTTATAATAACAGAGAGATAATTTTTTCCCGAATCCATTCTTCACTTTTTTAAAGTCATTTTGTAATTTTAACTTAAAACGCTGTCAGTATGGGGACCTTAATCTAAATGATATTTTAATAAATTTCGTCGATGATTATCAATTTCATAAAATATCCCTTTAAAACCCATGTTAACGTAGCATCTCCTCCAGATAACAAAATTTTCGAACCTTATCAAAAAATTTAGTCCCATTAATGTGCTAATTACTGGCTCTATATGGGATTTTGTGCTCAAATTGTTTAGAGAGAAAACAACATTTGAAATGGGGAGCTAAGGTTGACATTGGTTTAGCTTCCCTAAATCGAAATTTATTCGAAACCTATTAAAAAATTTATTGCTACTTGTGTTCTTATTAGTTTCTGTTTTTCGAATAAATTTCGCAATGGTGGAGCTTAGTCCATGTTCCCCCCCCCCTATTTAAATGACATTGAAAATAATTTTGCGATTGGTGTGGGGGGTATCATGAGACCTTTAAAATAAGGTATGTAAGTTTATAGAGAGGAATTTATTTTCGAATTTTGTTTTTTAGAAGAACACATTATATCAAAATAAAATTAAAAAATTACGTAGGAGAGTTTTATGTGTTAAATTAAATGAGTAAAATATGAAGAACCTGTTTTATTTATTTTTGTATCTTTAAGTACAGTAGAAGAGGTATTTTGCAATAAAAATATTAAGTACAGCACATACATATTTGTTCACCTCCATGTATAGTCTATATTTGGTGTTTGGATCTTTGGCTTTGAAGTTCTTTTATGTTCTTTACATGTAGCACAACATAAAACCATAAAAATTTCTTTTATTTAATATTTAAATATTACCCCTTTATTATGGTAATTGTGGTTAACTGATTCTAAATTTGGTATTTTAAACTTCAAAATGAACTCTTTTTGGAAAAACAAAAATTTTAGTTATTCTTCTAAACGTAAAAAAGAATTCTTATGTATTCGCAGATAGAGGTTTGTGGAAGTATATTTCATTATTTTTTCTGCAAATAGGTGTTAATCTTTGTTAGTAAATTCATACACTGATTTTTCTATCACTGATTGTGTCACTTACTACACATACTATAGTTTTTATATTCGACAAACATAATATGTCAGAGTATATTAATCTTAGTCTAAAGTTTCTAACGCTACCTAATATTGACGCCAAAACAAAATTTTGATATAGGTGTTCATAGAAACACCTAATTAGTCCATTTCCGACTGTCCGTCCGTCATCACGATAACTCAAAAACAAACAAAGATAGCTCTGAAATTTGGGTGTTCTAAACATAAAAAGTGAGTTTAAGTTCATGAATGAGTAAAATCGGTCCATTAGGTCCAATGGATCCTTGATGCAACTACAAAATACAAACTCAAATATAAAAAATTTGTTTGAAACATTTTATCGTACAATGTTTGAGTTCTCCACAATTTTAGCTCAAATTTGGCTAATAAACAAATATAGTTAATAATAATACGTATTATTATTATTCATGTATACATACATATGTAATTGTATAGAGTGGATATTTATAGTATTTTATGAATGCAAATTAAAAATAATATAAACGTGATATTTAATAATATGTCGAGTATCTAAACAATTAACTGTGTTAGTTGTTATCTTCATTTGTTTTCATTATCGCCTTTTTATTCACTGTGAGTTTCTACATTTAACAGTATTCTATGTAATTTTAAAGCTATTCGTGAATCTTTGTGCCAAAATAAAGACGGTTTAGCGAAAATTAAAAATTAATGGTTTAGAAATTAATTAATTTAACCCAATTATTTTCACTATGTTTCTTTATATTCTGGATGTTTGGAAATAATAAGATCCTTTGGATACTACAAATTACCTTCTGAAAAATTAATATTTAAAATTATACCTAATTTAGTCCGTTAATTCGTTTGCATAGAACTTAAATGGATCTACAATTTTTCGTTTGAATATTACATCTAAGAATTAACTCTATCCCGTTGCTCCCATTTTTGGTACTTTGAGGGTAAATAGTCTAAGCTATTCTTAGCAACACCTCCTTCATTGCTGCGCGGTTTGAGAAAAATCGATTAATATCATACGGAGTTTAATTCTCCTTTATTTTTTACTAGTATGAGCAGGCAGTGGATCTGGGTCGCTAATATGACATTCATTCGTTCATGTGTGAGAAGTTTCATTGCAATCGATTTAGCCGTTTTGGAGATAATGGGTGAAGAAAGTTAATTCCTTCCCACCATCTTTGTATACAGAAAGGTACATTATTATACCTTTTCTGTACTCCTGATAACGTGTTCACGAAATTTTCATTGGATGAGTAAGTAAGTTCAGACTTAAAATCGTAACAAACAAACACACAAAACAAACATTCACATTTATAATATAAGTTAAATTAAATATAATTCGCCTTAAAATTTAAATATGAAAAAATGAATGAATGAATGTTATTAATCAAATTGAAACAAAAATGCCACATTAATTTAATTAAATAATAAAAATAAAACCGGAAACAATGTATTCGCCCTTCGAAACCACAGGTATAATTAATTAATGTCAATTAACTGTTTTACAATAATCTTTTTTTTTTTCATAGAATTTTATTGTGTTTGGTACAAAAAAACATTTTTTTCAGCTTCATTCAAATAAATTTTTTAAAGATAAAAATCAGCACATTGTAATTTTAATTTAGAGAGACATACAGACATTTGTATTTATGTTATAATTAAAAAAGCCTTCATTTAGTATTTTGTCCTCATTTTTTTTAAGTTAATATTAAGTAAGATAATATCAGATGAAAATATCTATAACAAATAATAATTGTACAAATATGTAAATTTTAAAATAAATAACTTTGATATTTAAAGAAATAAATACTAATTATTCTGATTTGAGTTATATATTTGTACCATAAGTACCATAAAAGTCATTTTAACCATTTCAATAAATAGTCTCATCTAAGTATTTACACCAGTGAACTACAAACTTTTTTGATCACGTACTACTTATTAATGAAAATATTTATATTAGTTTCGTCCAAATTATGTTTTTTTTTTTTTTAAATTTTAATTTTGTGTATGCAGGAATTAATTTTAAGGAGAAATGTGGTGCATCCTTAAAAATTTTTCATATTCCGAATCGTAAAAATCAACCTTGTAATAGGTAGTATATTTTTTTCGTCCTCCTCAAATTAATAAGATTTAGTGAATGATTTTGCGAATTACTTTGACCTGAAATAATTAATTTTTTTGTTATATGAAAAAATTTAACAAAAAAAAAAAAAAATTAAAATTAAGTTTAAATACAATAGAGTTTTTGAAGTTAATTAAGGTCTAAAATATACCAAAGAATAATACGATTAAAAAGCTTGAAATCGATTTCAGGATACGATTTTATCACAAATATTAGGCATTTTATCGTTAAGTTAATGTAATTGATGTTATTCTTTGATCAAAATGAATATAAATGAAGTTTCCACTTATTCTATTAATTTTTCGATTTTTGAATTCGATAAAACTACGTTTGATACTTATTGAATACTGTGAATTCGATTGATACTTATTTATTTAACGATAAAAATAAATATTTATTAAACGATAACAGGCGTTGTTTTTGTAATATCTTTAAAAAATTCCAGAATATGAATTATCTCTTTCAGTTTTTGTTTTTTATTTATTAAAATATATGATGGTATATTAAAATTAATCTAAATCTTGAAACGCTTTAACTAATTTAAGGAAATAATAAAAATTGGTAATCGCTTAAGCTCACTTCTATCGATATATTAATTATTATGATTACTAAAAACGTCGACCGATACGGTGCTTTACTTTTTAAATAGTAAAAGTAACTTCAATTTTGAGAGATTCTTCTTTCTTACTTTAGTTTGGAACATTTTGTCATAAATTCATTACTGCCATTTTTGCTGATAATTAATTCAATCATACATACAAAATATTTTACGTAGGTAATTGACCAAACGCAGAGAGTTTCCTTTTGTCTGCATCTTTCTGTTTGTTACTGTAAGTTGCGATCGCCTTGTTCGATTTTTCCGGAATTTGTTAGGCACATCGGTCACACTCAAAAAATTCACTTTATTCCATATTTCATTTAATTTTTTGGTATAATATTTGATTTGTCTGAACATGTTTTGGATCGAATGAGGTCTACTATTCACAGATCTACTAGTAAAAACATATCTGTATATTAACGTATTTTGTCTTTTTAAATAATGTAATCTAAAGTAAATAGATCCATCAATTCATTACTTGAACTAATCCAAGGTATTTCAACAATTCACTGTATTAGTTGTTATCTTCACTTGTTTTCAATGAATATTTTGTATATATTTAATTATATGAACGACCCTGTTTTTAAGATAAATTTTTTATAAAATGCATTTACCAACATATTTTTATTAATTTTACGGTATGCATTTAAATAATATAACACATTATTGTATAATATGTATATAATTATAATAATTAGTTAAAAATGATAATTATTTAATAAATTGATGTGATGTTTATCACTATATTTTTATAATATATATAAAAAAAAAAAATTATATATAATAGTAATATATTTAATGAGTGATAATTTTGTTATCAATGTTAATAGGAGACCGGCGTAATTTTTTTTGAATTACAACTTTATTTGAATTGAAGCGTCTTTACTTCACAAACATGCATATGAAGTTTTTTTTTTTAAAATCTTTAAAAATTAACAAACCATGGACATTCATAATCAATCTAATCTAATCAAACAAAGAAATACCACTGTATGACGTCACTTTTTAGTATCTCCATATAAATTAGATGGTAAACATCGTTTTCAAGAACGGTATAGAACAGAAATTAAGCTTTGACAGCTTAAAACTTTTTTGTTTTTTAATTAATTTTAATTAGGATGAGAAATATTAGACAATTTAATTGACAAGTCTTTCGTTTTGATGTCAAGATTGCGCCTAGCAAATTTCATTCAATATGATTAGTTATTTTTTGAGTTATTTTTTCGCGAAAATAGTCTTTCATATAAATGTATGTTGTATTTGACATTCTTCATTGAGTATTTATCTAATTCAATTCAAGAACAATTTCATTGTATACAATGTTTTTGTGTATTGTGTTTAGAGATAGATATAATTATATCAATTATTTTTGTCTACTTCAGTCGTGCAATACGTGATATATTTATTGCAATGAAAAAAATATTTAATATTTAATTTACTTCCTGTGTTCTATATTCGTGATATGATATTTCAGTTATGTTTTATAATTCAAATAAAATAATATGTATAAAATATTTCAATAGTTTAAATTTACAAAATTTAAAAAGCCGAAATAAAACGTAAAGTTTTCGTTTTTTGTCTTTTTATAAAACAATATTTCTCAACACTAGCATGTTTGTCTATTTGGCGACGTTATGCTTCACATTCAAACATTCTAGGTCAATGTATAGGCTCACAATTTACCGAACTTTAGAAATTTTAATTAATTACGCCTATGATTATGAATTTTTTTAAACCGTTAATCATATTTGTAACTATATACCATTAATTACTCCAAATATTGAAAATCAATTAAACAACTAATAAAACAAAAAATATCACTTATTTAACGGTTTCAGATATCGGTTTCACATTTCTAAAAAAAATCTCATATTTAAAACAAAATATAATGCACTAATAATACATAAATTAAAATTAAATTAAAAACGCATTTTAATTAATTAAATTAAAAACGCATTTTAATTTAAGTCTGCGTTTTTAAAACGCAGACAAAAGAAGAATATCTCTAAAACTTATGCGCAATTACAAAAAGTTAAAGTATGAATAGGTGTTATTTTTGTAATTTTTCAAAATTATCTTATAAATTAAGTTATTTCGAAATTAGAGAAACAAAAAATTCTCAAGTTCTTAATAATTTTTTAAGGGCCTTATCGACACAAAAAGATTTGTTTATAATTTAACGATACGAGATATAGTTTTTGACATATCATGATTTTCGTATCAATATCTGGAATAGATTTCAATTCATATTTCGGAAACTAGTAATCCTTTTTTAAATTAACTGTTATTTTTGTGGTTTTAGAGCTGATTTATCCAAGAAAAGCCAAAACAACTAAAATAATTTTGGAACCTATTGATTCCTTTTGGAATCTTTAAGGAAATTTTTTTCATAAATCTCTTAATAACTCGTTAAATTAAAAAAAATTCCAGAAAGTTTATAATAAGCCTTTAAGTACCACCAGTACATTCTTTTTCCTACCCAGTATTGATTTTTTGTACAATAGTTTAATTCAGAAATATATGTATAGCTTGTAGGTTTATTAGGTCCATATTAATTGTACAAAATTAACGAAAAAGTAAATTAAGATTAATAAAGGAAAAAGAATAATCAATTAAAACTTTTAATCTAAAATGTTAACTTCAAAAATAGACTAATGTTTGTTAATAGACTATTTTTCAAGAGAAAAGGTACCACTCGAAATTTTTACCATACCCATTTTGTAGACTTTTATTTTAATAGAACACAAGGTTTGTCAAGTGTTTAGCTCAAAAATATCTGTAATATTGTGCTGCATTCCAAAAATTATATAATAATAATAATTTATTTAAAACAAAAGATTGCTACATATTGTTACGTCACAGAACACGAATTAAAATAACAAAAATTATAATAACAATTTTGAGGTCATTTAAATTATACAGACACAGATCTATAAGATGTGCTCTTAGTTTTTTTTTTTTTTTTTTTAAATTTGAAGACGCTTTCAATATGTTTTAATTGATTTGACAGCTTGATATATATTTCTAAGCTAGCTGGATTTTTTTAAAAAATATACTTAGTTTTTGTTGAGGAATTGCAAGCTGGATTCTCGCCTAGTGGAGTATCTGTGGTTATTATCAACCCTGTTAAAATTATGTATATTAGATTAATATAAACAGCCGTTCCATAGATGAAAATTGGTATAGTCAATTTTAAATTTTTCGAATTAAAAATTGGTTTTAAATTACAAATATATCTAATAATAATTTTTTGTTTAATAAATAAATTTTGAGTATACCTGGATGATTAAATTGGGAATTCTAAATTAGGATCATCTATACATATTAAAATGCAAAAACTGATCATCAGATATATTTTAAAATTTAAAACAAAGGGCATTATGTGCACCTTTTTTATACAATAATAAATACAAATTAAATACAATTTATCATAAATACATAGATTTGTGAACTTTTAAATAAAATTTGTAAAGATAAATCAAAATTTTAATTCTTGAATAATTTATAAAAAGAAAACTATGTACTAAGTAAATAAATTAAATGTCAAATAAAAAAGTGTTAAATTAATAATTATTTTTGTGTTAAAACCTATAAAAATATATTGGCATAAAATTACATCTAAATTTTACATAATTTTATAAAAAAAAACTATATATAAATTATTAAAATATCAGAAATTATTTACATACAAGGTGCGTCTTATAATATAAACTAATATTTTTTTAATATTTAAAAACATATTAACCTTAAATAATATAATTATTGTTCAATTATAGTTATTTTATAAAAATTTATTTTGATTTTTTAATTAATTACATTTTAACACATGATTTATTAAAAATACTTAAATATAATGAATTATTTATAAATAATAAACACAAATGTTTTGTAAATTGTTTATAAAAATGACTGGTATCACAAAGGTGCAATTTAATATGTAAAAAATAAATAAATTACTCAATATTTAATAGATATCAAATAAAAATAATGTTATTTATCGTATTACTTCCATTACTTTATGCAAGATTATTTATACATTGGGGAAAAAAGGAAATTAAATATGACACCAATTCAAATAGGATATCTACCAAACTAAACTTCCAAAATTCAATTTAAACTTTCAAAAACTACATTGGCTTATCTTATAATATTTAAGGTTATTAGTTATATTAATTACAGACGTATTGTTTAAATTTTCTACAACTTAAATATTTTTAAAAACTTTTGTTCTATTAACATATTATAACAATTTCTATTAACATATTATAACAAAGAGAAATGGCAATTGCACTATTATATTTTTAACCGATAACAATTTTTTAGCTATGCATGAGATTGGCACCGACTTGGAAAGGTAGTTAGCATTTAATTTCTTGTCGGTTGTGCTAGCAACTGCACAACATATGTTTGGTACAGGTAAATAAATTTTGTTATATAGTTAATGTTTCCAATTTCATGATTTTTTATGTTTGTAATAATCATGTTTCTTTGGATATTCTCGAAACCTTAGTTATAATTAGGATTTTTTAGTTAAAAAAAATAATTTTTAACAGAAGTAAAATTTCAACAAATAAAACAATTATAAAGATATTTTATATTTCAAGGTTTTTGTGTGGGTGAGGTCAACTTTATATAATATTAAAAAAAAAAATTATTTCATATTATATTATGCATGGTTTAGACGCCATTGTAGACAAACAAAAATTATTGATTACTTTCATTTGTATTAACCAAATTACATTTCAAAAATCCAAATTACATTTGAAAATTCAAAAAATTGTTTAAAAATGTTATAGATACCTTTTCATTAAGAATACTCTTAAATTAAGAATGCAAATACTTTAATTATCAAGATGTTAGTATAAGTTTCAAAATAAAAATATATTTATGAAATAAAAGAAGGATTTTTTTCTTTAGCTTTTGATTTAAAAATAAAAGGTGTTTGTATCAAAATAAGGTGGAAACGCAAGGCAGTACAAAAAGTCAGGTATATATATATATATATATATATATATATATATATATATATATATATATATATATGCTCATATTATCAATTCAATCGAACACTGAGATATATATATATATATATATATAGTATAGACTATGATATATATATATATACACGGGCATCGGGACTATATATATATATATATATACTATATATATATATATATATATATATACTAACTCTTTGAACCGTGATTGGTTCAAAGAATTTTGAACATTTAAGTTAGACTATCTAGAGAACGAATATCTAGAAACTTTTGCAATATTCATTATTATTGCACACTTACACTTTAACAGGACCATACTAAATGAGTAACTATCCCTCATAGTCTTTGATAAATAACGATGAGTGAGTGAGTGAGTGAGTGAGTATTTTCTTTATAAATATGTATATAAATATTATTCCTTATAATTGAAGTTGTTTCTTACATTTAATAATTTTCGAAGTAATTAAAAAGTCAAAATTTTACTTCCCTGATAAAAATCAGATATTATGAAAACAACAAAAGGATAAGCTGAAATTTTTCTGGATTTAAGTATAAAATTTTAATATTTACTGTAATTATATAAATTTATATCTGTTTTATGATTAGATTAAAAATGTACATACAAAAATTAGCATTTGAGTATATTATGGTAATAAATTAATTTTTTAATTGTTAGGTAAATATTAAATAAAAATTTCACACAAAAGGATATCTCAATGAAAATAACCATTTCCAATTACGCTTGAAAAATTATTTTAGCCTTGAATTTGAAAACATTTAAATATAATTTAATTTGTTAATAATTTGTTATAATATTTTAGTTGAGAACAAATTATTAAGTAAAAAAACATTCTTTGAAATACAAGCTTTTTAGTATTCAGAGGTAAAAGAGCTATAAAAATTTGGAATGAACGATTGACCCTAAAGGCCATCCCTGCAACTTCCCGCTAATTTCATGCCTAAGCACTTACAATTTAACGTATTACAATGTTTTTGAGCTAAAAATTTGGTTTTTGAGCTTTGATGTTAAAAAAAACACTTGTTACCGAATATTTCGTAAATGATATCTCTCGAACCAATCAACCGATTTTTACGTTCTTGGCAGCGATCGACGCGGTTTTTATAGCTTTAATAATTATTTTATTTCATCAAAAACGATCCGAAAAGAAATGTCGAAGTTATGTAAAAAAAACACTTTTATATGAAATTTTTCGTTTACGATATCTCTCGAACGATTCAACCGATTTTAACCGGATTGTTGGTGATCGACGTGGTATATCAAGGTTAAGATCTGATTAGTTTTTGGAGTTGATCGATGCAGCCAATTAAAATTTATTCCAAAAAAACCCTTTTGAAATTCTTTTTCGTAGTTTTTTTGAGATTTCTTGGAATCTACTGGTCCGAATCGGTTCAAATCAGGAAATCTAAGTTTCGTGATTCTTTTTAAAATGTCACATTTTTGGTTCGAATCTGACAAGCCGTTTAAAAGTTATAAGCGGGTCACATACTTACATACATACACACACACATACATACAGACAGGGTGACAACCCTGACAGAAACCGTCAAAATAGTTTTCTAGGACCTTAAAACGTCAAGATCTGATCAAAACACGATTTTTACAAAACAGGGTAAAACCAATAACTTCCCGATTTCCGAAAATTTGTAATTTTCTTAGCGGGAAGTTAAAAAAAAAGTTTATTTCATGAATATTTAGTATAATAATTAATTGCTTATTTAATATCAAATGGTGGAAGCGCAATGAAATAAAGAAGAACAAAGTTTTGCAGCGTAATCAAATTATTTTTGTATTAAATTATGACATTATGTTGTATTATCATCCGATTAACATTTGTACGTTCAATTTTAGCTTTAGGAAAATGAATCAAATTTAAGCTTAAAAAAAAAATTAATAAATATATACTTTAGGTTTTATGTAACAATTCTTTTACAAAATAATCGAGTTCATAAATACTTTTCTGCTTTTTTTGCCAACAGGTAGTTAAAAATAAAATGCTCAGGATCATTTTAAAAAGAAGTATATTCCCATGTCGGAATCTGTAAGATCTAGATGACTGAAAATTTGTACTTCGTTATGGTACCAATATAATGAGATTACACGCATCCATGTTGTCAGAGTGAAAATCAAAAGTTTAAATAAACCAATAAAGATAATTTGGAGAGAATGCTTTAATATCAATATATGAAATATTTACAATAATTAATATTATTAAAACACACATAATACAGATATGGAGTATTTACTATGTGCTATAAGCATATGTATTTTTAAATATATTATTCTTATGTATGTGAAACTTTGGGCTTAAATATTTAAGATTCTAAATAGTTTATAAAAAATACAAAACTTGTTTGTTTTATAAAACAAACATTTTTTGTATTTGAATTTCTCTAAGGACTTAAATGGACTTCATTTTGTTATTTTATATAGGGCCATTTTGTAGAAAATTTAATACTATTCAAAAAATTTAAAAACCTCAAAAAAACTTTTGGGTTTATAATTTTTTAATTATATGAATTACACTTTACGCCTTTTTTTATGTAGTAAATAGCCTAAATATTAATTGTTCTACATTTAAAATAACGTTTCTCAATCAATAAAATATAGTTGATTAATTATCCCAAAAATGGACGTGGGCCACAAGAGTAGTAATAATTTATTTAAAAAAATATCATCATAAAATTTGCTCTGAACATAATTAAATCGATATGATAAGTAAAATAAATTAATAAATATAATTAAAAATTAAGGGAATATGTAGTGCACAGTGCAGTGTTCTGTATATTAATTAATTTTATTTTTTTATATTTAAATATCATGTTGTGAATAAATTAATTGTATACTAAAATAAATAAATATTAATATTTACAATCGTAAAAACTTACATATATGAGTATAATATAAAGTGTATGTACAGCATGTATCAGACTAAATGGCAAGGGATGATATAACTTTCATTTACTGCACAATAGAAAACGGAGTAATGTTTCAGGGTCCAATTTTCAATTTACCGTTTTTACTAGAAATACAAGTTTTAAGCTCCCTTTAACCGAAAAAAGATGGTCTGTTGAGTTTTAGAAATTGGTTAATCTGTTGCTAAAATATCTTCCGAATCAAAAGAGCTGCAATCACCTAATTTTATATTAAAGATTTGGGTCATCCAAGAACGAGATTATATGCATTTCGTCAATATTGACCTACACTTTAATCTAGTTAATATATTATTAACTAGATTAATAATTTATTAATTTCATAATTAACAAATCATATTAAGCTGTACAGACATAATACTGTACATGATTTTTAGCTTATTTATTAGTATTATTAGTTTTGCTTCATGTTGTTTTTGTTCACAATAAAAAATATTGCTTGTAAAAGTTTATACAGAAAAATTAAAAATTCGAGCTGGAACCCAAGAATATTAATCATTGATTATAAATACATCTGTGGAGATTTTTATATTCTGAACTATACTAAGCTTATCAAAAATTTTGTATATTGGATCATTCTCCCCCAAGCCCAATAAGTTAAATTAACTGTTAAACTTAAAATTTGTGTATAATCGCTTTATGAAACGTAAAAAAAAACTTATTAGGCTAAAAACATTTCATTTTTATTAAGCAAGAAAAAAAAACATTAGAAATTAAAAACTTAATTTACAACTTAAAAAAAAACACTTCACTTTTAAAGTTCTTAAGAAAAACAATTAAGCCTCACAAGATGTGCTGTGTTTCCTTCAACAAATTCTACCTTAAAGGCGTTAAGTAATAAATGTATTAGAAATTTTTAACTAGATATCAAAACGTTTTTAATCAATTTAAACATACAGAAAATTAAAAACAATAATTATAAAAAGTTACGTAATAAAATTTGTTAAACAAGAAATCAATTTTAACACTTTAATTCAACACTTTCTAGAAATTTTCGATAAGTTTGTGTTTCCCTTTGCAGCTAGATAATAAGAGCGATATGAATTGAAGACGCCGGTGAAAGAGTAAGTAAGTTATAAGAAGCAATTTACTACTTTTCCTCAAAATTCGATAAACGGTTGTTTTTACAACAGGTACGTTTTTTACAATAAAATTTTTTTTTTTCAATTTTGCAAAGATTGTTAAAATTGCAATTTGTATGTTTTGGAGTTTTATTTTACTGGAATCTATGTTTAATTTAAGGTTTCGGCTAACTACCACAAAGATAAGATGGAAAAGTTGATCAGTGAGTTTTCACTGGAGTTTTATAAAAACCAAAAAAAAAACAAGTTTACTGAAAATTTATTTCTGAACAGGTTTGATTTGTTTGTAGTTTGAAAGCAAACTACATAATTTACAAATCAAAACGGATATTTCTTTATCGATATGTATTGCCTTAAAGCAAATACAGGATATTTTTTCGGGAACAAATAAATAAATTCTGGTTTTAAATTTTATAAACTATTGGATTTTCATCATAATTCATATTTCATAATAGGGAAGATGGATTAAAAAACTTTGCTATTTTACCTATAAAAATGTGAAATTAGACATAATACCAAACAAAATTCTAAAATTAAATTAAGATTGATTCTAAAACGAATAAGTTATAAGCTCTCAAAGATTGTTTTCCATCTGTTTTTTTGCAAAAAGTTTTATTAGAGATTCTACCTTAAGCGGTCAATTTTTTGGGGAAAATCGCGCAACAAAATTTTTGAATATTAATGTCATTCATAACATTTTTATTCACAATCAACTCATTTGTACATACTAACATTATTTATCCTAAATTTTGAAAGAAAGTGTATATAAGTGCCATGGATATTGATAGGACCTCTTATAGTAGAATTCCTGCAAATCTTCTTCTTTGTTTAATTAAGAATTTTGAATGTCCATATTTTGGCAATTTTTTAAGATTTAAAAAAAAAAAATTCAAATTTATATTCGTGAAGTAAAGACGCTTCAATTGAAGTGATCAAAATAATATTTGGACCTTCCCTACTGAAAATTACGCTATTCAAAGTTTTATAAGTTTTATTATTAAAATGTTAAGTTTTATATTTAATTGGTTATTTTTAAAATGTTATAATTTAAATTCTAGTAACTTGATTATCCGTCATATACTTGTGAAATTTTTACTTAGAAAATTATTTACTTAATAAACTTCAGCACTTCATTAGCATTGGAATTTTCATTCATACACACTGTAATTAGTGTGTGTTGAGTGTATATAAAGTTATGATTGTACGTACATAAACGGCACCGCATTTGTATAAACTGGTATAATTAAGTTGAATTAAAAAAATATTGGTGCCAACACCAAACGAAACTAACTAGCCAACAATATATAATTGTTGATGGAATAAAAATACTATATCCAAATTTGGTATTATGGTCTAAATAACACACCAGACACATACATACGTGTATTTAAACAGATATATAATAAATTTTTGCATATCTGATTGTAATCAAAAATTAAACAAAAAATTTTCTCTTAATAAAATTTTATGGGTTTGTGTTTTTGTTGTTATAATATGGTGAAATTTGAGTACACAATATATAAAAAATAATAAGTTTAATAACATAAATATTACGAAACACGAATCAATAAAATTTCTTTATACTAAAGACCTGGAAGAATGGAAAAAAGAAAGGTGTGTGAGAGAAAACAACTGATGATTATAGTTAAAATAATGCAATGTTTTTAACTAATTTTTGGTAATAATGAATTCATAAATTAATTATTTTGAATACCCAAACTGAAATCTAATAAGCGTTCTATGTTCAATATTTATTAAAAGAATACGACGTTAAGATTAATAAAGTGACTAGAAACTAATAGAATATTGAGTCAGAATTATATAGAAAAAAATTTGTGTTTACATGGGAAAAAACATATTTTTTTCCAAATTTGCTTGGATTTTTTGTTTGTTCAAATCATATAGCAGTGATTTTATATTGAAAATTGTTATAAAGTCATTTTCATAATAACATAAATACCAGAATTTTCATTATTTGAACCCTTAATAATACTCTTCAAGGCAATTAATAACACTCTTAAGTTAATAGCTATTTAATTAAATCGAGCTTGAAAATTATCAATAATTTAATAAGAGAATATATTTATATTTTTGAGCTTGTAGAAGTATTTGAGTGAATCTCATCCTTTTTAATTGAAATATTCATAGAAGGTCTCTAAATTACTTGAGTACAAATCACCTTTGTGAACGTCCTAAGCTCTGTATGTAATTTTATACGCTAATCTTATTTATATGCATAAGAAAAATCATTTTGTTTAACTTTTGGAACGTCTTTAAGTAATATTTTTGATGCCAAATCTAAAATCTTGAGAAAGCTTGTAGAATATTTCATTAAACTTGACTCGAAATTTTTTATTTGGAATGAACAAAATATTATGATGCATACAAATGAAAATATAAATTAATGGTAATTAAATTCAATCGTCATTAAAATTTATGATGAAAACAAGTAATTTATAAAAAAAAATTTCTATTTGTTAGTAAGTATCTGATGTCATCTTAAATTGTTATAATAATGATTTACATGGCTTTTATCCGTAGCAAAATCGGTGAATCATATTTTCAAACGTAGTAAAAACTCTTCAAAGCACACACCCATACACTTAGTCAGCAGTATAGTTGTAACCGATATTATTGATTCAGAAAAACAGGATTAATCTTTAGGCGGAATATTTTATTGCTGAAGTTCAAAAATCTTAATTAAAAAGTATTTGAAATATCTTCAAATAGTTTATGCTGTAAAAACGCTAAGACAGGTTCTTATAAGATTAAAATAACTCTGAAATAATCATTGATGATCCATGTTTAATATAGCTTTCATACTAAATCTTAAGCTGCAGCAGTGTTCAGTTTTTGTTTCAAAGTAGGCTTCTAAAGGCAAATGAGTATCAAAACATATTTTTCGGTTTGGATATTCTACGCAGATTCTATTTTGTAAAACACTTAAAAATAAAAATAAAAAATGTTTTCTTTGAAGAAGCTGTTCGAGCAAATTCATCAAAAAAACTATGTACTTGAAATATTAAAAAAATTATAAGTCTGATAAGAACTTAAAAAATACAAGACTCTTTTTATTTTCGTGGGTCAAATCTTTTAAGATATCAATACGTTTAAAGATGCCGCTTGGGAATTTTTTGCGTTTGTGTAATCAACTTAAAACAAAAATTTTTTGTATTGAAATAAAAAAATGTTGGATAAGTCAAGACAGCAACAAAATGAAAAGAGGTATTTGTTGAGTTTTGTAATAGAAAAAAACCAATGTATTGAATAATTGATTCATTAAATACTTACAAACTAAAATTTGAATAAGTATTCTTAGCACGGATTGAAGATTTATGATTTTTAATTATATGTTAAACTTTATTCAAGAAAATGAATATGCAAAAATTTTATTTCAATTAAATGGGTTAAATTTTATAAAATCACAGTCAACATCCGTTATAATAAATTAAAGACCAAGACACCATCATAATAATCAACATTTAATTGGTAAAAAGAAAACCTTGTTTAAGAAAATATAGCCTTTAGTAAGCATGCCAAATTTTTTGGCTTGTGCAAGCTTTATGCATTATTTCACAACTTGGCTGTGTTGACTTATTTGTATAAGTCAATTGGTGCAAACTTCATGAGCGTATAAGCCCACCTTAACGCAGCATTTGTTCCGTACGCGTAAATCAACAGCATAGTTTATAAGTTAGATTAATGATAATTTGGATCTTAAGGTTTTTTATAATCTAATGACTTCAATATAAGGACTAAATAAAATTATTCGTTACCAAAATATTTTAGTTGGTATTGATAATACATTCAAATTTATCCATGGAATTTACCTGAAACAAAAAAAAAAAAATATTTAAAAAAACGATATTAAAACAGAACTGAAATTTAAAAAAAATTGTTAAAAACTATTTGAGAATGCAGTTAAAATAAATGTATTGATATTAGTTTTACAGTTACAAGAAGACAATATAATAAGTTAAAAAATATATTGACACATGGAATTAAAATTCCCAAAATTTGTATTATTCTCTTTTTGTTCTGCTGGGCGGTAATGCTAAACGGAATCATAAATATATTTACATAAATGTACAGATCCTCACGAATTCGAAATATAAAAAATCAACATTCATCTCAAAATTAGAACAACTTTGTAAGGCAGTGGTTAAAAAAGTATCATTGTAATCATTCAGAAGCAATACTTCAACCAGAAAAATTGATTATTTTTAGAATTATATTGAATTAAGTTCAAACTTTAGATGCAAGGGTAAGCTCTGCTGTACGATATAAATTGTTGAAAATCCATGTTTTGTTCAATTGGCGTACTCAAACGCTACAGAGTTAAAAGTTTTGTGTTAAACTAACATAAATTAAGTTTTCAAAACAGTTCACGCTAACTTAATGTTGATTATCAACACAAAAAATATGTTGTTGAATTTTTAACAGAAATTTTGTATTAATAAGGAGCTAAAAGTCTCACACTTTTTAATAGTAACACAAAATTATTGGAGGTTCAATACAGACGCTATAGGTAATGAATGTAACATAAAGAAATATTTGGAGTTTATACGGAAAACTAGTGTAAATCGTTTATTTAAATTTCACTCAAGTACTGACAGTTTTAAATTCAATAAAAGCAGACATTTTTTTACTTAGAAAACTGATTATGCGTTAGTTAACCATTTTATATAATTATAATCTTTTCATGTTAAAAATTAAGTAACATAAGTAAACTGTTAAATTTACACACCAATTTTTAACGTTTAGGAAGTAAAACAAAATTTTTAACTAGTGTGATCGTAAATTTTCCTACAATACATCAAACTATGTGTTTTATAATGGACGTAATTAAAAATCATAATATAATTACTATACAAGATTATAATTTGTATATAATTAATTTTAATTACATATTCATATTTAATAAAAAAAAAGAGTGTATTATGTTATGCATATTCAAAATGAACAACAAATAAAAACACTAATTTCTTTAATAATTATATTTGAAAGACTGTTATTATATCATATCTTTATGTAGTTATATTCACATATTATACTTATATATGAACATTACATCGATACATCAAGTGAAATATATAATATATATGTTACGGTAAATGTACATTATTGGGAAATATACACTTTTACCGTAAAATGTGTACATTTTCCAAAAAGTTAGGTATATGTGAACTGAATATAATGTATATGTACATTTCTCGGCAAATGTGTACTTTTGCTTTCACGTTTTGGTAAATGTATACTCTTACCTTCATGTTTTAAGAAATATAAATAAATTAAAAATTTTGTTGCAGTAAAAAATATTTATTTAAATGAATATAATACAAAAGGCTTTAATAACGAAAATTATTTTAATTAAAAAATGTAAATGACAAACAAAACATACTTTTCTTTGAATATTATTATAATATGCCGTAGGTTATGATCCCAATATTCATAAATACAATTTTCGCCAAGTTTTTCAGGACCAATAGGATGGGAATCAAACTAATAATAACATACTTTTCTTTATCATAACAGTTAAATTTTATAAAACTATAATGGAACATATAGAAATTTCATAATAAAAAAAGAGTTTTATTTATTTGAGAAGAATTGCTAATATGGTACTTGGAATTACATAATATTTCTATAATTTCTCTTACCGATTTTTCAACATCTTGAGGAACATCTTCGTATGATATAATCTTTTGTTCGCAAACTCTCTGTTTAGTTCCTTATTTATATAAATTTTCCTAATCCTAATTTATAATATTTTTATATAATTTATATAAATATAAACTGAACTTGCCGAAACGGTAGTTCGCGTAACACTACAAGTTCGCAAGTATGCTCACATTTACCAAAACGATATGGTCATAGTGAATTCAATGTACATTTCCCTTCTTTGAAATTGTAAATGTTAGTTGAATGCACATTACCCAAACGAGGAGAAAGTACACATTTTCCGGTAGCATTACCGCACTTTTACCATTATGTGCACATTTGCCGAAATATCTACTTTTACCCCAACATATATAATAAATGAAATTAATAATTACAATGTAAAAACAAGAAAAGAGCACGTTATCATATAGATTGAACAATTTTTATTTATTTATTTTTTTACGTGTAACTAATTAATATGAATATATTATGTACATATTGATGATAATTGATTTAAGTCTTTAAGATTCGGGACAATTTAACAAGATTATAAATTTGAGATTTAATGTTTTTGAATATATATTACAATTTATAAAATTTTGTATCCTATTGAACATTCACGATAAGATCTCAGCACCAGAGATGCAAAAAAAAAATAACTACTCATATCACACGCAGCTGATTATTTTCCATTGACTACCAAAATATGATTAGGTATTATAATACATACTATAATTATTATGAAACACACCATCTTTTACAAGTTTTATGTTTATGATGGTTAAATATTGGTAACTATGAATAGTTATTTATTATACCGGTAGTTAGAGTATACGTTAACATGCATGTCAAATGGAAATCCGTTTTTGTCAAGGTCGACGCTGGGAGCAGCTTCGTAGATGGACCTCGTGCCGCGCAATCATTAAAAATTTCAGGCGTATTTATAATACAATATTAATTAAATAAATATGCATTTAAAAATTGATTTGTTGATAATAATAAACAACAAAAAAATAACGAAACTTACGTGTATAATAATTTTTTTGTATTAATAATTAACTTGTTTTCAAAACGGTTTAACTGTACCTCGATAGATCTGATATTACACATGCAATCAATCTCAAATATGATATATTAAATACAGTACGTATATTAATGAGCATCTAATATTGGCAATATTTATGAAGAAAACATCAATTTTTTAAATTTTATTCATAAATAATTAAAACAAGAATTGTTTATAAATATATTTTATTTATATTTTCGATTTGAAAATTGGCGCTAAAAGCATTAGTCATTCTGCTGCTCCAAGTAGTTTGGCGGAACTCCATTGGTAGGTATTAAAGCCTTCAACGTTATCATATTCGACATAAGCATACATCAGAGTCTATTAAATTAAACAGTATTTTATTTACTGTATATAAATTATTACAAAATTATAATTTAATAAAACTATGCAACGTCATGAAAGTGATTTTATGTATACCCTCCTTAAATATTAGTCACAACTTTTTTAAAATGATTTAATAAGCAGTTCATGAAAATTATGATAATCTTCAGATAATGTGAGCACATTTTCTAGATGCATATAATATGCTATAAATACAAATACATTATAATAAAAAGCTAAAATTAGTTATTATTAATTACAAGTTTAAACTTGTTGTAAATCATAAAATTTCAGTTTTTTTTAAAGTAATTTTTTGTTGTATGTTTAAATTTTTTTCTTAGAGTAACTAATTTCATTAAATTATCAAAACACATTAGGTTGTTTTCGTTTTCAAATCCCTGGTCAATCTCCACATTTTCGTACCAAGGCAAAAGATAAAGTAACATAAACATAATGAATTATACTGGTTTTGCTTTATTTTCGAGTCAGGTCTCAAGAGATACAAGGTAGCATTATTTATTGCATATTTACAAAGAAAAAATCATTAAAACAAAATAGAAAAAACTTACGCCTGTCAGTATGAAAAATGATTGAATTGGTAGCTACTTTGTAATAGTCGATATAATAGATATAGTCTAGTCGGTTTCGGCTGATGAGTACCAAATCTATTCTAACTTTTAATTTTTATACACGATCGTTTTTAAAATTCCCTACTGATGATATAAATGTGTTTTGCCAGTGGACTATATTGCTTAAACGAAAATTATTTAAGCAATTGCAGGAAATTGTTATTTACAAATGGAAAAACTTTCTTTGTAGAAATGTGAATAAAAAAACTGCTATGCATTTTTACGATAAAGGAGATATTGAATTCGGGTACCCAGCAAAAATATACAAAAAAAAAGTAATAACACATCTTTTTTCAGAAATTTCATTTGTTATACTTTATTTTTTTATTATTTTTTACACAGTATTCGTCACATATAAGTATATTTTTGTATCTCTCTCGTTCTCTTTTTCTCTCTGACTCACGCGTTGCATACTATCAACAAATAATTAATAAACAGGATTAAACTACATTTTTTCATTCCCGCTTAAAGATATTATTAACTATCGTCTAAAAAAATTTTAAAAACATCTTTAATTTACAGTTTTTAATGGTTAAAAATTATCCGAATTTGTAATTTTTCAAATCTCTTAAAATGCATCTTGAAAATCTCCAAAAATATTAATTTCATCGGGAAAAGTCAAAACACTTTTTATTCGTATTTCGTAAATGATGATTATAAAAGAAATTTCTTTCGTTATTAAAATAACAATATTTTGAACTAACATATTATATACATTTATATAATCAATGGAATATTTGAAAGAGAATCAAAATCGAGTAAAAAATTTATGTGGAATAGTTTTTGATATCCATACACCGATTTCTACTAGACTACTTTATTAACTGTTTTATCAAAGCAAAGATAAATGAATAATGTATGTAAAATAAATTAATATCTACCAGTTGATTGGTATTTATAAATATTTAGTAAGCTCCACAAGAACATTACCTACAAAAGTTGGACAAAAAATTATTTAATCTAATTAACTGGTAACTTGACACTAATGAATTCTCAACAATTATATATGATATAATCAATCATTTAAATCGGTGTTTTTTTTGTTTATTTTTATTTACTAATTAATTTACATTATAAACATTTTGATTGATTATAACTTATCTATTATTAGCGTTTCACATTCCTTGTATAATTGAGTGCTTTTTTATTATTGTTGTAATGGATTCAATTAATTTTATGTTTTGTTGTTTATTATTGTAAAAATATCCACTATAATGTACAGATCGATTTTACAAACAATTTTCATAGGGAAATGGGGAAATCAACATTAATATACACCTATATAGAATTAACACATTCATAAACAATTCCATATGTAGCACATTATTATTATTTGTTAATAACAAATAGTAAATTTCTACTCTTATAATCTTTTATCTACATCATCGAGAAGTTAAATTATTAATGCAAGACAAATGAAATTTTGCAACAGGATCCTTTCATGACGTAAAAATCAACCAAAAACGATTTTTTGAAAATCGAACCATGAAGTAATTATCTTAAAAATATTCCGATTCATTTAAAAGGATTTAGTCGTTTTTTATTACATTAACTAAGCAAAAAATTTTCGTTCATATCAAATGTTTGCGAATTGTATTAAAAAGAATAACATTGCATTGGAATATAAAATTTGCATATTAACAAAGAATAACTTATTAATAAAACTAGAGTCCCGTTACAGCGGTCGAAATTGGACCATAATCACTCGGAAGTGAATCTCACTGCCTTTAAACAAAACATTATATATATGCGTGCCTTTAAACAAACCAGTTAATTAAACAAAATAGTATATATTCGTGTGTATGGTAGCTTGTATAATATAAGCCTCATCCCTTATATATACGTTTCATAGTGTTTATAATGTTTTTTTTTATTTTATTAAAGTTTTTTTTTCCATAATTTTAAAAAAATACTAGCATTCTCTGGTCCTTCTCTATATAAATTATAATTGTGCCAAATTTCATACTTTTCCGTCTGCCCAATTTTTGTAATAAGGAGTACAAAGTTTTTGCTTTACGTATTCATATAAAGATGTGTTGCACTGTTGCATAAGTAATAACAACGACGTACTGAAGTTAATATTATTAATCAGATATCAAATTGATAAAATGGATTGAATGTAATTTTTTAATTATACGATAGATTAAAGGAAATTTGAAAAAAAAGGTTTAAAAAAGGATTTTAATAGTTGATAATAATTAATATCTCTAGTATTTTAATACTTATAATGTCTAGTAAAATATATATATATATATATATATATATATATATATATATATATATATATGAGATGGATGCAGTACAAAAGTTACAAACTGTTTTATTATAAAATTTTAAATAAAAACAAGTGAAGAAAACAACTAACAATGTTAATTGTTCAGATACTCGTTGTATGGCTGAGGAACAATGTTTGAATTATTTTTAATCATAATCATTCATAGTTTTTATTAGCTAAATTTCAGCAGATTTAGAGACGAATCGAAACAGTTTATGAAAAAAATCGAAACAGTTTCAAAACAGTTTGAATGAAAATGTATACCAAAATTTGGCTTGTACCGTCAATAATTAATAGCGATACAAGCTTTAGACCAAAATTAGTATACCCTGATAAGTTTTAAATAATTATGTCAAACATAAAAATTAATAAATTCTGATATCATTTTATATAATTCAACTATAATAAAAGTGAAAAAATAAAACTATCTTTTATAAAAATAAAAAAAATTGCATATTTAGCGGTTCAAGAGATTCGTTTAATGTTAAAATTTACCACAGGGTACGCCAGTGTCGTATTTGGCTCCGTATTATCGGATATATAGCGTATAGACATAAGTTCATACCAAATTAGGATACTACATAAACACAATTATATTAGAATAAACCAATTAATTATATAAATGAATATAAACAATAAACATGATTATTAAAAACCATAATTCTTAAAATGATTAATAGTGTGTTAAATAACGAAAAAATCTCAAGAACATTGAGGTTAAATGTATTATTTAGTATGAAAAAAAAATGTTTGAGTAAAATCGATGCATATTTAACGCCTTAAAAAGAAATTGAAATATGTAAACAACTTTCCTTTTTAAATAAGGTAAAAATTATAAAGAATAATATGAACCAATATGATATCTATATATACTATCAATAATATTTCAATATTCAATAAATAATTTTATAACATACTATACGTTAATTTATGACGTGAATACAATGATTAAGTGATAATTACACTTGCATATTATGTTGATACAATACAATCATGAATTTAGTAAATTTGAAATACTTTAAGTCAAAACTAGTTTATATACTTCGATGTATTATATTGAACTGAAATGATAAACCGTTATTAGAATTCATATTTTCATTTCATAAATTCTGATTGGCATTTTGTGGATCCTTAATTAATTTGGAATTTTTGACTTTAAATGAAATGTAGTATAATGAAAAATTTTAAAAACGAAAGGATAAAATTTGAAAAAATTCGGGTATTGTAAGTAAATTTTATTTTGTTATTATATTTATTTTAATAAAATAAAAAAAAAATAACAAACACCATATTAGATTCATATGATCAATATTTGCGATGTGACCTAAATATAATTTAAATAAATATTCAACATTGTATCCGTAAATTCATCATTTGTTATTTACTCTAGATTTTAGAATTTTTCAGTTTTAAATTTTATATTCTAGAATAGCTATTGCATCAGGTGGTAAAATACAATTGTATCTAATGATAAGACTGATGTTAGTCAGTTATATTTAGTATGTTAAACATAAAATGTAAAAAGGTTTGTTAAAAGCCCAGTTTTATTAAAAACATAAGGATTAATACGATATTTACTAAAACAAAATTATAATTTATTTCAATCTACCATCTTAATTGAAACACCTATCACATGAACCTAAGAATAATAATTTTCTATGCTATACAATAATAGTCGAGTTAATTTAAGTACAAATAGCGGAATTCAGTTATTGTGAATGGATTTGAATGCATTTTTTGTTGTTGATTTTTCTAATGCCATATACTTAAAAGTTCCATAAAACCACTAATTTAAGGCAAAAATCTACCATAAATTTTAAGGCAAAAATCTACCATAAAAAATGTAATATTTCGCAATTCTTATATTTTATTGAAAAAAATTGGTTTTTCATTTCTGTAAATGCAATAATAAGCAAATTATATATAATTCGTTGTACTATACAATATTAATAATGTTGTTTTCATGGAAAAACAAACTTTTGGAGAAAAAGCGGTAACTTTTTAAATTAATATCTATTAGGTATATGGAATTCAAAAAACCCTCAGACATTGAAACCTATCCACCAAAAATACCTAATTGCACTCGACTATAATCGCAATGTTTGCTATACTTTTACGTCACAAGCTCGGCGCCTTTATCACAAGATACTCTTAGAATTTTATTTACAACAGGATAATTCAATAGTAAAATGGATTCAATTTTGTGTTGTATTGGGTATGTAATTCATGAAAACATTGTTGCTATCTCAATGAAAATTATTATTGATTTTTATACTCGACATATATGGAGTAAGTATATATAATTTAATCTTAAGTTCGCTAGAAAATATTGAAGGTAATAACAACATTTTTGTATGGGCGTTCATAGATTCCCTTAATAAATCCATTTTCGTCAGTCCGCCAGCCATCATGCTAGCTAATAAACGAAAACAGATAACGGGCTGAAAATGTTGATGGCATATTGGTGAATTAAAATACATCTTACACAGTAAGTTTTATGAATGTTAATGATTAAACACAATTCACATTACGATACTCTAAGATATGTGGAATATTTAAACAATTTACACAGTTGGTTGCGTTCTTCGTGTGCTTTTTTTATCAATCAATTGCTAAATTTCTCGCAATTCTTGGGAAAATAATAAAATGCTAATTAGCAGTAATTTGAATAATGGGAAATATAATTACTAAGCAGATATAAAATATAGTTTTTAAATGAGCAGATGTATAGTTGTGAAACTTTTCCTAAAAGTAAAAATAATATCATTTATTCTAGATGGCAATGTTTTGTTTGATAAAATGAGGTTTTCCGGTGTGTTTTTGTGATAAAAATAAAATGCATTTATAAGAAATTATATTTTGTAAAAATGTGTACATATTGAAAGTTAAACTATCTGAGTCCATTGAAATTTTGTAACCTTATTTTCAGTTTTTTCTATCAGTTCTAGTTTATAATTTATTTAAGGATGGACAAATAATGAATGAAAAAAACTTTTTAGATTTTACAGCGTTTCATCAACTTTCTTGACTTCTTCAGGTCTCTATAATGAGAAACATTTTTTTGTAAAATATTAAATTTAAAAAAAATTATAAAGTTTTGTAATTTTTTTAAAATTAATAGTCGCAAAATGTTTCTCAGTGTAAGGCCCTGAAAAAGTCCAAAAAGTTGTTGAAACGTTGCCGAAAAAAATAAAAAGTTATTTGCATTCATCATTTGCCCATCCTTCCTTAAACTAATCAATATAATGGCAATGGACTCAAATACCAATATTAATTATTTTTTTATCCAAGAAGATAGTAAATTATCTAGATTTCGTTAATTTAACCTTGAAATTATTTCACTACATTCAATTTAACTAATATAAAAAAATACTATCTAAACGATAGACTACCTTGAAACTAACATCTGAGTTGAGTTCTACATTTACAATACTAACAATTTTTAATTAAAATAAACTAACAGCGAAAGCATAGGCGAATCATTCATTCATTAATATTAACAACAGATGATAAATTTATTATAAAATTTACAAATTATTTATTACGGTTTAGTTTTTATTTCATTTTTTCTATAATACACATATAGAAAACAGTGGTGGCAACTATCTATAATCCACACCTATGAAACTCTGAAAAATTTATAATTCCATTTCACTACAGGGGTGTTCTGAAAAGTTACCGACCTCTAGATACAGATAGCAGCATTCGTCAATAAAAGGTAGTGAATGTAGTTATGGATCTTTTGCGAGTTACTAACCAAGAGTTCATGCCTTTTGGAAGTGTGGTGTTACTATTTGACAGTAGTTTGAGAGTTTTTGTGAAAATTGTGAATCGAATACTCATTAAATTTTTGTTTGGGTTGGTAGGATACTTAATTGTCATATAACAACTGTATTCACAAACTTTTGGTTTATATCTTCTCGTTTAGGTCGAAAACTATTCAGACCATATCAAAAGATAACGTCTTCAACTTTGGGTGAGAGATAATTATTGTCAAAAGAGTAAGAATTACAAAAAAAAGTTTCGAATGCATATTGTAGAGCATGAAATTTTTCACAAAAATAATTCATTTCCTATTTTGGCAATTATTAAAAATAACTAGAAATTTGCAAAAATACATTTCATATACTATTTCATATAGCTACATGTCAATTTTTGTGTGTGTATGTAAGAACTTGAGGCTCCGTTATTTTTAAACACAAAGAAACTTTTTATGTAATTGTATTGTTAATTATTATAATGAATACAAGTGATTTGTTGGATTTGCCTTACAGTCTGATAAAAATTTAAATTTACTTAACAAACGAGCTATCTCACCAACTGATTTCAAAAGGAAACCAATTTCTGATTTCAATTTTCGGGACTAAACAATAATTTAGCTACCTATTTGAATCCGAAGAATATGTACACTAAAAATAAATGATGATATTATATTTATTTGCCCTTCAAAAGATAGATGTAGTTAATTTTTTTTCTAGTTGTATAAAATTTTATTCATTCTCTATCGTTTAATGTAATACTAATATAAAAATTAATATCCGGGTAAGGTAAACTATTATTTTTATATTGAAAACAAATGTGCTTACTGAATTGTATGTAAACACATCTTTATATACAGATCGTCCGTAGAATCACCTTTCATACGGAAGATAATGTAAAATTAAACCTAAACGGAACGTTCGTACAATCAATCACTTTCCATTAAGAAAAAGGGAAAAAACACACCTACATAGAATATAGTACGTACACAAAAAATTTACATTGATAACCAATACAATAATAATTCACTCAACACAGTGTTATTACACTTTTATTTTTTAAAGATTTAACAGTGGGTGTGCTACACCAAACACCATGTATCCGATTAGAAAGGATTTTTCGAAATTATACGTCTAAACGGTGGAAAAGTTTATAGACAACGTGATTCTTAATCTACTTGTAATTTTGCATGCAATCGATGTAATAGCGTTTGATAAAATGGAAAAATTGTTTTCTCAAACTTTTTTCTTTGAAAATTGTAATAGCAACGCATGATCGGGTCTGATATTTGTAATATATGTCTGTATACGAAATCTGTATAAGCTTATTTTAATATTGTTTTTCATATTGATTCTTTTTATTTTCTGGCTTCAGCTACTTTCAGCTATATAGCCATTAACCAAAAGGGATTATTATTTTTATACAACAACAGTACACAGTACTGCTAGGTGGTCACCCATCCAAATACAGATTGTGACTGCTGTTGCTTAACTTTATTGATTGGGTTAAGTCTGTAATTACGTTACTTCAGTCCGGGGGTATTGATTCTAATACGAACAATCTGTATATGTAAATATTCAATTTAGTAAGAACATTATGTACGATGTTATGATGAATAATTGTTTACGGTTTGTTTTAAATATATCTTTAGTAGTTTAATAGTGATTGCAAAAATAAATTACTAAAATATTATTGTTTAATAGATTGAATTATTTTTTTATTGATTAACAGAAAAGAAAAATTATTTCGGTTCTTAAAAATAATTAATTTTCTTAACATTTTCATATCCATCATCTTTAATGGCCTTAGGAAATAGGAAATAAGTAATACAAGGTTGAATGATTTGGAAATTTATGCAAACACACTATCTAGATACATCTGAAATCATATATTTCTCTTCTCATTTCTCTTCAAATTTGTGCCTTAAGAGGAATTTACCCAAAAAAAAAAAAAAAATAATAAAACCTTTATAATAAAGACTAGTTAACTACCCAAAGTTATGAAATTTGGTATACATAATCTTCACATAAAAACGGAAGACAAACAAATCATAATTTTAATGTACCTCTGGAAATATTTTTGTTGTCAATATATAATATTTTCAATCAATTGTGATTGTAAAAGATTGTATTGCAAAATTTACATCTTTAATGTTTAATTACCAATAATAATGATTATTTCTGAACTCAAGTCAGTGAATTAGGTATAGAATACGAAACAAATAATCTTTCTCTTTTCTTTTTAGAATTTCAATCTACTCAAAACATTGGAATCAAATTGTGAAGGACCTTTATTTGAATGTTTTAGCTCCCTCGTGTAGCTAAGTAATACTATTTTTTACAGAAGTAAGAGCTACAATATACACATAGATACATTAAAAGAATACAATTAATGTTACATTAGAGATTGTCTTTATTAAAGCACTTCAACCTAAAGCATTTCTAGAAACCATTAAACAGGATATAAGAGAAGATAACAACAGTTATCTTATCTATATACCCGAAAATATAAAAAAAAACAACAGTACTATCAATTTTTGAGTTATTTTTAATTATTAACATTTATTAAATACACTGAATGCATAGTCCACCGTTATGAAAATTGTGTTATATAATAATATGCATTATAATTGTGTTTGTGATAATTAGTCGATTTTGAGTATTAATTTTGTAGAATCTAAAAACTTTATGAAAAAATGTTTCAAACCAAAGTTTTTAGGAAACAAACATGTTTGATATTAAAATTTTTTTGAATATCTTATGATTTAATAGATAGGTCTTGGGTCGACCCAATTGACCGATTTTTGATTTAAGAGTTATTTTGATGACAGAGAGACGGATGAGCGAAGATTAAGAAAGAAATTCTATACTCAAGATTTGTTAGTGAATACAAAATTGTGTAGCGTTACAAACTTTTAATTAAATTTAATGAATCCGCATTAACATATCTCATATATAAATTGTAAGTATCGTTAAATTAATGACCGAATCTGTTCTGTTTAAACCAATTTATAATGTTTTACAGGAATTCGAATACTTTATTCCAATTTGCACGATTGATTGCGCATGTTTTCCATAATCGTATTTAAATCAAACAACAAATCGATAATTCACTTCAAAATTTCAACAACATATAGTGGTGACATTATTTTTACTTTCAAATAACTGTACATTTTTTTCTATTTGCCAGTTGTTTAGAAAGAATTTACTATAGTACAATGTGTTTTACCATTGTATTCGAAGGCCATTTTTACCAATAAAGTTAGTTGATATAATTGGTGCTTTAAAATAAAAAAAAACTAGTTGACATTAAAGTCTCAAGTGGAGAATTATTATTATTGCAAATGAAAATATTTTTAAATAAATAATTATCGTATTGTTTAGATTTGAAGAATCAATAAATCTTGTTCCCTTGAAGTAATGTTTATTTATCTATCATATTGTGTAGTTTTTATTTATTCGATTCAAATAATTTTGATATGATTAGACATTTCAATCATAGACATAGTACAGTGGATGAAGCATCGATAAATGTGTCCTTCAAAGTGACGGACGATAAATTGTCAGCATGACGAACGATAAAGGTAGTTTATTTACTTATGTTTACAAAAGAACTGCAGAAAAATAGAAAACTTATAAAAAACACTTAAACCTAGTTATAAACAAGTGAAAATAAAATCGAAAAGTGTTAATTGTTAAAATACTCGAAATATGGTGCAGTATCAATGCAGAGACATTATGAAAGAGGTGGATAATAGTATAGAATTTATTAATGATTTTAACTTTTTCGTTTTTGAATCAATTTAATTGGGGATTTGCGTGAAATTATTGAATTTACAATTTTTATCATTTCAATTAAAGCGTCTTTATTATGCGAACATAGATACGAAGCTCATTCAAAATTCCTAATTAAACAAGGAAGAAAATACATGCATTATGTCGTCATTTTACATATCTGCATATAAATTACATTTAAAGCCTCTTTTTCAAGAGTGAGATAGAAAATATATTTGATAGCTCACAATTGCTTTGATGTTAAATTAATTTTAATTTAATTTTCAAATTTTGTTCTGATATTGAGTCTAGTTTCACATTTTGATTGAAATATATCAAATCCAGTATAATGCAAATCCCGTATTTAATTTTCAAATTTTGCTATGGTATGAAGTCTTGTTTCACATATTGATGTGTAAAATAGCAAATTTTAATATGTTTATATAGTACACCTGTACTAATAATGAAGTTTTACTAAAATACTGAAATCAATAAAACTTATCAATAATGAATGCTATCCATAGTTGACTGTCATTTAATATTTACATAAATTTATTACAAATTTACTAATTTCTATTTGTATGTAATTTCGTAAACAAAATATTGAACATGTGAATTGTCATTAATAAAAAACATTAATGCCGATAAAAATCAGTAAAAATTAAGTACAATTATAAATTATGAATATTAAATAGTATATAACTTTTAGAAAAACAATATGACTTTTTTCAATGTAAAATTTTCAATATAATAAAGCCATTTGTATGATTTTTATTATTATTATTATTATTATTATTATTATTATTAAGATAATGAAAAAGCAAATAATAATTTATCCTTGACTTAGTTTGCAACAGTAATTAGGATAATAAGAATAAATTGTATAGGTAGGTATATGATATGTAAAATACTTTCAATATACCAAACCAATCAAATGTATATATTTTTTAGGAATATCCTGCATATACAAATGAAAAATGGTGTGGCTAAGACGGGTGGTCTAGGTGATCGTGCGAATTACATGCAAGCGTAATGTCATCATTTAAAAAAAATTTTGTAACAATTTAAAAAACAATATAATTAATAAAATTTGTTATTTTTTGTGTGGTCTAAATATATACCTTCGAACGGCCAAAAACAGTTTCAACTTTAAGAAATCAAAAGAAGTTTACTTTTTAACAAAATTCATTAATAAAAGTATAATGCAATAAATCTCATGATAATTTAAAAACGGCAGCCATTTATAGCCAAGATATATATTAAGTGTTTTTAAACTAAATATATGTAAAATACATCAGATTATATTCGCTTTAGTCAAAAGTTTGTCCAAAGCTAGCTAATATTTATCGCAAAAACATAATTTTGGTATAGGTTTTCATCCTATTCGTCCATATTCATTTGTCAATACGTTTGTCATCAAGATAACATAAAAAATGCTTTATAATTTGAACCAAAAAATATAAAAGAAAAATTTATTGATTTAAAATATTTTTTTTTTCTTTTAAACAAACAAGCTTTGAAATATTTTTTCGTAAAATGTTTGGATTCGGGACAAATTTAGCTAATAATGACAGATATAATTACAATAGGTACATCTTATTGTTATTCATGTATTTATAACTATATAGACTACACATTTTGAGTATTCTATGAATGCTAATGATTGAAAATAGTTTAAACTTTGATACACAACTTTATATCGAGTATCTAAATAAATAAAACAACTTTGTTAGTTGTTATTCCTTGTTTGTTAATAGTTTAAAAATCGTTTTTTAACTATAAGTCGGTGATTTAAGCGACTAACACTGTTAGTTATTATTTTCACGGATTACTAAAACATTTTGTTTAGTAGGTACTTTTTAACGAGTTTAGTAACCCAGACTTTCTATAAATTTCGATTTTTTACCCTAATTTCCTAGATCAAATTATTTTGTATTTTTATAAATACGTATTTCGACTATAAAGTAGTCATCATCAGTATGAATTAGCTAGTTGTAATGATTCTCTGAGGAGATGTTACTCGTTGCTAATGTGGTAACGGTTTGCACAGGAAAGTGCAAAAAAAAAAATCGAAATTTATTCGATAAATCCTAGAGTTCTCATTAATAATTATAAAAAAAAAACAGTTTTTTTAATGTTTATTTTGAAATTTATTAACTACATTATATAATTGATGTCTTTTCTTATCATTAGTGTAATCTTTGAATACGTTAAGGTAGGTAATTGAAAACCTTTAAATACATATTGGCACAATTTTATTGAAATTATATTGTACAATGGTAATAAAATATATTCATAAACATTGGTAATTGTACATATTATTACACACCTTAAAACTAGTGATTATTTCGTGCTAAAAATATTTTCAATTTTTTATTTCATTCGCAATATGTGCATTTGTAAATAGCGGGTGTCGGTCGTATCATATTGTCGATTGTATTTTTAATCTTGACATTACAATTGTAAGACAAATCAATCACGAGACAGGTATTTATAGGTATTTATATTTTTCCAGTTTTTAAACCCACGTCTGTTTAGCTTCGATTTAAATTAACATTATGATGCCGGATAATTAATTCATCAATTTTTATATAAAATGTATGAGGGTATATTTGATCTCAAGTTTGTAACGCTAATAAATCTTAGATCAACATATATATAATTTTGAAAGCTATATTAAATTTAGTCTAAGGATTATATAGTTAAAAAATATGGAAGACACTAATTGAGTAAAGGCAGTCAACTAATTAACGGGTTTTCGCCTATCTGTCTCTCCGTTTGCACATTTGTATGTGATCAATATAACTCAAAAATGCATAGAGAATTGAAATTTTAATGATTCATGAAAAAAAATATTTGTTTTTTTAAAACCAATCAATTTTTGTTTGAAACATTTTTTATCAACTGTTTAGATTCGCCACAATTCAATCTCAAAATCAGCAAATTAACATTCACATAAAGTGCATTAGGAGAGGACCTGCAATCGCGTTCCTTGTACCTAGATCTTTTAGTCTTCTATACCATGTTTTAGCACACTCCATCACCTGAAGGCAAGGATGACTTCTAGCACGAGGTGGGAATTAAATTTGTATTATATTATTGGTGGAGCTGGTTACTTCTTTCTTATCCAAGCAACGCCAGGGTGATCAACCAATCAACTTTTTTTTTTATATTACAATTGATCAAACTGCCGTTGCCTGTATTCGAAACCGCAACCTCCAGTGTAACACAAACTCCAGTGATTTCTTTCCTCGTCAATATTTTTAAATCATTTTTAGAAATGTAACAGGAATACATCTGAGTTAGTAGACGTTAAAATACAATTTAAATAAGAGTGACGCTATTTTGCAATTCTTTTTTTTTTTCATTTTATCTGAATAATTTTTTTTTTCCAAATCAATAAATAAGTCATGCGAATTTATTTTAATGTTCACCAGGGGGTACTGTTAGGCTGAATAGATATTAAAAACATAAATGACCTAATATTTATAACATTATTGCAATTAAAAACAAAATAAAGGTGGAGTTGCACTAATTAGAACAATTTTATAATCATTTATACAAAGCTTTATAATATAGCTTTAAAAGGTTAATTGTTCAGTATGTTCGTTTTGCAAACTAGTAAAAATCGAAGGTGTGGTCTAAAATAAAATAGATTCGAAATAGGTAGTTGATATTTTCGAAATAATACTTGTGAACAAACTATTTATTTATACTTTAAGTAAATTTATTTTGGTAAATATATAAAAATATCTTAAATTTATTATAAAAAACCTTAACAGTTTTATGTACAGTTAAAAATTTACTTAATACGGAGATAATAAAATGGATTAAAGAATATGGTGAGAGATAGTTAGAAATATTCCGTTCTATGAGAAGACGATGACTCAGAGCAGAGTGGAAAATTTTTTTATCGAGCAGTTTTTATACCCTACAGAATATATCAGAGTATATTAATTTTAGTCTAAAGTTTGTTATTTCCGTTTGTCCGCCTTTCCATACATCTTGCTCACATATAATTCAACATCGAGATTAAATATTGGTGGAATCTTCTGGATTTTAACAGTGAGTGTAAAGTTCGTTAATGAGTCAAATCGGTTCATAGGATATATGACCCAACTTTTGAACCATGAAAGACAGAAGAAAACTTCAAAAACAAACGTTGTTTGTTTCATTCAAACAAATTTTGTTTGAAACAATTTTTCGGTAATTATTGAATTTAATCCAATAATTATTAAGAGTATTTTAGGAATGCTAATGATTACAAAAAGATCAAACATTAATACTCAACCAGTGGTGGAATATCTAAACAATTAATTCTCTTAGTTGTGATCTTAACTTTTTTTAAATTTAAAGACTATTTTCATATAATCTTAGTTTTAATTAATTTTTTTGTACAAAGTTTAATATGTCCAGTAAAGCGGATGAGATAGTGGCTAGTAATCTAGTCCTCCCAAACATCCTTAAACAAAAAAATCTATACTAAAGTAAATTATTCAGATAAGAATCTGTTACACTTTTTTTTTTTAGTTCAATTTACAAAATATGTTTTTTTTTTAGTGTTCATGTTTAAAATTATCATTATTTTTATTATTAATTATTTAATCAACAAAAACTAGAGTATGGTTGGTTAAATCCTAAGTAAACTCCTTATGTACTCTTCAATTATTTAATAAATTTTATATTTTTGTTAATTAAAATTATCAATAATGCTGATGAACCCGCATCAGTTTGTGGCATTTTTTATTTATTTATATTTGCTTCACTAACAGTCATATTTCTTATATGTATATTTTATCTTATTTTTATTTTATTTTTTATTTTTATTATTATTATTATTAATATTTATGTAATATTGATAAAAATTATTTACTTTGTAATGATATTGTTCATATAAATAAAATTCTTTTTATTAAACATAAATAAATAATATTTGCCACATTAAAGACAATTGTTTGCAATTTTAGTGGTCAACTTTATGGTCGTGTCCTAAATAAAAACATTATATTTTAACAGTACTGGTTCAAATATTATTCATGCTTATTTCGAGAATCATATTTCATCTCCCATCCTGTAAAAGTATAAAAGGAAAATTGACACAATAAGACCTTTACAATAATATATATATTTCACCCAAGAAATAAAATAAATTCCTTATGAAGTGAGTAACATTTGGCATCCATAATCTTGAAAACGGAGCGTGTTATTTTATATTTAGAAATGTGCCTATGCGAATAAAACTTTAACGGACCTGTTCTACTTATTGTCTTTATTATTGAAATCTATTTTTTTCAATTCTTCTTAAGCTTCAATTTTTATAATCCGATGTCCACTATTCATTCAATCCCAGAATTTGTTTTATTTTTGTGTTTTTTAGACTTTATTTATCCTAGCCAAAACTCAAAAACAGCGAAATTTTAGGGCTTTTATTAATTTTAATACTCGTGAAAAATTGATAAAAAGTCTCAGTCTCATTTGAAAATTTTGGATACAATATGAAAAATAAACATAATTTTCATTTACACACATTAATTAATTAGTGTATCTTCATACGATAACGTGTAAAAAATCATTTATTTTTGGTGAAAATAGATAAAATTAATTCCTTAAATAAATTTTATTATATTTAAATTTCGAAATTGATCCAGGTTAATCCATAGTAAAATTAGTAAAGATATATGAATTCAAATTAAGTTTCAACAATTTTGATTTAAACATTTAATGTTTAAGCAGAATTATTAATAACAGTTTTTATAATTATGGATCAAATACAAAATCGAATGATTAAAATAATTAGTGTACCAGTCACACAATAGTATAAATAGCAATAATTTATTATTAAATACTTTACGATTAGCGTGTGAATGCACAAAACAAAGTCATAAATCAAAATTTGTTGTTAAAAAAAATTTTTTTTTATAGTTTTTATCACCAATATATAAAGAATTTAACTTATTTGAACTTTTACTAATTAGAATTCATGTTTTCAGTAATTAATATTGATGAACCCAATTGATCATTCTAATTTCTACTGAATTTTTAAGTGTTACGTTTTTGTACAGTACTAGCTATACTCGTTCCGGCTTCGCACTTAATAATCTACAGTCAAAGATAGACATGAATAACAGTTACAGACGATAAAATAATTTATTTCGATAATATTTTAAAAAAAACATATTGTGGCAAAATAAGTACACTTGAATGTATAATGTACCTTGAAAATCAAAATATTTTTAGTTTTTTTTTTTTCATTTAAGGTTGTTATGACATGCTCATATGCTCAATATATCAATCTTTCTGACTCAGCGGATGTATTTTAATGGATATTTAAAATTTAAAACCCTCTCTTCACCCCACTGTGGATAAAAATTAGATCAAAAATTAAAAATTAGAATCTCATTTTCACCTTTCTTGAACTAAAAACCTTTCATGGTCCTCGCCAACGTTATAACAAGATCTGTTAAAAATTTTAAGCTTTCAGCAGTAGTTTGAGTAGTATATTGAACGATATATCAAAATTTGAACATCTTGTTCACACCTAAGGGGACAGTGTCCTTTCTTAGAGCACACTCACGTTATATAAAACTTATTCATGCAAGTTGATGGAATTATTTTGGAAGTTTCCGCAAGCTTGAAAAAAATAAACACCTGTTTAACAAAATAGAGCTTAGGATCATTGGAGTTTAATCGTTATATTGAAAGAAGAGATTGTGAAATATTAAAAAATAATTGTTTACCTTTGAAATTCCTACGTGTCTAAGCTATAAAAATATTTTAACATCACATGAATGGCTTAAATTCACATTTGATAAAAACACAACACAAATCACTTGATCAATATACTTTTGTTTATCGTATATTTAAAGCTAGAAAATAATAATAAATCTTTAGCTTGTAGAAAATATTCACAACAACACGTAACTTACAAAGAAATACATTCGATTTTAACTAAACTGCATATTTTCTCTTACAACTTAAACAAAAAATAAACCAAATCCATAAACTCTATCATTACATCTTTTAATAAATTTGAAACCACAATAATTCTATGAAATATGACGAATTGTATTTGAATGATTATTCATTACATAATTTACCCAAAATAAACCTTATGTAGTCGTCAATCATTCTACAGCTACATCCTATATAATTATTAAAATTATTATTGTGTTTAAAAAATAAATAAGTCATTGATATTTGATTCTGATTTCATTGCACTTTTTTTTACGTATTTTTCATAAACATCACATGTACATGAAGAATATTAGAAAATAATTTCACTTGGTAAAGAGGAAAATTTCACTATGAAAAATAAATTTTACTCATTGTCTGGTACAGTTGACTATAAATAACAGAGACTTTACAAACTATGTATGTTTATTTTAATCAAAGGTTTATACAAATTTTAGACTACCGTACATCCAAGTGATAGTTTTCATCTATTAGTTACCACAGTTTTAAGACTATTTTTTGTATTCACATCGATTCTGCAACGCATTACATTTATTCACAATTTTCGTAAATGTTGCATTATGATAAAAACTTTTTTAATAATAAATAATTTTCAATATCCACATTGATCAAGTAATTTAGTTAAGTAACAAGTAGTATAGTTACTTGACGTGTATGACAGCAGCGTTTTTGTCAAGTGTTAAATAAAGTTGTTTAGTTAAATTCTATTTTTTGTGTGCAAGTAGTACCTTCACCATTCTTATATCACAAAGATATACCAATAAACAAATGAAGGAATCTGTTTGGCATTTATTTGTTGTGGAGTTACAGTCATATAACAGTTATGGGATATGAAATTACATTACATGACTATGACTGTTTCGAAGTTTTTATAAATTACTTGTAACTTGACTAAGTTAAACTTCACATGAACGAAGTCACTTGATCAATGTGATAAAGAAAACGAAGTAACTTGATCTATGTGATAAAGGCTTTACAAACAATGCTATATGCAACCATAGTCAAAGCAAGACAACAGTGTACACACACTGATGACTTCGTTCATGTGAAGTTTAACTCAATTCCCACTTTTGAGACTTGGAAGAGGAATAGAGAGAAATGCAATCTAGATAATCTCGTCATGGTGCTTGCAAAGTTATATAGAAACTGTGTATATAAAAAAGCCTCTTCCAAATATCTTGGATGCGATAGGTAAAAATATCCTAAGTTACTTAATAACATCCGATTCATATTGAAATTGGTTTAATCGGAGATTTAAGTAATTCAATTCAATGTTTATTCATTCTTTTTTAAACAATACATAATTTTGTACACAATAAGTCAGAATAATATGAAGGGAAGGTATGCAGATATGGCTGTCTTTTTAAGGGACTATATTAGTATTTACTTTGTGCAATCCAAATGGAAAACCATAGGAAACCATTGGTAAGGACAGGCGGTACCCGATACTAATGAAATATAAATATAATGGAAAAAGGAATATTTCTAAAACAACTACTGCGGATTATAATTTTTTTCACAGGATTTATCAAAAAAAAAAATATTAAATTTACTACTATAATTTTATTATTGTTCAGACATTGAAATTAAATAATTTCCCATCGCTTTTGTATAATTATTATAATTTTTTAATAGTTATATAAGATTCAAGGTCATGTGATATCGTCTTATCATAAAAAGTGATTAAACTTTGGTTAAGTTATAGATTTTTTTGTTTTAATAATACATATTTTTCTAAATTATGTTTTAATGTTTTAGTCTCTGAACTGCAACAAGTAATTTATTATTTAAAACAAGTTTTTATGAATGTTGCCAATTTAGTTAATCGATTAATTAATGCATTTTATTGACCATAAAATATTGTAGGCTAAGATCTCAGACCAGCTAGATAGAGATATATAAATTATAAATATGTGAACATTGTATTAAAACATTAATTGTATTATCAAAAAGTAACGGGTAATCATTTGGTACGTATGTGATTGACTTGTTACCAAACCGAATGAAAGTTAACCCGTTACGATTACAAGCGATCCAGTGGACCCCTGTCAAACTTTTAGAATATTATTTCAAAATAAATGCACTTTCTTAAAAATTCATTAAATTTTTCTGACAAATATAATGGTTTCCAAGTAACATGGCGTTGTATATCTTTTTAAATATTGCTAAAATTAAAATTTGTACAAATTTTTTGTATAAAAAATAGTCAAATTTTGCGTTTCCGCGTTTTTTGAGTTTTTTTTCCTATTATTTTAACTATTTTAGTATGTCACAAAAAAAAAGGAAAAGAAAAAGAAAAAAGAACGGGCTATGGATTACTTAAAAAGAATGTTAAATTAAAGTTTGGCACATGATTTAAGTAAACAAATCAAATAAGATCTTTACGTTATTATTTGGAGGTGTGACCGCAACAACAACAACTATTTATTACAAGAGTTGGTGTATTGATAAATTTTAATTTTCATAAAAATGATTTTAAAGTCGTCCCAAATTTTTTGAAAAAGCTGTATGAAGACTTGTATTATTATTTACAGGTTGGAATACGTATATTCATGTAGAAAAATGATCTTGTCGATGTATTATGTAATAGATTGTAGTATTTTCAACGGTGTATAATTATTCAAGTAGTCTAAAAAGTTCCAAATTGAATATTTTTTATCTTTTAATTCTATAAGAAATTATTAAGTAAACAATATTTTTTAAAAAGAAGCTTTTTTATGTAGTAAGAGATCAAAGAGACATTTTTTCTTGAATTTGTATTGTATATATAAATGGTAAAAAAGCAATTAAAAAAGAAATAAAAGTTATAAAAATCAAAGGTGTATTTACTAAAAAGTTATGGTGGAAGCGGAATGAAGAAAAGTAGCCACTCTATTATTTTTGTTTACATTGTTTTGTTATAATATTGTATTGTTATCCGATTTACATATGTATATGTTCAATTTCAGCTCAATCGGAATTCGAGAATTAGATCAAATTTAACTTACAAAACTTGATTACAGACTGATACTGGGACCAAGTGAGACCAAATCAAATCTTGTTAAAAGAAGAATCATTTACTATTAAAAAAATTCGACTAACCTCTGTTATTTATATTATGCCATTGTTCCCAATTTTGAATATTCATAATAAACGTAAAATATATCACTTTATTAGTTTTACACAGCAGACTTCACTTTAAATCAACAAAACTGAAAAAAAAAACTAGCTACAATGTTAAGGATGCTTTAAAGAAACAATGTATGTATGTATATATTTATATATAATATCAAACACAACACATGGGTCCTTGATATATATTTTTTTTTAATTTTATATAATAATGATTAAAAAATCTTATTTATAACCGTAGCAATTACAAAGTGATAAGATAAAGTTTTATATTTATTTTGCCTGATTGTATGTAACTTCCGTTATGTATTTGAAAATTTTCTATAATTACCATAAAATATAATCCATCTAAGGTGTAATCCAGAATACACATTAGGAAGATATTTTAATAATTATCACTTTCTTATTTAGAAAACTTGATTTCTGTTTGTTCGTACCATTAATTTGGTTGTAGTGTTGTAAACCTACCTTGTCTTTGTCATTCCAACATTCCCATACATGTTGATTTTAATCTGTTTTTAATTCACATTTAAGAATCAATATTGAAGAGCAAAGAAAGACCAAGGCTAGGACAGTGTTGGTCTTATTCTTGGTGTTGTATAATCACATATGGTCTTGGTCTAGCTCAAATACACTTCTAGTGTGGTCTTGGTCTTGTTCTTACTTATAGTCTAGGTTTTGATCGTGCTTGGTCAACATATCTGATCTAATGCTTACGTTTTTTTAAATTAGTTTTCGTATACCTTATCATTATTTACTCTTTGTTTCATTTTTGTATTTGAAATTTTTAATTTCGAATATTTTGTTCTACAGACTGAAGTTGCTACATAATACATCGACTTATCGGAAGTTTTTTTTTTTTTTTTTGTGCTTGGTCAACATATCTGATCTAATGCTTACGTTTCTTTAAATTAATTTTCGTATACCTTATCATTATTTACTCTTTGTTACATTTTACAGCATACTGAAGTTGCTACATAATACATTGACTCGTATCTATCGGAAGCGGTTTTTTTGTTGTTGTTAAGTCTTGTATATTTAGTCTTTGTTTTTGTCTTAGTATGGCTGGTTCAGTCTTGGTCTTGCTGGTGTATAAATAATCTAAGTCTTGACACTCGTTAAGAAGACATTTTACTAATTTATGCCTGTTTGTACGATAAAGCGTATGTGTCGAGCATTAAATTATATAATAAAATAATTAAATAATGGATGTTATTGACGGAAGTTTTATTTTTTAATTTATAATTAACTATTACGTATCACACACAATATACAATTATATTATTGTCAAGTTTAATCAAAATTTTTGATTCCTTTCAAAGGTGTTAATAACAGATAAAAGCATAAAATTTAATTGGATAATTTTATTAAAAATTATACTTGAATGAAACCAATCAGATTAATATATTAATTAAATCACTATAATTGTTAAACAATAAAATAATTAAAATTGATTAATTATCGAATTCCTTAACTTACTGTTTATTTTAAAGGTTATTTAAGAACAAAATTTACGTCGAAATTATAAAAATGTAAATGGACGCCATACCTGAAACAAAAGAAAAGAATACTTAAGCTATTTTACACCTATGTAAAATAATTTCTTATATTATTATAGTTTTATTAAAGAGTAAAAAATGGATTCGGTTAAAATAACAAAAGATATGAATCAAAATGTACAATATGCTTTTTTATGGGATCCAGAACGAACTTTTAATATAAAATACATAATTTTTAAGAAAATTGGATATTATTAAAATTAACAATTAATGTATGGGTTTCTATCTATATGGGCACCATGCATCAAAATGTTTTCATTCGTTTCTATGGTTATACGAAATACTAGTTTATTAAACAAATGATATATAACTCCATGAATGATTTAACATTTCTAAAAATTTATTTACTAACTAGCTGGCCCGGCAAACGTTGTTTTGCCACATATTTCTAATTAACTTCAACATTTTCTAAGTATAATAACATATTCTTAACAACTTTCCTGTATTTCTTAAGGCTGAAAGCTAAGGCAAATTAGAATAAATAATGATATTAATATATATTTTAAAGCATACCCGGACACGTTGCGGTGACAATTGATATTACATCGATTGCATGCAAAATTTGAAGCAGATTGGACGAAGGAATTTCGTTGCCCCATACAAACTTTGCCTCTTCTTTTCATCCCATTAGGGGTAGAATTTCAGAAAATCTTTTCTTATGGGATGCCCGGTATTTGATGTTTAACCCACTATTTGGTGTGGGATACCCGTGACACGAAATATTTATATATACACTCGTGTTTGATGTGGGACATCCGGTACCTCGTGCACCCACAATTCGTGTATATTGTACTGTGGTTCTCATATACTTGATGAAAAATTGTAAAGGAAGTTCTGAATCACTAATATAGAAAAGAAGAGATAAATAAATTCTATTTTTAATAGCTGACCCGGGTAAACATTGTTTTGTTATATAAATTATTTCTAATTAACATCAATATCTCCTAAATATAATCAATATTCTCAACTGTCTATAACTAAATAATGAAGATGCGGCAAATCAGAATAAATTATGATATTAATTTATATTTGAAGCATACCCACCCGGTTTACGCGTTGCTGTGTTATTTTTCACATTTTAATAAATGATATTACATCGTTTACATGAGGATGCGATTCTACCCTTAGGGGAAGAATTTCAAATCCTTTCTAATCGGATTCCCGGTTTTTAGTGTGCACCCAGTACATTATATGCACCCGGTATTTACCTGGTATTTGCTGGGGTACACCCGGGACCGCGTTAACCCGATAATTTTTGGTGTGGTACACATACTCTTGATGAAAGGTATATGGACCTCCTGAACCAAGAATGATTCCGGTAATACTTGAACAATGCGATATGCACACTTTATATAGTTGACAGTTCGTCATACTGCTAGTGAGAAGAGATAAAGAAGTTTTATTTTGAATAGATAAAGAAGTTTTATTTTGAATTTCAAAATTATATTTTGGTTTCTATGGGAATGTTGATTTGTAACATGTGAGAAAGAAAAAGACAAAATATGTTTCACAGCTAGGAACATTTTGTATTCGAAAATTAAATTGTCGTTTATAGTATTTTCCTTTACTTATTATTTATGTTTCTCACCGTTAAAACCTTCCCTGAACTTTCACGAATATTTCAAGACCAAAATTAGCCAAATCGGTCCAGCCATTCTCGAGTTATGCGCTTACCAACACATTTTGCAATTCATTTTTATATATAAGATTTAAATGAATAATTATTTATATTTGCCAGGAAAAATAATAACTATATTGCATAAGTTATTCAATATTCAATTATTCTTACAATTTTCAATTTTTGTAATTATTCAATTATATATTTTTGATTAACAATTGCTATATTATTTATATGCAAACCATTGAACAAATAATTATATTTTCTAGAATGTGAATGTTTTATTACAAATTTTAAATATTCATATAGCGAATCCATCGATTTAGAAGTCACTTCTACGTACTATGCAAGGTAAGAATAATATTTGATTTATAACCCACTAGACCCTATTTTCTTTGGAAAATTCTAAATAATTTTGTCTCTTGAATTTCAACAACTAACCTCACTGTCTTTGAGATATCTGTAGCGTTATAAAACAAATTTTTAGGTTAAAATTTGGCCATCAATAAATTAAACGATTAATGTGAGGTTCCATTCATTTTTGATTATAAAACAATTCGCTCTTATATTTTAGATAATTCTAAGCACTTTTAGTATTTAGTATTTAGAGTTTTTCCTTGAAAATTTTTCTTGCTTACGGGGTTTTCTTTTTAGATTTTCGCAGACAAAACAGTTGTAACATTATTTTTAGAAGAGTATTTATATGATACATGAAATAAGCACCAATTTAAACTCAGGTATATCAATTGTCCTGAATACTGAGAAAGAAATACAGAGAAATGAATCTCATCTCTTGTTCTGAAAGAATCTGAAGATACTTGAGTTTGCAAAAATCTAGGAGCATATTTTGTCAATGTAATTGTGTAAAAAAGGCTTAAATAATACGAATTCTGAGCATGCTGAATAAATTTTAGTGCCAATTTTTGGTACGACCTTCCTTCGTCCATTTAAAAATAAACAGTTTTGAATTTTTTTCGAGAAATATTTCGTTTTCATACTATATTTAACCAATTAATGATCCAAAAACTGTCGAAACTGGAGATATTTTTGTTTAAATACGTATTCATGCTATATATTTCCACGCATTTTTCTCATAGAAGTTTGGTTTTTTGGTGACTGTTTCTTGTATATTTTTGATCAACTTACAAAAACAAACCATTAAAGTAATATTTGAGCTATTCCTAACACAACTCCATTCCTAACACAGAATGCGGCCCTTATTTTTGCATCTCCAGATATAAAGAGAAGTAGACTTCTTTGTCTTGTCAATAAAAACATATAAAACTAAAATATACTTGTTTATTGTGGGAATATTACCGAAATCATATTAAGTAACAGCTGTTATATATTTAGTTCAACTATTAATTTTAAATAAAGTTTATGGACCCATAAAAAACAAAGAAAACTTAAAAAAAAAACACATAAGAATATATATACAAACGAACGATTCTCTATAGAAATATTCAGTATAACAAGAGACCAAATGTTTACATTCTCATGATACTTTTATGATGAATTCTCGCAGATCAAATAACCATCTAATATTTATAACATATATAAATATTTAATAAAAAAAAAATTGCAAAATAATTTCAGTTAATCTAGCTAACAGAATGATAAAACATTTTATTGCAGTTTGAGTGAAAATGGTGACCTGTTTTTAGTAATTTTTTTTTTTTTATATTAATTTGCATTTATCGTTCATTTGATGGGTTCTTTTTAAAAATTAATCCAAAATAGTCAAATTTGTCCAATGTAGCATAGACTAGAAATTTTACAAAAATATTAAATAGTATTGAATATTAAACGTCATGAAATTTTACTCTAAATGATTTTGGGTGGTCGAAAACTGAGTAAATCAAGTATTTTTAAAATGGTATTTAGTATCACTACATAGTATACAACAAAGTCGCTTTCTCTGTCCCTATATCCCTATGTATGCTTAAATCTATAAAACTATGCAACGGATTTTGATGCGTTTTTTTTAATAGATAGAGTGATTGAAGAGGAAGGAATAACATCCATTAAATAGTGGAGAAATACTGTTATTTTTGAGGTTTCTAATGTGATGGTGTAAATAATTAAATTTTTTTTGCTTACATTGCAAACGCAGGTTGACATGTAACCAAGGTCGTATGACAACCCAGAGGTACCGGGTGTCGCATAACAAATACGAGGTGTAAATATAAAAATTTCGTGGCCCGGTTTTTTCTACACGAAATACCGGGTGACTCGCAATAAATACCGGTTGCCCACAATAAATATCGGTTGTTCCAAATTTTCACAGTAATGCGTGGCCGGGTCTGCTAGTTTAATATACGTTCAAAATAATAAGATGTAATATATGGATTTGAATCATATGCACGTCAGTTTTCTTTCATATTTTTTTGGTTGAATAAAATATTACATAAAAAATTACATGTGGTCGAAAATTCTGAATATGAAATGTAAAACACTCCAATTTGCGATCATATATTTTAAACAAAACTTATATAATGATAATCTTTTTTTTTAAGATCATAGAGATTTTTCATTTATTAAATTGTTTTCTTTGAAATTTTCAATATTTTATAAATGTAAGTCATTTTCATGCTCTACGGACGAAAACCGAATGAACCTAAAATTAACAATATACGAAATAGCGCTGGCTTCCGATCACCGCATTCAATGAAAGTTTGTTCAATCATTTTTTCACATTATGAGTTTTTCAAATGACAAATTTTTTCCGAAAAATTAAAACAGGTTAAAGTAACACTAAATAGCACATTTGTTAAGTTCCATAAAATTTCCGCCAGTGGAAATTCAAGAACAATGGAAATTGTTTTATGAAAATCCGGATTTATAGAAGTATGCATTTAGGTAGAACGAGAAATCAGGATTTATATACAGAAGTTACAAAATAATATGAGAATATATATTACATTCAAGTACTGGTAACTATTTTTAGCCCTTAGAAATAACAGCCTAATCGGTAATATTGAATGTTGTTGGAAAAAATATTTGTACATGAAATTTTCTTCAATGTAATTATTTCAAATCAGTATTATTTTTCTGTTTTCTATGAGTTTATTACACTTAAACTCTTATTTAATTTAGTAGACGAAAACTGGTTAACATATGGACGATAATTAGGTTTGGTGGAAGATAAACTGGCCTGTTTCTTAAATTATAAGGAAAATATGTAATGAAACATCTAAAACCGATATATTTTCATAAAATAGACTATAAAAGGAATAATCATTTCAAGAACAATTATTTTTTCTTCAATTTGAGAAACCCCTTAACAGGATGATAACTGGAGTGTTGACTCTATCTATTTTATATTACAAAATCGTTTGTTTTGACTGATTATTAACACATAGCGAAAACTACCAAGCCTAGAAAGCAGAAAATTTGGTATATAGGTTTATAGTATAATATAAACAACCGCTAAGAAAAAATGTTTATAAATGTTAATTTTAAGGGGTACAAGCTGGAATATATACCAGAAATGGACCTAGTTCGAACCTCATAAAAGGGTAAGAGTCATGGTAAGAATCAGCGGTACACGTTTTTGTACAACGCGTTTCTATCATATCATATATATAATGGGAAATGTAGCATGTTATATAAAAACAAGGTTTATGGTTATGGTTGTATTGTGTTCAAATTTTTTATTCTATAAACACTTGCACTTATTAATCTATTTGCTGTTGGAAATGCTATTAAAATTTAATTATTCAAACCTTTTATTTTTTAATATTGAATTATTTGAAAATTGTAATTTTAATGTTTTCAACTGAACGATACTGTTTCAAGATATTATTTGAATACTACAAAAGCTCATCTATTTTTTATGTGAATATAAGGAATTTAATAACATCTGCTAGAAAAAATATTTTATAAAAAATTTGAGTGGAATAAGATGATACTGGTTATAGGAAATAAAATATGTAATTATATATTTTTATTTTAAAATCATAAATAAAGATGTTAATTAATTATCAATATTTGATTAATGATCGGTTTTGTACACCTCCAAATAAATATTTATTCAAGTATGAATTCTAGTTTTGACCTCGCTCAATGTACTGCGTATATTTGGTTTTTGTACATAAACAGATTTATGTATACGGAGAATTTCTTAATTTTTTTTAATTATCGATAGTGTTATTTATCACACAAACCTATTTTGTCAAATGTTATTTTTCATGTTTGACATTTTATTTCATTTTTTAAAGCAATATGCGCAAATTGCATCAGATAGTAAGCCCCAATTTAGAGATACTATATTATTCTCAAGTATTGAATTAAATCCTATTTAAATGCATCATTCATGGAAACAAGCTTAAGGGAATTGAGATGGTTTAATAAACTTTTGTCTTGAGTGACGTAAATCGCGAATGATAAGACTGATTGATTAATCGGTGAAATTACTGATCTTTACATAAGAACGTAATCAGTGTATCTACACTCAGCCCATTCTACATAGAAAGATAGTTGTGCGCAATCGAAAAATGAACTTAAAAATAAAAATAGTATACGCTTGCAATTCCACAGAAAATTTCTTTTTTGCCAATAGTGAACTGGCACTTTTTTTTATGAATCCAAAAGACTTCATTGTCTATACTTTTACGCAATTACATAGTATTTTAAGATGAGTTTGTGTATATATATATATATATATATATATATATATATATATATATATATATATATATATATATATATATATATATATATATTATATATATATATATATATATATATATATATATATATATATATATATATATATATATATATATATATATATATATTTACATATTCATAAAAAGATGCCAGTTGATTGTACTCCTTTCAAATTATTTTCTGCGAAAAATAAATTTGTAGTTTCCACATGGGAAGTTTCATTTTTTTTAAACAACCTCAGATAAAAAAAGTCCGATAAATATTCAACGGAGTTTCCATTTTACTACTTCTGGAATTGATTTTGCAAAATGAAGTACGGAAAATACTTAGTTATTTCAAATTATTTATTGAATATTTTTCTAATATTCTACATCATATAACATACATGTAAATATTCAATTCGAATTTTAAAATAACTAACTACATTTTTAATTTTCCTGGTATAAATAATCGAAAATTATTGTAAAGGTATTGTATTTAATATTTGAACAATTTGAAACAATTGCGTCTCTCAAGAAGATCTCACATTAAACTGTTTCATTGTTTTATGACCCAGGAAAAGTTTAAGATGTCTCAATGATGACGTCGTTATAACTTCTGTTTTAAGAAGTCATAATTAAGAAAACATTAAGTAGTCTTTTTTGTGACTTCGCAAGAAATTAGATTTCTTTAAGAAATCTTTATGATTTTCAAATCGGAAATAAGAGAACTTAAAGAAGTGTTTTTATCGAGTTTTGTCAGAAATATTAGGTCTCTGTTAGAACTCGATTAGGTTTAATGTTTCTGATTACATTTTACTCAAATTATATCTACTGATTTAATATATATACTAATTTACTGAATAATAACCTACAATTTGGAAACTGAATATACAATACTTACTGTATTAAATTCAATAAGTTGATGTGAAATATACTATTTTATTAATAATCAATATATTATTAATGATCAATTCTGAATTATTATATACCTATATTTATTATATAAATTTGTTAGTTTCAAAAATTGTGTAAAAATCTTGAAAGTGTTTTCAAATATTAGAGGTTAATTTTGTAAGTATTATATTTAGAAATATTACTAGAGAGTTAATTATTTTTTATTTATTATTTGAAATTTTTTTCAGACGCCATAGAAGTATAACTTCTTACGTGTGTACACACACACATTTTTTTTTATTAATAGGGGTAGTCTAAGAATCGTTTTAATTTAAGTAGTCATAAAAATGAATTATGAAGTCTTAATAAGGTGTTCAATAACTAAGGCATTCGAAGTCGTAAAAGGTTTTTTTTTTGAAGATAATTCGGACGTCCATCATAAATAAGAATTCCTTAGAAATACTTCCAGAAGTCATATTGCTACATATATGACTTACACTAAAGTCAACGTAGGTATTTACTAAATTTACAATACTTATGTTTAACATAATAAAATTAAATTTATAAATGTCACGCAATATATACAAAATAAAATAAGATAAACGAAGTAATTACGGCTTTCAATCGTTGAAGTACGACACTATAATGTTGATAAATACATAATATGTAGATATTTAATATGTAATTACTGTGCGGTTATTTAAATATGAATTCAAATTAATTAAATACAAATTAAAATGTAATTTAATACACTCATATAATGTTTACTTGACAATGTTCATATTGTTATGTATATGTTTAAATAAGGTGAACCATTTATACTGGCTGGAACAAATAACTATAGGTATATGTATAGTTAATAGGGATAGAATATAGTTTTACAAAGATCTAATTTTTAAAGTAAATTTTAAAAAAAAAAATGTACTCAGGCATATAGAAATCTCTAAAATGTAGTGACGATTCGGAAAATGCAAATTTAAGGAATCTTGATTAATTTTTAACCGACGAAAAAACAAGGTTTTCAAGTCAACGCATATATTTTTTTACGTATGATCACTTTTAACAGAGTAGTCAGATTTTAATAATTCTTTTTTTATTGGATAGCGTGTACATTTAAGTTGGCAATATATAAATTTGGAAAAAAGTTGAAGTGATTAAAATTAAAAAATGAAAACATTTTAACAAAAAATTAAACCGCCAAAAAAACTGAAAAGCAAAAAAATAAGAATCCTTTTTTGAAGTTATACTCCTTTAGGCGCGTTATGAAAAATTGATGATAGTGCGCGCATTAGTGTCACACAAAATTCACATGTTCAAGGTTCAAAGTGAATATTAAATAAAGAAAAGAATAAATATTTAAAAAATGAATAATATAAGAAAATATATTTTTTTTAAATTTAATTTTTCAAATTTAAACATGAGCTTTATTGACTGTGTTGACTATTCTTCTCCAGTTTTAATATTTTATTGTAGTTAATTATTTGTATGCAATTAAAAATTGCTTTTTTAATGTGGCAAAAAAAGTATAACTTCTGTCGCGCGTATATAAGTACACACACCAATTTTTTTTTATTTAAACTTAATACCTTAGCTCTTATACTAACGTTAGTATATTTAAGTATAAAATATTATAATTATTTTGAGATTTTAATTAACTTTAATTACTATAAAAGTATACCAAAATAATTTTGATTCGGCGCAAAACAAGCAAAATTATTAATGAAGTAAAACTGGATGCGCGGTCGCCGAATCAAAATTACTTATGTATACTTACATTAGTTAAGTAAGTTATTAAGGATAAATAAAAAAGGTTAATTATTTTTTGCTTTTTTGTTGTTTCGGTGGTTTAATGTATCAACAATTTGGTTATAGAAGGATTCTGTTATTTATATAATTAATTGTTTTTTCTGTATTTTTCCTGAATTATGTTGATAATTTAAAAAAATTATACTGTTGCCAAAATATTACTTTTCTGATCTGTCAAAAACTGTATTAAATCAATGTCCACCACTACTTATTTAACCGTAACTTGCTTAGTTAGGCTAAAATTTTGTAATGTTTTGATACTCGCTGTTCCGAAATTTAGACAGATACAGTTAAAATTGGAAAATAAATTTGTTTCCATGAATTTCTCAAACCATTCTTAATTGCGAACATCCCTAGTGCATATTTATTTTCTAAAATACCGTGATTATTTACTGAAATACTGATTACCAATACACTAAATACCGTTCTTAAAAATGCAAGCCCAATGTAACATTATTATAACCAAATATAGTGAAATTAGCTGATTTTATTCAGTTTTGTTTTAAAATTAAAGTGATTCTAGCATTTTTCTCAGAATTTATCATTAAAGAGCATTTTTTCACAATTTCATTTTAATAAAAGCCGTAATTAATGTTTACGCTAAATGCATCGCTAATAATTAACAAAGTTTAACGTTTATGCTAGGCTGGTTACCGAAACCATTTACTATTACTCTACCATATACGTATAGACGTTTATTTGTGATCCATTATGTGATTTGATAGTCCACCCAGTATCGTAAAGTGATTTTATTTATATATTCATATAAATAATGTTTACCTATGCATTTTAAAATACTGTGCAAAATGAAACGTGTTCTTTTATTGAATATTAAATATTAAATATTAAACAGTTATTGTTTATTATTTTTTACAAATTCATCTTATTATATTGGAGCAAGATCTGGGCATACTTGAGTATGCAAATTTTGGTCCAATTTTTTTTAAGGTTTGAAAACATTTATGATTCCAAAAATAAATACGATCTTCTTTGATTTTTGTCCAACATATGCTTCATTTTGAGCTACAAGTGATTTTAAATCGAAACTCAGTCAAAATGAGATTAAAATTTTCGAAAATACTCGTAATAAGTCTGCGTTTTATGTTATGTATATCTTTTTAACAGACTTTTCTTCTTCATAGAGTTTTTGGTTTTTGGTAGATTTTTGTCGAAATTAAATCGCCAAAATAGCACGAAAACGTAGCATTTTTAGAAAAAACTTCAAGAGAATTCAAAAGTCGTTATTTTTATTATTACAAAATTGTGTCAAAAATTCATCCGATGACACCTGGATCCTTAATATCTGAGCTATTACGAATTCCTTTGACAGAATGTGGAGCGAGATTTTTACATACTTAGATACTTCCAGATCCTGCTCTAAATATACAATTTAAATACTGCATATTCAATACTTTTATCGAACAATTTGAAAGTTTTATTTTGAAAATGTTTAGATGTAACATATAGACTGGATTTATATATATAATATAATTTTTACTAGACTTTATGGTTTTAAATAAGGTACCTTAGGTAAATAAGGTCCAGGCAGGAGATAATAAGACCGAAATTAAAAATTTCAAACCACAAAACAAAGTAATTTTTTTAAGAAATTTCCTTACGTAAACATATTGATCTAGGAAATTGGGGCAAAAAATCAAAATTTATTTGAAAAATCTCAGAGTTCTCATTAATAATTATTAAAAAAAAAAAATACTGTACTCGGTATAACCTCAATGGAATAATTTGGAAACCGCTGGTGATGATTTAACGAAATTTGAATTTTGAATGGTTTGAATAATTCCAAATTCGGTAATTTTTGAGCCATTAAAGCCACTAAGAAAAATAATAACATATATTTTGTTAATATTCTTGATATACAAAACTTAATATCCTTAAGTGAAATAAAAAAACGTATTCATTATATCTGGTTTTTAATTATTTGTTATGCCTATGAGTCAAAGAGATTCAGCGATACTTAAAATTAAGTGGGGAATACTGTGTAATACATAATTAAAAAACAGATATATAAAATTAAATTTTTTTCCCCTCGCTTAAGGATACTGTTTGGTATTGTATAAAATATTATTAAAAGTAGATTTCTTCAAAAATAGTAATTTTATCGTAAAAATTTACCCTTTTAAAATTAACAATTCCTTGCAATTGCTTAAATAATTTCGGATTAAATAATATAGCCGCATTGCCCCTTGGAAACATGTACTTATATCATCAGTTCAGGAATTTAAAGAGAATCGCGTAAAATTTTGATGTGGTATATTTGTTAGTACTCATGTTATTTGCTGCCGAGTATATATTTGTAATAATTCAGGGTTAAAAATTAAATAATATTTACTTTTTTTTGAATAAACATGTTGCCCCCACACGTATTACAAATATAAATAATATGTTCATGTTAAAACAAAAACTATTTTTGAATTAAAAGGAGCTGAAAATTATTCAACAACTATTAATTTTCTTTGTACAGATATTGGAACGAATTTTTGATTTGAAAAATGTATAAAATTACATTTACGAGAAACTAAGAAATTTATTTGTACGGATAAAACATGAGATTTACTAAGAATGCTGTTTATATATTTGTGGTAATACCGGGTTAAAAAAGAAATATTGTAGACATTTTTCAGTAAACAAGTTTTTATGTTCAATATTTTTTATTGCATATTTATTGACGCCCACGCATCCAAAATATAATGCATTATAGTGGTTACAAATGTATGCTGTCAAAAATTCAGGATGCTTAAAGACGTTGTCGAAGTTGGTGTTCAAACTACATTTTGTTTATAAAATCATTTATATTTAACAATTTAATATTTTTTTATGATGTTCATAAATGCTACTTATTTACGTTAAATTTCTGAGATAAAGATTACATTTTTTTTAGTATACTTTGTTTCAAGACTTATTATTATATAAGACTATGAACAGAGTTTGAGAAGTTCCAAAAAGGTGATTCATACTCAACTGATTGAGAAACTTGCCCAATGGTATTTATGATAAGTACAATAGAATAAGGATGACATTTACTGAGCTCTATTGAAAAATCGCTAACTTTTTTCATTTTTATAATTAAACGAATATCGTTTGTTCTATTTGTTTTTTATAGAAATATAATAGTTATATCTTCAATTAACATAATGCTATGACAATTAGTTTTATTATTTAGCATTACGTTCGCTTCAAAATCGACCAAAATATGAATCACGTGTTAAACGTGGGTAAATTGTCCCAACAATTATTTCAAAATTAGTGCCGCAAGTAAGAAAAAAATATTTAAAAATAGATTTTCTTGGGTAACATCTGTGAAATTCTTCTTTTTAAAAACTTTACATGTGATGACAAAAGAGATTTCGTATTTTGATTCGTCAATTCAAAATCATGTAGATGAAAGAACAAAATTCAATTGTCAGGTGATCGGATTATTCAAGAAAGAGATTTTTGTAGATTTTATTAAATTTATGAGAATGAGTTAGCATTTATATCTAAAATTGAAATTAGAAGCAAGGTTTCAAAAAAGATTAATCTGTGTCTCACGCAACAAAATAAAAAATATAGATTAAAAGACTGTTCGAAAAGTTAATATTTTATTTTATAAGATTTACTTAGCATATAAAATTTATATAATATTGATGAAGTTAAAATTAAATTTTCGTTTAAAAATAAGCACTCTTAAATTACAAAATTTGCAAAAAAAAACTTTTTACGTTCACAGTAAAATAAATGCATATTATATTAATATGTTCACATGTTTATACATCTAAACTTATTCAAATTTTGATTATAAAACTTAATTATCCGTAAAACAATTTAAATGAAAAACTTTATTACGTAAGAATGGAAATAAAACTAAAATAAATAATTTTGGGGTAATTTTAATTAATTTTTTTTTTTACGATCTAAAGGTTAGAATTTTAAGGTTATTCAAAAATTAAAATGCATAAAAATAATTACCCATTTTTATAGATAATAAAAATACAAAATTCAAACTGAAAAATAATAATTTTACTATTTATTTGATATAGAATGTGTGAAATTAATTTAATCAATATAATTATAATATTAATATTTTTATAGTCAATATTTTATTTTATTAATTTTTAATGTTTGTTAATATTCTTTTTTTATTATTATTTTTCATAAACTTTTATAAATAAAAATTTTTTTTTATTTTGGCTATTGATTTATTGATATTTTGTTTAGAGATGCATGTAGTAATTAATGTTAGTGGCCTTCCTATTAATTGTAATTAAATTAATTTAATTATTATGTTAATTTTTTTGTAAAATAATTAATATATAAAATTTGAAGTACATAAAAAGTTATTATTTAAAATTTCCCATACATATAAAAATACATATGTTTCGAATTTAGATGGAAATTTTTTGATTTTAAGAAACATATTTTTTGAAAAATTTAGTAATAATTTATTACATACAAAATACATAATAATTCATATTTAACACTGTAAAAATACTTTTTTGAAACCAAAAAGCATTCTGCATTGCGTAAATAAAAAACTCTTTTGATGTACTTATTTTTCCCAGAAAAGTGTCATCATTCTTGCTTTCAAAGAATCCCTTGGTTCTACATTTACCAAGCGATAGATAAAAAAGATTAAGTAGAAACATACATTCATCGAGTATACACTTTCCTGACCGGACGTCTTTCTCTAATTAAAAATAGAAAGAACGTTTTAAATTATTTTTGAGTATGTAGACCGTTTTGAGTATGTAGCTAATGCATTCAAAGGATTCTAAGAGAAAACTTGATATAAAGTTTCTTTGCGCATTAAAACACCGATTTTGCAAATAATTTAATGCCTTGGTATATTTTCCTCATTTAAGAGCTATTAATTTGATCACAGCAGGCCATGAAATTAAACCTCAAATTCAACTTTTATACAAAGTGATGAGCTCTTTTAGTAGCACATTTTGAGTGTATAAATTATTTGGCTCGTTATTTTTATTCCAAAATAAAAGTGCAGTTACACTTGAACCTGGAGCTACTGTATGTAAATCGGATTATAGTTTTATGGCATAACATATAAAATCTATTATGAGTTCTTTGCCCTTCCACCATATTTAGTTCCAGAAAAATTTTCGGATCCTTAAAAATTTAGAAACGGTAAAATGGCAGAATAATAATTCGAATTAAAATGGCGTTGCAATGTGACATATTTTTTTTAACGAAATTGCCATTATTTTCTTTTAATCTAAAAAGAAAATTTTCGAAAGAAGATTTTCTGTTCTTAAAAGCACCATAATTATGACTATACTCAGTTTATTTCATTTTTTTGCAAACATGACAAAATAAGCCGTTTAATTATTTCAATCTAACGCAAATTAATTACTGTTTACATAATGGCATTGCAATAATCACAGTTAATTCAATTTTGTCGATTGAGCTTTAAAACTGTAAAGTTACCAATTTAGAGGAAAGAAACTGAAAACAATTAAAAATTTGAAATTAATTTTATTCTATAAATAAAAACAGAAGATTTTAATTCCTCATTATTGATTAGGGCGGCTATTGAAAATGTACCTTGGGTTACATTACAAGTACAATAAAAACTATTTTTTGATATAAACGATTATTCTTTGGCATTATTAAAATATCAGCCGCCATTGAGACTTACATTCGTTTTTACCTTCTATCAGTTTTAAAAATTTGTGATTCATCATTTTTTAAGTGAGAAAAGTTTTCAGCCTGAAAACGTTTTATTAGAACCTGGATTCTTTAAAATACTTTTTTTTCAAGGTTTTTTTTTTTTTTATTTAAGCGTTTAGAAGTGTAAGCCGTTACTAAGATATAAAAATTAAAATCTATTCCCCTGGAAATTGAGAACAGTTTCTTGGCTACTTAAGAAGTTCCATTCTATCACAAGTTAAAGGCTCGATCTGTAAATAATAATATACAAATATCTTATGAGTAATACTTCCAGTTTTTTTATTAACTTTAAAATTATAATATTTGTGACTGTCAAAAACAAAAGATTTCTCCAACTGTGAAAAAAAATGGGTAATCAATTTATTATTTTATATATTCAAATGAATAAAATGATTAATTATTATCAAATATGTTCTAAATTTATAAATTACTTTTATATATAGGTATATATAAAAAAAAAATTAAATGTGAAACACAAGTCGACATTTTAAAATATATAGCACACGCTCAATTGTATAAAAGACCATAACTTGCTTTTAAAAATGATTATAAACAAATATAATAGACACTTTCAAGTTTTTTTTAGTTTGGCCTTGGCGTTTGGTGGGTGTTTTTATAGCCGAACCCACTTTGACCTCACCGTGGCACACATCTTAAACATACAATATAAAAAGACGTATATTCAAAACAAAGTGGTGCATGAAAAAGTATCATTTTTGTTTAAAAAAGGTATTGAATAAAAATTCTTGCTAGTATCCGTTGAAAATAATACTTAAGTAGAATCGATGGATATTTAAAAAGCCTATCGCAAAAAAAAGGTTGTCTATATTTCTGAAAGATTTCAATGTAAGTTTTTATACTAGAATGAAATTTCGTTTAGCTTTTTTTAGAATGCTAAAATTTTTTTGTCTAGTTGTGTTGAAATACCGAACACAAAACTTATACCTGTATCTGTATCGTATTTTATAGTAATAAGAATACGGTTTTCCCTCCGTTTTTCAGACATAAATGTCTTGTCGCTAAAACGTAGAAATATTATTGATTTTCAATTTGTTGTAGACACACAAAAATTACAAATTAATATGTTTCAACAAATCCATTGGATTCTTCCATAAATAACAAATACTCAAACCAAAGCCAAAAATGAATAATGGTTTTTTTTTCTGGCTTCAGCTACTTCCAGCTATATAGCCATTAACCATAGGGGATTATTATTATTATACAGCAACAGTACACAGTACTACTAGGTGGTCACCAATCCAAATACAGATTGTAACTGCAGTTTCTTAACTTTATTGATTGGTCTAAGCCTGTCATTACGTTACGTCAGTCCGGGGTCGTATAATGGTTAATCAGCATTTTTGTCAGCAAGTATTTCATGATATACATAAGAAAATGATTGTTGTATTTATGAAGTTTGAGGCAGTTTGTATGGTCAGCCGATCATCAGATTTCTTTGGTTATTTGAATGTTATCGTTTCATTCCGTAATGAAGAAATTGCTGTAAAATAAACTTTGTCGATTATATTTTTTATACCATTGATGATAATATTTTAAATTTGTTTTAACATTTCTTACTCTCTTTTCACTTTATTACGAGCCTAACTGTGTAACTGCGCAAATGTAAGTTCTCTTTTATTTTACAAATACAAACAAGCTAATAAATATGGTTGGTTTTTATTTAAAAATTATAATCTCTAGTTTTCAGATCCGACAGCGACATCAGTAACCCAATGCCAACAATTTTATCAAAATGAAAATCCATTAAAACTTTTGATTAATCAACAAACACAGAATAATAGAACAAAAAATTCGGAAAAAACAAGTGAAGATAACAATGAACAGAGTTAATTGCTCAGATATTAGTAATAATACGACTAAGTGTCAATCTATGAACTGTGTTTAATTATTAACATAAACATAATACTCAAAATATCCTGTCTATATAATATAGTTGAAAATGCATATATAATAATAATATGTTATGTATTTATTATATATGTGCTTATTAGCAAAATTTTTGATAAAATTGTGATGAATTCAAACATTTGAAGCTATCTTGATGACTACTAATTAGGTGACTACTACTTATTTTTTGTAAATGCAATCAATATTAGCAAACTGCACTACAAACTTTAGAATAGAATATACTCTGACTTATTTTGTTGTCGACTATAAAATTATGTATGAAGTTATTTTATTTACGTTTTTTTAGATACAATTGTAAAACATTGAACTATTTTTCAGACATAGAATAATTGCCGACGTAATAACTGCAAACTACTGATCCGTTGTATTACAAAAAAAATAAATTGATACAATAATTTCAAATATACTTTTCAATATTAATCTAATCAGTGAAAATAACAACAGTGTTAACAGTGTTAACGGTTTAGATACTCGACATATTGTTTATTTTAAGGATTAGTATTCTTAAAATACCATAAATATGCATTATAAGCTAAATTTGAGCTAAAATTGTGGCGAATCTGTTATTTTTTATGGTTTAAAAGTTTCGTTATGGATTCATTACATATAATGGGTTGATTTTGCTCATTAACTAACTTAAACTCACTTTTATGTCAAAAATACGTCTCCAAAATTTCAGCACGCTTTCTTTTTTTTGAGTTATCTCCATTGAAGCAATAAGCTGATTTAATGAACACCAATAAGAAAATTTTAAGTTAGTGGCTTAAAATTTTTCTACCGTTACAAACTTTAGATCTTAAATTAATTAATTCTCACATTTTCCATTTGTTGGTTACATTCAAAATGATTAGTTGATTTAATTCATACTACTAAGAACTAGTCCATAGTGTTAGGATGTGCCCTCACAATATATGTTCAAATATTCTATACTCCCATTCCCACCACACAAGACAAATACACATTCACCATTCGGATTACTCCATTTAAAACCATAAAATTTAAAGTCCGCAATGTAGAATCCCATATCTTTACCCACAACATTCAAGTCATTCGAACCATCCCGGAAGTAATTCAATCTACTGTACAGGCTAAACCTATCTGTAGCATTCTGCAAATGTCAACTATAATATACTAAAACTAATATACTCTGACATATTCTATATATGTGCAGAATGTATTGTACATGTTGTCGCGATATATATAACAATGCACTGAGATACATCGTATATGGTTTATCACGATAAATTATTTTCAAATTGTAGGTTTGAAATATGAATTGTTTGTTATTGCATGCCCACAACGTCAAAAACTATAAACGTAGTATATTTAAATTGTATTTATTGTCCATAGTCGAAGATCCAAATTAGTATCGTCCTCCACCCATCGTTAACCATGTGAGTTTTTTTTTAAATCAAATGCTATAACTCTAGTAACTATAAGTATGGCCAATGAATTGGTTAAAAGAGTATATTTTCAAGGCTAAGTATAATTATTCCAATTAAACAAAGATGAAGGTATTATTTGTTTGAGCGAGAATTTGAAAAACTGGAACGCAAGAATATGCGTAACGAAAAGGCTATATGTGTTCTACCCAGTGTCAATAATTATTCATATTTATCTGATAAAGATATTTTTCCACTAAATTTGACGATTATTAACCGTCCATTCAAATGTTAATTGTCATAATATTGATTTCATTTTGTTAGATAAATTAAATTTTCTTTTTGTTTTCTAAATTTGTATCTATTCAACTGGGAAATTTATTTATCGACTTCATCTAAATATTAAGCGTATTCCTAATCCTGAACCGAATAACCTCTTTAGTGATATTTGATCATTAATATCGAGAGGCATTTGATCATTAATATCGGATGCCGGCTACCTTTAACAAAGGTTTTCTATGGTTTTCCATATGGTTTGCACAAAGACGAATACTGGGATAGTTCCTTAAAAAGTCAGCTATAGCTGCACACCTTCGCCCTATATTCCTATATCCCATTCTATTATTTTGCCTTATTCAGTACAATGTATGTTTTGTTTAAAAAAGAATGAATTGAATTGAATAAATGAGTATTCTAATAAGATAGAAGAGAACTCCAATCCGATGGAAGAATCAAAGAACCTATTTGTCTACTCTGTTGGAATTCTATTCTATAGCATTAGATAGTAGATAATTTCATATATTATATCCTCTTTTCTTTATTACACTGATATGTATGGTATAGTAGTGCAGTCTCTTATTTTTATACTTTTTGTATAAATTTTAATCGTTAGACCACAGATCACGCATTCATTATGTGATCATTTTAAGTCTAGTTTAATCGGCTATGATTTTTTGGTTAATACATATTATAAATACATAGGTACTGTATCGTATTGCATACTATAAATAATATGTGAACTATTATTTATAAATAAATATATTTACCTTCAAACAACCAATCAAATTGTAGAATACAAATGTTCACGTGAAACTTTTGTTTACAAACAATGGACTAACGAAAACGATTCAAGTATAGTTAGTTAATCGTAAACTCGTTTCAAGTATTTACTATGAATAGGAGTTTAATATTAAATTACAAAATAGATCTGTTTTATTTCAAATTATATGAATTTTTATATTTTAATACTAACAAATCATTACAGCTCTAACATGGTACTGCAAAGCAGAAAAAAATTGGTATTTCAACAACAGAAAAGTAAATATAAATTACTTGTTAATGTGTATGTAATTTCCCAGTTTCTTCTTAAAATTTAAATAAACAAGCCTATTTTTTGGATTAACTAAATTTTTTTAAAACTTTTTTTACTTTTTAAAATAAAAAAATATAACCATTTCTGATCAAATACTTTTGATCAGAAAAAAGTACTTTTGCTATCCAGTTCTTAACAATATTGCAATTAAATTATCAAATTTAGAGATTTCACGACTTAAATTATTTTTTATTGAGAAAATATTTTTCAAACTATGCATAATAATGTGTTTTACAAAAGATTTTCGTCATAAATTTATGCAAAATAAATTATAAGTTACTCTACCTGATCAAAACTTACATTAATAATATAAAGTAGTTATGACTAGTATCAATTAGTTAATTACAATTAATCTCCAAATTACCTCTTGATTATACATTTATATTGCCTCCAATCATAATACATAAGGATGACTATAACTTGGTTGAAATACACGTTTATTCATAAAAAATTGATGGATACATTGAACGGTTTAAATTAGTTGACTTTTTTTTTAATAATTAAAATCATCAATTTTGTATTTATCAAATATTAGCAATTATTGGCAAAATTATAATTTTTATATCTATAATGAACTTTCATAATTTAAATTATTATAATTACTATTTATTGATATGAAAATCAAAACATTGTATATAAATAAATTCAAGAAAACAAAAATATTAAAAATTCAATCACAAAAATGATTTAACAAATTAAAATAATTGAAAACAAAAAATCCAAGAAAGCAACTACTATAAATTTTATTGCTGTCTATTAAAAATATTTTTTCATTTGTTGAAATGGAAATCCGCGGATAGGAATACAAATATGGATACCAATAATCATTGTCAAAATACGTAGATACGGATGCTGATCAACTTTTCAACTTAATCAATCCGTATGATTTTTTTGAATTTCCATAAAATGCGAAAATGTTTATTGATTGAAATGAGATTCTAATTTGTTATATCACTTAGCAGTATTATTTTACTTGAATATGAATGAATTTTTTACCATATAAATATTACTTAAATAAAGTAAAAACTATTTTAATGGGATTTAACAGTATTTTATTGCTACTTTTTTTAATTAAATTCATGTATGTAATAAAAATAATTTAAAAGATCCGTTTAAGATCAACTGAAAAAGAAACGAATACGGATCTGTTTTTTTTTCTTGTGGATATTTTCGAATACGGACACGGATATCGGTATCAAAATAATTAAACTAAAAAGTAAAAAATAATTTATAATTTAAAACTTAAATAATTTCCATATAACTTACCTTTCGAAGTCCGCGCTAATCACACCCTTAACTAAAAAATTGATTCATTGGCGCACAAGGAAATTATTTATTGAACTTTTCAGTTACAAATAATTTTTTAATTTTTAGTTTCTGAAGGAAATTTTTTTGTTTTTGTTAATTTTTTATAAATATAAAATGATAAATAGCTTGATATAAAAATAATATATAATTGATATTATAAAAGAAAATATGTACAAACTTGATTTAAAAAAAAAAAAGTATTTTTAAAAATTTACATGTATAATTATCAAAAATTGTGTTAATTGTTTTTATACAGTTTTAACAGTATTTATAATTACTTACACGATAATAATAAATGCAAATTTTAAAATAACAAATTACCCCAAGTGATTTACGTAATTAAATATATATATATTATTTGTTAATATTGCCGATCCATATTCTAATTAGTAAAATAATATACTATCTGAACTCCACATTACTTAATTGTACGTTTATTAATCATTCTGTACATGTTCAGAACTGCATTAGTAAAATAATATACTCTCTGAACTCCACTTAACTGTACGTTTTTGTTTATAAATCATTCTGTACATGTTCAGAACTGCACTTCCTTCTATGTACAAGGGAATTGAAAAAAAGGATGTAACGGCATTTATAAATTCAAAGTTGATGTGAGTGAGATTTTCCATATGGGTATAAACAACTATACACAAAATTGGAGTAAGGATTCGAAAGTTACGGCGGAACAAAGATAGATTCAGGTAAACGAAATACACAATCGTCTAGTTGGCTCACTTCTCAACAAGCATTCAAATCAGATAGAATTCAAAATGAAGTCGTTATTAAGACTTCTTTCAGATGTCTCAAGTATGACGACGTGATTACATCTTTTTTAAGCAGTCATAATTAAGAATTCTTTAAGTATTTTTTCTGATTTTCGAAAGAAGTTAAAAAAATTATGAACTTTGTAAAAGGTCTTTTACCTGAGTTGCGTTAGAAATCGAAAATATGTGCATTTAATGTTTGTTTATTTTTTTTTTATTTTTTATTTTTTTAAATTATTTTAAAGGATTAACGTAAAGCAAAAATAAAAAACGAAGATTTAGACAAAATGCTAAGGGATTAGTTTTAATACAAATTCAATTTGGCAAAAATTTTATATTTAGAGATCAGTTTAAGTTCCCAAATTTACCTAGATAGATGCTGTTATTTATCCTTGAGAAAATATATGTCATAGAAAAATTAATATTAAATATTTTTCAATTCTTGTAAATAAAATATCTGATATTTGAAGAATATTGTATAGCGATTGTGGTGTAATGGGTAGAATGACGGACTCGTTAACTGGTATCAATGATCGAGCCAAAGTCTGTTCTCGATGACTTTTTCAATTAAAAAATATTTTTTTTCTTCATGACTTCTTAAAGAGTTCTTTTTGAATATAATTCTGGCGTTCAAATCATAAATAAGAATACTTTAGAAAGTCATAAGAAAGTTTAGGAAGTTACAGAAGTCATATAACTATGTTCGGGCATAACTTCGTACAAAGAAGTTAAAAATTAACACAAATTAGAGTAATCAAGTTAATTTTTAGACAATATCATATATGTGATTTTGATTGTATGTTTAGGTGCGCCTTAAAAGTGTTATAATTACATCTATCTATTACACAAGCAGAGTGACTCTTATTTGAAAGGAGTGTCGATATTTTTAAAGTGGAATTTCCATTTTTTTATTAAAAAATTTTTTTAACCCATTTTATAACAGTAGTTAATCTTGAATTTCAAAAATAATGATTAACATTATAATGTTACGGTGAAATTCAATCATAAGATAAATTCAATATTTAAATCATTAAATTATTTAAAATACTTGACATGTTTCGTCTAATTAGACATTTTTCGTCTAATTAGACTGTACAGCCGTTTGTCTGATCAGTTAGGCAGTTTTAAATAGCAAGGAATGAAATGAAATAATATTATACATTTAAGATCATTATGTCATTATAGCTAATAATTTTTTTTTAATATTTGCGATTTACAAACAAATTGATATTTTCTTTCTTCGATTTACCAAATTTTGATAATCTAATTAGTTTTCCAAAGCCAGCTGCATAAAAATACGCGTAAAATTTACATTTTCTGTTTTCAGTGAAAGATAGAAATTTTTAAATTTAAGTGCAATCAAGGAACTTTTACGTTATTTCAAACTTGTAAAACTTTTTAGGTTAGGTATTATTCTTCAAATTATTTTTATATGACTATATGGTATGGAGGTGAATAATAAATTTTTTTTCTGAAAAATTTTGACTTAGGCTTTTTCATACAGTCAAATTATATAATTCATACACTTTGAAATTTTTAAGTCACATTATTCATTATAAATTTCTATAAATTAACCAAACGTTGTGATAACCGTTTGCAAGTTCAAAGTTTTCTTCAGTTTATTGGTTGTGGGATTAATTTCATGATTTGGCACAGCTATGTGAGTCACAATTACGTAATACAATAGTTAAAATAGTTAGAAATCGAAAAAATATTTTCTAATAAAACAATCCTACTCAAATCAATTGAATTTCATAATTTTAGCAAATCTTATTTAATTAGAATTATTTGACAAATAAATTTTGATACAGATAATGCAAAGAAAATTTATGATATTTATTGAATCAATTTCTTGCTTAATATGGTTACTAATTCAAATTTTTTATTTAAATGAACAACAATTTGCTTTGTAGTCATGGAATTATTTGGTAATTTCTCATTTGAGTGTGAGTTTTTTTCTTATATTGATTTTAAATCTTATTATCTGTTAAATATTTAAACTAAGAATTCATAAATAAGTGGCCATATTCTGAATGTTTGGCAATTAATAATAATAGAATATTAAATATATTATAAAATTTCGCAATACCACCAAATACAATTAAGCGCTAAATTTGAAAGTATATTTTCCCGGTAGCAGTAGATTCATGTTTGTTTTTATACCTCGATTTTGATCACATTCTACACCAGTGAATTATATGAATTCATTTAAATTATTTATATGCAATTTTGATAATTATTATCATTTGACAGACTAGCGGGTGTTTTGATCATCTATGGTCAATTATTGTGCATTAAATTAATTGATACATACATATCTCTAATGTTTATAAATTACTATTTATTTCTAAAGAACGGATTATATACAAAGTGATCATATTTGAAATATAAATCATAATATCAGTTTGTTTTTTTGGAATTAAATAAATGAGAAAACGTATGTTTTGGATCAATAAAAAATGCATGAAATCATTAGAAAATTATTCATTCATATGAAAAACGTCCATTTGACAAAATATTCGTTTCAATAAATCAAACACACAATACTCAAGCTTGAAAAAATTTCAACCAAAAACTCACCTTCAACAGTTTTTGTGTTTGTAAAGTATTTTAAAGTAGCTGCAACATTTCTCTTGCGATTTTTTAAAATGTTCAAACAAATTTTTGTTTTGGTATAATAAAAATAGGCTTTGGTTATTAAAAAAAATTGCGTAAGGATAGAAATTGGGCTGGGTACAATTATTGACGATTGTATCTTATATATTTGTTATTATTTTACATTTATGCATTCTATATTTATGTTTATCGGAGAGAAAATTTATTATATGTATCATTTTATTTCAATTTGATAAATTGAAAATGTCACTTTATTTTGTATATCAATAAATTTACTGATAAAATTAGCCCATTAATATTTTTGCTATAAAATAATATACATTAAATAAGATTAATTTTTTTTCTAAAAACTCATTGTTTTTATCGAGTATTATTGAAAGTAAAGACGTTTTTTCACCATTCATGGAAATGTGCAGGGTTGAATTCACAGCTAAATTCTCTAACAATATTAATTTTATTTAAAGAGTGAATTTAAAATTATAATAAAAATTTGTTTTAATCTAATCCGATGAGAACCTTTATAAGCCCAGGTTATTATTTCATTCTTATCTAACACCCTTCTAATTTAGTGTACAAACAAAGACATGTAATTAAGCCTTTTTCCTCACTTAAATACAATATTTTAATATTTGATGGTTTAAATATATAAAATTTATATAAATTATACCTTTTGTTCAGTTTTAAATAAATAAATAATTTTATTTTCATTTTTCGAGGTTGAATAAAAATTAGTTTCTCATTTTCTTTGATTTTTTTCTTTTGCAATTCGCGAGTCCTTTCGGCAGGGGCCGGTAGGCGATACACACTCCACCTACCCCAGTGAATGACACTAATTTCATCTAGAGAACATTTTTTTGTATTTTATTCTTTCATTACTTTTTAAACTTCCTACTTTAATTTGGCTGCTATTCAATATATTTTCGCCATTACCTGTTCAATTTGCTTTAGTCCACAGAATCCGTACTTTATTTAATTTATTGAAAAAAATATATATTTAATTAAAATTTGCAACGAAATTTCAATGAAATACCATATGATTGAACTTATGCCGTAAGGTTTTTGGGGAGATATATAAAACCTTGAATCACATTTCACATGTTATATTATTAATAGTTTCTAATAAAATTTTATACTGTATAATTAATAATTATTTTAAAAAAAATTTATATTAATAATGAAACATATATACACAAAAAAAAGTTTGTAATTTTTGTACCTTATAATTTTTATAAATGATAAAAGGATCAAAGGTTCATGCAATAACATATAACAGTATATCAATGAATATCAATCAAAACTTTTTATTATTTTAAATTAACTATAAGTAATTATAAATAATAAAAAATAACTGCACAATTAATTAATAGAAATATATGCTGATTTCCATACCATTAATAGTAAAAATTTATAATTCTCAAATCATGACATGTATATTTAATATGACAAATAAACGTTTTTACTTTTTATATTATTGTTTTCATGAACTAATTTTTAATATTTCTACTTCAAAATATTACTACTTTGATATATTTCTACATTTTTACTCCAAATTAGATCTGTTTTTATAAAATTCTTCCCTTTTTTTATATGCTAAAATAATTTTTGTCAACATAGAAACTTCAAAGGATACCAACATATTTATTATATTAAAGTTATTATAGTTACTTTTAGTATTTGCAGCTAAAAAAGTTTGTTTGCTATTTGAATTTTAAAAATGTGTATTGACAAATAATTTTTGAATTACCGTAATTGAATGCAGCTAGAATGATGTACGATGGTAGTATATATTGTATAAATATTTACCTGCAACAAATTAATATAATTAATACATGAATCAAAAATGCAGTTAAAATAAGATTAGGCATTTGTTTAAAAAATAAAAAATTTTGTTTATGTTTTTCAAATTTTTATTAACGTTTGCTGAGACCTAAACGTTTTACTTTACACATATTTAGCATTTATACTGTCCAACAGACAGCCTTATTCATTTGAAACAGACAATTAATTAAATAAATGAATGTATCCAAATAATCGAGGAATGGATTACACTATTATTTTTTCTTGAAAAAATACTATATTATTTTTTTTTGATACTAGTAGAGTTAGGTGAACAAACTATTCAAAATTGAATTTATATATTCTCAAAATTTGGTGGTGCGTTTTAGGCAAAATTAAGTGAGGTGTTGGAATTTTTATTTAAAAAAATTGCGTCATTTAGATACACTACTACCGAGTTATCCCGCTGGTAGAGCAATTCTGAAATAAAACTATAATAAAATAATGTGTATACTTAAATTAAGTGCTATTTAGGTGCTTTTATGGAGGTTCTTCAATACATCAATTTGAGCAAAATTACCAAAATATTTCACGCAACATGCTAAACACTTTTCTTTAGTGATTCATGTATAACAAAAAGCACCTTAAAAAGCACATAATTCTGGTACTTACATGTAAGTATCAATATTACTTAGTCTCATTGGTCTACCAGCGTGATTTCACGGCAATATTTTCATCATAATAACTTAATTTTCTTAATTAAAAATTTAAGTACCTAATTTAATTTTGCGTCACTTAAAAAACACATAATTTTGAGCATATTTAAATTCAATTTTTAATACTTTGCTAGCCTTGACTGGTATTTTTCAGAACTTTGTATAATAATTCATGGTGCTTTTGCTACTTCGCTCCTAAATAAGATTTCGAAATCACAAATCTTATAATGACATATCCTCACTAAGACCACACTAAAACCAATTCGACGTTGATCTTATTTATTGATGCAAAAATTAAAGATAATAATTTGTAGAACACATGTGATTTAGCTACTTCTTAATGAGATCCGCAAATCGCAAATCTACTATATTAACATATCCTCACTAAAAACAATTTCAACCATTGTACTGATTAAAGTTTTTATTGAGCTACAATTTCAGTACTAAGATGAATGTTAATAATTGTTATTGTTGATTTAAGACTAAAATGATAAGAGTGATAAATAGCTATATATTTATTTATAAATGCTCATATTATTATTTTTATTGTAAGCAGTTGTACTGTATATATAATCATATTTAATATCTATGTAGAGACTGTTAACAAGGAAGGAAATTTATTAAAAGATGATATAATTTATAAATATATGTCAAAATTTATTATTGTTCATTATAATTTATCATGAAATGTTATATTGTATGTCATTATCCTCATATAATAATAATAGGTCACATAATTACAGAGCCTATATCAAAAATATCACAACCAAAATGTTCGTAAGTAAGGAATATCTTTGTGAGTTCAAATTTCGTTTTCAAAACCTTAAAAAACCGATAATAATGATGAAAATATGAAACCACAGAATGGATCAGGATGTATTTTGAGCGTTATTCACAATACAATAATTGGAATAACTTTAAATTATTAGAATGAATATTCATTAAATAGATTGAATTTATAAATATACATTAAAAAGAAAATTAACATCCAACAAATGGTATGAATGCGACTCACAAGGACCACACGACGAACTTCTCAATGAGGAGAATAAAAACCAATTATTTGCTTATTCTTACGAATGTAGGTATTAAATAATTAATAATATTAATACTTTACATAATTAATTTTGTTTATCAATGTAAAAGATTCACTTAATACAGAAAAATTACAAAATACACCTTACAGTTAGTGTACAAGTTGTGGGAAGTTCAGGTCGTCACGTTTTTTGTTTATTTCAGTAAACATACGCATAGGCATGTCTCTGAAAACGTTAGTATTAGAATTCTTATGACCTTGACAAATAAATACATAATAAAATTCTGGATTCACAAAATTAGCTCCATTACAAGAACTTCAACTTTTTTTTTAAGTTAAAAAATTTAAGTTCGTTGAATAGCCAAATATAGGATATATCCAAATAGTATTAATAAAACATTGAAGATAAAAACGGTACAAAATGTTTACCTACATAAAATTATCAGGTTCATAGCTGTCATCACATAATGCAAATAAAACTTTAATTTCCAAATAATACTTAGCAAAATATCGTTTAATACGCTTCTAATATACAGACAAAAATACCCAAGGAAATTCAGTTAGGTTTATTCTAATAAGATTTTTCATTGAAAAGTCAATTAAATTTCCAATCATTACAATTCTATGTTGTTTGAATTTTAATGGATTTTCCAACCATAAAACTTTATAAAATACAATTTTCTTTTGAAATTTCAACTCAAAATTACTCAATAATATTTTCCAATTTGACTGATTTCAAAATCTGTGCTGACATCAATATTGAAATGAGAAAGCGTTGCCGATAAGCTGAATGCATGTGAAATTATGGAAAATTTTAGAAGATTTTGTTTGTCGCTTGTAAATTGAGGGTTGGATCATAGATGCGTTGACCAATTTTGCTCATTCACGATCGTAAATTTATTTTTTAAGTCTAGAATACACCACCAGAATTTCAGCTCCCTATCGCTTTTCTATTTAGACAGCTTACACACTGATGTAACACAATTGACACGATCGACTCAAGCAACAAGTTGCGTAGGTCTGACCCATTATGATTTCGTAGCTGATTGAACGATGAAGCATTAAATTGATGGATGAAGCATTCTACAACTAGATTTTAGTCACATCGATAGTATCACAATGCGAAAACGTGGATCTCATGCAAATAGTTGCTTGAGTCGGTCGTTTTAGTTGCGTTGCATCAGTGTGTAAGCTGCCTTTTGTTGCATGTTCTTATTTCTTTCAATGTTTTCAGCCGTTATAAACTATAATCTAAATTCAATATATTCCTCATATATTTCATATACACCGAGTATAAAAAAAGTGCCTGTCAAAACATTCTGCACAAATACTCATTATTATTACTTTTGTTGTTATGAATATAATAAAAATTGTGCTAAACGATTTTGTTTACTGATCTAAATCATAAAATCGATCAATAATAAATTTAATTGTATTTATTAAATGATGTAGAAACATAAATTATTAATGAAATTAGATATTATTTATGTATAGATCGTTCTAAATAAATTCAGTGTGTTCGTGAACAGATTTGACGATTGATGGTTTTCAATTTTACAACATAAATAGAACTATTATTTTAGGTGTTATATTATATTCATATTGATAATATGAACAAAATTTGATTTCTTCAAAAACAATTGATCTAGGTGCAACCCGCAAGATCTATATTATATCCAAGGCGAATAAAAAATCAATTTATTTATTATCAGGAATATGGGGATTTTTATACTCGACAGATACATAATAGGTTAGAGTATATCATTTGTAGTCTAAAGTTTGTAACGCTAGAAATATCGCGCAAACAAAACTTGCTTACCTGTCCGTCATCAAGATAATTCAAAAACGAAAATAGATATCTAGTTTAAATTTACGAGTATAAAGACTGAGTTTAAGTTCGTGAATTAGCAAAATGAGTCCATTGAGTCCAGTTGGTCCAGGACCCAACTTTTGATCCATAAAAGATTTTAAGGACGGAAAAACGTCTATTCGAATCATTTTTTGTAAAAAGCATAAATACAGAAGTTTGTCACAAATTTCGCTATAAAATACATATATAAAACAACACATCTTATTATAATATTTATAGCTGTACTTTATATATATATTTATAGCTGTACTTTAAATGGAATCTCTTGAATTGCTAGATTTTATAGTTGGTATAAATAAAGGATGAATATACGCTCGCATATTAATTATTATTTTTAATGTAATTAAAACAATTCATATTGCCAAAATAAACTTTGAGTTAATTGCTTCGTAGAATTTGAAATGTTTTATTATAAAATTAGGTTAGCTATATTTCGACTTCCATATACAAACAGTCATTCTAGTATATGCAATATGTATAATTTATATACAGATAAAATATTGTTTTGGATTATAACAAAATTAAGTTTTCATCATTTCGATTAATTTTTCGTATATATTTAAAGTATTGTTAATTTCTCGAAAACGGCTAATATTATTTAAAATAATCATACTTAAATTAAACTTTGAAATGTAAATTTCTTGGATTTTAAATTTGCGATCAATTATAGCTAATGAAAATTTAAAAATGGTTTTCTATTTCTCAGTGGAAAGTTCTTGTAATGGGACTTCTTATTTCATTCGAATCATAAAACGTAAATCTGAAAGACTTCAGCGAAATCGGTCTAGATAGATCGGTCTAGAAACACTTTTAAACACTTATATACAAAGCAATAATAACCATATTCCGTGTAGATCTTGCGGATCAACACCGGGTGGATCTTGAGGGTCGCACTTGACTACTTGTTTAAAAAACTTACTTACCTTTTATCACAAAAATAATAACAGCCTTACATTCTTTGTCTAACTAAAATGATTGAAACTAAAAAATGAAATCAAAATTCTTTAATTTTACCTTTTCACAATCCTCATCGCTTTCTTAAATACAGAGGTATGATGCGGGATTTGAATACAAACAAAATACGTTTCGTTTGGAATATAAACAAAATACGTTCAAAACGATTAAAAACTTAATGAATAGTAGTTAGTAAATTAATTAACTATCTCGTAATCATTAAACATAATTTTATTATATTTTAATTAACAACATAATTATTAATATTATTGTTTTTGTGTGTTAATGTAGCACTTAGCTGCTGGTAATTATGTGATATACTCATTAGTTATTATTCAAGTTTATAATAAATATCGAAAACTATTGAAATAAACGACGGTTTTGATAGACATGTTCAATATTAACAATCTCATAGATAGATGTAAACTATGTCCACAGAAACGTTTCCTTTTCTAGCCAAAATTTGTGCATCAGACATCTAAGTCTATTAATTAATACATGTTACCCAAGCCTGAAAAATAATATATTTTTACATATTTCCCTGATACTTTATTTTGTTTGCATACTTTGTGGTAAGAAAACAAAAAAAAAAACGTAGGGATAAATAAATAAATAATAAATAAATAACATTCATATTATTTACGTTAAATCGTTTGTTTTATCTAATTATTTCGAACATAATTATTTTAAAAGCACAAAACAAGTGCCTGTCTGTCTTTCTTATCAACAAGCTAATCAATATTTATCTAATAAGTAGACAACTTATATATTGTAAAGAGCTCATTTTTTTTCGTAGTCGAGTTTTAATCTTGAAACTTATATTGCATTTAAGTTCTGGACCATAATAACGAATCGATTTATAACTCAATGTTCAAAATCGGTTTAGTAGTTTAACCGCTTCGATGGAGCATATATACATACAACATATATACATAGATACGACTGCTATAATCATATCTCTTTTTTGTGGTTTTGTCGAAGTCAGGTAATAATAGATATTCTGGCTATAAAAAATTTTCAATTATCATCTGGCAATATTCAAATTGAAATGATTCCTGTGAAGTGCACTCAGATCTCATGGAGATGACATGAGAATCTACACTTTCTTTTCTTCCCTTATATGAAGTGGTTTCGGTAATAATTTTATTGAGTCTTACACCTACTTGCGTGTTTTTTTTCCGTTAATTTCACTTATTTAAAAGATTATTCTATATAAAATTTATTCGATATTGTTATTAGTTTGAGTTTTAGTTATTCTCAAAACTTTGCCATCCATTAATTTCAAAATCAAAACCTGTATCTATAATAATATAAATCATAATATTATATGAGTTGGTGTATAAAATTATCGTAAAGTGTTATACTATCGTACATAATTTATTCAACCTACACTCGTATGCACATGTATATGTTACCGTTATAGTATAAATTTCAGCTAAAGAATAAACTAAAAAATTAATTTGCCACTCTAGGACGAACCTCACGAACCTGAGCACACAGCGCTGTATATACGCAGTTTTCTAAAGATGTGGGTTATTTTCCTACTCGGAATTGTTGCAATGGTTTGATAATAATGAGCGTTCGGTTTGAAAATCCCAGAAAGCCGTACTTGTCAGGAATATGACTTATCCCCACTACTATTACTTAATAAACCACGACCGAACTTATTAAAATCTTAACTTTTTGTTGTGTATTGAATAATCGGGAATCGAGTGTTAATGAATTAAATTGGTTATTTTGGTTGGTAAACAGTCCATTGTTTGTAAACAAAAGTTTCATGTGAACATTTGTATTCTAAAAATTGATTGGTTGTTTGAAGATTATTATATTAATTTTTAAATAATAATTCATTATTATATATATGACACCAGTACATATTATATATTTATAATATAATATTAATACAAAAAATTACAATCGATAAAACAAGTCTTAATGTGATCCTATAGACTAGACAATGCGTCATCAGTGGACTAACGAAAACGATTCGTTATATTATCTCAGTTTATGTTTCAACTGAAATTTATAGTTTAACTGTAACATATATACTACATACACATAGTCCACATATTATTATTATATCTATAAAAATAAAGTAGTAAACAAAGTTTTGTTTATTTGATAATCAAGTACTTGAACTCATATTTAAGATTGATAACAACTATTTGTTTACGTAGGATTCTAAATAAAATTGATGAAATTTCTTTTATTCGAACGTAGGATTTTTAATTGATTGATGAATAAAAATTATTCGATATAAAAAAGAACCGACTTCAATAAAGATAATTATTTTAAATTAAAAACTTATTGACTTGCTAGGATACAAAATAGTCTCTTATTTTGACAAATTACTTTTAGAATTCGGCGCACAACGACGCATCAATGTTTTACCTTTAAGGTTGGCGCCGAAAGGTAATTGGCCACTGGAAAACTATTCATAGATTTAAAATTTTTTGAGGAGTAAATTTATTTAGCATCGTTGTGATTTGAAATGAAACTCGATGAAATGAAAACGCATAAGTCAAAGATACCAAAGACATTTATAGAATATAACATACGAGAGAAAGAGGTAAAATGCATAATACAATATTTCTTTCATAATTCAATATATGTAAGACCGTTGTATGTGTGTTTGTATGTATTGTAAATGTGTATTGTTTATATAAATAGTTTTAATACAAACTGTTTGCAAGTATACCGGAAACGAATGCAGAATATTGTCGTCATTAGTTGAGAGAAAAAGAAAAGACAACTAAAAGAAGACTAAAAAGACCGCATAAAGTTAAACAGAATGTGATCGTAAAATTCGGGCACGCCAAAGGTGTAATTAAATAATAATATTTCTAACACGTGTAATAATAATTCTCTGCACAAAACAGTGAAAATCATGATAGTAAGTACTAAATAGTTTCTAATCAACATAAAATGCATAATAATTTTAAACTGGTGGGTATCATCAACATTATGATAAATAAACCATTTTTCTGTTCCTGAAATTCTATATTTGTCTCCTTATCTTGAAGTTCACATTTTTGAATGTGTCACTTTTATCTCGTGTGAACTGCACATACGTTTTTTTTTTTTCATTTACTTTTTGTTTTATAAAGGGTGGGCTATCTATTAGTAATAAAAGGGTGGGCCATCTATTGGTACGTTTTTAAAAATGCGATCAAAAGAGTATGCATTGATATTTTTTATTAATTTTGTTGTTGTTGGAAAGCTAAAAGTATCCCCGTTAAGAATTAAAAACGATTTCGTTCATGTGGCTCCCTCTACTGGCCTTACAATATGCCATTCGGTCACCCCAACTAGTAATGTCATTTTGAACTACCACGGCGCCAATTTCACTCAAAACATTTGTAATGTTGTTTTTCAAAGCTGGAATTGTCTCTGGATTATCCGCATAACATCGGTCTTTACCGGCACCCCACAGAAAGAAGTCCAGCGGTGTCAAATCACAGCTACGCGCAGGCCAATTGACATCTCCTAAACGGCTGATTATGCGGTTGTTAAACTTGGTGCGCAGAATGTCGATCGTAAGTCGGCTTATTTAGTTTCGTGTCGCGGACGGTATGGCTAATAAAAATCGGGTCTGTGTAGCTCGTTTGTCGTTGTCATACGACGAAATTCAAAACCATACCAACAGATGGCCCACCCTATATTTATTTATTTTTTTGAGGTCGGTTCTTTTTTCGATTTTATTTTCATTTTTGGGTGTTATACACAACCACGTAAATTTTGTTTTTTATTAAGAAAATTTATAGCCTACTCCTTTCTTAAAGTCGGTTAAAAACAGTTTCGTCAATATTTTTATATTTTTGAATTGGAACAATTGTTTTAAAATCAAATAAATAATTCCGTCTAAATCCGTTATTTAATACACAAAATGGATTTGATACATAATATTATGTAATTGTACAACAAATCCAAAAAATTTTTAATAATTTCAATCTTTTGTATCACTTTATTAAGTAAAAACGGCAAGCAGTATTATAAGCTTATTTTTTTTATTGTGCTTATTATTTGGATAGTGTAATTAGGTACTAATTAGTACCTTATGATAAGGTAGTCAATAAGAATTACCATTTATCTCACTACAATAACAGTTGAAATATTAAATTTTTCCAAATATATAATTTTTTTTTAAATTATTAATGAGATTTAATAAATATTATAAGTTCTATAAGTTACAAGTAATTAGCTCTTATGTAAAAATGCAGCATCATTATGATAAAATTTTAACTATAAGAGTAAAAATTGTATAAGTTTAAAAATTGTTAATAGTTCATAATTATTGGCGTTAAGTATTATATATAGTTAGATCAATTTTATATACAAAAATTACTAATAAATGTTACATACACGATTAATTTTGATTCTAATGGTTTAATTTTTTATTTCACTTACAAAAAGTTCGTATTTTATCTAGCTTTTCTACGCAGATCTTGAAAAAGTTAACGATAAAGTAATATTGTTCGAAATATAATAAATAAGGCATATTTTTTTGATTGGTGATGAATCCAAGGGGCCTAATAAGCCCGAACTTACTTGCAATCTTTTATGCTTACTTAAAATTATAATAACATATATACTAATTTTATAGCGTATTTTAAAATTTATTCAGCTTAAAAATAAATTTTTTAGCAAGATAAACAATATTAATTCTGATAAACAACCCACAATTTTTATTCCTTAAGGGTATATATATTTCAAAAATTTTCTAGACCATAGAAATGCTTATTTAAACCGAAATAACTTAGAATGCATAATAATTTCAACGCAACATGAAACTCGTATAAATATATAAATCAATAAACGTGAATAAATTGGTTTTAAATAGATATTAAAGATTTAGTTATTGCATTTTTTTTTAGTTGATTGATTGGGTATAAAAAGTTTCGTTCTACCATGGAATGGACTTTTTGTGAACTGTATGCAAATATGGTAAAGGTGCAAGGAAAAAATACTATTCAGATTTACAACGCTACTAAAATATTTTTATATTACATTAAATCATAATATTTTCATGTGAGTTACATATATATTCAACATTTCAGCTCAATGGATCACTGGAATATGAATAAAATTAAATATATCAGATCAACATCGAGACAAGTGAAATTCAACCCACTGAATAAGAAGCCTAAAACATATCCATGCCTTCGTTGAATACATGACTTTAATTGTCAGCCAGTTGGATGTCAGAAACTGTGATATAATCTATGAAGTCGATTGCATAAAGAGCTTTAAAATTTTTTAATTTTTAATATAGAAATTTGAAAAATTCTGAAATTGATTGCGATAATATTCAAGAATCATATAAATATTTCCATTTCAAATAATGTTATTTTCTTTTATTTCAAGTAGAATGTCAAAAAGCATTGTGATTAAAAAGCTAATAACTATCTTTTATCTTTGTCAACCTTATTGCTGACTGCTCGAAACAAATACGAATCGTTAATTAAAATGAAAAGGTTTATTAAAACTACTGACACAGAAACCTGCCCCATTTTATGTGATTGAACGTGAAATAAAATTTTCTAATATACATTTTATATAAAATATCATTTTCAAGCAATATAATATAACAAATACTTAAAAACAGATTTTTCCATTAAAAAATATGGGCGGGGCTAGAATAATTTGTAGATTATTAGAAAATGGTTTATAATTAAATGGTTTTTCAAGAAAAACTTTCAAATTATGTTAATAAAAAAAAATGTAATCTAAATTTGCTGATAATAATTCCAAGGTGAATGCTATCTATCTAAATGCATTTTACGTTGTTTAAAATTCACCAGGTGTCCCTGAAGTTTTTTGAACAAATTCCTTAAACGTGAATATTATTATTAGGAATATGTGGAACATCTATATAAGTGTATTTCAGTTTGTTTTATTTATATCAATGCAAGTATTTGACGAATTGCGTATTCAAAGTAAATAAGATTTCCTACTATCCTTCAAAAACATCACTTTATATAATTTCGGATAATATTTTCTTGTTTCAAATATTTAAGAGATTGTTTCAAATATTTTTTTCGTAGTTTTATTTGCTAAATTAAATAAATTTTGTATTATTTCAATTATTCAAGCATTTCTACATTTGAAAGAAGGTAATAGATGGTGGTTGCTCGAACAATCCAAAGACTGTGCACTTTATTCATTATCATTATTCACCATTATTCATTGTATTGGTCAAAACCAGGGATAATCAGTGTCTAAATCCGTTGATACGCATACGGATCTTAGCTTCTCACTTCACTCAATCCATATAAATTTTTTGAATTTTCTGATTATTGATTAAAATTTGATTGTGATCTGTGATATCACTTAGCAGCATTATTTGATTAAACTAATAAATTTGAGTTAAGTTAGTGTAATTAGGTACTAATTAGTATCTTATGATAAGATAGTTAGCTATAAGAATTACCACTTATATTCCTCATTATAATAAGGGAAATTTTTTCCAAAAATGTAATTTAAGAAATCTATTTGAATGAAATTTAACAGTATTTTATTGCAGCCTTTATTTATACATATACATGATGGAACAAAATAATGCAAAAGATCCGTTTAAGATCCACTGAATTGGACACGGATACGAATACGGATATTTTTTTTCGGATAAAAAACGGATAGGGGTATCCGCCACATTTTTGGCCAAAACATCAATTTTGGCTGTAAGCTAGCTAAGAAAATAGGTTTTTCGGACTATTTATGGGTTTAATAAATAATAAACTAACTATATAAGCATGTAGTACTTCACGGTAACATGAAAAATCGACGTAGTAATTAAAATTTTAAGTTCAATTATCAGCTAATAAAAAATGGTTGAAAGCTTATGAATGTATTGTATAAAATCAATTTAAAATAAAAAAATAGGAAAACCAGCAATATAAAGATTTAAACGTAACAAATGATATGTAATTATTTAGTAAAATTTCAAATAGATTAGCATGGCATAATACAATGAATAAGAGTAGCATATTTATTTAATGGTTGTATGATCTTAAACATAGATTAAGTACAATAGCATGCAAGCTTTGTTTTTTGTTTTTAATAAATTAATGTAAAACATTCAACCAACCCCTCTACAATATGTGGGTATTTTAATCTATACATGCATTTATATTTACATAGTATTAAAACATTCTAATAAAAATAATTATTTTTTTAAATAATCTAAATTGATGAGAATGCCTCTACTATTTATAAATAATTTACACAAATTAGTACAGTTGCACTAATCGTGAACCATCTCAGTTCGCTAGACATTTGAGTTGTTGAATTAAAAAATAATTATTAATAACTAAAATTGGTCACAGGGATTCAGGACAATAAATTACAAACTAAGTGTTGATTTTTCCTAATAAAAGGACGAAACGTGCGACTAAAATCAACACTTAGTTTGTAATTTATTGTTCTGAATCCCAGTGACCAATTTTAGATATTTTTTAATTTTCTGGACGTAAACAAGATTTTAATAATTATTAATTGTTACACATTAATTCAATTATTAATTATAAATAATGAATATTGACGGGAAAATTTAAAAGGCTTTTTATAAATATATTAAACAACTGTGTCCTGTCAAACGTACGTAATTTCTTCTAATAAATTTTTTAAATGTTATTAATGTTTATATTGTATATAGCATTTAACAAGGAGTATATTCTATAATTTATGATAATTAATTTTATATAAAATTAATTATTCAACACTAGAATTTACAAGCTTCTTAATAAATAATAATCGATTCAATAAAGAAGCTTTTTCTCTCTCACTTTTTTATTCTTTACCTCTCTATAAAATGCAGATTCCAGGACTCTTTTTACAAGACTATTGACTTTCTTCTCGAAAAAGAAGGCTTTTTTCAGAAATTCATAGCATGTCTCACAGAATAATTTAATAAGAAAGTATTTTCCTAAAATTAGTATACGATCTTTTTCACCCGCTTATGATACGATTTCTGACCTTTCAGTAAATATCATTTTTATACTTTCAGAGAGCTACAACTCGTTATTTTTGATAATTATTTATTTAAACTCGATGCTAAAGGTTCTGCGAATGGTTATATTTTTCGAAATAGTTGGGTAACATGAAGTCGTTCAATTTATTTACTCTAATTATAAAACTGTTTACTGAAAAACCAATCTAAAAGATGTAATCAATAAAAAAATATAATCAGTGCAGCAGAAATACAGCATTCTTAAATATTGTGCTCCAATCAGTATGCGGGGCAGAATTTGTAGTTTAATTTAATATTGGTAGCTGATTTTGAGATACATTGTTTTATATCACCACATAGTAAATACATTCAGGTATTCTTCATTCCTTTATTCAAAACGTTGTATATGTTTCAGTTAGATTATTAAAAGAATGTGCTTACTACACACAAAGTAAAACATGGGCCGCATATGAACTTTATGATCTTTATGAACTGTCGGAATCAATAAAAACACAGTCTGAATCGTCTACGAACGTATAAACTATTTGATTTACAAATTATATACAGAAAATGATTAATAAAGGACTACCTGGTATGGAATATACAGATGTTTTTCTATTCAATTGCAATAGTCGCAACGAGACTAAGATTTTTACTAAAAAATGTACCATCTTACACGCCATTTAAATTTTTTTCTTATAATATTCTACTCTACATTACCCAAATTTCCTCCTAGTCTACATTACCCGCATCGTAGTATCGAATCTTGATACACCCCGTTCATCAAATTCGATTTAGTAGTGTAACCACAAATCACTGAACCGCTACTTTCACCATACATACAAATAGACTGCTAAAATCGTAATCATTCTTTTTGCAATAATAGAATATATTCTGTGTTGAGTCCTCAAAAAATTTTCGTAAAATTTTTTCGTGCCGTTCAAAAGCCATGCCAGTTAAAATTGAAAATTGCCAAATAACTCAACAAAAACGGCTCTTACGCATGAAAGTGCCCAACAAATTCACCTCAAATATTTTGAGAGCTATTTGTGAGAATATTGTGTAAAACTAAATTCTGATTGAATTGTCTTAATCGAATTGCCTGTAAAATCACTTTTTCGTCGATGAAATGGTTTTCTTTTAAAATAATGGAAAATTTGCAAAACTACCAGAATTTAATGAAGCACATTAATGACCAAAAAGAAAAGAAAATAATAAGAAAAATAAATCTGTACTTCAACTTTGTCTTACTCATTTGCTAACATCCGATATATCATATCAAAACATGATCTATTAAAACGCATACAAATATATTTTTTTTATATGTTATAAAATCGAAACTAATGCCAAATGTTAGAAAAACTTAAACTATACAATATGTCTATGTAATCCAACATGACATAATATTTAGAAAATGAATTTTACAACTTCAATGACTTGGCATCAACTTGTATAACAATTTATATTCAACATGTTTAAAATACATATGAAATTTTATAATAACAAAATTTTCATTGTATGCACTTGTTCCAAAAAATGTACACAAACCAAATAATATATCAATATAGATTGATAATTATCATCATTTTTCTATATTTACATATAATTTTTGTAGCCAACATCGAATTTGTTTGGTGGGTAGAAAATAAATCGTTAAATTCATTATTCAGGTTGATATTTTTTTTATGCAAATATCAAATTACATATTAGATCAAATATATTTCATCACAATTCAGGCATCAGTTAAAACTATTTTGTCTGATACGTGATGAAACTCAGTATCCGTTGACAACGGACTATTCAAGTATCTAAGGATATGAGAATATTCTCATACCTTTTGTAACAGCAGGATCAGCTAATAATAACTATAAAAACTATATGGTTTTTATAGTTAATATTAGCTGATCCTCCTGTTACAATTCACTTCAATTGGTCTAGGTGCGATCTGGATCCATTATGAACTTCCCAGTAAGAAGAATAAAAAAACAAATATTAACAAAAAACGGGTCTACGGGTTTTGCTGAAAAATCATTCAATTCTAATTAACGGTGTCATTATTTTACATACAAATACACACAAGAACATTTAAGAGGGAGTTGCAAGTGAAGTTGAATATTTGAGCCGTGCTCTCCTCCATCTCATCCAATTTGAGTGATTAATAGCTTAAATGAAAGGTTTTAAGGCACTTAGACCAAAACAAACCCATTATCTTCATTAGCACTGCGGATATTGGGATACAAAACTGTCACAACATCGCGTTTGAGTAAAACTTGAGAAAGTCAAAAATATAGATGTAATCCAATGCATAATGCTTCATCTGGACACAAATACCTTACATTTAATTATGCAAATCGGCCGCAAATTTTTATAAATATAAAGATTTAAAAAGCAGATTAATGCTACAGAATGGTACAATTTTTATGATACTGATTATACAAATATTTACAATGATAAATGAAATAACTCTAAAAGCTATTATTATTTAGTATTTGTGTGTACTAGGAGGAGTGTTTCACAATTACTATTAAAAATTGTGTACGTATACAAATGAATATAAATATATTTACAATATGTTTCCTGTTTTTCTTGGTAATTTGTGAATGATTTTATGAACAGAAATCCTGGCAATTATGCAAGATTTAAAATATAATAACAATTATAATAAAACAATAATATATCTATTTGGGTACAATTTCAATTTTGAAATCCACAATTTTATATATCTATACGGCCTTACTTGAATTGTTCAAGATATCAAAATACCTATGTTTTTACCAAGATTCTTTACAATTTAATTTGAACTTTTTTAAATTATTAAAATACCGAATACAAAAACAACCGTGGCTATATGCAAGTGTCAATTCTTAGTTCAATACTGAATATATGCCGATGTTCCGCTCATTCAAATTAAATATTTGAGCGCTTAATTTTTTAATATTCAGTTTAAAAAATTATAGAGTTTGTAGTATCCGTATGCTTCTATTCAATCGAAGTGACTCAAAGTTATTTTTATTCTCGAAAAGGTAAAAAAACTTTGCCGAATATAAAAAATACGGTGTTTTAAAATTGTGACATGCATAAAACAGTGAACTCTTAAATTAATTCTAAAAAAAATGAGAATTTTTACCTGAAGGTAAATTCACTTATTCAGACGGATGCTGAGAGTAATTAAGTATATATTGTAAAATATCGTATTATTCATCAAAGTTATTAATGAAATCGATCTTTCAAAATAGCAATATAAATAAAAATACTGACAGGTAAATCGAAAACAAGTGAGATTTCAAAATTATTAATAATTTCTCAATAGAATTGAGAAATTTTCTCAGTTTATATTTTTGTTTAACAAAAGGTACATTTAATATACATAACAATTTCATTTTTAATTTAATCAGGTAGATAATTTTCAATTGTTATTACCGTCTATACTAAAATTGATTTTAGAGAAACGAACTATTTTGCAGAGAAAAAGAATGAACGAGGTTTTAAATCATTATCAAACTCGTTTAGTCTTTGTCAACGTGATTATATACATAATTTACGTATCATATTACTTACTATATTGATTCCATATTGGCAACTATTCAAAAAGTTTATTATTTTTTAGTACCTTTTTATTTTAAATTTTACGTGATATACGTGCGTTTGTTAAAATCAAAGTAAATTATTGAAGTAAGCCGTTCGCTAAGAAAACATTGTGTTCTTGGCGTCAGCGTGTGCCCTTTTCATTTTACAAAAATTCAACAAAATTTTTGACCAAATTAAACTCCACTGACCATGTAACTGTATGAACTCTACTAACAATAATTGGATTACTACAGAGCAATCGGTAAGAGATAAGCTCCGATTAGATTGAAATTTAAGATAAAATTTAAATTATGATATCAAAACCTAAACGCAAGAGGTTACGTAATACAAAATTCGGGATGTTTAACAAATGATTTATACTTTGTGGGTTAAAACCAAGAATGAAACTGATTAGCTAAAATTAATGATATAAAAATAATTTAGTATTGTTTATCAATTTTTTTATACTTGAGAAATATGTATATTAGGAAATTTTGTGTTGTCGAGTTATAAAAAGAGGTTTGTGTAATATATGTAATAAAAATTGTTTACTCAAAACTCTTTCGCCATGGTTAACCGAAATAAAAAATGGTTGGCGAAATAAAAAACATGCAAATCAATTAATTTCTTAAGTATAATTTCTGCTATATTTTAAAATAAATTGCTCAACTATGAGCGTAGCGATTTTTCTTGTGTACTGGGATACTTTCTCGAAAAAATAGTAGCGATTAATACAAATTCAGCTTTTGTTTAAAGTTTCATTCAATACTGGAATACAAGAGAAAAATAATGAAAATGATAGTCATGAAAAATTCCAAGTATCCCATATATGAGCAATATTTTAAAAATGATTAATGAATATGCTGTAGTAACGCAAACATTCCATGGAAACTGTATTACATGTTTGAAATTATTTTGTGCAAAAATAACTAAAAATTTGCCTAATAATAAATAGCTTAACATTTGATAGCATTGAATATTTTCATTATAGAGTCTCTTTCTTTTTATAGACTTTGTCGCTAGTTGAGTATTGACTCATAACATACATTTTAAAAACTTCGATAAATATATGAAATTTTCTTAAATTGCATAGTTCTGCCATAATTTTAAGTCTAAGTATATAATAAAAAGATAGAACATTCGGCTCTAAGTGTATATATAATTACTAATAAGTGTATTTTATAATTTTAAGTAAACGTAAGATTCAAATCGTCGCGTTTTTTGTTTATACAATAGTACATAAAATATTATTATCTGCATATGAACATATTTTGTATAATTTAATCATAAACATGAATAACATTAATACATACTTATATAGTAGGTATTTCGAATATTATATCTGTTAATTGTTATCTTAAAAAATAGTTTGTAAAATAAAAAATCAAATGTACAAAACAATTAAACTATCTTCAACAAAAAAAATTAAAAGTATACTCGTGGAATCAAAAAATGCAACACAAGTTGTTTATCAGAAATAATTTTATTTATCTATCTAAAAACTTTCATTTTAGACTGAAAAAATTATAAAATATACGATAAAATTAGTGTATTTTATAATTTTAAGTAAGCGTGGAAGATTGTTACTGATGTTGCGGTTTTTTATTCCATGAGTACATACATATATAATTCCAACCTCTTATAAATGGTCCTGAATATTTTTTTATTGGTCAATAAAATATTTTTAAGTTTGAAAACGAAGTTCGATTTTCATTTAAACTGCAAAAGGATATGAACTTATGTGACAGTTTCTTTTTGAAGCCATTCTTTACACTCCTAACTGTTATATATTGATATAAAAATATTTTTATGATAATTTAAAATTTTTAATCACAAATAAGACAATTTTTATTAGATAAGCAATGTGTATGAGTTATGCGTAATGCATATCGCATTATATGGCGAATTTTCATTATTTTGTACTATGCGGATCATTTTAGAAGCGTGATATATTATACTCGGCATACAAGAAATATATTTTTAAAGTTAAAAATAATAAAGGCACTAATAAAATGTTAGTATGTTCATAGAATCATTACCTTATTAGTCAAAACTGAAAAGTAATAATAGCTAGCTGAACTTTTGACGGCGTAATCTAGACCAAGGGTCTCCAAACTTTCCAGCCTTACTGATTACTCCAGTAAGTTCCGAGGGCCAAAACCATATGAATAATTATTCAACATAAAATTAGAATACTTCAGTAAACTAAATTTAATTTGCTATAAAAAATATGTTCTCTAAAAGGCTCTCCGCGGGCCGGACAAAATCTGTCCGCGGTTCGTAGTTTGGAAGCCCCTGATCTAGACCATAAAAGTGTTAGAGAAAAAATGGTAAACCGGGTAGCATCAATCTTTTACATCGTAATAGACAGAAAAAAATTCAAAAAATGTTGTTACCATATTGTTACCCAACCATTTGTCGGTGATTTAAACAATTAACAATGTTAGTTGCTATATTAACTAGTTTAAATTTATATTTTGATAATTTATTTTTAAATCAAACCAAATAATTAGCCGATAAATATATGTATACCTTGTTTATCAAAATATGGTGGGTGGAAGCCTCAGGAAGATGATATTTTTTATTATTGAAGATTAAAATTTCAAGTTTTGTAACCTATGCAGAAGTTAGATTAAAATCATTAACTAACAAAATGAGACACCATCAAAAATGCGAAGAAATCACAGTAGACATGTACAAGACTTGTATTGTACGTTGAGATATAAAAAATTTAAAATAGGGTAGAAAAGTGTTAATCAAATTATCACTTAAATATTTTTCCAATGTCATTTGGAAACAGACTTACATTCAATATTTTAATTGACATGTATGTTTACATTATTAATTAAATACACCATGACACCGTATGGAAATGATCAATATTTGTTTGATATGAAATTTTTTTATCATAATAAATGCATTCATTACCTCTTTTTGCGTCGCCACCTGCTAATTACACTCTTTTTGTTTGTCGATGATGATGTTGACACTACCGGCGAAGTAGATGAAGACACAACAATTGATGTACGCTTGGGATTTGTATTTTTTGTACGTTGATATTTTTTAAACACACGTTTTAATAATACACTTTTCTCAAAAAATACAAAACGTTGTCGTTTTTTTAAATTTTTTTGTTTATCACCACCACCTACTACCACACTTGGTGTTGTTATCGAATTATTTGGATTATTATTATTTGGATTATTATTTTTCAATAAAATATAATTACGTTTATAATTATATAATTGTTTTAATAATCGTGTATGTTTACGATTATTTGTACACAATACACAATTACAATAACAAGATGTATTATTAATTGCCGTTGTTGAGGTTGAGGCCAATGGAGTGGATGCAGAGGATGCTGAACAACACGGTAGTAATACGTCTTCAATTTGACGGTTTTTATCAGTGGCAACAATTATAATATAAGGCATCTCACGAACACATCAAACACGAATAAAATCAAATATTGTATAATTCATCCAGCAGCGAACGGGGCCGCGTCTTTAACTTCGAACTTGTGTATAATGTCAGTGATATACACAAACACTATAGTATAATCAGCGCGCCGCGGCCGCGCTCGACAAGCCCACTCTCCACATATACAAATAATCATATTTTAATGCATTAACTATAAAGATACCAAAATTAGTGATGGTATGCTAATAATACTCGGCTTATTTTTATCATAGTTATCCAGTACATGTGAGGGCTAGCTACATGGTACTTTTTGAATATATTACATTTGAAAATGAAAAAGTGGCTTAGTCCAAAACTAAAGCATCAAACTATGAAACACAGTGTAAAATGTTACATGAATCGATACAAAGTGTTTTAGATAAAATTTGTACAGGAACATTTGTTCATGGTAATATTTTTAGTAACAAATTTAAACTATTTCAACTTGAATGTCCATTTAATTTTGCTTAGAATAATGTTCTAAGGCAATAATTAGGTTTTTGAAAAAAACAATAAAAATTTGAAATAATTGGAAAGATCATGTATAAGTTTTATAATAACTGAACAGTTTTTTTTTTCGTTATAATTAAAAATTTATACAAAATTAAAAAATTTTACACAGCACTTCCTTATAGTTACCGGATCAAAGTTTTAACGTCACACGTTGATAATGTCAGTGTTTCGAAAGTATAAAATCATGAATGTCATCCACATATGCTGTCATCAATGTTCATCAATATGAATTGATTGGATGATATCATGTTCAGATGCGCATCTATGATATTTTGTTTAAACAGGTAAAATTATTTATAAGAAAATCATGGAAATACTGAAATAATTATTACACCATGGTGCTTTTTTAGTTTTTTTTTAAATTTATCACTTTTAAAGTGTTCCTGATTAATTTTTCTTTTAGTTTTTGCACAGTATAAACAATATTGTTTATTGTAAAGTTTTAAAATACATTGCAAAAATGGATAATTATTTTTATAAATGTCCAAATAACACGTTTACTACGAGGACGAACTTGGTTACAGTTTTACATATTTCTAACTTCAACAGGAATCACATGTCATGAGTCTTATTTTATGTGTTTGTGAATAAATAACAAAACTATAGGGTTTATTATCGAATTAAAAATTTTATTTCATAAAACTCAAGTTTTCAATAATTACCTTTCATTGGTACCTACTACTGTGATACGAAAATTGAGCTTTACGCCTAGGTTACAAAGTTTCTTACGATCAAATTTGCTATATATTTTTATACATTTATTCCACAAGAACGTTGAATATCACTTAATATGATAATATGGAGTGTCATATAACGTAAAAAAATTTGTTTGCCCATGATGATCTTAGCGATGAATAATTATGAATGTGGGACTTAAAAAATATTCAGTAAAAATGGTTCGTAATAGTAGTAAAATCGTGTATGGTTTTAAATTCAAATGAATCAACCCATCACTAATTAAATTCACATATATGTATATATAAACATATTTAAAATGCTATATGTGCTTCTTTATAAAACATTTTGTATGTATCTAAAAATAAAACATGATGTCATATTGCGAACATATGATTGGTTGAAAATGATGTCATGTTTTTATTTCATTGGTTAAACGGCAAATTTTCTATTGTACATTTATTTTATATCTTAACGTTTTAAATTTGTATGTGGTTATTTTTTTATGTATGTAAATGTTCATAGTAATATATATGATTATGTATGTAGTATTTTTATTTATATGTGTGAGTGCTTTAATATATTGATATTCATCAGTGTAGTTAGTTTTTAATATTCGTTTTGGATGGTTAATATATGAATATCATATACAGTGAAAATCTCTTATGTCGATATTTAATCTTTTCCCTTGAACTTTATTATACTTGTGGCATCGTAGCATATTGGAGGCTGCAAATACCGAGATTTCTATCATGAAAAGTTTGAGAAATTCTGTTTGCTTCTGTTAAAATTGATATATTATATTGTTCGAGTTGAATTTTTTTTATGAAACTCTAAGCGAAAAACCACTACATAGCTTTTTTCACAAACATGAGTAAACTTAAGCTTCAATTACAAATTCAAATAAGTTTAATTCTCTTTACCTTGCATATCGATTTCAAAACAAAACAAAATTGCAAACAATTACATGACAAAATAACTAATAAGGAGTTAGAACTTTAATTATATTATTTTATTAAATTCCTTTCAATTGTTTATAAATTACTAGCGTCCCTTTACAGCGGTCAAAATTCGACTATAATCACTCAAAACTGAATTTCACTGACTTTAAACAGCACAGTATTCAAGAGAGTTAAACAGGTACAACAGGTTATGTGCTTAAAATCAGAAAGCGTCGTTTATTTGCTTATAAAGGTATTTTATTATTTCAAAACCATGCTGAAAACGTCAAAACATATCTTGAACAGAGGATATAACAAAGGAATTAGTTTTGAAAGGTAAGGGCACGACATAAAACAATTACATGACAAAATAAGTAATAAGGAGTTAGAACTTTAATTATATTATATCACTTATTTTATTATATCACTCAAAACTGTATTATATTTTGTATTATATTTTTTATTGATTTAATGTATTTTTTATGCATAATCTTTTAAAAAGCATACTGCAGTATTTCTTAATATAAACTATAAGTGCGCTAAATTTCAAACAACCTCCGCCTGCTGAATTTTCGTAAAAAGGCGTACATAGTTTTTGCTTAACGTATTAATATATAGATTCTGTCATTTGTTTGAAACGTTTGAATAGCAATGATTTCACGAAAATATAATACGTTATGATAATTTCTGGCCGTTATCAATAAATATTCAAAAATATGATAAGAATAATTTGGATGTAAGAAACATTAACCTGGGGCGTGAAAAAAAATAGGTGTAGTAATTACGACGGGTAAGTTTGTGAAAAATCATTTTGTGCCCGAAAAAAAAGATTGGTACTTGAGTATAAAGAGTATCATTTCTATCATGCTATTTGTACATAAAGCGATTTAAAACGCATTTTATACAAAATCTATACAGACTGCCAAGCCGGAACTTCATTAACGTATCTTATATAACCGGAATGAAGTGTCTACAATCGTTGTAAGAGGTTTCCACTATACATATATCAACAATGCATAGATAAAAATATATTTATGTAAATGTGTTTGTGTTTTATTGATACGAAATATACAGTGGCGAATGTTTTAATAAAAATTTTATTTAATTAATTTATTTTGATTATTAATTATTATTTTAGTTATTATTTATATTTTACTTGTTTGAGTTGCTGTTGAATATCGGATATACAGTATGATTATATTAACAATTACATTCAATTGTACTGTAAGATTTTTAGTTTTTTTTAATAGCTATTTCATACACCTGACTATGTTTGTTGAGTACAAATCTGATATCACGGATATAAACAAGTCGTCTAAGTGCAATCCGCATGATCCACATGACGAACTCCGAATGAAAAGTATAAAAAATCAACAATTTGTTTACAATTACGAATATATGATTAATATTTCGCATTTCTTTTCGTTTTTTTATCCTCAACCAAAAATGACAATTTTATTGAGTTGTCATTCAAGTTTGCAAAATTCTGCGTCAAAGAAGTGGTTCTATGTTATATTTGTTCTCAAAATAATGGCACGCACACACACACTCACAGATATCTTACTAAAAATGTTGAATTTGGATTTTAGTCACCTGAAAACGTAAAGGTATGTAAAAATTCCGGATCGACAATATCCTACATTTCCCACTGGTAAAATAATAAAAATATCTAACTTTGGCTTTTACCATATATTTTAAATACAATACATTTATAGTTTTAAATACAAGCCCTACTATGTTTTCATTACACAGCGTAATTAGAGCATTTTTTGTGCATAAATAGAGCATTTTTTTAACATAGTAATAAATGAATCCTCGCATATTCAAACGGAGTACGATCATGCTCCACGTGCGATCTGTATATAACTATATTATCCAGAACGTTGTAACATATAAAATTACAGAGTATAAAGCGGTTTTCTCATGCTAGATATCGTTTAATGATCGTCTTATTTAGAAAATATCAAATTTATTGTATTATACGACTAAAAAACTATACGGTTTTAAATAAAGCCCAAGACCAAGACTGAATTAAGGGTACCTTTTATACGAAACTAGCTATGAGATAATGATAACTTGAATGCGAAAGCAAGTTGTTTTTTTTTAAATTTTAAGAACTTATCGACATATACCCAAATTGGAAAAAATACATAAAGCCCATTTATTAATAATAACCATGTTCCAATATAAATTTCGATTTTTTGCCCCAATTTCCTAGATCAAATTATTTTGTATTTTTATACATACGTATTTCGACTACAAAGTAGTCATCACCAGTATGAAATTAGTTGGTTGTAATGATTCTCTGAGGAGATGTTACTCGTTGCTAATTTGGTGACGGTTTGCACCAACCAAAAAGCTTATTCATACTGACGATGACTACTTTGTAGTCGAAATTTATAAAATAACAAAAGAATCCTAGAATTCTCATTAATAATAATTTAAAAAAACATGATCCAATAGACAACTGTGTTAGTTTACATGTATCCACAATTATTGCCAAATTTATAAAAGAATATACTTGGTAAATAAAGATTCAATATACATAAGAAGATTAAGCAGGAATAGAATTGGAATAGTCATTGGAATCAAATATATTTTTCTCAAATTAAAATTATATATTTCAAGAGAATAATTTTTAATGAATCATCCTGTATGAATGATAATACATATCAAATAATCTCTTTAATTAATGCTATTATTTTGATAAAATTCGTTAACATTTTATATTTTATTGTCATATTTATATTTCAATTTCATCAATTCATGCATATTTCATTCATTATAATACTAATTGGATAAAAGAAGTTCTACTAATTTGATAAGATAATTGAACAAAAAGACTTGCAAGTCTTTAGATTTCAAAATGACTTAGAAATAATAATAATTTCAGAAAAATAGAAAATTTATTTCATACATAAATTTTTTTTAAGTTCCTCAGCGAGTTTCGAGTCATAAAATTTTAAAAATATTGTAATATGGTGTTTATCAAACTGTTATTATTTTAATTTTATAAATATTAGTTTTTTTTTTATCTTCCTTTTTTCTTTCTTCTGTCTCATCTATGAATGGATGAAAATTCAGTTTATAAAACAACTTGAATAAACGTGAATAAAATTTCCCCGAAAATTGTTTTTGAGATTGTGCTTTGATTGAACATTGTTTTTTATCTTATCTCAAAATTGGTAATTATACTTTTTATACTCGATACATAGAATCATCTAATTAGTGAATTACCGCAAATCCCCGTCAATTATTTCGTTCGTCCGTCATCAAGATATTTAAAATACGATAGCGTACTGCAATTTTGGTGAGGTATTTGAGACACAGAATAATTTCCAAATCGGTCAATTAGATCTAATAAATCTATGACCCAAGTTACCATAAATGATGTAAACCTTTAAACCATTAAACATACAACAAATACAAAAAGCAAAAACAACTTTTGTTTGAAACATTTTTTCCACTTTTACAAAATGTTTGAATTCGTAACAATTTTAGCAAATAAAAATTAATCTAATAACCATATACATTAATTGAAATACATATTACTATTATGTATGTATATAAAACTGTAATATATATTTGTACTTATGATTAAAGAGAATTCAAACTATATGTCGAGTATCTTAACAATTTACTGTGTTAGTAGTTATTTTCACTTTTTTTTTTATATAGAATCCGCTAATGATTGTATAAAACAAATACAATATTTTAATCGGTTCGCACATTCAATTTGTAGGTTTTTCTTACCATAATACAAAACATTATATACATATTAATATATAATATTATATACAGTAAAATACCTACATGTGTGTACTTATATACTACATATCTTATATATATATGAGTGTTTTTTAATACAAAGTATATATCTATATATATAATATACTTTAATATCAATAATCATAATAATTATTTGATTAATAAATATGATTATGTATTTCAGATAATTTCAGTTTTTTTTTCTTCACTATATTTGTGTATATAGTACAGTTTCTTAACTCGAACAAGTGAAAATAACAACAGTTTTAATTGTTTAGATAAAACCCAACATATATTTGAATATCAATGTTTGAACTATTTTTAATAATTAGCACTCACAGAATAGCCTTTGTAATACCGAAAAAAATTTAAGAAATAAAGAAAAATCTGACTTAAAAATGCCCACATAGACATGGCGAATAAAGTTCATTTTTGGGACATAACTTTTGCCATTTTTATATCGGATAAGTATGGAATATAGGAACAGAGTGTTTCGAGACAGGTTAAAAGTTTCAGGACAAAAGGGTGTTTCAGGAGATAGTCGTACAAACGAATTGCATTAAATATAAATTCTATATAACATGTGTACACGTTATTTATTTTTCATAACTTTATTTGAGAAAACCGCATAGAAACCGGGGTACCAACACAGGAACACAAAACCCATTGCACTCAGTGGTGAAATTTTATAAAACAATCATGAACGTCCAAATTTGACTTTTATTTAAAATTTTGTTGGGTTACATCCAAAAAGCTGTATCTCCGTTCGACATAAAAATTGGACACATGGAATTAAATCGAATTTTTTATTGCAATTCATCTTTACCACAACTTCTCAAATAAAGTAAATGTTTTCGTAGAATCAAGATATCTTACAAAAGAAATGTGTGCTGAAATTTTTAAGGCGTATTCTAGACAGGTTAGTTTCAGTTTACGAATCATAAAAATCGATCAATTGGGTTCAATGTATCGTTGATCCAACTGTAAACCATGGAAGACAGTAGAAAAATTCAAAAACAGAAAATGTTTATATATTTTCAAAACAATTTTTATTGAAACAATTTTTTTAACATATGCGATTTGTCACAGATTAAGTGCATAAATATATAATATATTTATAATACATATTATAGGGGAGTGGGGTGCAGTTTGTTACAATTTTTAGATCACAAAAACTATCAAATAATTTATACATTTGATTGGTTTTATCGATAGTATGTCTATTCAGCTATTAAAATATAATTGAAAAATTATTAAAATTCATGTAACTTTTTCATAGTGGACAATTTCACCAAAAAAGTCGATTGTAACAACTTACCTCCGATTTGGGGCTAGTTGTTACATCTTTGGAGCACGATGTTACGGTTGATTATCGCGAAGCATTGAAATTGCAAAGCAGTGATTTCATATTTTTGGAGTAAGCTTTGCAGTTTGTCAAAAAAAAAAACTTTAACGTTGGTTCTGTTGAACGACGTTGCTTTACTCAAAGATTTAGCTACTGGTGTTTGTAGAGATAGTTGAGGATTATATATTTATATAATACTGGTATCATATGAATTATAATACTTATTAACTTATGTGACAAAAGCTTAAAATAACATAGCTTTTTTTTAAATATGGTTGCCTTTGTTCAAGTATTGTGACATTTTTCAATTTTATTCCTTTATTAAAATTTGTTGTATTTTTGGTGGCATAAAATAATTAACAAATAGATTTTAGTCGTTAATTAACATTGTTAAATTGTTAAGACATGATTATGTGAATACATTTCTGTGAAAAACATTTATTTCCACATAATTCCGTTCGTATTATCCCTATCCCATTGCTGTGAATTGAGTATTGGTTGCACTAATTAAGCTAAGAACTTTTATTATTACACAATTCATATTATCGATTTAATTTTCCCATCCTGACTGCTAACTCTGGACGAACTAAATGAACAAATTAGCCAAATTGTAAAATGTTCATATTCAATATTTTTGTTTGCATTAGGCTTATCTTACTTTCTGGTCTATGCCACTGTAGTAACATGGATTGACTAAGGAACTGTACTAATACGGCTAAGAGTGGTTGTATTGTAGATTATAAATTTAGTTTTAGCGATATGAGTTTTTTTTCTGTTTTATTTTTTATAATTTGAGAACTGAAATATATTTTTATGAGTTAACCTTGAACCACATAGACACTACACTGACAGTCTATGTAGTGTTTTGTTCTATGTTGTACATTTAGTTATGTTGTAAGTTTTAAATGTATATGATGTTTATATGTACATATTCCCATACTCAAAACTTAAGCTTTAAATTCACAGTTTTTCACAAAATAATAATTTAAAACTAATGTAATTCTACTTTAAAACCTAAAATTATTTGTCCAGTCTAAACGCCAATGGTCTGCCACAATAGCGTTTTTTAAATCGATGCAATCACGATGAAATCTTCGTGCGTTTCCGCTTTTCATTGAGTTAAGTGAAGCCTGTCACACTAGCGTTGAAATCAACGGACGCCAAATAGATGTCAGTCTTAGGGTTAATCAAACGGATGTTGTAGCTTGTCACACATAGCGTTAGATATTTTAAATTTGTTGACAGTCATAGAAAATAGTTTGCTGTTATAAGTTAAATTTATGTATTGAGTATATTTTGTACAGAGTACTTCCTCGTTTGTTGTTATGCTGTAGTTAGGGAAAGTATATAAACCTAAATTTTTTATTTCATCCATCGACTCGAAAATCTTTCAGAATGTCTAAAAATACTAAGAAAATGCAGGTTTTGCATTCAATATGGAATGAAGAGAAAAACTTTGAATCTTATTGCATTCCTCTTTTTGGACAAAATTTTCCAAAAATATCAAGCTTTTTCTAAATTACATTTCCATTTTTACATTTTCTAAATTACATTTTTATTGGAAAATCTAAAAAACTTTTTTCTACTAGAATCTATCAATGTGAAATAGCATTGTTAAGGAAAACTGAAAATTTTAATTTTTTACTACCTTACATTAGAGAAAATCTCCAGAAACGCAAAGTGTTTTCTCTACAAACTAGAAAGGTACAGACTTTAGTCATCAGTTGAAAACTGCAGTGAATACATTCCTTGCCTTTTTTTGAAAATCATCTCTAAAATTGCAATCAATACGAAATTAATATTGAACAAAGCAAAACTTTATAGTTTTATTTGAACATCTTTGGTTCCAATATGAAAATATTATTAACTTTATAAACTCTGAAATACTTCTAGATGAAATTAGTATCAATTTTATACACACAGTATTAATCTATACTAAATATTATAAAGAGAAAACATTTGTATTTTTGTATGTAACAATTAAACTTAAAAACTTCTGGACAGTTTTACAAAAATTCACTTTCACCGTTGGGAAGCTACACCATCTCCGGGTGACATAGGCTACTTTTTATCATAACAAAAATTAAAACAAACAAAATAAAAATCCAACAAGTTTCAATCATGTTACAATTAAAAACAACAAAAAACTGACGTCCGTTCAAACAACGCACGTTTTATAAACGCTTGTGTGACAGCTATTATTTAATACAATATATAGCTAGAACGTCCGGTAAATTTCAAACTCTGGTGGGACTGCTTGTAAAAAGAAAGGAACTGACGGTAGTTCCAACGCACGTTGGTAAAAGAACCCTAAAATGTACACTATTATAAACTTTTTTTACGAAAAAATATAAGAAAAATGGGTGCATTGTTATATTAAGCTTGTAGTTGTGAAGAATATATTTGCATGATGGGTCAGAAAAACAAAAGAAAATTTATTGTTTTGGGTATGATTTATGGAATCTATACATCAACTTTGCTATACAATTACGGTCAATCGAATTTTTTTCACAATATTCTAAGAAAAAACTGCAAAATTGTTATTAATTTAATATGCAATGAGTATACAATATGAGGTTAATTTAATATTATAAAGTTTGTACCATTCCAATAACTCTAAAGGGAAAAAAGAACGATTTTGAAAATCGAATACTATTTAATACCTATTGAAAAAGTAAATGTATATTGTAAATGAGCAAAATCGGACTGTGGGCCGCAAGATATCATAAACTCTTTATATTCGTAATAATTTCAACACATTGACCCATTATTGTTATTATTATTAGTATGCAGATGAGCGAATAGGGGACCGGACTGAGTCTATATTAGGTATATTTCATATCAAAATGTCATGAACCAGGACGCAATTCCATAAAAAAACTTAAATTAAAACTGATTAAAAAACAAATAATTTATACGCTATCAAAATTTATTTCCTTTTCTATCGCTTTCTTGCACAACAATGATAAATATGTAGTTTATATGGAGATACCACCAATTGGCATCAAATTTTGGTGTTTCCCTCTTTATTTAATTAGTAATATTAAATGTACATATCTCACTTATTATTATAATTAAAAAATAATAATAACTATAGCCCGAGTTCTTTCAATAAAAGACGGTTCAATTAAACTAATAAAAAATTTTGTCCGGTCTCCTATTGATTCATTTTTGTTTGAGATTGTACGCAGGCTTTACAACTTTTGATATTTTTAACAACTTTTGTTGTAGCAATACATTATATCAGTTTTCACGAAGTATATAAATGATGTTTCCACCCGAATACTTAAAACGTCTGTAACGTTGTTTTATTGATAGAATTGAAAATGTTACACATATACCAGAAATCCACCAATAGTGCACCTACCAATTGCTAGACGAAATTGCTACTAAATATGCCACAGATGCCTTGGCAGTCAATTAAGATAAAAGAATATTATCTATATTTGTAGAAATCTAAATGGTTTTAAACGAATTTTTACGTATAAAAATTTTTGATCCCATAGAAATTCCCAAAAAAGACAAATAAAAATTTTGTAGTACGAGGTTTAAGTATGTATATATTAGGCAGATAATTTATAAATTTAGGTTGTTCTTTGCAGTAAGGATCTGTGCCATACCAATATAAATCTAAATGGAAAACATTTGTGGAATGAATAACACGGGTTTTTTGATATAGAAATTATGTTGTTTTACTAATTAATCAACTGTCATATTATTATATTTATTGTATGTAACATATTTAAATGAGTGTATTCTCACATTTTTTTAATAACATTTTGTAAGGTTTTCAAATATAAATTTCTGAATTCGACTTTATTTCAATATTCGGTATATTTAAAAAGGTTGAAGACTTTTCGTTGTATTCGAAAATGAACACTTGTTGTGCAAAGTTGTCACTTCTACAAACCGAATTTCCTACCCATAATTCGACAGAAAATTCAATTCTAAAACTACATTGTGTACAGATTGTTATAAAGGAAATGTGGGATGACAGTCAAATTTGTATAATTGATATTTTTAGATGGCCTTTACATATTATTTTATGAACATCTATAGTCATTAATTTTCTCTTTATTTTATAAATTTCTCTTTGGAATATTGAGTAAGCTGCTTATTACCTTCTCATATTTAATAGCCATAAATTGTAATTAACTCATTACGGTCACTTTTTTGGATCTCAGCCAAACTTTGGGGCAATTATTTCAAAATAATTGTGCTTTTTTCAAAATCCATTAAAGTTTTAATTTTTATTGAAAACATATTGTCTTCCGTGTAAAATGGTGAGTTTGTTTTCCTTTTTTTAATTTATTATTTAATACTAAAATAAATATTTTTTTAAATAAAAAAATTGAATTTTGAGAGTTTTTTCCTATTGTTTTTTACCTATTTCAATATCTTAAAAAGAAAAAAAAAGTTGGATTACTCAAAAAGAATGTTAAATTAAATTTGGCACAAGATTTATGTCAATAAATCAAATAGAACGCGAATAGGAACTGTTTGTCTGCGTGGAGTCTTCTGCATCCCATGTGACCGTAACGTTATTATGTGAAGGTGTGATCTCCACGGATTAGACAAAATTTATGAAATTATTAGGTAAGTTAAGTAAGTTCAATTTTGGAAAACGAAGCGTACAATAAACTGGCAAACATCATAATTTCAAGCTACCAGTCAGTAATATCGGCGGTTTTCAAAACTATACAGAAGAATATTTGACTAGCTAATAGGCATGAAGATGATTTAGTCAAACTTATAACAAATGCACATTATAGTCCAGAACAAACAACACAAAAGAGCATTTTTTGTGGGTAAACTTTTCCTGTTTCACAAAAGTTTCCCCAAAATCTGGGAAAATGTCAATGTATTTATAATTATTCTTAAATGGGAATAAAATTTGGACTTTCTACTCTTTCTCTTAACTTCTTTTTTTGTACTATGTGTTTTGGAACTTTTGCATCCCCCTCTCTATTTTTCCAATCGATCACCAGAAACTTGTCGTATATGCGGAAAGAAAATCGTGGATCATATAGTTTCTAATCTATACACATTTCTAAAATTTCTAGAACAATATACATTTATTAAGATATTAATTAATTAAAATATTATCTTTAATGATAATGTTTACGTTTTTTTTTTTCTAAAATGATCAATACAGTTGATAAGGTTTAAGATAACTTAACAAGTAGTGTTATTCAGTGTTTATCTGTTTATCTTTATATCAATTGAGTATCGAATTAATTGAACTCTTTTCTGAGTGCTTTCAATTATGAGTGATTGGAATTCCATTTTTGTTATGTTTGCAATTCAAATATATTCCCGATAAAAAATGGCATGATAATTGACCGAATGTGGAAAAATCTTATAGTTCTACTGTAATTTTCAAGCTCGTTGCTCGATTTTTAAAGAGCCTTAAACACTTTTTAATTGCATTTAAAGTTCGTTCGCCCCTGTCAATTTTCCAGAATCATTTTTTTTTCTATACATTCTAGTCAGATGCGGTTTATTCGATTTTGATGAAATTTGGTAGACATGTTTATCACATTCTGAAAATTAACTGTATAATTTTTGAAAGAATTTCACTTCCAAATATCTCCAAAAATAACAACTTACTTTCTGTATATTCTACAATAATGAACAAAAACAAGAATTTTATATTCCACTGTTGCCCTGCTTTTCAGGACCTCCCCACAATAGGCATACTTGTTGGTTTTTCGTCTCATTGTTTTCTTTTAAAATTAAATCATAGCTAACACCTGCCTCTATTTTGATACATTTCATGGTAGTAATATCGAAAATATAGTCTATCGTAAATCATCCTGATTCTCAAGTAAGTCTTTGCGCATGCCAGTCTCAATTTTGTGACTATTGACTACATACGACTCTAGAAAAATAATAATACACTAAGAAATAAATATGCCTAGTAAATAATAAGGTTTTTAACAACTTGAAAAACCGTTTTGAAGCTTTCACAATGCGGTTGATAAACTCGCCTACAATCTAACGCATGAATTATAACGGATATACGTCATATTTAAACTATAGATACGTTTTATTTACAAATTATTATATAATCATTCCAAAAAGGTAAACATTTTATATGGCATAAAATTTGTTTATAATCATAGCATAAAACAAATAAGAAGTATCTTAATGGGCATCTTGCCAGGTTTCTATTTGTATGACTAGTTATTTTTTGTTCTTATACAGACATTTTGCACATCTATATAACTGAAATTGAATCATCATAGAGTAACTTAATTAGCTTATTTCAGTAAAATCGTTCATCTATCTATCTATCCGCCATCAAGATATCTCAAAAATGAAGGTATAGCGTTTTTTAAAATTGGTCAATTGCATCCAATGAATGCATGACTCAACTTTGAAGCCAAGGGATATTAAAAGAGGAAAATTTAAACACAAAAAATATATATTTTCCTTAAAACAAACAACTAATCTTACTTTTAAATTTTCGCTTGAAACTGCTTATATTCGCTACAATATCAACTAAAATTTAGCTAGTAAACACAAATAACATCTACATAATATTTTAAAATACACTCTTATACTTATATGGACTCCATATTTAGTGTATTTTATGAACACGAATGGTTCAAACATTGATACTCAATCATATTCAGATAATTAATATAATTATTTGTACTAATACAATTATGTTTTGATTGAATATGTTATACTTGACGTATTTCTAAATATGTAAAAACCAACACCTTTTTATTAATAATTGTTCATGTAAATGCAATACGTGAAAAGAATTCAGTTTTTTTTTTAGTAACAATTAGAAGTAAAAATATTTGTATTTTATTGGATTTAAACCGGACAATAATTTATTAAATTTTAACCTTGACTAGAATATAATAATAATTTAATAATATAATTTACACCGCACTCAGTAACTATTAAAAACAATTAACTCTTTTATTATAGTTAGTTAATTTAAAATAAAATAAAAACATTGGGTAAGTAATTATATTTAAGGTAGTAGGGACGATACAGTCCAGCGGCTAAAGTATTATCTTCTACATTTTACGTATGTATAACTACCTAGTACACCTTCAGTACCAGGAACGATGGCTATATTTTTATAACGTATTTGCTAACCCAACAGACGTTGTCCTGTGTTAGTTATAAACATTGAAGAGCACATTAAACCCTTTTGCGTGTGTCCTGTTGTCCGTCTTATCGGCTTTTATGACAATTTTATGGTTATCAAATAGCATTCGGTCGTAAATAATGCATCGAATTCGTTGTGTTTGATGGAAAAACATTTGGGGTAGTTCTATAATTTGGGTTTTCACCGAATTGTTGTGTGCCCAACGTTGATCGACTTGACTTGCTGAATCGGCCAGAAAATAAATTTGCAAACATTTGTAGCTACTATCCGACGTTGGCATAAGGAATCTGTTCGATGATATATTTGACCCAAAATCTGCAAAAACAAACAGATAATAAATAGATGTAGTATTTACCTAATATTTTTTGAACATACTTACTTCTGGCTGCTTTTGGCAATTAACCGAGATTCAAGTTTGTTTTTCAATATACTTCAAGTTTGTTTTTCAATATACTTGAAAATTTATGGGTACTAATGAATGTAATGGCTCTGGTGGGGCCGTACCAATAGCTTCAATTTGAATTGGCCACTCGCACAACACAATCCGTGGGTCTCATTTTTAAACTTAAATACCTTGGAATATTAACCTATAACGTTGATTAGTCCAATAGCACGTTAATAATAATAAACTATTGACCTAACTATTGACCTAATAGTTGATTAGTCCAATTCCACGTTTTAATTAATTACAGTTCAATAGGGAATAAAAGCCATATGTTGATTTCAATTCCGTCTATTCTATAGAATTTCATTCCGCAATTCGTGTTGCCCGTCTGTTTGGCTGGCTCTTGATATCTTTGACTAGCAGTATTGCGAGTTCGACGATTTAAGTTTTTATGTCTAATTGCAAGTATTTTTAAAAAACAAAAATTCAACTGAAAACAAAATTGACAAATTATATACCAAAATGAATTTTAAAATTAATAAAAATTTTTTTTAATATTTGATATTATATTATTTCTAAATAATTTTTCGTTGTAATAGAAATGTTTTCGTCAAATAATAATTAATTCTTCATATTTTCATCTAAACAACGTGGTGAATTTTGCTGATTCTTAGCTTTACTGCGTTTAACATATTAAATTTTGATTAAATTCTGTTGGATAGTTTTTACTTAATGTGACAAAAATCATATTAAATGACTTTTTCCTATATTATGTCCATGTTAAAATTAAAAACTATTTATCTTATTTTCTCAACTTAAGACATGTCCATTTTAATCGGACAAGGATATTATTATTTGTTATTAATTAAAGAACCATCAGAAGAAGTTTCATTAAAATCCTTTCAAAGTCATTCTTCAATCCAACTACCTTAATACGTATTTTTGTTTATAAATGTATTTTACCTACTGTGTAAGTTAACCGTGTCTTTCATTTTTATGGAGGTAAATAATAATGAACAAGTGAAGATAAAATTTTACAGAGTTAAATCTTAAGATATTCGATATATGATATATGATTTGATATATGAGTATCAATGTTTGAATAATTTCAATCATTGAGTATCAATGTTTGAATAATTTCTAAAATAAAATACTATATATAATTATAATTATAGCATTCATAAAATACTATAAATATCCAGCATATATAGTTATAAATAAGCGACAAATTTGAGCTTACATTTTAGTATTTGTTACATTTTATGAAAAAGATGTTTAAACCAAAAGTAATTGGTTTTAAAAAAACAAACATTTTTTGTATTTAAATGTTTCTCTTGTGTTTTGATCATGGGTCAATAGGACCCAATTTAGTGATTTTGATCATTTACGAACCTGGTCAACTGGCAATCTCTTTTCGGTTTTGAATCATCTTGATGACAGATAGAGAGGGCGCCAATACCAAAATTTTATTTGTGCACGCAATATTTCCTAGCGTTACAAACTAAACACTGAAATAAATATACTCTGACATATTCTATACATCTACAGTATAAAAACAATCTGGTGCTATCAAAATACATCCACAATTTACATTCAAAATCGTTTCTGTGATGAATTTACTTGCAAATAATGTTTGAAAATTGACTTGTTCCTACTTATTCAGAAATAGATAGCATTGCAAAATTACACATCTACCAGGAATTAAACCTAGGTATTTCTAATTGCTAATTGGAAATGCTACTAACTACACCACAGAAGCTTGGTGTTTTATAGACAATCTCAAATGTTTAATGTGTAATATCGCCAGTCATCCTATTTTGTATGTTTGCATTATAGTGTGAGCTATCGCACAAGAATCAAACTGGAATCAATTTGCTTGTGTTCATAATAATAATAATTTGTATAAAATAATAACACATACCATAGCTGTACACTTGACCCTTTTCTTCATATGTCTCATCCTATTATTATTTTGACATATTCTGTATAATGTAACAAAGAATGATTAAAAATTGAATTGTGCTTAACTGTAGTTGGTGCCAAACATCAACAGTGCACTTGGTGTCACTTCTGACTAGCTAATTGAAAGATCCTGGTATATATTGAATTCTGTTTATCTTTTAATAAAATAGCTTAATAGATGTTCAATACTTATTTAGGTGCAAATGTCATTTTAACACTAAAGCGGATATAATGTATTAATAAAACAAAAGTTGTTCAAAGTTGTAGAATCTGACATTCGCTCACAAATATGAAACAATTTGATTGTGTTCATAGTAAAAATTATTCAAACTAACTTTAAAAGGAGATGTCAATAAAAGAATTAGCTTTGTGCCAAGAACGTTGACTTGAATAAAATCAATTCGGTTTACATTTTTGAAGTTGATTGTTACATTTGCTTGGGAACGAGAATTACTAATTGTAGAATTATTACTTTCCAGAAATCATTTAGTATTCTACAAAATGCATGGATTAAGTTGATATAAGGGTTATACATACATCTCAGCAAAACCGTAGATTTTAATCCAATTTTGATTATTTTATATTATGCAGACCGAAACCGACTTAAGTATGAATTTGTTTTGACATTCTGCCATTTTACAAAATTTTAATATAGGCATACTTTATTTACCTTCAAACGTCTTTTAAACGTTTATTTCACACTAGCAGACCCGGGCACGCGTTCCTGTGACAATGTTAGGACATATGGTATTTGTTGTGGCACACCCGTGCTAAAACTGCATCTCTCTATTCAGAACATATTTTGTTTCTATTTATTAAATCATAAATTTTTTTCCATATAAAATCCTCTCATAAGCGTAACTTTCCTCATTTAATCCGTTCTTGAAAAAAAAATTAACCTAAAACCTCTCTTTTATTAAAGTTGGAACAAATGACTCATTTTGAAAAAATTTCATTAAATTTGGTTCAGTAGTGAAAAAGTGACAAACATTCTTACATACTAACTCAAAAACTTTCGCGTTTATAATATTAATAGAATTTAGATTTAGTGATATTTCAGCTTAAATTAAAAAAAGCAGGAAAGACTTTCTTTGTTTCAAATTCATTATAATTTTGTATATCAAAGCACAAAAGATTATTGAAACAAGTATAACATGTCCAATATCTGTACGATGAGTGCTTTTTCCAGCGTTTATCTTCAAAATACGAATTAATTTAAAGTGAGTAGATTGTAAAGCTTATTACAATGACATGGTAATTAAGTGTTTTTTCTAGTTATTTAATTATAAAAATTTATCATCGCTTTTCGTTATGTTCAATAATACTTTTTTCCTTTATTCAACTAAATAAAGACACTGTACTTAATACGAGTAGTATCCGAATGTAGTTTTTTTTAACAAATTATAGGTTTTTTAACAAATTTTCCTTGATTTCATATGAGTTTGTGCAAAAATAGTTACAAAGATTGGACCATCATAAATATAAAAAAAAAATTTTAAAAAAAGGTGATTAAGGGTCAATCGAATTAAACTTAAAATTACCTTCATAAAATTTTTAAATTTATACTATATTGAATTTGTTGGAGAAATTTAATTTCAATGTGGTATATGGGAAAATTCCTGGTTCGACCGTGGAAAAAATACCATTCTACATATGAGCCTGTCTTGTCATTGCACTTCTTCACCAAGTATTTGGGTGTCATAAGTATAACAATAATATAAATATTCTTCAACATAATAAATCACATCCATCACAAACCCTCATATTTTTTTAAATGAATTGAAATATTCTTTTTGTGAAAAACCGGAATAAGACAGAATATCTCGACAAAGACGAAGAAAACCGTATACAAAAATGTTTCAAACATAGTTGCTTAAATCTAATTCACATTAATAAGCATTTTCCCTCAATTGATTTTAATATTCTTCATATTAACTTTGTTTTGTTTTTATTATTATATTTTTAAAGAACTTTTGTTGTCTTCAAAATCATGCCTTTCATGATTTCAATTACTACCCTTGAAGTATTAAATTTCAATTTTGAAAACGTTTGAACATAAAAAATCGGTCGGTTTATTATGAACAAAATATGTTATTTTTGAAATAATATATCGTTCTGAAACATTTTGTGTACAGAAAAGCTATTATGAAATAAAAGGTGTTATATGAAATGAAACAAGTTTTTAATACTGTAAAATCATATAAGTACAACGAAATTATTATGTTAATTGGAAATTTTAAGTAGGTGTAAATAATTATTACTCATAATATAATTTAATGGATAAAATTGAGAAAAACTGCATAAATAAACAATATGCTGGATATATTAGAAAAATATTTAGGATTCACAGGAAAATTTTGCAATAGGTTTGATTTTCTCACCTTGCTTATTTTTTGAGACACTGAACACAAATTTGAAGTTTTTGTGCAAAAATTGTGCCCGTAACTTTTCTGGAACTAATGTTTTCTGGAAACTTTTTGAGCAAATTTTGACCCTTTTTCAATTTTTTTTTGGTATAAAAAAAAAGTAGGCAAAATTTTGTACATTTCTTGTATAAATTTTCTTTTATGTAAGACGAACCGAATCCCCGTTAGATACTAGGCTGGATATGTAAGAAAAATTTGGGTTCAGAGAAAAGTTTTGCTATAGTTTTGATTATGTCCCAAAAAGGTCACGGAACACGAATCTGAAGTTTGCGGTTCAAAATTTGCACGTAATTTCGTTTTATGGGCAGTTTTTGATCAACATTTTTTTAAGCTTTTTCGTATATGTTATAAAGAAAACGTTTTTTCATCCCTTACAAAATTAAAGTCTTGTCTGTTGTTAAATTTCCCGTAATTTATAAGAAACGTACTTTTAATTCATATAAACTGTTATATTAATTAATAAACTGTTACACCAATATAAGGCGGGTTTGGGAGCGATTAGTCTTCCAAAAAAACAATATGTATGAAAATTGTAGGAAATTATGTCTTCTGTAATTTTGTTTGGAATGGGCATTTAGAAAATCATTTCCTTTCTGAGATAACGATTATACACTGCAAAAAATGTCAAAATTTGCTCAAAAAAAGCCCAGAAAACAAAGGGCTAAATTTTTACCACTTCAAATTCGAGTTCAGTGACCCACAAATTATGGAGGGTGAAAAAATGAAAAGTAAAGCAAATTTTTCCTTTGAGAATTCTAAAATATCTTGCCAAACATTTTACATATGTGTGAATACATCTTTTCACATATTATTTGATAATAAATATCAATCAATGTATGATGTCAGCAAAGAAAATTTTTGAAAATATAATGCTAATAATACAAATTTAAAAAAAATTATTATTCGAAGTTGGCTTAACTAATCAATTTTTGGCTAAGTGAATGATTGTCCCCCATTATTTAAAAAATTTCAATTTGAAAATAATTTGTTGCTTTGTTTTTTTTTTTTGAGTGTTGTGTAAAAACCTAAACATTTGTCTTGTGTAGCAACACAAACCACGAATTTGTCTTATTGGGTAAAGTGCAATCACCAAAAATTTGTTTTGGCCCAAACGTCATTTTCCTCAAAAATTCATTAACTAGGATACAAGTTTTGTGATTCTTAGAAAATTTAAAAACATATACATGAATAATATTTCTAAATTTTCGTTTCAAAATCGATTCGAGTTTTTTTTTTTAGCTTTTATCAAGAGGACTATCAACATTTTTAATACAAGACGTCTTTTTAATTTGGACTGGCCAATTGAAAAAAATTGATAATATAGATATTGAAATAATAATGACGATTAATAATCGTGCGATTATTTTTATTTTAATTAGCTAATAACGAAATCTAATCTTTGAAGTATTTATACTTATATTAATCTTATATATTAAGTCATATTTTATTTATGATAGCATTTGTATTTATCGTCATTATTGATTATTTTTTAATAAATATCTATAACTTCTGAGCCAGTATATCAGTTATTAGTTAATCAAATGATTTTTTAGATAATTTTTGATTTTTTTTAGAACCATAAAATATTATTTGCATCTAATAAAACGTATACGGTAAAAATCAGATGTTTTCCATTCACAAAGTAATTCTCAAATATCGTATTTGTAGATTTTTCTTTATACACAAATTTCAAATGTATTCATTTTATTTGAACATTTATTATTGAAAATGTGCCAAATATTTTGTAAAATTCAGATGAATATTGATTTTCAAAGAATACATATATCATAAACCTAATTCATGAAATGTGTTTGACATCAACATTATACGGGAATTAATTTAGAAGACGTTAAATTTTAATAGATTATTTTGATAAAAAAAATATTTACTATAATCAACTGTATTGTTTTCTCTTTGAAATTATATTGCTTTTCCATAGTACAGTGATTTTACGCTTGTCGAAAAGTATGTCCTAATCAACGCCAATTCAAATACTCGCCACTTTTGTTTTTATTTAATAGTACGTAAACGAACTTTCTGTTATAGTTTCATATTAAAATGTATCTTTCAATATTTCATTGGCATATCTTCAACTTATTCAATTGCGGTAAGAGCAAAAGTCGGAAGTTTGAAAGTCAAAACGGGAACAATACTTATTCTGTAATTTGAATGGTAGATCGCTTATTATAATACGTTTAAGGGTCCATTACATTTAAAATGCATTCATAATCCTTTGCTCGACTGCAAGTATACTCTTTGCTTGATCCCTGTACTATATATTAAAACGCTATTATTTGACCTAGGTAATTTGCGTATATTGAGCAGTTATACTTTAGTATTATTACAATAAGGCTTGTTGTCGTTTTTTCACTGTTTTTTCAATTAACTTCTAATTAAATTCTGACTGGTTTACTGTAAAAAAACTCAAGTCAAAATATCATTTGAGCCAATTTTTTACACTCTATGTTTGAAAGCTGAAATCGAAAAATTTTCTATTTTTTGATTTCAATAAAAATATTTATAAACTAATTTATAAGAATACATGGAAATACTTTACAACATGGTCTTCATAACAGATATGTGGTAGGTATTCACGACATTCTTTAAATGAGAATTCCCCACGATTTTTAAAAATGAATTTATGTCAACTATATGAAATAATCTGACTCAACAGTGGTTTTTATCTAGGTCAAAAACATACCACCAAAAATTAAACAAACTAATACCGTATACCAAAAAATTTATTTTATAAAAATTCTTCAGAAAAGGGAACCGCCTTCAAAAAAATTTACAAAAAGTAAAAAATAATTTTTAAATAAAAACTTCTATAAACAATTTCCTTGTTACCAATTACCTTTATTACATTTGTCAGTTTACGCCAACCTACCAATTTTTGGCAATAATTTTTTTAATTTTAAGTCCATTTTTTTGAAGGTAGTTCTTCTTTTTTGAAAAATTTTTATTTTCCACTCATGCGTGTAATATACAACAATCACTTTTGGAAGGAATTAATCACTAATAATGGTTTTTGATCCTTCATGGTACCATCCTTAGGATATCTTCTTACCAAAAAAAACAAAATCATCAAAATCGGTTAATAAACGACGAAGTTATCTGCGAACACACATAAAACGCTGCAGAATTGAGAAACCTCTTTTTTTTTTAATCGATTAAAAATCTTGATTGAAATCATAGGAGGATATTGATTTATTTTTCCAAAGTTTTTTCGTCTTTGTAAGGCCTAAGCAATAAAAAATAATATTTACTAATAGATTTTTAGTAGTCAGCTAGTTTCCGATGTAGTATACTTTTTGGAAGGAATTAACACTAATAATGGTTTTTGATCCTTCTTTCTCTTTAGGGAGAAGGATCAGATCCTGGTTTCCTTATCATGGTACCATCCTTAGGATATCTTCTTACCAAAAAAAAAAATAAAAAGAATCATCAAAATCGGTTAATAAACGACGAAGTTATCTGCGAACACACATAAAACGCTGCAGAATTGAGAAACCTCTTTTTTTTTTAATCGATTAAAAATCTTGATTGAAATCATAGGAGGATATTGATTTATTTTTCCAAAGTTTTTTCGTCTTTGTAAGGCCTAAGCAATAAAAAATAATATTTACTAATAGATTTTTAGTAGTCAGCTAGTTTCCGATGTAGTATACTTTTTGGAAGGAATTAACACTAATAATGGTTTTTGATCCTTCTTTCTCTTTAGGGAGAAGGATCAGATCCTGGTTTCCTTATCATGGTACCATCCTTAGGATATCTTCTTACCAAAAAAAAAAGAATCATCAAAATCGGTTAATAAACGACGAAGTTATCTGCGAACACACATAAAACGCTGTACAATTGAGAAACCTCTTTTTTTTTAAATCGATTAAAAATCTTGATTGAAATCATAGGGGGAAATTGATTTATTTTTCCAAAGTTTCTTCGTCTTTGTAAGGCCTAAGCAATTAAAAATAATATTTACTAAAAGATTTTTAGCTAGTTTCCGATATATTACCTGAAAGCGGTGCGAAATATGATTGCAAAATCCGATTTTATGCAAAAAAACTCTAAAACTACTTATTTAATCGATATATGGTTATATGGGTATATATGATATATTGGATCAAAATTACTTCATATGCAAAGCTATTTCGATATTTGAGGCAATTTTTCTCTAGGGGAGGTAATCATTACATAAAAAGAGGAGGGCCGATCGAGCCGATTTCATGCAATATCTTAGAAACTGGTTATCCATTCGTAAAATAAGTGTTTTTGTAATAATCCTTAAATCAATTTTATTTTTATTTTTTTAATTTTTCGATGATTTTATAAAATCACGAAAACAAACTTCAAAAACTTAAAGAAATTTCGTAATAACTTTACAGTACTACCAATATTAATTAATCTTAGAATGGTGTAATTTAGTAGCATATCAACTTATCATTGTTTTTTCCAATGGGGCATAGAAATTATAATATTATACGTCTTTATTACATTATAATAATAAAGACGTTTGCATACTGTGTATATAGACCATATTTGTAATTAATTTAATCATCATGACATGTGTCTGTCAAAAATATATATTTTTTGATTTAAGAAAGCAGGCATTCATGAAAAGTATATATCTTCTGAATAAATTTAGATAAAAATTATAAAGATGATTAATTAATAAAATGATTTGTTATCATTGTTTAAGATAATTTTCCATTAATATTAATTACGTAATACATATTTAGTAAAACATTGAGCAGGATCTGGAAGTATTTGAGGATTTATTATAAAAATTCAGTACCATATTATGGTATTTAGAATAGCACAAATATTAAGAATCCGAATGTTGCTGGATCAATTTTGGTCCATTTGTCTTTAACAACAGTGGTTTTCCTGGGCTTCTTTTTTAATGGGCTGTACGATTTGGAGTCAATTTTATGATCATATAAAATGTTTCATGTAAAATAGACAAAAATAAACATTTGTTTTAGGCGATTTAAGATTTAAAAAAAAGTTACAACATTCTCGAATACTTAAATTTCAATACTATAAATATATGTCTCTACCAAGGTTTTTTCTTTGCCAAAGAATATTTTTTTCGAACTACTATCATCAAATGTAGTATGATAAAAAAAAGAACTATTTTTAAAAATATCAGAGATTCCAAAGGTATTTATTTCCAACATATGAACATGATAAATCCAAAATTCATAAAACTAAGACATTTGAATTCTTTTGATTATTTTGAAAAATCTTTGCTTTCGTATTATAACTTTAGAAGTACAGTTGAACATAATACAAAAAATTCTATCATGGAAAAAAATAAATAGATATATGTAAAAATTTATCTTTTTTCGAGTATTTTCAAAAAGCTATAAAATATTCAGTATAATCTGAGTAATCCATTTTTAATAATGACAATTTTGAGTTTAATCTTATATCTTACAATCTTAAATCGCTTATTGTAGTCAAACGGAGCCGTTTTGTACAAAAACAATTGTGATTCAAAAGTGTACATTTTTTTCCACATTTTATATAAAACAATCATTAAAACCAAACAACTCTTCTAGCCTGTCGAAAAAATGTAACGAAAATTTGAGCTATTCTTAACACCATTCCATTGGCAAAATGTGGTGATCGATTTTTAACCATACCCAAGCATCTCCAGGCTCTGCTCTTGTATTAGTTATAGTGTTAGGTATGATGTATAATGTACCTATGATATGATTAAATTAGATGAGTGTTTCATTAATACGTCAGATTGAATTAATTAAATAATACATAAAATCAAGTAATGGTTATTACGTATAAATTTTATGACACATGTACTGGTTTCTATATTAATACCTTATTGAAGCTTTGGGACTAGGTGATCTATATCAGCGGACATATGGACGAACATTTTTGAGGCAAGGAATGCTTGTGAGATTTTTGTCATAGGTTTAGTTGCCATTATAAAAAATATTTTATAAAACTATATACAAATGTTAGTTCATAAAATAAAACATCGGAATTTATTGGTTATTTTTACAAGTAATTTGTAGTTAATTGAATATTTTTGGTCCAAAGTTACAAAATTTTAACTTTAAAACAGTCATATCCATGTCCATAAAATGAAAAACAGTGTAGAAGTTGTACACAATGGTAGAATTTATAATAGCAAATATATAAATAGATGTTTCTATGGTCTTTAATAAAAATAAATGAATACTTTTTGTTAATGAATGTTTTAGAAGCGTTTTAGCTGCTAAGGCCATGTACATATAAGTGTGACGTAATTTTTATGTTGTAGGCATTCCAACATGACAGACGCATTTTTGTATATTACAGAAACACGTTGTGATGCGATCGCCTAAGTTGACGCTTCTATTATGATGATGAAGACATTAAAATCCATAATCAATTCACCATTAATTTAATACTGTTTCAATCGCCAGCGTAATTAATGTTACATTATATTATTTTTCATTTTTTTATTGAACGTTCATCATTCTATTCGAAATCACCTGTATAAATTACAAACCGATTCAGTAAACTGTTAAAAATTTATTGTAATTTTAAAAAAAAAAGTATTTTACATGTAATCTTATGGAAATTCGTTAGTCGATCAGATTAAATTTATTTTTATTAACTGATAAAAATCTACCAGGAATTTCAAACATTTATAACTTATAAGTAATAATAATAAGTATAATAAGTAACTTATAAGTAATAATAATAAGTTAATAATAAGTATATTAGAAAACTAACTGAGCACAAATTTATTGAAAATCGCTAAACAGTCTTGGAGAAAAAAAAATTAAAAACTGGCTGATAATGTCGTTTTATTGGCAAAACTATCACCAGGTGAGACCTACAGTCACTAACAATTGTTAGTTGTAACTCAATTTCAAATCATTTTTAATTCGTTTAAATAAAATTTGTGAAATATTATTTTGCTCTGCCATCAGTCCAGACATGATTTTGACAATTTTTTAAAGTGTTATAGTATTTTAAAGATAACGAACGCAAGTTATCATAAACACTGTGTATAAAATAGAGCGCAATATATCATATTTGACGATTGTACCAACGTTATAATTGGACCTCTATTTTACGGTGTTGGCTAGTTGATATTAATTAAATCATACCCCTAATTATTCGTAATGTATTCTAAAATAATTTAACAAACTACATGTAAGTTTTTTTATAAAATATTCAAAATATTGATAATTTCAGATAAAAAGGTGTTGAAAACAAAAAATTATTTATAATTAATTATAACTTACGAATCTAACATTCAATGAAACTGAATTAGAACATTTCCTTTATTTTATATAACTATAATCGTCATCTGAAATAATAAATTCATTTCATACAGTTTTTCCCCCACTTGTACCTGCTGCAAACACCCTTAATTTCAGTGGTATATTTTCGTAGGAAGAATATAAGTATGTATGTGATTCACTTTACGAAAGAAATCCCTATAAGAACTAAACGTATTCAATTACAATATTATATTTTTAATAAATATTGTATATCACCCTGTAAACTGCATGATGCATATGAACTATTTGTTCTGTACCACAATCCTTGGTACCACCTATATAATTAATATTCAATAACAAAAAAAAAAAGTTTTATAAAATAAATTAAAAATAAACATTTATGAGTATTAGTAATTCAACTATCCTGTATTGAGATACATTTACTATGATTATATCAGAATACAAACATAAACATTGCGTTATTCTACAACCATTTAATTTATAAAAACTGGCACATCCTTTTTTCAACTGACTTCAAAAAAAGAGATATATATTTTTATTCATTTAAGTAGTCTTAAAAATCAATTCAATAACCTTTTATTTTCAGTTTCACCTAATTCTGTGTCAGTAGTCAAATGTTTAAAATTAAATTTGACCCATTTCCTAGTATTTAATTTAGCAGACCAACATTTTGGATACATATAATCAAAATTATGATATAATTTAATGCAAAACTATTATGGTGACAAAAAAAGGTTCACCGCTTTTTTCTACTTTCATATTTATCAACTTTAAAAGTTTTCTACTGTTGTTTTACTACTTTGTTATTAATAAATTATATTATTAAAATTTTTTATTTTATCTGAAGCGCAATCACAATAACCTAAGATTTCTCAAAGGACTACCAGTCTATGCTTTAAAATGAATCAATTCATGCCTAATTAATCTCTAATAGATCTTATGTATGTCCAATAAAAATATCAAAATCCATTCTCTAGTATTCCTTGGCGTAAATTAAAATATGAATGCAATATGTTTCATTTGAAAATTCATATAAAAATTGGTCATTCAAAAGCAATTTTAAGTTCGCATTTGCATATCTTTACACATCCAAGAAAATATGCCACTCACTTTAAGTATATATATATATATATATATATATATATATATATATATATATATATATATATATATATATATATATATATATATATATATATATATATATATATATATACTAAAAGTGGGTGACATATTTTCTTAGATATGTAAAGATATGAAAATACGAACTTAAAACTGCCTTTGAATGACCAATTTATATATGAATTTATCGTCAAACGATGGCTTCCGAAATGTTCTACTAGTAATGTAAGTTCTCCTCATTCATCAGGAATACCATATATAATTAAGACCACTCACTCAATTACCTTAAACGACATTACGGCCACTTACTTCACTATAATAATCAATAATCAAAGGCCACTTACTCCATTATAAAGCCCCACGTAATTGCGTTTATTCTTTCTTCATTTGAATTACATCCAACGTTCTTTTACATTATTATCCTGTTAAGAATTGTGGGTAATGTAACCGTATCCGTCTTTTGTAACGAACTTTGCCAACATATATCAATTGTGAAAAAGGGAGTCTACATAAAATCCACAAGCGAAGCCTTGGCGATTACTTCGTATTTATTCATTCAACGACAATATAATAGCCAAAATACCACAGCTTGGATTTGAGTACATAGCCTCCCAGCCAATGCAACCAAATACTTAGACGTGTTCAATGCCTTAAATCGCACGATCACTAGTTTGGAGGAATAGATAAACTCGAAAAGTTTAAAATCAAATCCATCACAATCTCTCAGTCTATAATTAATTAATTCAAACCAATAGTATATAAATTATTATGCGAACAATATTATGTGTGTACAATGTAGATAATTTGTATTTGTTTTTGTGATGAAAGACACCTTGGCAAATAAAATGATACATCCCACTTCAATTGTTCATTAAAATCAATTTTTACACAAACAAATGTATAAATTTATGTGTCACACAACGTTTGTATTCAAGTAACTTTATTTCAACCAAATAATTATAAAAATAATGTTTTGTGTAAACAAATTTATTATAAAATGTATCGGGTTTGTAAATGGGATTCAAACTAGAATCTATAATTAACAATTTCTTATTCCTATAAATATTGTTCCTGAGAAAAATAAACTTTTTCATACAAATAAGTGTTAATTCTATATAAAAAAAACTATTAGAAATACTTAATGATATAAATGTTTCGTTGGTGGAAGAGGTGGGAAATATGATCTTAAAAATAATTTATTATTAATTAAAATAGTATGAAATAACTTGGGAAAATAATTAATTTAACGATTGAAAATTTGAGTAATCGTATAGTCAAAGTATGGAGCACTCTACACCAATGTGAAGTTCGCCTCCCATAGGTAGAATTTTTTAAATTATCTTAAATGAAACATTTGCAAACATTTGCATAACTTTTTTTTCGTTTGCACGGGAACCATTTTTAAGAAAATTGAAAAATAAATATGGGGGGATTCCCCGTTGGTCAAGGTGTTGTAATTTTTTTACCTGAAACGTTTGCACATCTTTATCACACATTTCCACTCCCTTTCATCCATTCCATGTTTGTTTTAACTTTCCACGAACCTTGAAAAATTAAATATGAAGTTGGTTCTCATTGATCGAATTTTTTATATATTTTTACATATTTGCACACGTTTGCACACCTCATATTTTCGTTCGCACAAGTACCAATTTTCAGCAAATTTCACAACAGAAAATTTTCTTAATAAAAACCAATAATATGTTGTGTTGTAAAAATACTTTATAATGGTATTATTTTCCAACTGAAAATTATTTTTAAATTCTTAACCAAATTAGATTTTTGTTATGTTCCAAATCAGTAAAGATAATAAAAAAATTATATAAAACATATTCTGTTAATAATTACATATTTATGAAGTATTTTATTACGGATTTATGCAAAAAATTTTCATATTTCACAAAACATTACTGAAATTAATGGCTTGAACTGAAAATAAAAACGATATGCACTGGTATAAAACGTAATATTTTGTAAATAATTACTATAAAATAATTTATAATGTACTATTTTTAAATATTACCAAAATGAACTTTGAACAAATTCGATATTCATTATTTGCCAAAACAGGGATGAAAATAAAGGAAATTATTAAAACATATTCTGTGCACAATTTATAAAATTTATGACGTAATATTTTAACAATGAAAAGGCATCTTAAAGATGATGTTAATACAAAAAATAATGGAGATTTATACAAAAAGTAATTGCAATCAAATTTTAAGCTAAATTTGATTTAAAATTGTGGCAAATTTAAACCGGTTACGAAAAAATGTTGCAAACAAAAGTTTTAAAAATTTTGATGAAAGTTCCTTCAATAGTTACTAGCATTTAAAATCTTAGACTAGAGTTAATATACTCTGACATATTTTATAATACAATATGTTGAGATATTTGTATCATTATGCATTATAATATTAGATTTGAGCCCGCCTTCAAAGTTTAAATTTCAGTTTTCCTACTACTATTATTATGATTGTTGAACAATAATAGGTTACCAGGTTCGTCACAAAATATTTCTGCTAAAATAAATAAATAAAAACTTGTTTAACAGGTTTGCCCTTTTGTGCATGATTTGACCTTCTTTGTAAAAATATAAACATATATATTATTAGTAATCAAAATATAAAATATGGCTATTATTATTTTTTTTTTTCTAAAATATTTTAGTAGTTTTTTGTGACCATGACAGAAATGTTTCGAATATAAAACTGATCATTGTTTTAAATTCCTCATACAAAAAAAAGTGTTGATTAATTTTATATAATTAAAAATAATAATTCTATTATAAATATGAAAATTATTATTTTGTCTCAGCCTAAACAAAACATTTGTCGTTTTTAAGATTGAAAAACATAACAAAATTGACTACAAGAATGAATACCGAACTTTCCCGAAATGTATGTTTACATTTAAGTACTTTTTTTTAATCACATAAAATGTTTTGTAGACTAAGAACAATTAGACTACATAATCTAACTTAATTTTTTTCTCGATTTAATATTATAATTATTTTCTAAGCTTTCAAAATTATCGAAAATCACTTAAAATAAAACTAGATCATGCATGTACATAAAAATTTTCTTCAAAATTTGATGAATAGAACACGAAACATCGGCATTTAATTAAAAATATCCAATATCGACTGTATTTACTAAAATAGTTATATCTCTGGAACGGCTGGAGCGATTAAGTTGAAATTTGGATTCTAGATGACAAAATACATATTTTCTATTACAGCTTAATTGATAGTACCGTATAAAATAGCAAAAACCGTCGTACATAGAGAAATATTATAAATTTAGTATTTTTTCCATCTCTAATTATTGATATGACATTGAGTTTTCTCATCCAAAATATTATCCGCTGTTAAAGGTATCATTTGTACCTGAATGTATAGCAGTTTGTATCATATTTATGATTTTGTTACATCTATAAATTCTAAGCCATTTAAAAAAAAATTATTTTGTATATTAATATTACCAAAATTGATTGTGTTGATATCACTATTTGATTTCTAGCTCAAACAACTACTGGAGGATAATATAATCAGATAAGTGCTCTTCAACTGTTTCGAATGGGAAGATATTAGTCACATTTGCAGAGCAAACTTTTCTTAATTAAATGTAAATATGCTCTACATAAGGTGCTTTTTCGGTGCTATTTTTTACGTGTTGCAAAATAAAATTAGGTGCTCAATTTTTTAATTACTAAAATTTAGTCATTATGATGCACTGTTGCCGTGAAACCACGTTGGCAAAACAATGAGAAAAATAATTTTTATAGTAAAATGTAAGTACCTGAATTAGGCGCTTTTTAGGAGCTTTTATGGTGGCATTCAATAAATAAATTTATTCAAAATTACCATAAAATATACTTCACTGATTCACTAAAACTTGAATCACTACTAAAAAAGTGGGTATCAGTGACTTCTTGAAACAACAAGAAAAAATATTACAAATTGAATTTAAATATGCTAAAAATTAGGAACATTTCAGGTGCTTGTTAGGTGCCGCGAAAATAAATAAGGCCTTCTAATGTTTAAGTTAAGGAAAACTGCGTCATTAAAATGCTCTGCTGACTTAATATCACACTGACAGAGCAATTCTGAAATAATAACTATAATATGTAAGTCCTATATTAGGTACCTTTATGGAGTTCCTTCAATACGCCAATCGATATTACGAAAAAAATCCATGCCGCATGACATTTTCTCCAGTAATTCATTTTCACCTATCACCTATTTTTTGGTAACTTTGATTAAAACGACTTATTGAAGGAACACCATAAAAGCACCTAAAAAGCACATAATTCTGGTACTTTGATTATATTACAAAAATTATTTTTTCACATTGCTGTGTCAGCGTTAATTCAGGGTTCAAGTGCATCGTAATACCTTGCTAGCTTGATTATTATATTAAGTTACTATAAATTAAATTAAATTTTTCCTTTTAATATATGAACGCATTTTGTGTAAAGCTTAAATTCACAATTTTTGGTATATCGAAATTCGATAATACTAAAAGCAGTTATATTTTTTTAAAATTTCATCCTTACAAAATCAATAATTTATTTACATTGGATAAACTTTAAATGTTTGTGTTGAGAATATTAACGCTTAAAACTTTTCTTTAAAAAATTTTTCAATCAAATATATTAAATTATATATATCCATAAAATTTAAATAATATATGTTTATAATTAGCTATATTTAATTAGTAAAAGACCTACCCACATGTTTTTTTATTAGTTTTCGGCATGCAATAGAAAATTTTTATGAAACTGTATAAAATTATATTCAAAAATTTATTGTCCAATATAAAATCAATAAATATAATTTATTAATTTTTAATTTAATAAATAATATTTGTTAATATTATAATCATTTATAAATTCTAATAGTATTTACCTATAGTGTTTATTTATATCGACATTTTTATTATTACAGAAAAAGAAATAAATTTTAAATAATTTTGATAAATTTTTTAGAAAATGGTTGTGATGACAATTTGAAGTATTTTTAAAGTGAAATCTTTTTTCTTTTACTCATATTTTAAAAAAATAATTGATTTGTAATATTTAGTAAAGAAAGGACGTTATCTAACAAAAATTTATTCCAAAATTACCGCAACTACTCCTTGAACCTCTATATATGTTTAAATAAGAGGTAAATAAATTTTCGATTTGTTTTCCCCCAATTTTCTAGATCAAATTATTTTGTATTTTATAAATACGTATTTCGACTACAAAGTTGCCAAATTAGCAAATCTCCTCAGAGAATCATTACAACTAGTAATTCATACTGATGATAACTACTTTGTAGTCGAAATACGTATTTATAAAATACAAAATAATTTAATCTACGAAATTGGGGGGAATCGAAAATTTATTCGAAACAACCTAGAGTTCTCATTTCATATTAATGAAGCTGTATTTTTATGCTCGATGTGCATAGAATATGTGAGAGTATATTAATTTTAGTCTAAAATTTGCAATGCTAGAAAATATCCATTGTACGAACTTATATAGGTGTTCATAGAATCTAGATAATAATTCAAAAATGAAAAGAGATAGGGAATTAAAATTTTGATAAATGAGCTAAATCCGTTCATTGAATCCAATAGATCATTGACCCAACTTTTAAACCATAAAAAATAGAAGAAATATTTAAAATCAAAAAATATTTGTTTCATTAAAACAAACAACTTCTGTTTTAAGCGTTTTAAATTCACCACAGTTTCAGCACAAATTTAGCAAGCAAACACATATGTTATTTTAATTCATATTAACATTTAACGAGCAGTTTGAATTTCGATACTGAGACATATGTCGTGTTTCTAAACAATTAACAATGGTAATTGTTATCCTCACTTTCTTAGCACATAGTTTATTTTTGTTCACTTGAATTCTGTAACGAAAACTTCTGATGTTAGATAAATATCATAATCGAAGCACAATGTAATATCAATAGAAATTTGTCTTTTGAGTGATATGCAATCACCAAAAATTAATTAGGCGCCCCTTACCCGTTATAATTGAAATTTTATGAACCCATCTGGAAGTATAACCTATCAAATAAATAAATTTTCCAAATAGGTTTATAAATGTCGTTCTCAGGCAACAAAGATTAAATTAATATAGGTTTTCCTGGAACCCGGATTTAAAAAAATTAAATTCGTCATAGAACAGAGGTCTAGCATGAAAAATAGGTGTATCGCTTCGATTTTTTTTTATAAAAACGATTTTAGAAGTCCACAAGTTTTTAGTTTTAAAACCATTTTTAATCACCAATTTGCAGTACAAAATACTATAGGAATATGTATGTTTATGATATTAAATCCTTATGAAGCAATATTTTATTAATTTTATATTTTAATCATTAAAAGACAAATTTAGGGCGGATTGATAACATTATATTTATAATGGTCTTTTTTTTATTTACTTTTTGTGAGATTTTTATTCCCTTTAAGCCGTTGCCCGGAGAGGATTATATCAACCTAATTTTGATCATATTTAAATCAATTTCGAATACTTTTTTATGTTATTTCAAGATGCCACTACTAGCTTAACACTATTTTAGTAGTGATTCATGTTAGTGAATCAGTGCAGTAATTTTAATTGTTATTTAATCAAACATTGATTTATTGAATGCACAACATAAAAGCACCTATTTCTGGTACTTATATTATAATAGTTTTTTTTCACTTTCCTCTACCAGCATGATTTTACGTCAGGAAAGCATCATACTGACTTAATTGTCTTAAAAATTTGAGTACCTACTTTTATTTTGCAGCATCTTTTAAAGCACCTTGAGCAAATTTAAATTCAATTTTGAATACTCTGCTAGCTTAACTTGTATGATTATATCAAAATTATGTTTTTGTTTTTGTACATACTGGAAATCTTTAATATAAATTGATCTAGTTTAGTTTTCGCTTGTAGTAGGGGTTGCACCGTCACATACAATACAATTAGGCGATTTTCGTAGTTATATTGTTAAATTATTTGAAAGCAGATTGTGAGATTGATTCTGAAGATGCCTATTCAACTAAGCCTACATTACTACTACTGATTATTGTGAAAAACGTTTAAAAAACTCATAATTTCAATTATTATTTTGATTAAATTCGAATTTTCTTCTTTTAAAGTAGCCATTATATATACCCTATGATTTATCAAATTTGGTTCAATTTTCAAATTGATTTATTGTAGTGGTACCTCAACTTTATACTTTAACTTTTTCAACTTTTTATTATGCAAAGTATAAACTTATAAACGATTCTTTAACTGGAAAAATACATTTATACATATATACAGAAGTTATAAACGTAATAATTCAAATAAAGTAAAACTTGTGATGGCATCTCATGAGAATTCACTAGTTTTAGGTGTTTTTTATATGAATTATTGTTATTTTAAATGTGTATGCATACATATAAGGTAGGGCACAATTTATATCATTTACGAAATTACTTTGTTTACAAATTTTTATGAAATACATTTATTTTTTGAAAAAAATTATATTTAATTGTAGGTGAAAGATGTCTTCTTAATTGTTAAAAATTAAATTTCGTAGTCAATAAATTACAGATTTCTATTAAACATTATAAAATCGTTTTAAGGGACAGTCAATAACAATAGAAAATTTCAAAATAAAAGATATTTAAGAGTGATTCAGTAGAAAGAGAAAATATTTGCATTGTTTAAGGTCATTCTGGTACAATTAAGGTGCGATCTACGAATATATGAGGCTTGATTTAATTTAGTATACAATTTGTACCGTTAAAAAATATTCAAAGCAGAAATAAAGCTTTAGTAACGGTGTTCAAAAAATCACTTTAGTAGTGCATGCTAGTGTTTCCGTCTCCAAGTCTATCCGTCATCGAGATAGCTCGAAAAAGAAAAACAAAAAGCGAGTTGAAATTTCAGTGGCCTACACGAGACCTTAAATGAAATTTATGTTTTTGGATGAGCAAAATTGGTGTTTTTGTGCATTGATCAAGTTATTAAGTCAAGTAGTAAGTTGTTTAGTTACTTGACGTGTATGTCAAGCAACATTTTAGTCAAAGGTTTAGTAAAGTTGTTTGATCAAACAGTTCAGTGGAAATCTATTTTTACGTGCAAGTAGAACCTATTTTTTATGTTAATGATGTAAATTCTATTACATGACTGTAACTGTTTACACAGTTTTAATAAATTAATGGTTACTTGACTAAATAATCAAAATAAATTAGTGTGAACGGTTTTTGATTAAGTGTAAAGTGATTAACACTATAAGAATAAAATATAATATATATATATATATATATATATATATATATATATATATATATATATATATATATATATATATATATATATATATATATATATATATATATATATATATATATATATATGTATATATAAAATGATTGTTTGGTATCTTAGTTGTCATATTCACTTTTTTTATGAACTCGTTATTTGCTTGGTCGTATATTACCCCGTCGCTTCCACCAAAATTAAAATTATATTTTATAATAAAAAAATTATTAATTCTTAGTTATTAAATAATTTTTTTAATTAAACAAAAATCTTTAATATTAAATTTATACTTATAATAAAAATTCTTAAATTAAATTTTACTAAATATTTTAACTTTTTGACGGCATAAATGAAAATTAAATGAAAAATCGACTATTTCTCATAGATAGAATTTTTTTAACGATATTTGCTTGAATGTTACGCAATAGAATAATCGATTTTTACTAAATTCTGACATTTGTTATTATTTAACTTCTTTACTATAATTTTAATGAAAGTAAATAAATAAATATTTAGTTTTAAACTAAAATTTTTCCTATTTCTTAAAATATAATACTTTTTGAAAATGATTAGAAATATTTTATAATAGAATAGAAATTGGTAGATAAATATTGTATTAAATTTTGCTATATATATATATATATATAAATATATATATATATATATATATATATATATATATATATATATATATATATATATACCTAAATAAAAAAAAATTGTGTTATTTAAAGCTTCCATAATTTTCAAGCTTTCCGAATTACTTTACAATAAGTTGTTGTATTCCTTATAAGAGACTTTTTTTTATTGTAAGGCATATTATTATTATATTTCGTTGTAATAGACTAGAATTCTTAAAAATGTCCTCCTAATATTATTTTAAAAATGAAATTCGTTCAAAACTATGAAGGATGCAAATTATTAAAAAAGATCTTAAAACACAAATACGCATTAGCATTCCCGGTTTTATTTGTATAAAACTCTAAAAGTTGATGCCAAAAAATTTATTTTTGTATTTTAAAATATTATTGTTCGCAATTAAGTTATTTTCATAAAGTTAGTGTTTTCGAAATGAGTTTCAAAAACAGGAATTTCGAAATTTTACATCTAAACGATAATCATTTATTGTTTTAATGGGGTTTATTTAATTATTGCAGCATAATTAATTTTTGATATTAAAAACAAAAAAAAATTTTAAATCCTACTTTCATTTCTTTTTCCATATATCTTTTTCCAAACCTATTTTTTTAAGCGATCTCGAAAAATTTATTATTTTTTACAAATATCTGAAAAAGTCATCAAAATCTTTTTCTAGAAGAATTTTATAAACTATTTTTTAGATTTCTTAGAAAAAATTTAAAATACTTTGGATATCCAAGATTTTATTTCTTACTCGACATACAGTTTATTTTTATTTTTTTGTTATTTCACATTTTATTTGTTATTTCTATTTATTAAAATCAAAATTTTGTTTTGTGCCACACAAAAATATTAATTTTAACGCGTAACAGTTATGATTCAATGTATGTGGTCTTTGTTGTGACATAATTGTGTTACAATGAGTGAATATTTTCACGTTTCTAATCTTTATAAATTTATCATTTAGAATAAAATTTGAATAAGTAATGTATTACGAATAGAAAAGTAATATAATCTCTAATATTTTACAAATCTAAATAAACTACATGTTCTTAACATTTATTTACGATTTGGGTGTTCTTTTAAATTCATTACTTACATCTGTTTACATTAACTGTAATATTAATAGAATGTCATTCAAAATGAAAATCAGTTATATAATATAAAATTAAGTAAACAATAATTATTGAACATTGTATTTTGTTCAAACTTCTAAAGCATTTGCTGTTTTTCGATCTGTTTCTAATAATAGGATATAAAAAAGAATTGTCCAATTGACAGTAAATATGGTGTCGATTTCAACGTTTCCGTTATATGGAATTGTGATGTAAAAGATTTGTCTATCACCGGCTGGCTTCTCATTGTAAAATCTAATGAAATTATCTAACTAATCGAGACAGATCAACATGTCAAAAACTTCCCGACGCATTGGGCAAACATTTCAGAATCATTGGACAAATTTGGGTGTATCAAAAATATAACTAACAGTAAGAAAATCTGCGATACGTTGTCAAAACGTAATAAATTGAATCCATTTCTCAAGTGATTAATTAAGTAATAAAAAAAGCTGTTGTAAAAAAAAAATATAAAAAATTAAAATAATAATTTTGAAACTTTATATTTGAATTATAAAATTGAATTAGAAAAACAAAGAATTGGGATTTTGGATTATTATCAATTAAAAAGGAAGCAAAAGCTACGCAAAGTGGGAAGCTGACGAACATGTTAAAATGAACCCATTTATCACTCGATCAGTGTTAATTATGCGATTACCCAATTCCGTGAAAAGTGCTATTACGTCAGAAGCTTTAGGGGTTTTAAACCAAATTGAAGGATAATAAAAAAAAAACAAAAGCTTAATTTCAACAGATTTAAAAAATTTAATAAAAACAATTTTGAAGTATTAACAATTTAAATAATAAAAAATGCATAACAAGTAAAATATATAAAAAATTAAAAAATTTAAACTAAAAAAAAAAAAAAATTTATAAACTTTTACTAAATATTCGAAGCTTAGCCTATCTATTATTTATTTATAATACAAAATAATTTACAAATGAAACAATAACCTACAATAATTTACCTAAATGATATAATTTGTGAATCTAACAAATGAATTAAAGATTACAAGGTTTAGACTAAAATTATTCACTATACAATAATAAACGAAAGTTTCGAAGTCTTAAAACGACAATTAATAAAAAGTTTTCAGAGTTTTCAGCGTAAGGAATCAATTAAAATTTGAAAACAAATGCGTACCATGTAGAAACTTATGCAAGAAATAAAGTATATGTGAATTACTAATTATATTTAACTGCATAAAATTTAAATAATTCTTAATACATACTATCGATTGACAAATCTCGAATGTTATATATGTAAGAGTGAAACACGTTTATTTAATTGATTTTGTTTAGCACATTGGAAAACCAATTTTACTTGTTTTCAGTTAATTAGGCTATTTGTTAAAAATTACTCTACGAAAGTCTGACAAGAGCCGTAGAGCACACTGAATGCTAAAATGGCTTTTGTGAAGCTGAGCGAGGCTACTAGTGATATAAAGAAGAATCGAATAGAAAACAGTTTTGAATAAAGTTCATAAAATTAAATACTTATGATCAACACAAATTTATACGACTTAACATGTCATACAATAATTATTGTCAAAATTATTATTATTTACACATTTTCATATATTAAATTTTCATTTCATATTAAATCTCTTTTCTGTAATAATCCAATTTTTTTTCGTCAATATTTCCTGTCATAAATATTCGTATAAATTGAAATAAATTATTTATAGAATTGGATCGTGGTATGTTTTCTTGTATAATAAACTCTGTTAACCAAACGCCTCCTTCATAAAATATTAAATTTTTAAAAATCTATTCAAGTTGCTTCTAATAAGTAGCAACTTATGGATTTATGTAGATCATAAATATTTAAATAATATGCATTTTCAATGTGTTTTACATCCTATTTTGTATACTTTAGCTAACAGAAACTTCTAATTAAATGTGAAAGATGTAGAAAGATCACGTAGTTACTACACCAATAATTAAAATTAAAATTATATTGTTAATTCGAAAAATGGTTAGATAACATTAAATGACTATCTTATCTATAGAATGACAATAAAAAATAAATGTGTCATGCAATGCTTGGGTAAATTCTTTGTTTTTCAGATAATTTAGTAAATTTAACCACATTCAAAATTTTTATATATTGAAAGTATAACCAAACATTTGGTGAGAATAGTCAAAAAAAATTTGCAAAGATTATACTTGGAAGAGAATTTGTACAAAGAAATATCGTTTGAAATTATAAGCTTATAAAATCAACTCGTTTTTAAATCGTATTTACTGTATTTATATTATATTATAAATTTAACTTTCATTTGACTGCTGATTTCCCGCTCGTACATAAACTCAAGGAAATAAAAGCTTAAGCTAAATAGAGTAACTAATGGATTTTTGGAATACCAGTTTCTTTACTGGGAATATAGAATACTAGATACGAGTTTAACTTGAATAATAGACAATTTAAAATTATAATAGAAATTTTAACCTTTTCAATATTATAATCAAATGAAAATAACCGAAAACATTTTACTTTAGCTGCAAGCATTTTGGAATATAATATTCCAAATTATATTCACCTTTTTCACATCAGCACATTTTAGTTAAATTTGGAATAAAGTATTCCAAATAATAGTCACATTTGTATTTTATATTTTAGTAACAAAGTTCTTGTTGGATTTTATGAATTCCGAATTTTGACAAATCGTTACGTTTCAAGTTCACTAGAAACCAAATCCAAAGATTTTGGAGAGATGTGTGAGTGTTTGTGTATGTACATATGTACGTATGTGCGTAATTTTTCGTCTCGATTTCGAAAGCAAACAATGATATCGACGTGGACCCACTTTCATCCGACTCGTAATTACACAGCGAATTATTTTTCATGAAATTCAGTTCAGTATTATCATTTTTATGTTTTTTTTTATTCTCATTATTAGCCAGTTCCACTAGTTATTTTCTAAATTATGTTCACTTACGGTATTGAAAATCAACAACATCAGCTCTAATCAAAAAAATCAATAAACATTTATATTTGTAATTTGTAATATTTGCAAAATAAAAATAGAACCAGCAACTACAACGGAGTCGCTAAGCAATAGACTATTTGACAACATTAAAAATATACTATAAAATATGGCCATCATATAAGATAATAGCCCAAAAAAAGCATATTTCACTTTATTTAAGTTAAATTATGTTAACTTTTTGCAAATTACACGAAATAAAATGTAATCATTTTTGGAATTTTATCTGGCATGCATTGGCAATGTCCTGGGATTGGTGGCTGCTCTGGTGACGTCACTAGCTAGTAAACTACAGAATATATTACATACATATATTAAATTAAAAATAGGCTACCATGATAGATGCTGTACTATTTTGTTGTATTTATATAAACTGACTTAGCAGCGTGCTACGTCACACATACCACGCATTACAGAAACAGAGTTTTTCACACCATTTTAAAATTTGTAATTTAACATTGATTTTAATTGGTAATAGTGTAGATTTCCCAGAAATATCAATGTGTAATAAACAATTATTTAAAATGATTTCCGAAAAGCCTATTTCAATATAGATTTTACAAATCATGGTAAATGATTATTGACGATTACTCTCTTCGAATCGAATGTTTTTTTAAATAACATAAGAATCAAGATTCTAGTTTCTGATGGCGTTTGGATACCCGATTATTACAATTTACCTGTAGTTATAATATTGCAAAAAAACTCTTGGCAGAATAACAATAAAGCGAGTAGACAGTTTAATTCAATTTATATAAATGTAGTTTCTGTAACAAGGAGTGGTTTAACTTTATCATGTTGTCGATACGGACCATTTACAAAGAAATGTCTTCTCAATAATGGGATAGATAAAAAATATCACATATGTTTTACTAATTTAATTTGACATTGACTGATTTTTATTAAATATTTCATAATGGTATTTTTAAATAATCATTTAAAAACATTCATTAAACATTCATTACAATTATTGTCAAAATTTATGAGAACAGAAGATCTATATTTTAAATTTTAAAATCATAATTACATTGTTGCTTTGTTGTTTCATAATTTTACTAAATGATGCCAATTGTACACTAAACTTAACTTGCATCAAATTTGATATCTTACGAAACTGAAATATTTATCTCTCTCGAAAACGAGCAAAGCAGTACCAAGGCCAAGACTTGGACATTCTTGGTCTTGGTCTTAATGTTGCATACTCAGCTTAGTCTTTGTGTTGCTCAAATACTTTGGATCTTAGTCTCGCTTAGTCTTGCAAATTTGATCTGATATTTACGATTTTTTTTAAAATAATTTTTCTATACATTATCATTATGAAGATCAGTATCAAGGTATAAATTATAAATAACGTACAATCAATAAATAACGCATTAACACTTTATATCATTGTAATAATAATAAGCTACACGGTTGCAAACTGTATTACTGTAACTTCCTGTTACAATAATACAGTTTGATGTTCTTATAATTACTATCGATTAAAATGAAAATCTCTATATTTGTACTTTCTGTATCTCAGTCCGTATTCAAATCATTTGATATATTGTCGTTACTAATGATTGAATTTCAATTTCAAAAAAGTATTTTTCAAAGAATGTGGAAATTCAAATTTTATCATAATTTTTTTTGTTTTAATTTTCTTAGTAACTCTTTAAATAACCAAATAAATTACAAATCAGGCAATTTATCTTATTATTAATATTAAGATTAGAGATAATTTTTGCCTTTAGTCACGAAAGATATTTTTTAAGTCGAAGCACAATTTGAAATGAATACATCAAAAATAAGTTTGGTAACTAACGATTTAAATAAATTAAAAAATAATACCCTATTCCAAAAACAAAGGAGACTGAATATGGCATTTTTCGTAACTAATACATATACGAGAGGATACGAGTGGAAAGGTTGAACGTAGAATATAAGCCTTTCTATTTAATTCATTAAAATTGTAAATAATGCAAAGTTGGCATTCATTAGTAGGTGTTATTAATTGTTTATTACTAGGAATCCGGAAAAAATTACACCCTGTATGTACATTGTAAAATTATATTAATCCATTTAACACTTTTGTAAAATTTAATATAAATATAACATAATCGACACTTAAAAATCAAAAATTTTAAGTAGTTTTCCAGAATGACCCAATTTTATTGCCATGCCTAGCAACCAAATTAAAATAATTGAATTTACTTTTAGATACAAAACTGAAGAGTAATTGTTACCCATATGTTATTATTTACATAAAGGCGGTATATTTTATATCTTTGATATTGATTTGAAAGCGATATCATTATAAAAAGTAACATTTAAATTCCTGTCAAGATATTTAAAATGCGTTACACCCTTTAATTTAATATGATAATTTGATCTTTAACACATTTTATCTAGCAATATTTGTATTGATTTATCTTAATAACTATAAAAAATGATCAATTATTTAATACAAATCTTAAATATTATTTAATACTGGGTGTTAAATATAATCTACACTTCGTAAAATTTTTAACAAATAATGAAGCATGGATGTTTTTGTTAATCCTCGATGACTTTATACGGTATGGATTAAATTTTCTATTTTTGTTTTACGTAAGTATGTAAGTTGAAATTTAAAAAAGGTAAACTGGGAGAAAAATGTCACACATTTACGTGGAAAATTGTTCCAAGCTGTTTTCTTATACTCACACAATACGTCTATCAATATTGTATCGAGATTTTACCGTTTAATTCTACAGCTTATATTTGTTTTATTTCTTTCAACTAAAAAACGTTTTTATTCCTCTTTTGTTACTACTACTATTGTTCACTATTTTAAATATCATTTCATCATATTTATCCTTTGATATGTGTGTTATTCACATTTCTGTTGATATAAATATAATAAATTAATAATAATAAAAAAATTTTTAACAAGCTTTTATTTATATCCTCTAAAAAGAATTAGATATATATTATATTAAATTAAACTCATCAATATATAACAAATACAAAATGACAAATACTGATTTCGACGTTGAATTAGTTCGATGCGTCGTAAAAACGTAACTTAAAACATAAATAGGAAGTTCATCGTATGGGCTTTGCGAGTCGCATATAGACCACTTGTGTATTTTTAGTTATCGCTGGGCATCTAAGCCTGTTCATGTCATTAAATGCATTATTGAAGCATGGTCATTTGCCTGTTAATTTAATACAGGCTACTTTAAAGTCTTACCGCGTTTAACCAATCATTAGTATACTACATTCTCGAAGAAAAATGAACGTGAATGTCATTTTATTCGTATTTGCTCAGAAAATCTTTCATTTGATACCCATAACTGGTTAGTCTTGAAAATACTATTACAGTATTACTAACCAAAATTAATATCGAAATTAATTGATTGATATCGAAAATAAGGTAAATGCTAGAGTTGAACATAATTATGGAAACGTGAATTATACTAAATAATAATTATTTGATGAAATTCCGTGATCACTAATACAGAATGAAGAGGTTATTATTATCTGATGTCTCATTAAAGAAAAAATACATCATAACACGAAGATTGTCTATAAAAATATTCAGTTTTGGGAAATTTCCTACTCAGGGTAAACTACGCGTCAAAGTTTTATGTTCCAATGAAAAAGATGCTCCCTTATTAATGCTTAGTTTTCAAGCTGCAAGGAAGTCTACTAAATGACTACTAAATACCACAGAGATATCTGGTTTCATGTACGTGGACTTCTTACAAAATTATCTCAGTTTAGGACTGCAATTCCCATAATTTACTGTAAAATTATAATAGTAACTGAATCTTGGAATCATCTCCTATTATTGTTATAGTGAGTTCAGTTTTAATGCTTACCATATTTATAGACAAGATCATGGTAGAGTAAATAATGTAAAATCCTATGGAGGTGATGTAATTATTGCTGTTCGTTATTGCTTTCAATCTCAGCGTATCATCACTCTAGCTAATCATCCTAAACAATTTATATTTTGGTTGAAGCGAATAACACGAAATATATCAGTTGATGTGCTTATATCTGTTTATCCTCATTACCAATTAATAATCATTTGTGGCTTAAATTTACCTGATTGGCGAAAAAATTCATCATCCTGCAAGATTTAATCGTTTTTATCTTTGAATCTGGTTTTTTCCAACTGTTGCAATATTAAAGTCATTAAATCTAATATTACTTTGATAAATGAAAAATGGTTTAATAGATATTCCGCAATTCTCTAATCCCTTAAAATTTCAACATCAGCCTCATTTCCTCAGAAACTACAAATTATTCTCTATCCGTTGCCAAAGAAGTTAATTTATGCTACATTACCCACATAATCGCATGATAATAAAATGTTAGAATTTTGTATGGCCTAATAGGCTTCGGGTACATTTTCCAAGATATAATTAGATTCATAGTCCTCAGTAAAAATCAAAAAAAATTTTTTTTTTTAATATTTCTTAATCAAATCACTTTAAAATTGATTTGCAGGATTTGATACAAAAAAAAAACCGTACAAGCAACATTGCAAGTTAAATATAACCATGTTATATTTGTCTTGAATTTATAAACAAAAATTACTCAAATTAAATTTTTTTTTAATTTGCTCTTTTGCCTTTTAACCCATGTTTGTGACCATGACTATGCACTCAATATTCGAAATCTTTTTACATAATAATATATCTTTTTAAAGGCGTTGACTGATAAATCATTTAATCAATGATCAATATATTATTTATATATATGAATAGCAATTATGTCATGAATATAAATATTATTGTTAGTTTATTTTTCAATCATATACAGGACGCACCAGTAATTTTCCAAGTGTTTTAAGCAATAATTTTATATTAATTTGTAGTTAAAAGTTTTGTGTAATGCAGCAAAAAAATTTATAACTGAATATCGTTTGGTTTTTTGTCTCAATTTATCAAATAAATTCCGTTTGAAAAAAAACGTTTATCTAATAATTTTGTTAGATTCCTTTATAAACAAATTTATTTTTTCTTAGAAGTTCATATTTAAAATCATTTTACATAATATATTGTACTTTTGTCATATTATTATTATTTTAATTATGTAATGCAATGAATTAAGCGGCTTATATTTAGTCTTTAATTTTTTTTTCTTCTTTTTATAGCATTTAAAAAATCTTGTTTTAAAAAATGTTTTTTACTTTTACTTTTACTTTTAACTTATATTTTATTTATTATTCGTATTTTTCTTAGTAAACACTTATATATGATATATGAATTTGTAGTTAAAAATATTGTAGAACGCCACGGAAAGAGTATTTAGTGAATAGCTAGATATAGTGTTTTTGCTTCAATTTACCTAATAGATTTCGTATGGAAAGAAGCGTTAACGTAATAATTTTATTTGTTTCCCCCAATATTTTTAAACATCAAATGCTTTAAACCAAATTTTTTAAACACTCTTATACTATTCATACATAAATATCTATTTCATACATAAATTTTTATTGTTTTCTTACATTTTCATTTTCTACGATGGAATTTGTGCCATAATTTAAATTTATAACATGCTTTAAACTAAATTTTATTCATCCTCTTATAATTTCATAAGAGGGTGTATTCAAAAAGAAAGAGTAACCAAAATTATAAAAATTAGTTAACATAAAAATATTTCATTGAAATAGAAGGTATACTGCGTTGACATTTATGAATACAAACTATATGATTTAAATTGATTTGAAATGTCCCATACAGGAAAATACGACGGGGCCAGATATGGGCCACGCTTGGCGCAATGCTGTCCATCTCTGGCCCATGCTTGTAAACCCGCTTTGGCCCAGCTTTGGTAAAACTCTGGGATGATAACAGGGTGCCAGGCCTGGTTGTTACCATTGGCCCAGGCATCATTATCAAGGCAGGCCCATGCGTGGTGGCCAGATCTGAGCCATGCTTGGTAACCAAGACTTTCCCAAGCTTGTAAGCCCATCTTGGCCCAGGCTAGGTAATCAAAACGTTTGGTTGTCACTATTGGCCCACGCATTACTGCCACGACTGGCCCAAGCTTAAATTCTAATTCTGGCCCATGTTTGACTGCCGAGGATTAACCAATGTAAAAATAATAATAATAATAGTAATAATAATTAATATATTGAATAAAGAGTCATACGGGTATAAATGTGTTTATTTTTTATAATCCATATAATTAATGAACAATATATTTATTTTACTCAAAATTTCAAACTATTTATATTATCTAAAGTCCAACAACGAAGTTTTTCACTAAGTGTCTTTTTAGTTGTAGATTCTTCTTTATCTTGCTGTAGTAAATTAGATATATCGTCATCTAAAACTTGCTCATCTTCAAAAGTATCCTCAATATAAACATTGTTGATCCTTTTATCACTGATTCCCTCCAAATCTTGTTCAATAACACTATTAAATTAAACACTATTTACTTCTAAACGTAATTGTTCTGAAGCGCTAGTGTTTTCACTTGCACACGTGTTAACAGTTAGGTTAGGTTTACATGATTCACTAGGCTCACTTTTATCAAGTGAAACTTTTTCATTTTTGTGTAACGCACGCCACTTTTTTACTTGGGAATAGGAACTACACATTTTTGTTAATAAAACAAAATAAAATTAAAAAAAATTCCCACTTTCCGCCATCAAAGTATAGCATATGACACATCCTAATACAAAACTGTAGTTGTCATCTGTCACATATAGCACGTATACTTTTAAGATAGTAATTTAAGGTTATTCAATCTTGGTCCATGTTAGGGTTACCATCCAACGGCCGAGGTTAGGTAACATGAACTTGGCCCAAGTTAGGGTGATTCTAGGCTTGGCCAAGGCTAGGTTATCCAATCTTGGCCCATGTTAGGGTTACTATCCAACGGCCGAGGTTTGGTTAGGCAAACTTGGCCCAAATAAGGGTGACTCTAGGCTTGGCCAAAGCTAGGTTATCCAGTCTTGGCCCATGTTAGGGCTACCATCAAATGACCGAGGTTAGGTTACGCAAACTTGGCCCATGTTAGGGTGACTCTAGGCTTGGCCAAGGCTAGGTTATCCAATCTTGGCCCATGTTAGGGTTACCATCCAACGGCCGAGGTTTGGTTACGCAAACTTGGCATAAGTTAGGGTTACTCTAGGCTTGGCCAAGGCTAGATTATCCAGTCTTGGCCCATGTTAGGGCTACCATTCAATGGCCGAGGTAAGGTTACGCAAACTTGGACCAAGTTAGGGTGACTCTAGGCTTGGCCAAGTCTAGGTTATCCAATCTTGCCCATGTTGGAGTTACCATCCAACGGCCGTTGCTAGGTAACGTAAACTTGGCCCAAGTTAGGGCTACTCTAGGCTTGGCCAAGGCTAGGTTATCCAGTCTTGGCCCATGTAAGGGCTACCATCCAATGACCGAGGTTAGGTTACGCAAACTTGGCCCGAGTTAGGGTGAGTCTAGACTTGGCCAAGGCCAGGTTTTCCAATCTTGGCCCAAGCCTGGGTAATCATTGGAATGGCCAAGATTAATTACCCAGTTATGGCCCGGACATGGGACTGTAAAGGTTTGCCAAGATGGGCTTCCCAATAATGTCCCAGGCATGGCCCCGTCGTTCAACTCTGGGGCTTCCTGTATGGGGTATAATAATAATATGTTTACATGTTTATATCAAATCGATACATTTTATTATAATCAATATAAATATAATCATTAATTACGCAATTATATGTATGGAATTCGTATAAACAAATGATTATTTCATATATGGAATAATTTTGTTTATATTTGACAATCATACCTGATCAAGTATACATTAAATACAAAGTTAAAATCAGAGATGAGCCGGATATCCATTTCTTTTTCAGTGGATCTTAAACGAATCTTTTTCATTATTAAGTTTCATTGCGTATATGAATTTATGAGTAACGGTAGCAATAAAATACTGTTAAATCCCAATCAAATAGATTTTATTTATTAAAAAATACATATTTGACAAAAATTTTTATTTCAACTCTTATTATAGTGAGTTCAAAGGTAACCCATATCATAAGGGACTAATGAGTTAATTACACTATCTAAACACAAATATATTTTTCAAATTAACTATTATTTAAATCAAATAATACCGCTAAATGACATCACAAATCACTATTTAATATCAATTAATAATCATATTTTAAGAAATTTTAAAAAAGGATACCGATTGATTGAAATAAAAAGTTAAGTTCCTTATACATATCTGCGGATCTTTACACAAATTATTCGTATTCGTATTTATATCCGCGGATCCCCATTTTTAACGACCCGGCACATTCCTGATTAAAATATATTATTACTCTTAAAAGTCGTGAGCTCTTAAAATACAGGAAATTACCATTTTATATACTCGACATATATTTTAGAGTATATTAGTTTTAGCCTGAATTTTGTAACACTAACAAATATTAAAACACTACAAGCCACATAAAAATTTTGGTACAGATGTTTATAGAATCACCTAATTAGTCCATTTACCTTTACCCGTTCATCCGCCCGTCCGTCTGTTATCAAGATAACTTAAGAACGAAAAGAAATAACTATCTGAAATTTTGGTAGTCCATTCTAGACCTAAAACTTTAAATCAAGTTCGAATGAGTAGTAATTTTAAGTAAAATCGATCCATTGAATTCATGACCTTACTTTGTAACGATAAGAGATAGAAGAATAACTTTTAGAGAAAAATAAGTGTTTTTAAATCAAATATTTCAAACATTTTTTCGTAAAATTGGATTCCCCAAATTTACCTCAAATTTAGCTAAAAAGCACATAATTACCAAACATATTATTATAAAACATATATTTATATATAGAGTATTTTATGAATGCTAGTTCAACAAATCATACTCAATCTTATGTCGATTATCTATACAATTAGCTCTCTTAGTTATTATTTTCACTTGTTTTACATGAGTTTAGATTAATAAGGTTAAGATTCATAATTGAGAACATTGAGGATTTAACCATGGTCGGAGTATCGGGTAAATATAAAATGAAATTTTCATTTTTTATATTTTTTGGACAATATTTTTTATACAGTATTTATAATAAAATGGTAAACGCGTATACAAAAAAAATTAACAAATTTAAGTGCTTTATTGTTAAAATTATAATATATTGTTAAAATTTATTGTTAAAATTAACTTCTTTTGCCACTCTTATCAATCAAATCTACTGTATTTTCAATGAGCTTTTATTGAATGAATAATCCAATAGACAAAAATACCGTGGAAAAGCAGTCAAAACTAATGATAGAATTTCCTCCTATGACGTATGATCGATTATATTACATTCAGCTTCCATTAAATATCACTTTCCTCAGGGATAATCAAATCTCATTTCTGTTTACATTTAAAATTTGAATGCCCCAAGCTGTTATTTCATGCTGATGTAATTATATACAGTTGACTCATCAGTAAATTTTTCAATGAAAACAAGTGAAAATAGCAACAACATTATTAATGTTTGAACAATTTTAATCGTTAGTGTTTACTAGCTTAATTTGATCTGGCAATGCGATGCATCTTAAAAATTCACGCTATTATATTCCAACCGAAAAATAGTATCCCAGCAAACATACAAATAAGAAAGATTTCAAAAATAAGTTTTCATTAAGATGTCTCCATTATGCGGTTGTGATAACTTCTTTTTTAAGAATTCATAATTAAGAACTCTTTAAATAGTATTTTTTCTGACTTCGTAAGAAGTCATAATTGTTAATTCTTTAAGATGTCTTTTTTTGTAATTTTCGAATGAAGTCAGAAACATGAGCACTTTAAGAAGTTGTTTTTATCGAGTTTTATAAGAAGTTTAATGTATTTGAATTACACCTACAACTTAATAGTTTTTGTTTCATGGTCTTTGTTTTTTAAAAACTTTTGTGGAGGATTATCATAATGCAAAAAACAAAACATCGAAAATTAAACCAATATACCAATGGATTAGTTTTACCACAAGTTGCTAAACCGACTTGTTTGACATTCAGTTTAAGTTCCCAGTTATGTATGGCTATGGTGGTGTAATTGATATGATAACAGACTGGGACAATATCTCCGATAAGTTATAGTACCAGTGTTCGTGCTTATGTCGTACATAATTTTTTATATTTATTTAAACATATTTTATTTATTTTCGTAGCCTTAGTAATAAAAAATAATTCTTAAAGCTTTCTTATTTATGAAGTCTGAAGGTGTTCAATAAGTGGCGGATTTGACGACTTAATGTCTTCTTAAAGGGTTGTTTTTGAAGATAATTCTGATGCCCAAATGATAAATACAATTTCTTTAGAATTCATAAAGGAGTCATTATGTCGTAGATAATTGTCATTGTATATGGGATATTTTAAAGAAACAAACATTTTTTATATTTCTCTTATGACTTCAAAATTGGGTGATAGATCTATTGAACCCAATTTTCTTTATTTATAAATTTTACTCATTCATGAAATTGGGTAATACTTTGAATATATATATACCAAAATTTTGTTAATGCCGTCAATATTTCTTAAAGATACAAACTTTAGACAACATTTAATATACCCCTATACGTATATGTCGGGTATAAAAAGATTTTTAATAAAATTTAAATACGAATAAATATATTAAAACTTACTTATTGAATAATCAACTAAATTGAATTATTCTATTTTTCAAGACGCTTCCACCAAAAATTTTTTACATGATACTATATATTTTTATTTTTTTATTTTAATTCATTTTTCATGTTTTTTAACTACTAAAGTCATGTAGTGACTACAGTGGGTTTATATTCAATCTATACAACAACAATTCACAGCAGTCCTTGCTGATCACCCATTCATGTGCTGACTGGTTACAGGTTAACAGGTTACGTCACTGGGGGGTATAGTACTATATTATTAATTTAATGCTTGATTAAATAATTTTTTTCCTGATAAAAACTGAATTTCAAAATATTTTATCTTTTATAAGCCAATATTTTATCTGTAGTAAAATTTTTACGATAGCTAGGTAATCAGAAATTTTAGATTCATCATTTTCAATTTTCTTTAAGGCGTTTATGTATGACAACGCACTCGTATGATGTAAGTACAGCTTTCAAAATTGTTACATGCAATAAACATAAAATAACCACTTTATGCTAGAGCTTATTTAGCATTTTTAATCAATTGAATTATCAACAATATCTAAATATAAATTTGAGCTAATTACAAAAAAGCAATTAAAAATTTTTTTTTATCAATTTAAAAACTATATAATTTGATATTATTAATATTTAAAAGATTGTATAAATATTATATACAGGGTTTTTAAATATTTTTTGAGTTTTGCCATAAAGGTGTTTTAGTAGTGTTTTCTATATTTACTGATCCATGTAGTAAACAACTGAATATCTATTCAGTTATTTTATTTATATCTTGATTATTGGGAACTTACAAATTGATCCCGCAATCTGGTGACAAAAAATTTAACCAATAATTGCTTACAATTTTCCAATGTGTGTGCGCTATTTATGTTGATAGTTACGTTTATACATGAAAAATTATTGAAAAAATAAATATTATGTACTGTCTAAATGAAATTAATCAATATTAAAATAATACATTAACAATATTGTAAATTTTAAACAATTGGTAATTTATTAGAAATAACATAACAATTATTTTTGTTTACAACAAAATAACGAAGCTACAATGGTCAATTATAATAAGTATTTTTGTAATTATATCATAAATATCTTCATATATTTATTTTTACTAATTAATTTGTATTTCAACAATTTATTTCAATTCAACAATTTATTAAACAAGTATGTAGAGTTAATAATCCATATTTATATTCCACAATGCTTAAGGAACTTTTACATTTTAAATATATTCTCCACAGTCTTCCGAATAACATTATCTTCACGTATGCTTCATTAAAGATACCTGTAAGTACAAAAAAATGCTTATCCAAGGATGCTAAATCTTTCGGTTGATCTTCATCAAAGCATTTTTTGACGAATTTGTGATTGAATCATCAATAAATATATGTATTTTATTATTATTAAGAAACGCGCCGATAATCTGTGATGGGAAGTGGTTCATATTGATTAAGAGCATTACTTTGCACAGTCTTTCAATTGAATTTTTGGTCCGTACATGACGTGAAAGCGTTTCTAACTGATTTTCTTGCCTAATATAAAATTTTATTTATTTATTTGAATGTAATATGCCAATATCTAAAAGCATTAATTAATATGTTACAAATTTATAACTCATCGATAACAATAAAACAGAGCTTATATTTTTCTCCTTATCCTGCTTTGTACGAACAAATTATTGAATTTATTTATCCATTTTTAAATATCTTTTCATTAATTTCATATAGTTCTTTTTTATATGATAGGTTTTTTGTACAAAAAGCGGTATTGTTACATTTTTATCAATTTTTCAACGATTATTCCACACTTAATTAAATATCTTATTGACAAATATGTCCAGCATCATAAATATTTTTTCATTTTGGTTTTTACTCGTCCAAGATAATGTCTTGAATTATTTTGATGTATACCATTCAAATATATGCATTTTTCAACATGTTGGTCTACAGCCCAAAGGTAGCTTTGTCCAGCGATATAATGCTTCAGAAAATTATTCTAGCTTTATCACCATTTCAGTTCGTGTTATCTTATCGAAAACCAGGATATTTAGAATCCGTAGCTGAACTTGCGGTTTGATTCAAATTTTTTAATATAATTTGAACAAAAATTATAAACAAGGTACAGAAAACTTTTTTAATAAAAAGAAATAAAAAAACTTTCACAAACTTTTAAGTAAAAGATACTTTTTAAAGTCCAAGCTGAATCTGGACATGTTAAACCGCAGTACAGTAATAATTCTCGTTCCAATTTTGCACGACTCTAGATATTACATGGACTGAAAAGTCCCGGGTCTAACACATAGATGGTGCCAGTTTTATTGCAGTTACCTTTTTTTTCAGTTAATACAAACCTTCAAAAGACAGCTGTTAAAATTTCATGATATTTTATTCATTGGTTTGTGCGTTATTGTGCTAAGAGTGACGCTACTTTTGTTATTTTCAAAACAATGGATCAAAAACAATTTCATGTTTTAATTTTACACTGCTTCTTGATGGGAAAAAATACCGTTCAAGCGAAGCAATGGCTTGAAAAGTGTTATGGGAACTCCGCTCCATCAGAAACAACAATAAAACGTTGGTTTGCTGACTTCAAACGTGGTCGTAGAGACACTGATGATGCAGAACGCAGTGGACTGGAATGATTTCGTTGCTCTTGATGGAGATTACGTTGATGAATAAAGCTAATTTTGAACCAAAAAAACTGTGTTTTCTTTGTTAGGCCCGGGACTTTTCAGTCCATGTGTTACATAGTTTGTAACTTCTGGAACTTAGGTTTTCATTATCACTTGTTTCATTAGATCTTTTGCAATGAATTATTCAAACTTGGGTGAGGTGGTCAAAACTGCTTGCGCAATGTGTGCCTGGATTTAATGTTATAGGCATTGTGTGTTTATACAAATTTAGTCGCAATCTTACTATTACATCACATCAAGTATTGAACCACCATGCGATACGGTACGATTGATCTTTACTGTACCTTAAATATTTATTTCACAATACCAAACTTTTATAATATAATATTATTTAAACAAATAATAAACAGTATACCGGCTGTAATAGTAATGTCATTAAATAGAGTTATTACTTTTCTAAATTATAATAAACATAAACAATAAAAATGTAAATTTTCATTTTAACCGATAGGCCGGCCTATAGCAAATAATATAATATCTATATAAATAATAATTTAATGCCACTGAGGTAAAAAGTATAGGTATTTTAAATTCATATAAAACTATAAATTGTTATAATTTAATTTAACCTATAAATAATATAATCATTTATAAATAATAACATATATTTTTAATAAAATTATAATTTAATATGATGCCATTTTATGTAATAAAAAATGTAAAAGGTATGATTTCATCTTCACTTTTATGAAAGTATCTAGTGCCAGGCAGACTAGTAAAATGTTTATCGTTCGCCGCTGGAATAAAATATAATAGAGTCTCTGAAATTGCAAGTATATTTTCACTATAAGGAATTCAACTGTTAGAAGAACTTTTTAAAGCTTTTATTCAGCTCGTAATGCATGTAATTTGTTAGGGTGGAATGTTGCAACTGATTTTGAAGCAGATATCTTCAACCGATTGAGTTGATTCAACTGTTTGAGTTCATTCCAAATTCAACATGGCGGCATAAACAAGACGGCGGACTTGTTATTTTTAATGCACTCCTTCAATATGAGTATCAGAAAAATAGGCTTGCTAAGAATAACTCGAAAAATAAAGTAATTTGTTTTTTTCGAGTTATAGCTGAATGACATGAAACGCTGCATAACATACAATTGTGGTTTTTTAGTACAGCGATAACTAAAAAGTAACTTATAACGTCGTTACACAACTCATATGATATAAAGCTTGTCGTGAGATTTACTTGTGTAGATAAACAAGTAAATTAAATATGTGGGTGTGATTGATTTTAACTATTAAAATTTTCAAACTAAGTAAACACGAGTACTTAAATCTCACGATAAGCTTTTATATGACATAAATTGTATGATGATAAATTTTTTTAACATTCGTGACATTCAAGCGGTATGATAAGTAGAGGACTTAAAGTTATATATTTATACAAAAATAATTAAAAAATATTATAAGCTCAGCGCAATATGGCAACTCTAACAAACCTGGCTCTTAAAATATTAGTAATTTACTTCTATTATAAAGGTAAAACAAGTAAACATATTTTATTTCGATACAAGGTAAGCTTATTTTACGCTGTAATACATTATTCGAGAAAAATGCAGAATGGAGAATTAACTTAATTTTTATGGTATAAAAACCTAAAAGATCTATTGGAAAGGATTTTTTCTTTGTTTTTACAAAAATAAAACGCGTGCATATTTACAAATATTTTATATTTTATATTTATAAATATTTTATAGGCTGTATTCTTGATACAGTCGTAAATTTTACGTGGATATGTATAAGAAGGTATTCTGCAACAAACAATTCAAATTAATATTTCAAACTGAGTTTTTTTTTCGAACTGTGTTTATTAAGCACGTGGCGATATTACAAAAATTTTAAAATATATATATATATATATATATATATATATATATATATATATATATATATATATATATTTTTTTTTTTTTTATCGATGAAAATCATCTTTTGCATGTCATAATTTTTTATTTTCCTAAGAACAGCTCTATGAAAGACAAAAAATAATGTACGTTCCATCATTTCAAATTTGACTGAGCACAGATTCAGCATAAACAAGTCACGTACAATATAAATATTTAAGACAATATATTTCAAAAATGTTATGTGTTTATAATTGCTAGTGGTTTCGTTAAAGTGTTTAGAATGTTACTGTTAATAATGGAAGTAAATGTAGAACGCTTTTTAAATCAATTTTTTATTGTAAAAGTGTCTTTTTATTAAATATATCAAGGTACAGGTGTTTAGTAGGAGGATACATAATACAACATCAATTTAAAAATAATAACAGTAGATAATCATAAACATATAATCAGGGCGTTAATGTCCTTTACTATTTTCCTCCTTTCTTTTTATTACATCAGTATCGTTTATACATAATCTTTATTTTACTTTTTGAATTTCACTTTTGCCATCCTTGATACAAATTATTTATTATATTACCTCTCCTATTTAATTTTTCGAAATTTAATGTGCAGTTTTTTTTTTTCATTTCATAAAATAACATATCTTTCTGGGGGCATTATAACAGTAACGATTAGCTAATAACTACGATTAGCTAATTAATACTTATGATAAATGACCCCATAGACGAAGTTAGATTTCATTTTTTATTCCACTGGGCTATAAGAATTTTTAAACTTTTATAAAATAAAGCTTTCACATTACCAAATTTGAAATTTAGCTTGATGTAAAAAAGCCATCATTTAGAGGCTGCCGTCTTTTAGTTCTCAAACGAATGAACCAATTTCAGTACGTTTATTTTTAAAATAAATTGATTGGAATGGCGTTTGGCTATATACATCAATGGCTATATACCCAGCAATTTGAAACATAAACTTTTTTCCTAGTTACATTAAGACCTAATGGCATTACGAACACATTGAAAAATGTATACTATGAATTTTTTCTGTCTTCTAGGCGCTCCAGGAACATATAATTAAATTTTTACCTGGAGATTGCAATTTATCAAAGAATTTATTTATTTATTGATTTTTATTCGATCAAAAGAGAAATTTTGATTTTCAAGCTACTTTTCATATAAGAAAAGTTAAAACTCATTAACAGGCAAAATTAGATAAAAATAAGACAGATGTTAAAATAAAACTTTTGGAATTAGACTAAATAATAAAATTGGACTTGTAACCTACTTTCCTACGTTCGCCTTACGAAATAAGTATTATTATTTTAACAAAAACAAACACTGCATTCCTTTCTAATCTTTTATCTGACTTCCGTAAGTAATCAGAATTGTTATTTCTGTAAAACATCTCTTTCAGATTTTTGAAGGAAGTCAATATTATGAGCTCTGTAAAAATTTGGAAATATGAATACATTAAGAAGTCTGCATTACAATCTCATATGATGTTTTAAATTTAGTTAAAAAAATATTTTATTTATAATATTTTCGTAGTCGAAGTAATGAATTTATTTTAGTAGTCATAAAAACGAATTCTTACAGCATTCTTATTCATGAAGTCTGAAAAGGTGTTCAATAAGTAGCGCATTCGTCGTCTTAATGACGTCTTAACCAGTTCTATTTGAATATAATTCTGACGTCCAAATCATACATAAGAATTTTTAGGAATTCTTCCAGAAGTCATATTATTATATGGGAAGATATTTACATAAATTTTTTTCACTGAAATATTTTGACTTCATTTAGATTTGTAAGTATTTTTATTATATGTATTGAAATTATAATTATTTATTATGTATTGTCATTTTTTATCATTTCTGAACCGAGTAGATCATATTGCACTCTTATAGTCTATATTCAACAGGTATTGTTTATACCAGCTATTCCGGGATGGATTTCTACGGTTTCCCAAAAGGTCGTTAATGTAAATACCCGAATAGATCCCTTAAAATTCGTTCGTAGATGCGTACATCCCTTTAACGCATTCTTATACAAAATGTATATTTAAAAGAATTAAGATTAATATTTATTTATTTTATTTTATCGGTTTATTAGAAATTTTTTAAAACAGAGCTTGGCATGCTTGTTTATTCGATTTAAGAAATAAATCGTAAAATATTACAAAACATGGTATATTTAAAATATACAATTGATTATTCGTAACACATGATCGTTCATTTTTTTAAAAGGTGTCCAGTACACCTTCAACTTATTCATTTATGCATTTATTATTAATTTGAACAAATATATTTGTTTATTTTGTAGATATATATTTTCCATAGAAAGTGTTGTTATTTTGAAATATTGAATATATATAAATTTTTTTTAATATTACCATTCAGTGTGAATATGATGATGATCTTATTTGATCATTATTACTTACCTTCGTGTGTGGCTCATATTTAAAAAAAAAAAATAGTATTATTATAAGAAAATTATAGAGTACATTTAAATATATAAATGTAATACCTCAATATATATACAGGTGCGTAACTATCAAAACGTCAATGGGTTTAACCTAATAATTTATATTAACGTGTATTAACATAAATGCATTTTTACCTTAGAATTTCTGCTAAAAATTAAACATTTTACCATCATCATCATTATTATTAATTAGCTAGTTGCTGACTTAAATAAGGGGTCGAACTAAATTTTTTAATTACTTCAATTTAAACAAAGAGAAATTACCTATGTTGTTAGTATCTCCATATAAATTATATGTTAAACATCGTTTTTAAGAAAGAAATAGAATAGAAAACAGCCTTGGAAAGCTTACAACTTGATTTTGAATCGATTTTAATTTAATTTTGATGTTTTATCATAGTATTGAGTCCAGTTTTTAATTTTGAATTAAAATATAGCAAATTTTCAATCAGTCCGGTATTCTAATCATTTTATCAAAACAATAAATATTAAACTGTCACCATAAAAGTGACTGCACTCTAAACATAAACGAAAACGTCATAAAATATACATTTCCCAGTATAAATTAAATTTACATACAATTTTTTTTTTAGATAATCGTAAACCTTTTTTATTTTTTCATTACCAATCTTACCTTTATAAAGTTTTCAAAAGGTTATAAAAATCAGCAAATTTTTTAATTCATTATGAACTATGAATAAATTTCTATATTTTTTAAAATATAGCTACCAAGACTACACATTACAGTTTACAACTGTAATTCTATATTTTTAGTTAATTCTTTAAATATTAATATTCCATAGTATTGCATTAAAAAACTTTTTACAAAATTGGTCCCATTTTTTAAATTTCTTGTAAGTAGTGTTATTTTTTGTCGTTTGTTTCTTTATGCGTCCCTAGGTCGCGTCGTATGTGTTATTTTCTATGGATCTAATAGATCTATAATGGGAATCAGCCAATCTAGATAGTTCAGCTCCTCATTTATTTCAGGTTCAGTACACATGTTTCATACATACTTGCACTAGGCCAACACATCATGCCAATAAATAAAAATGGCGATAGCGGGAATCAACCCTGCAACCTGAGCTACCGAGATCGAAATTAGTAATGTAAAATAATATATTTTATATACCTACAGAATAAAGTGGCGTTGTTTGGCCGAACGTGGAGTTTTCGGTACGAGCTTAATGAATTCAAACGAAAAGATTCGAAATTTTTTGTGTTTGCGAGACAAAATCGAGTATTCTAAACTCAATTTTTGGAATAAAAATGGTTTCTAAACACAATTTTCTTCGCTTTAATAATATCTACTTTGTGTCTTTTATAAGCCACTGTTGTTGTTTGACAGACGGCTAACTCTACTAGTTTCATTTCAATGTAAAATCAAATACTTGGAGGTTTAACCCTTAAAAGAGCTTTTTTTCAACCAGTAGGTCCTATTTTCATCCTGTCTAATAAGGATGAGGAGACAATAAAATCGTGCTTATAATAAATATAAAAAAAATTAAATTTTAGTGTTATCAAGGAAAGCATTACACTAAGTTCTTTTGAATTTTATGGTTAATTGTCGAAATAACCCAAAAGCCGTTTTATGCGTAAACAATATTTGTTACAGTAGGAAAATTATATCGCCTAATGCCATGACATCCACAACGAAGCTTGTTACGTCACTAAGAACGCAAATCTTTAAATGTCTCATTTCATATTTCCCACTCGGTACAGATATGGTTACAAATAAATTGATTTAATTAAATGAATTAACAAAGAAATTTTTGTACGAGCTCCACTTTTAATAAATGTTAAACGAAAATCTGAAAATATACCAGACGTTCGTCGCCAAAGATAAAAATTTTCCATTGTTTACGAGCAACATAACATGAGTATTCTGGAACATCCTGAAAGAAAAGCTCTGACGATTTCATCAAGTATGAGTTGCCTAATTATCCAAACTAATCAATATACTATACACTGAATAGTAGAGTTATTTATGACACATTCAAAAATTATTTTGTGCATATTTTAATTTTAGTCTGTTTTATTAATTTTGTTTCGCTATTCGCTGTAGTTTCTTACATAATAAAGGACTAAACTAGCCAAAAAAAAAACACTTATTTAACTATTGGATGGCACTTGATATAATTAAATCTTTGAATGAACAAGTCTCGTAATAGATAATTATAAGGAAAGAATACTGGTTTAAAAAATAAACAACACTAACATATTAATATAAAAATAATAGAATTGATTAAAAAAATAATTTACCTATAGATTTTATCATAAAGAGGAGATCAGATTTATCAATACACTACTGCTATCAAAAATATCTTTATAAAAATTGTGTGTACTTAATATACCCATTTTGTTACACCGCTGCTCTATGGTAAATATCTTTTGAATATAATAAAATACAGCCGATAAAATAACAAAGACACGATAGTGTATCATCAAATAATATCTGGTATCTATCTAACCATAAATTAAATATCTAATTAACATAAATAACATAATTTTTATTTGAATTTTAAACTGTATACAGTTAAACTTAATTATAATTTTAAATATGCTTTTGAAAACTTTTATTTATTTTATTTATTTATTTTATTTATTTTATTGATGAGATATAATTATAATATATAATTAATAACAATTTGTTGTTAAAAATAATAATATTTATAAATAGAAACACAATTTACAATAACAAAAAAAATACCGCTCTTAATAGAGATATTAATAGAATGTTAGGAGCGGTTTGTTTTTGTTTTTGATAATATTTAAAAACCACTTTGGTGGTATTTGCCAGTAGATTGAAAAGTTGACAATACTTAATGCAAATAAGTAATGCTGATGGGCTATGTCGGTATTTGTAACGTTACATTATTTTTTTATGGTAAGTAGTTCACTTATTCCATGTTTATATCATATGAGACAGACTTTTACACCAGCTGATAATAATCAAATTTTTATTGAAACAGTGGAATTCGAAACAACAAACTAGGATACACTTCGGACACTTCAGTACTGCAAGCCAAAAGAGACACCAGATGCAAACTACTCCAAATATATAAAAAAAATTTTAAAAATAAAGAAACACCTTCAAAATAAAATCTTCTATAAATAATTTCCTTGTAACCAATTACTTTTCTCAATCGACGCCAATTAATGCCAATTATTATTATTAACGCCAATTTTTTTATCTAACGATAAAAATGGCACCTACTTCGAACGGTAATTAGTCACAAGAAAATTATCTCTAAAAGTTTTTCATTTAAAATTATTTTTTACTTTATAGTTCATTTTTTTTAAAATTGGTTCTTTTTTTTTGGGAAATTTTTATTTTTAATTTTTTAGTGTTGTATACAACCATGAAAAATTTTTCTTTGAATGAAATTCAAGTCTAAAAATTGTGTTTTCCCCTTCTCTCCTCTTAGGAACTTCAGATCCTGGTTTCCTTATTATGGTACCACCTTTGCGATATATCCCTGCCAACAGAAAATAAATAAGATATATAATAATAATATAAAGAATAATCAAAATCGGTTCATAAATGCCGAAGTAATGTGCGAACACACATACAAAAATTTATACATTTACGGTCGAATTCAGAAACTTTTTTTGAAGTTGATTAATAATGACACTCATTAGCTCAAAAAATTTATATTTAACTTGAAAAATATATCACTACCCAAAAATATGTTGGAAATCTGTAATGACACATTTCCTCCTTTTCATTAAATTTTTAAAAACTCGTCTTTCTAGAAACAACGGTTTAAATTCGGATATTTACTAATCACAGTTCTGTAATTTGGTCTTGAAAAGTATGATTACAGTTTGTTTTTCTAAATATATAACTAAATATCTAGCTTAAAATTTTCTGGTTAGAAAGTCGAGAAACTAGATTCAATACTACAAAAAAACTTCAAAATTAAATTATTTCAAAAAAGTTATAAGCTCTCAATGATTATTCTGTTTCTTGAACCTTTCTCTCCTTGTTTTATAAACAATTTTGAAAGTCTATATTTCGTTTAAAATTAAAAAAAAAAATAATTTGGAAAAAGGTTGACCCTAAAGGCCATCCCTGCGACTTCCCGCTAATTTCATACCTAAAAATTTGTTTTGGTTTGATTTTTGAGCTTTGATGTTAAAAAAAACATTTGTTACCGAATACTTCGTTAACGATATCTCTCGAATCAATCAACCGATTTTTACGTTCTTGAAGGCGATCGACGCGGTTTTTAGAGCTTTAATAATTATTCTATTTCATCAAAAACGATACGAAAAGAAATGTCGAAGTTATGTAAAAAAAAACACTTTTATATGAAATTTTTCGTTTACGATATCTCTCGAACGAATCAACCGATTTTAACCGTGTTGATGATCGACGTGGTTTATCAAGGTTAAGATCTGATTAGTTTTTGGAGTTGATCGATACAGCCGTTTAAAAGTTATTCCAAACAACCACTTGTGAAAAAAATTTTTTTTCGTAAGTTTTTGAGATTTCTTGAAATCAACTGGTCTGAATCGGTTCAAATTCCGAATAGGAAATCTAAGTAAATTGTGATTCTTTTTGAAACGCCACTTGTTTGGTTGAAATCGGTCAAGCCGTTTAAAAGTTATAAGCGGGTCAAATACGTATATACATACACACACACACATACATACAGACAGGGTGACACCCTCGGAGAAACTGTCAAAATAGTTTTCTAGGACCTTAAAACGTCAAGATCTGATCAAAACACAATTGTTACAAAACGGGGTAAAACCAATAACTTCCCGATTTCTGAAAATTTTTAATTTTCTTAGCGGGAAGTTAAAAATTCAATTCAATTAAAATAATTTTAAAAAATTTTAATGATTACTCATAATTTTGAAATTGAAAATTCAAAATATAAACCGATATACGAAACTTGTTTTTAATATAAAATCGACGTTCGATTAATACAAAATTACTTCTTGTTTGATACAAATCATCACTTTTAACTCAGCGTATCTTTTTCTTAACTTTGTAAGTCATTTAAAAATCAACTTGAGCAAGAAAAATGCCTATATGTAGATAACGTGATCAGTTCTTAAGAAAATTTGAAATCAGAAAGTTATTGATAACTTAGCACTTGATATTAAAGAATTGCTTGAATCATATCGTTATCGTATCATCTATACCTTGAGTAAATCAAATATCTGTAATAAAGACTTCGACAAAATTCTATTTAAAGTTCTTCATAAATTTACCAAGAAAAATGTAAAAAATTAATTTATACGAAATAAATTACCTGTAAAACAAAAAGAATACATTTCAAACAATGATTCGAATACAATTATTAATCATATCCGGCTTTGACATTAAAAATTTACACAATATCTAATGCAATTGTGAAATTAATAATTCCTAATTACAGTAGTATAAATAATTTTAATAAGGTACATTACGTCCATATATACACACCATTAATTAAACAATATTCAATAACTTGATAAATTGTATCACAATGTTATGACTGATATCTAACACGGGTTTCGTTTCATTGAGTTTGTTCTAGCATGAAACCACTTGATATAGTCCAGACAGAGCATACATAAATATATGTTATAAATGTAGACAAATTTTGATCTTGGAAAATATAGAAAAAGAAAAACTTCTCAGTCTCAATTTGAAATTATGGTTAAGATTTGTAAATTGTTCTTATGTCACTCAAGTTACCGCGGGAAAATTGCATGACGAAGATAATAATATTAATTGACGATTAATATTATTAATTGACTTTTTTTATAATACCTACAGTTTTATATCAGTTCGATTGATTGACCGTTAATTTGTGGAAAACCATTTCAATTGTAAATGTCAATAATAAAAAAAGTTAAATTAGCTAAATATAAAAAAAAGTAAAAAACATTAATATTTATAATGTTAATATCCCGGCAACAAAACGTTGTGGTGCTATTTTTTAATAATTATTAAATTAATTATTCTTCATAAAAAATTTACGAACAAACAAATGAAGATAACAACTAACAGATTTAACTTTTTAGACACCCGGAATATGGAGTATCAATGCTTAAACTATTTTTAATCATTAGAATTATGGATCCATTGAATTCAAAAGACTGATTTTGCTCACTTACGAACTTAATCCTACATTTTTAGTCTAGAATACGCCACCAAAATTTCAGCTCACTCGTTCCGATTACGACTTATCTTGATGACGGGAAAACAGAAATAATATCATTAGGTGATTCTAAGAACACCTATATAGTTCGGTTAATATTTGCTAGCGTTACAAACTTATTAGACTAAAACTATACGCTGACATATTCTAGGTATATACATCAAATATTATTAAAACATCCACAAAGACAAAAGAATGCTAATCAGTTTTTTATCTTATAAAGCTTTATGTCTATTAATTGTAAACGACAAAAAATTTAATAAGTGGAAAATATTTAAAGATAAACATGAAGTACCTTTTCCAGCGTGCCTCTCTTTGGAGACCACTGTTCTAGAATTTACAAAGAAATTCATGATATATCCATTATTATTATTAAAAATAATATCTATTATGGCAATAGATATTCGACTTCTTTACGATAAAGATTTTGTCTATTACTTTAATATTATTTAGCATTATATTATGTAGCACTTTTTCCGAATTGGTACAATTTAAGGAAGTACGAGCTCTGAGACTCATCTTTCTAATGAATTATTTTGCATATAATTAATTATTATAGGCAAAAAATAAGTATTAGGTCACGTATTGTTTATTCTTATCTTATTAAACTCTTACTCTTATTTATTAGATACCTTTTAAATTAGATGGTGAAAATGGTTATTTTTTATAAAATTATATAGAAGTAATGTAATTCATTGTTGACAAACTCGTCAAAATTGAGTATCAAAAGGGAAAAATTTTTTCCAAGAATAATTTTAGATTTGGGTAAAACTATGAAATAAAATTTTCAATAATTATTTTATAAACATTCCAATTTAATAATTTATTTAGAAAAATATAATTAACTTTAAATTCAGAGTTTAATAATTTAATTTGAAAAACATAATTACCTTCAATAATTATTGAAGATGAACTTTGAAATAAATTTTGAACAATTATTTTCCAACTGGTAACTTAAGACATGTAATTATAGAATTATTAGCTACAAATGGATTTAATAATAAATTTTTTTTTATTACGAATGGACCAAAGTTCTATTTATGCCTGACTGATTTATGTGCAACAATTCAAGAAAAGTTTATTTTATACATTTTTTGGACTAGATTTTAATTTTGTTTTTTGTTTTTTTAAATTAATTTAGCTCTTATAGTTTTCAAAATACATAATGGTGTAATTGATCCAAAACCTGATTTATATTTAAAGAATATCGTATGTTTCCCTAATATCTTCTCTTATGTTATAAGTATAATGTTATTTATTTATTATATATCGTAAAAGAAAAGATTCATTTACAGAAAAAATCATTCTTTGCGCTAAACCTCTTCTCAGGAATATTATACATCATACATAAATTACTAACATTAAAATTGTTTGTAATTTTTTTGGTTTGATTTGTGGTAGCTTTTATCATATGATGTCTGGTTTCAGAGTTATTTTATAATAAGCCAAAGCAATAAGAGAAAGAAATATCGCTTATTTATCCAATTAAAATTACTAGTATTGTCTTTACAAGTATATTAAGTTAGATTTGATAATTTAAGATAATTATATTAAGTTAGATTTGATAATTTAAATGTATAATATAAAAATAAACCATTATGAACATGAAAAAATATTTAGGCCAGTTTTACCTCATCAGAACAAAAACACTTCTATATATTAAGACGTTAACTAATTCTGTTTTTAAATGTTTTTTTTTAGTTTCCCTCGTTCTGGTCTCTTTCTGTCAACTTCGTGATTACCTATTAAGCTGAAATTAACCATAGATATTTATCTACCTGTAAGTAAATCTTACAAGTTTAATTTAATATACTTTTAATTGAGCTGAATTGATCACAGACGACAACAAAATATAATGAAGTAATATAATACAAAACTAATGTGTTACCGTTGTAAAAAAAATTCGTTTCTATAATTTCCTTGCATTACCACATTGATTTGATAAATATCCGATATAGCAATGTGACTTCTGGAAGAATTCCAAAATAATTTTTTTTTATGATTTGGACGTCAGAATTACCTTTAAAAGAACCGTCTAAGAAGTCATTAAGACGTCGAAAGCACCACTCATTGATCGCCTTAAGATTTCATAAATAAAAATGCTTTAAGAATTCGTTTTTAAAATATATATTCGAATATTAAAATAAATTAGTTGCTTAAACTACGAAATTAAATAAAATATTTTTTTAAATATATTTAAAAAAATTCCTAGCGTACACATAAGCTCTAATACTGATAATACCACTTCCGGGTCCGTTACTCTATCCATTAAACCACAATGCCCATACTGTATTTCTCAAATATTAGATATTTTATTTACAAGAATTGATATTTATTTGCATTTAAAATTTTCTAAGACGTAGATTTTCTCAATTAGAAAAAAAATTTCTTAATTCATAATTCTGACTTCTTGCAAAGTCAGACAAATGTATACTAGAGTTCTTAATTGCGACTTCTTTAACAAAACGTAATCACGACGTCATAATTGAGTCATCTTAAAGAAGTCTTAATAAAACACTCTTAATGGAGTCTTTCTGATTTGGATTTTTATTGGTATGCCATTTATTTATTTATTTTTATTTTTTTATTAAAAATTTAAGAAAAAATCGTCTTAACAACTTTTAATCACATAGCAGTTAGTATTTAAAAAATATTTTTATATTTTTTAAAATTAAAAACTAAAATTTACTTTTACTGTTTAAAAATCCTATAGAAATTCAGCAAAGAACATTTTATCATACCTTCTTATGAAATCTTTTTATAAAAAATGTAAATTGATTCCTTTTGCAAGTTTTGGTGGTAGTCTTATAATATTTATTTTTAATATAAATTAATTACTCTAAAAATATATTTTATTGACTTTGGAATTAATTTTGGAACTTTGTCAATAAATAAATAATAAATTCATGTATTTATTAATTTGCCGTTAAATTGAATGTAATTAGATTAAATTCTTATGAATTTTGTTAATAATTTGTGTGTGAAATATAAATTCACTGCCGTATTGTACTTTATTTTGCTTGAATCAGTATTGTACTTTACACTTTTCTGCAACACTTTAATAATTTACCTTAAGAGGAATACAAAAAAATGAAGAGATAGAAGACTATCTGTACTGCGTAGAAGTAATTTCGTGCACAAATAACTCAAACAAAAATAATCAAAATGTAATGAAATTTCGTATACATAATCTAAACTTAAAAACGGAGAAAAATGAATATTAAATAAAATTTGGTTTTTACTTTAGCAATGTTTTGCGGGAACTCTTCGACACGCCCTAAAAATTTAATGATTTAATAAATGGAAATTTAATAATATGAACTATAGACACGATAGGAGATATTCGGTTTTTTGTACTCGTTGTGGAAATATTAGGGGAAACATTTTTTCCATACACCTGTTTTTCTAATTTTTTCAAATTGAGTAAAGCAGCAAAAATACCAACGTAATTTTATGCAAATTTTTTGTTGTAAATAAACTTTTAAAATTAATTTTGGACATGCTTTTTAAGCAACTGTTGTTGTGTTAAAATGCTTTTATTATCTTCAAATAAAAATCAGAATTAGTCGATTAATATGTTTATAAACTTTATCTAATAAGCAATTTGTCTCAAAACAAACATTACTAAAATTTGAATTTTAGTGTTACAATCTTTTTCGCCTTATTAGATATCAAAGTAAGTAGACACTTATCATCTCGCCTTATTAGTATAATTTTATGGAAAATATTTACTGTCGATGGTTGGATATAATTGTAAAATTTGCAAAATCAATAAATTAATTGTTACTATTTATCCCATGCCAATTTTTTTAAGGTTCAATTTTTACATTCAAAGTTCAAGATAAAACAAAATATTGAATAATATTGGAATATTTATCCTAAGCAAAATTATAGCTATTTAAGGGTAACTATTCTAAAATTTATTAGCATAGTTATTTTGATAATTTTAGGTAATATTTAACTTTTACATAACAACTCAAGGATGATATGATGACACGTTGAACTGATATTCAAGTTTGACTGTCGTTAGAGTAATTATTTTCAACTAATTAATACCTTCTAATTACATATTAATAATAATCAGTTATGCCTACATTATGATATTATATTAAGCTGTATATTTAATTTTTAATAACATGTTTATTATTTTTATTTTTATAGTTATTTTTTTTTTTAGCTTTTTATATTACGATATAGTCATTAAATTGAAAAACCCTGTATTGTATTGAACTGAAAATTAGTAAAACTTGATTTAACAAATATTGATTTTAAAATAATAATTTAAGAAAACACTTAGCATTGTACACAATATTTAGGGTCTGCCTACTTCCAATAAATAGTAATTATTTTACATTGTATAAATAAATATTTGTTTTGTTATTACACTGAAAAAAAATTATTACTTGTAATAGGTAATTAAATGTTTAATAAAAATGATTTTTACATCAGTATACACACTGTTCGACATTCCTAAGGTATTTTCAAAATAATCGTTGGATAAAACATAAATGCTTTATTAAAATATGGTTCTCGAAATGTTTACCATACAAATGTTTATTAAATCAATAAGTTTCTAAGTTAAAATACAAAACAGTTTCTTTTAACCACTGATCGATTAAACGGTCTAAGAGGAATTGATTGAAAAAAATGATACCTTACCTTTATAATAAAGACAATCTCATTTTTATATACATTGTATTTTTTTTCGTTCACAAATAACTTAAAAAATAAGTATCAAAATGTTATGAAAATCGGTACGCACAATTTTGACATGAAAACCTAGGGTATATCGAAGAGTTACCCTAAGCGTTCACGGAAACCTTTGGCAACTTTTGGATGATTATTTTTCTAACCATTTGTGTACGAAAATAGCATAAAATACAATGTTAATTACATTAGAGATTCTATTTATTGTAGACGTATTATTTCAAGTTTTAATAATTATTCTACTATTAAGGCTGCGGACAAATCCAATAAAGATCATATAGATCTGTCTAACCTTTTTTTTTATAAAATACACCTTTTTCTACAAATTATCCCACAATAAAACATTTTAAAAATTGTTTAATGATGTACACGACATTTATAATATGTCATAGTATATTATTTTAGTCTAAAATTTGTAACGCTAGGGAATGTTGACCGCACAAAAAAAATTATGGCATAGGTATTCATAAAAACACCTAAATACTCCATTTCCGGTTGTCCGTCCGTCAGTCCGCCTGTCGTTACGACTCAAAAACAAAAATAGATAGCGAGCCGAAATTTTTGAGACGTATTTTAAACATAAAAAGTTTAAGTTTGAGAATGAGCAAAATCAGTCCATTGGGTCCGATGGATCCTTGACCCAACTTCTAAACTATAAAAGATAGAAGAAAAATTTTAATACAAAAAGTATTAACACAAACTTTAAAATAAACAAGTTTTATTTGAAACATTTTTTCGTAAAATGTTAGGATTCACCACTATATATAACTGTATAGACTGGATATTTATAGTATTTTATGAATGCTAATTAAAAATATTCCAAAAAATGAAATCCAATCATATATCGAGTATAACAATTAACTTTGTTAGTTGTTATCTTGACTTATTTAAACAAAAATTTAAAATTTGACATTATATTGTTTGTGTACATAGATGTCATTTATTTGTACGCACACACATAATTTTTTGTACATTTTTTTAACAAATCAAAAATTTTTTTTTTTTTTTTTTGCTTATAATTTCAAACATTGTCTTATAAATGTATTTAATTATTTTATTGAAGGTAATTATTATTGATTAAATTTTTATTAAATCAAGTCATCGAAATAATTTTTTATTCGATAATAATAATATAATACAACCAGGTACTTAAGAATTCTGTTAAAATTATTTGCTTTGATTATCTCCGTGAATCAAAAGTATATAGACAAATATACTTTCAGTTTTAAGCTTAATTCAATAAAAACATTTTTTACATTTAGAAAAACGTTTTTATAAAATACTGCGAAACCTTTTTTGTATCAAGTTGTTTGTAATAACTTCCACGAAATCATGTCATTCAAAATATGCACAAGGCTTCAATACTAGCCTTAAGACTAATTTTGAATATTTTATTATTTAGGTAGTTCCAAAGTGACCAATTTTAGCTATGGTTTTGTTTTCTAATATACAGAGGAAAAAAAATTAAATTTGTCAAAATTATGAATTTGATAATAAATTTCATAAGTAATGTCTGTAATAAAATAAAATAAAATATTATTATTCCAACTACACAGTCCACAGTTCAACGAGCCGTAACATATGCGACACTACAAAATCACGCCAAGCACTTCCTTTTAAGAAAGTTACATAGAGAATAAAGCGTTTTATTATGTATGTCAAATTAGTGAAACAACTTTCTCCCAATTAAACACGAACAGGGGCGTAGGAGCCGTATGGGCAGGGTGGGCAGCTGCCCACCCAGGAATTTCCCTGGGTGGGCCATGCCCCATTGTTGAAGAGATTAAAAATTTTATTGCTCTATTACAATTTCGTGTAGGATAATTTTAAGGGCAAAACAATAGTTTTTCACGAAAAATTATGTAACAGAAGTTTGGCGCGATCCATGGCGCGCACGCCACTTTAAATTTAGTCAAATAGAAGAGACTTAGGCAAAACATTTTAGTAAAGGATTTAGGTATAAAAATGCTACTTGTTTTCATTAGTATACATATTCAGATATCATTTAAAACAAAAATAAATTAAATTATACCCGACTTCATTATAAAATAACCTACCACCACCAACCCTTCAAAAAAGTGTTTCAGTTTTATATTCCTAACAAAGAAAAACAGATAAAAGTAGTATAGTATTTTTGAAGTTAATTTTTTTGGTCAAATGGCCTATGACCCCACGATTTTATTATTGGATTATGCAATTAACATGAACTGGCGTTGAAACAAACAAATTTCGTAAAATTTTCTTTGTCGGAAAACTTTCTATAACCACCCAAAAAATTGAATTTTTAAACTATTTATATTTCAGGTAAAATGACTTGTGACCCCTCAAATTATGATCAAAATACTCGTTTATGATCAAAAAACGCTAGTAAAAACCATTTTATCGAATTTCACCCCATCGGAAAATCGTCTATAACCCACCCTCAAATACAACTTTTTTTTTTTTTAATAATTTTTTCGGCTTAAATGGCCTATGACCCCGCGAATTATTATTGGATTATGCAATTAACATGATTCAAAACGTTTGGGTAATTATTTTTTGAAGTTATATGTACGCCAAATTTGAAAAATAATGAATGACATTAGGTATGAACACATCTTTTAAAAACTGATACCAATATGTGTAAACTTTTTTGTCGATATTTATCGATCGAGTTGACAATGGTCCTAATAGATAAGCATTTTCATAATTTTGATTTAAAATTCACAAAATATTCCCAAATGTAAATACAAAATATATAAGAAAAACATTTAAAAAAATAATACTTTTATTTTGAGCTTTTGAAGTTCATGTAATCCTTTAAAATATCTGAAAAACAACACCAAATTTATGGTTGGGTTTTGTGAAAAAGTTGAAATAGTGTTTTCATTTGTATACTAAATGGTAGAAAAGAAATCAATATGCCAAATTTGAGGAAGCATTGTTTGCAACTTCTAAATAAATCGATTTTCAATATATTTTTTTTAATCATCCTAAGTTTAACACAAATGAAATGCATAAATTTTATTATCAAACAAAAGCGTTTTGCACTGAAAGACGTATAAAAATCAAATAGAATAAAGTCGAACACTTCTGAATATATAAAAAAAAGCAATTTTATAGAAAGTATTTGTAAATATTAATCAAAATCTAACAACGAAATAAAACATTAATAACTTTTCATCTTAAAATTTGCATAATATATTAATTATTAAAATAATTGTATAAAATAATAGTTGTATAATTCAATCAACTGAGAATTATTTTAATAATTAAAGTAGGTATTTGGAGAGCTTTTTTTCTATCTACGAATAAAGAGATAACACTGAGCTTTTTTCGTGTATATTTGTATTTTTAACATTTTTTTCAGTTAAAGGTTATCAAATATGTAAGTGAAACAATGTGTCAAAATATGGGGGGCTGGGCGAGTTGAATTTTAAATTTAAAAAAATAATTATAAAATATGGTTTTGAAACAAGTTAGGATTTATGATTTTGGATTTTTCTAGCAAGCTTATGTGTCACAATTGGTTAGTGTGTAGAGTTCTCAGTCGAAAGGTCGGTGGTTCGAATCTAGGGGACGGTTTCTACTTTTTTTATTCAGATTAATTGATTATTGATTTATATTCTCTATTCTCTTTGTGTCATATAAAGAGACAATTTAGCGTTATTGTTTAAAGACGTGGGTTGTCAACCGATAGGTCAGCGGTTCGAGCCTATTCCGGGATGAAAATTTTTATAATTAGATTAATTGATTATATATGTATATGTCACTATTGTTTTGGAGTCATTGTAACAAGTCTCTGTGGCGAAATTGGTTAAAGTGTTGTGATGACAACCAAAAGGTCGTGGTTACGAAACTATTTGGCGGCGCAAAATTTTTATATTAATAGAGCAATTGATGATTATTTATATGTCATTACTAATTTGGATCACTGTAACAAGCCTTCGTGTCGCAATTCGTTATGTCGTTGATCTATTAACGAAATAGTAGGTTGTTCAAGACTATTAAGGGGCGTAAAATTTTTAGTTTTAAAGTTATTATTTCATGATATTTCAGTCCTGCAAAGCCTCCATCAGTAGAAACTTCCCCTTGAACTTAATCAGTTTCATAGTGACAGTTGAAGTGAACACATCAATAATTAAAAACAGTGTTAGAAATATTTAACAGTGACATTGTGAGGTTAGTTTTAAAAGACGCGGCAATTCGGTGAGCCAAATTCAAATATTTCATAATTTGCAAATTTGAACTTAATCAGTTTCATAGCGACAGTTGAAGTGAACACATCAATAATTAAAAACAGTGTTAGAAATATTTGACAGTGACATTGTGAGGTTAGTTTTAAAAGACGCGGCAATTCGGTGAGCCAAATTCAAATATTTCATAATTTGCAAATTTGAACTTAATCAGTTTCATAGTGACAGTTGAAGTGAACACATCAATAATTAAAAACAGTGTTAGAAATATTTGACAGTGACATTGTGGGGTTAGTTTTAAAAGACGCGGCAATTCGGTGAGTCATATTAAAATATTTCATAATTTGCAAATTTGAACTTAATCAGTGTCATAGTGACAGTTGAAGTGAACACATCAATAATTAAAAACAGTGTTAGAAATATTTGACAGTGACATTGTGGGGTTAGTTTTAAAAGACGCGGCAATTCGGTGAGTCATATTAAAATATTGATTAATTTAAAAAAATTTGCTATTATTATTATTATTTCATTATTTTTAGGTTCTCTAAATAATTTAAAACAGTGTGACGACTGACTGTGACTAATGTTAGGTTAAATTGACAAGACGCGGTAATTCGGTTAGACGGTTTGAAGGTTTGAATTAGATTTTATACTAATCATAAAAATCATGTTTTTTCCGATGATTGTGTGTGTACTAATGAAGTAGTTCTGCAAAGGATGATTGTACCAAGTCATGATATTTGTAAGCCCGGACTGAAACTCCGGCAGTTATCTCTATGGCTTAGGTATATAAAACATACAAATTATTGTTGAGAATGTTTGGTTTTTATTTTTAAAAGAAAATCAATTCGACCTGTAACCTATAAACTGAATGACTGACCATACTTGAATAGGTTTTTGTTTGAATTAGATTTTATACTAATCATAAAAATCATGTTTTTTCCGATGATTATGTGTGTACTAATGAAGTAGTTCTGCAAAGGACGATTGTACCAAGTCATGATATTTGTAAGCCCGGACTGAAACTTCGGCAGTTATCTCTATGGCTTAGGTATATAAAACATACAAATTATTGTTGAGAATGTTTGGTTTTTATTTTTAAAAGAAAATCAATTACAACTGTAACCTAAGTGACATAAAACTGGATAGTGTTAGGGTTTGACTTAATATTTGTGTTTAATGGAGTGCCATGGAAGAACAACGGAAGGTTGGCTTCACAAGAGGCGGCAATTCGGTGAGTCATATTAAAATATTGATTAATTTAAAAAAATTTGCTATTATTATTATTATTTCATTATTTTTAGGTTCTCTAAATAATTTAAAACAGTGTGACTGACTGTGACTAATGTTAGGTTAAATTGACAAGACGCGGTAATTCGGTTAGACGGTTTGAAGGTTTGAATTAGATTTTATACTAATCATAAAAATCATGTTTTTTCCGATGATTGTGTGTGTACTAATGAAGTAGTTCTGCAAAGGATGATTGTACCAAGTCATGATATTTGTAAGCCCGGACTGAAACTCCGGCAGTTATCTCTATGGCTTAGGTATATAAAACATACAAATTATTGTTGAGAATGTTTGGTTTTTATTTTTAAAAGAAAATCAATTCGACCTGTAACTTATAAACTGAATGACTGACCATACTTGAATAGGTTTATGTTTGAATTAGACTTTATACTAATCATAAAAATCATGTTTTTTCCGATGATTATGTGTGTAATAATGAAGTAGTTCTGCAAAGGACGATTGTATCAAGCCATGATATTTGTAAGCCCGGACTGAAACTTCGGCAGTTATCTCTATGGCTTAGGTATATAAAACATACAAATTATTGTTGAGAATGTTTGGTTTTTATTTTTAAAAGAAAATCAATTACAACTGTAACCTAAGTGACATAAAACTGGATAGTGTTAGGGTTTGACTTAATATTTGTGTTTAATGAAGTGCCATGGAAGAACAATGGAAGGTTAGCTTCACAAGAGGCGGTAATTCGGTGAGTCATATTAAAATATTTATTAATTTGAAAAATTTTATAGTATCATTTTATTATTTTTCAGTTCCTGTAAAACATATTCAAGCAGCAACTTCTATTATATAAAAGAGTTATAGAAATATATAATTGTGAACAGAGTAAGGTTAGTTTTACAAGACGCGATAATTCGGTGAGATATATTAAAATATTTATTAATTTGATTTGATTATTTAATTAAATTTCAGGTCCCGTTTATTTTTTAATTTTATTTTCTATTAATAATTAAATCAATTTTTCTCTAATATTGGTGTATTTATTTTGATAATAAAATTTGTATATATTTTTGTTTGTATAAGACTGTAAAATAAATAATTAAAATCAATGTTTCTTACTTTTATAAAATTTTGTAAAAAATAAAAAGTTTAAAATTAAAGTGTTAGTCATTATTTCATTATATTTCACTACTGTTTTGGATCGTTTTGTAATATGTACTCCCCTGTTATTAAAAAACCAAAGGTATCTTAGGATCGTGATAATATGCGGTTGAATTTGGGATTAAATTAATTGGTATTACATTAATTTTAAACTAAAAACAATCATGTAAGGATTATTTTTATTTGAAACTATTTTGATAAGGAGATATTTTGTAATAATTTCGATATTTCACCGTTGAAATAATTGATCGTTTAATTGGGATATTTTAATGTTTTTATTATTGTCATGGAACATTTAATCATGTAGAGTAGACAAATGAAATGGCAGAAAATACAGCAATATTTTTAGGTATTAGGTAATATCTATTAATTATTGGTAGGTATAGTAGATACTGGAGGTACCACCAATTCACATGAAATAATATAAATATTTTGACCTGATTTGAATGTTCCGATGGAGTGAAATTCGATAAAATTGTTTTTAATAACGTTTTTTAATCTAAAACGAATATTTTGATCATAATTTGAGGGGTCACAAGTCATTTTACCTTAAATATTAATAGTCAAAAAATTCAATTTTTCGGTTTGTTATAGAAAGTTTTCCGACAAAGAGAATTTTATGAAAATGGTTTAAATCAACGCCCGTTCATGTTAATTGCATAATCCAATAATAATTCGCGGGGTCATAGGCCATTTAAGCCGAAAAAATTATTTTAAAAAAAAAGTTGTATTTGAGGGTGGGTTATGGACAATTTTCCGATGGGGTGAAATTCAATAAAATAGTTTTTACTAGCGTTTTTTGATCTTAAACGAGTATTTTGATCATAATTTGAGGGGTCACAAGTCATTTTACCTGCAATATAAATAGTTTAAAAATTCAATTTTTTGGGTGGTTATGGAAAGTTTTCCGACAAAGAAAATTTTATGAAAATGGTTTAAATCAACGCCAGTTCATGTTTATTGCATAATCAAATAATAATCGCGGGGTCATAGGCCATTTAAGCCGAAAAAAGTTTGTAAAAACTAATAATGTAATTACATACAAATAAGAGATACATGTAAATAAAATTGAAGAAAATAAAAAGAAAAATTTTGCAAAAATTATTTACAACTAACAAAAACTGTCTGGTATAATATTAATTAACAATCACAAACATCTTTCATACAAAATTATTATCATCGAAAATTTAGGTGGGGGTTAAAATTTCGTACCTGCCCACCCAGCAAAAATTTCGTTCCTACGCCCCTGAACACGAAATAGATTCATAATTAGCTGTTAATAAATCGATAATTTATTGGGTAAACAAAAATTAATCACTGTAACCCTATCAGAGATAATTGATGAATCTCTAAGTTGACAGTCAACTAGGCGAAACATTTTTTTATTTTTAATCCAATTTTCCCAATCCAAGCGAAACATCCATTTTTCTCCGGGAACGGTAAGAGAAAACAAAGTTTTTTAGACAATTAATTTACGATTCATTAACGGCTATTTATGAGCATATTTAAAAAAAATGATTAAAAATAAAAAGATGTTTGATAAGCTGACTGCCAACTTAACGAAATATCAATTTTCTCAATTCTGGTTAGAGCGACTCATTTTTTTAACACGCTTTTATTAGCTTCACTCGTATGTTTGTTTGTTTGTCTGTAGGTAACTCTCTGAAGTTGGCTGCAGAACGCATCTGAACGGATCCTTTGCATGAGAGTAATAAAGATAGAGCGTGTTTTTTTAGTTTTTTTAAACTATTTTATATTATTACACAATAATTTAACCATTAATTAACAGCTTATTATGAGCCTATTTTTATAATAATTAAAATATAAACTGATATGTATTTTAATTAATACATTAATTAGCTCCATTTCTGCAAGAATTATGGCGAATATTTTCATTAACATTGTTAAAAAAATCCAAATTTTCAAATAAAAAAAATATCAAATGGTCACAATTCTTAATAGACATCTAACCACGATTAGATGTTAAAATTTATTATATCAGTCTTCCAAAAATAATCATGTCACAAAAATGTAGTCTGGAAACATGTAAATATGGCGTCATATCCTAATTGATTTACTGGATGATTCCTCTAACTTCTTTTACCAGGAAAATAAAAATATATTCTATTTTTTTATGAATAATTAATTAAGTGCTCAAATGTTTATTCAAGATTTTTGCAATACTTTATTAAAACCTAATATTCGTAAATTCAATATTCAAATCAAAAACACATAATTTTTATACGGATCTATAAAATAACCCGACATTATGTTGCTATTGCTAATGAATGAAGATATAAACATAACTAATAATTGATATATTCTCAACGTTAAAAATTATATGCATATAAAACTGAAATAAACTCTTATAATTTCATTATGTCTACTTGTATCTTAATATCAAATTTTTTTTTTTTTTTTGTACAAAATTATAAAAACTTCTTTAAGCAAATGTTAATAAATTTTTAATATAAAAGTAAAAAGTGTTTGTATCAAAATATAGTACAAGCACAAAGAACTTTATCATATTATTATTATTAAGAGTATATTAAATTTAGTCTAAGTTTCAATAAAAACGAAGTTCAACAATAATCGAATATGACACAATTTAAAAAACTTATGTCAAGCTATATCGCACATATATATATAAAATTTCATCAAAATCGGATAAATGGTTCAAGAGATATAATCATTTAAGTGGAAAAAAAAGAATAAGATACGAGCGTTACATTCTTGGAACGGTAATAGATAGATGAGATTTTTCTAAAATCCGACCATCCCGAACACCTCCACTGTTGTTTACCAAAAATTAATAATTATTGTTCGAGTAGGTATATTCCGTTTTGCAAAAAGGCATATCGCCTGGATATGTGAAGACTCGACGCAGCGTCATCTTAAACTCAACACTAGCGCCCATACTCACTAAGCCCTAAACCCGTATTCTTCTATCCTCTTATACCCAACGGAAACCGCCGTCAGGCATTACTTCGTGAGGGGAGGGTCTAGCTAAAGTGTGTGTGTATGTGTGTGTGTGTGTTTATGAAAGTATGTAAACCGCTTTTAACTTTTGAACGGCTCGACTGATTTTATCGCGGTTGATGCTATTCGAAAGGACTTGAACAAACATAGATATAGAATAAATATAGAATTTTTATTGATTCGGACCGGTAGATTTTAAGAAATCTCAAAAAAAAACAAATTTTTGGAATGGGGGTTTTTTGGAATAACTTTTAAACGGCCCTATCGATCAACTCAACTAATCAGCTCTTAACCTTGATAAACCACGTCGATCGCCGCTAATCCGGCTAAAAACGGTGATTCGTTTGAGAGATATCGTAAACGAAAAATTGCAAAAAAAGTGTTTTTTTAACATAGCTCCGGCATTTCTTTTCGGATCGTTTTTGAAGTGCTTAGGTATGGAATTAGCGGAAAGTTGCAGGGATTGCCTTTAGGAACAATATACTTCCGATATCGTACACATAACTTGGAAGTAAAACATTTATTTCTTATGAAGAAATCAAAAATTAAGCAAATTAACACACATGTTATTATAATGCATATTATAATATTATATAACAAAATCGTAATTGTATGGACGACCACTTCCTATTTTCTATAATATAAAAATTTTTCAATTTTAAAAATTGTTAAATATTGATACTCAACCATGTGTCGGATAATTAAACGATTAACACAATTAGTTATTATATGCTTTTTTTGTTTTATATAATGTCAAAATATCGCATTATTTCCGACATACATATATATGTATGCTTAATTTAAATCGAAACACGGGAACAGACACATATCACTAAAAATTAATTAAAAAATTTCTTGCAAAGGGCAAGTTTTATTCAACATTTATCTTCAAATCCTGTTAACGACTATGACTCCGTTAAGTATTGCACTTTTTGAAGGATTTAAGAAATATATACCCTTTTCCAACCAGCAATGTTTCGTAGGCAATTTTGTCTATTGATATAATATTTGTTATAACGTTTTGCTTACGCATTTAGAACAAGTCCTTAACAAGTACACATAATAATTTTAATTAATGATTAATTAATTGTATTTAATATCCATTGATTTATGAATACAAACAAATGAATTATGTAGATATTTATGAAAAAAAAACCAAACTGAAAAAAATTCTTACAATAAGTTGTTTATTTGATTTCATAAACCATATTTACCATATTGTGTGTAATTCTACTAGTATACTGTGTGATTCAATAATATCTCTCATATTTTTCAATAACAAATATTAACAAATTTTTGAATAAAAATATTGAAAGTCTAAATAATGTCAATTATATGAGTATTTTCAGAAAGATGCGTTTATATAAAAATATCTTCGATTTTTCTAAGCCATGTATAATCTGCGTTGTTAGTCAGTTGGCAAATTAATAAACCAATATAGTTTAAAAATATGGTTCATCAGTTTTTTGATAAATTCAACTTATGAATATCATCAAGAGAACTCTAGAATTTATCGAATAAATTTCGATTTTTTTCCCAATTTCATCAGATCAAATATATTTTTATTTTATAAATACCTATTTCGACTACAAAGTAGTCATCATAATACTTATTTATAAAATATTTGAATTAAGAAATTGGGAAAAAAATTTAAATTTATCAAATTCAACTTACACGGTCTTGATTATGTACAAGCCAAGTATCGAAATATACAGACTATATTAATTGATTGAATAATTTCTATTTTTGATTCAAAATTAATTGCGGATAATATATACAATGAAATAGCCGAAACTGTTCGTCCACTACCTCGAAAAAGAAATTTTTAAATACTAGACTGTTGATGAAGCCATGGTAGACCCATGTAATTTAATTGACCAAAATTATACAAAATATACATTCCTTTTATTTTTTCAAACGTCACATATGAATGCTGTATAAAAACTGAACTATAAGTTTAAACTAACAGCAAACATCAAATCATGCCATAGTAACGAAATGAATTCATTCCAAAGATAACTTCAACTGAATACGTATCCATACCATGACACAACAACGCTAAAACAAAATTTAAAGAAAAATGATATTTTGTTACCTTGGTAAAGCGATCTTATAATTAAATGAAAGATTCGATTTTTTAACAGAAAATAATAACTAAGTTGTATTTTTGCTAACAGAAGACCAAGATATCCTCGATTTTTCTAAGCTATGCATAATGGCAGTCATCCTCTTTGGTAGACCATCAATTGGTAAATCTACTATCAGAATAGAATACAAAAAGTAACGGTAAATATTAGTTAACAAATGTATAGTGAAGAATAGTTCGATCTTAGGATTTAAAGAAAACTATCGTTCTGTGACGGAAGTTCTGAAAAAAGGTTGCCGTTTTGAGGATCTTTGCGTGCAATAATGATACCACGTCGCCATATGTGTAACCAGAAAACATCTGTTTTATGTGATAAAAAAATATTTTTTTATTTTCGAAGTTTTTCAGATTTTAAGACCTCTTGTTGTATGCTACAATTATTCAATCTGGTTAAAGCATTAAGATTTGAAAAACTAACTCATATCTAAATATAAATATATAAACAAATCAATGAACAAACAAATATAATTTTACAATTTTAATATTAGTAAGATATTTATATACACTAAACTAATATAAAAAAAAATTAAAAATTGAATATTTTTCAACAAGCAGTATCCAAATACTTCCACATTAAGGGCCTTTAGGTTTTGAGTCATTCTGTAATATAAAGTATTACGGTGTATATGTCATTATATTTTCAATGCACGATTATAAATTTTTGTAATTTTGAAGGTTTTTATATAATATAAAATTCATATTCTTATTTTTTTTAAATCTTCAATAATCACGCGCCATCTTTGACCTACTAAAAATTTACATACATATATCATCAAGCCTTGTCATGTTTATATCATAAATTACAGAAAAACAGCAAAAAAATATTTAGAATAAACAACAAATGTTAATTCTGTCTCGATGGGGTACCTGCCTCTCTTCACTGTTAATTTGACTATTGATTGCTAAATTTAAGTAACATACAAAACAACAACAATACATGGTATTGTTAATTGTTAAAAATATCGTTTTATAAATTTATTGACACTTATTGAAATTTGAATAATAAAATATAAGAAAATTAATAGGTAATGATGAAGTAAAGTCTTGCCACACACTGATTTATAAAAATCAGTGTGTTTGTAAGGTCTTCAAAAAATAAATAAAAATCGAGATACTCGTTAGAGAAGGTCGCAAGTCGGATTCTCGTTGTCTAACATCATAAATCATTAATCTAAGCTAATTTAACTTAAATAGTTAACTTTAAATATCTTCTACCAATTTAATTTAGGAATTATCGGTGTCGGTAAAATTAATGTACAAAAATAATAGAAGACTCCGATCATTTTATTAATAGCTGGTTACGTAGTCATTTTTTCAATGGTGTAATGGCGCTAATATGTTTATAATGTGGACATTTATTAAAAAATTAGGAAATTTATAAGAAAAATACCTAAAGAATATTATATAAAAGAAATTCGAAAACTCAAAAAAGTAATCTATTGACAGTTAATAACGTAAATGAAAATTAAATTTATTTGCATAAGAAATAATATAAACTTAAACAAAAATTATCTAGCTGTGGTTAAATATCTGTTTCTCAAACTCAAAAAAACACCATAAAATTGATTATAATTTTTAATTTGATGTATTTGTGCAATATAAATAATGAATATAATAATATATCATACCTTTAGCCTGTCCTGTCACAATTTTAAAATATAGACTTTGTTCGAGTTTGGAAACCTAATATAATATGTTATACGCTGTTCTAAATGTTGATTTTAAATATGCAAATTTTTACAGCACTTTTATTAGTTTTTCAAAAACAAGTTATTATATTAGAGACGTTAAATATCATAGATGTAACATAGTATTCATCTATGTTAAATATAAAATGCTCTGTATTTATAGCACAGAATACTGAAATCAATTTCACTAGTTCAAGATGTTATTACTCAAGAATTTTTGAAAGTGAGAATTATTGAAAACAATAAAAAATATTCCAGTGTATTTAATTTTTTTAAACTTATAGCTTAATCGTTCTTTATATTATCACTATTTATTTTATTCAAAATTAAAGCAGTCATACAATATCCAAAGAAAGTAGTTTTCTTATAAATCACTAGTTTTTCTACTAATTCTTCAAAATGTCAAATTGTTGTCCAATTTTAAATGTTGAGTAGTTAGCTTGGATATTATCAAAGAAGAATCAAATGAATAAAGATTAAAAATCACAACCGTTTCAGATCTGGCAATTAACGATATCACAAATTGCAGATAACTATCAACTGCCGGTTACGAAACCTTACACACCATTTAATTTATTCATAAATTGTTACAAAAGCTATCATAAGGTGGATGTTATTGTTAGAACATTATTGTCACAATCCATTAATTTAAACATGATTGGTGAATCTTTTGAATACAAAAGTTGCAAGTATTAGACAATCTTATCCGCAAAACTGTCATATTCAAGGTGGAAGAGGTACACGAGACCCAGTCACAAGAAACTAGGGCGTTGCAATATACTTTAAAAATATGCCTTATCCATTTTTTGGTGAATTCAACTTGTGAATATTACCAAAGAGAATTCTAGGATTAAACGAATAAATTTCGATTTTTTGCCCCAATTTCTTGTATCAAATATTTTTGTATTATATAAATATCTATTTCGACTACAAAGTAGTTATCATCAGAATGAATAAGCTTGCAAATCGTCACCAAATTAGAAAACGAGTAACATCTCCTCAGAAAATCATTACAATCAGCTAATTCATACTGATGATGACTATTTTGTAGTCGAAATACATATTTACAAAATGCAAAATAATTTGGGACCAAAAAACGAAATTTATTAAACTCAACTTACACGTGACAATGCACAAGCCAGGTAGCAAGTATAGAAATTTACTATTTGACTATATTTATTATTTGAATTATTTCTACTCGATTCAAAATTAATTGCTTCAAATTTAGCATATAAACCTGAAATAACCGAAACTAATCGTCTACGTTCCCGAAAAATAAAGTTTTATTATGAGACTGTTGATGAACCCATGTAAGATTCAAAAACAAAATTTAAAGAAAATGTTTATATTAACTTACTTGGCGGAGTGTTAATTAATAATTAAAAAAATTTTAACAGAATATAACAATGTTGCATTTTTCCCAAGCATTGACAGTTGAAGGGAATAGGAAAAAGGATAAATAATCACAATGTCTCAACGTAGAACAAAAGCTAAGACACGAAAATAGATCGTATGTTATTACAAGGAGTAGATCTGATTAATGAGTTAGAATTACTGCTTTTATTTTTTATAAAAAAAAAAAAAATAAATAAAACTCAACTAACTCAATGTATTAAATTTAATTTTTTCCAATAATTTATTTTCTGTGTTTCTTAATATATCGACATCTCTACGAATGTATTTAACACATCCAGGTAGCTGAGAAGAAATTTATTAATTTAAACAAAATTTAAAATAACAAAAATCTTTTTACGATCAACCATGACTCAAGTTAGATTGCTAAATATTAATTTTTTTTATTAATGTAACTGTTTTTGCATTAAAGCTTACAGTGGTTGATAATATTCTATATTTATATATATTATACATAAGTAAACAATGCTATTTTTTTAAATACAAATTTTTAACGAAAACAAATAAGAGTTTGCTGAATTTAAAGTTATAAAATAAGCTTAAATACACGAGCAAATGAGATTGAATTGTTAAATAAATTTCTCTTACATAAAACTATTCCTAAATTGTATAAAATCAAATCCAACAGTCGGGTTATTCATATATGAAAAAACTACTGAATTCTAAACTTTTATTTAAAGCACAAAAGGCATCATTTATTTTTTATTGCGATAAAATTCACAATATTGGTAAGTTATTCTCATTATTGAAGTAGGATTTTAATTTTTTTTAATGAAATATGGACTGATTTATAAATCGTACATTCTAAGACAAAATATAGTAACGTTTCATGTTTATTGAAATTACATATTTTACATGTTTTTGTTTCCATTTATATATGCAGTTATTGATCTGTAATTTAACCTTATAAAAGTTCACATTTTTTTAAAAATATTTTTGCGTGACATCCAAAATAAATTAAAATATAGAACTGTACTGGAGTTCGGAATTTGGTTTTTATCCATTTTGGAGAGTTCCTTTTGGTTTTTACTTGCTGTTCATACCACCGTTTATATCAAGCGCACTTACCCGGTTGTAGCAAATCTTTGGAAGAACATTGTCATCCATTTTTAAAAATAGCACCCACCATTCTAGAACCCCTTTTAATGTTCAATTGCAAGATTTTGTCTACCGCTTTCGCATCGAATAATGTAATTAGGAGTATTCTATGGGCAACCAAGAACAATTTTGAACAATATACCTTGTACCAGTTCTATATTTTGTGAGTAGCATAGGCTTTAACTTTCAACTCCATAAAGCAATGTGATCAACACTATACTACTAGATAGCTTAGAGAGCCCCAAGATTGCATCTTGGATTTAACCATAATGTCGTTAATTTTATGTATAGCGGTTACAGCACTATTAAAAGTACGGTCAATATCTTTAGCGTACATCCCCGAGGAACGGACATAAGGATAGCAATAATCTGGTACAATATCTATATTATTATGTTAATTTTAAATAATCGTGTTCTTGATTTGCCACCTTTTCTAAATATTACCATTTTAGACTTTTCTGTAAAACTGTGCTCATTTCTCAAACAAGAGATATTAAGTGTATTAAGTACATTTTGTGCTATATCAGTAAGCAAAACCAGCTCGTCAGTATATAAAATAAACAATATATAAATTTTACCTACACCAACACATCTGACCCCAATGTCAATCTTAAATTAGATCGTTGTAAAACAGTTTGAACAGTAATGGCGATAAGAAGTCTCCTTGAAGTACTTCTTTACTAATATTTGTTTTTTTGCTTTTATCACGACACGTCGAATACAGTTAAAACGGCAATGGTTAAGTTCCAAAAATTATAAATTGTAAATAACGTTTAAAAGTTATTTCCCATTATTGATTTTCCCATAATTTTATTTTCGTAATTTGTAAGTTTTTCAGCTATTTTCAAAATATCTAATAACCTCATACAGAAAAAATCTAAACATATATGAGAGCCCATGAAGTCCATACGATTAGTTTCCTAGTGGAAAAAATATCTGAAATGAAAAAATTATAATATACATTGAGGTCTTTAAAATTAAAATATAACAATATTCTCTATCTAAGAATATCATACTGAAGTTTGAAATCTTAATACTAGAAAGTAAACTTTTTTAAACATATAGAATGTGTTTCGAAACATTAATATTGTTACCAGGCATGATGTCATCAAATATAACATTTAACATTGCTGATATGCAATATTGATGTCATCATACCTTACTGCCCGGTAACAACATCATACTTTGAAACACACTTATAATATATATAAGCCGTTCTATCCCTTCATAATCAAAATTAGAATTACAAAATTGGAATATAAACTCATCTCAAATTTTGATATGAGGAATTTAAGAAATAACATATTTACTTCCTATTTCAATTTATTATTATTAAATTTAATTTTTGGAATGTGTTTAGAAATAAAACAACAAATTTTGCTTGCTATGATTTATTTATAATAAACACAAATAATTATAATTAACGCTATTAATATTTATTGATAAACAATATTCAAAATTCATTAATTTAGACATCCTAGGCTCCTTTTCTGTACCTTTGTTACCAAGTTTATTATGCCCATTTAAGTTTATACAAACAAGTTAAGACAAATATTTGAATATTTTTATAAAAAGTAAATTTCCTAATTTAAAAGTAATTTGAAATTAGAGAAAGATTGAAAATGAATCTAAGTTTAATTCACAAAAATTTCGATATTCTTAGAATATCGATACAAATACTGTTTTTAGTTTGTATTATATTTTGTAATACATTAAATGCATTCTCAAAACAGCCTTTATATTCATATCCTCTAGAAATATGTTAAAAAATTCCACACTTAATCTTTATTAAACTAGAGTTAATTGCAGGTATATGTTTTTTTTATTGAAGTAAACGTTATTTGGAAGAAAATGATAAAAAACATGAGTTGCTCTCAATTAACCGCAACCCCCAGGTTGCCAGGTTTGCACAGGTATGCGCATGTTGCTTATTTACACTCACGTGTTTTTACAAAAAATTATATACTAAAGTGAAATTTAATTCACTTGCAGTAGTTCAAAAATCATATATTGTGAATAAATAAATTATTTAAATCATTTTTTCTACTCCAAAATATGAAGATATTTAAACTTAAATCAGGCAACACTAAGTAATTTAAGATTCTTAAATGGGCTCCTTATCGTCTTTCTAAATGTTTGACACAGTAAACAAACACACAGTAAACAAAAAAAGTTACAAACATAATTCTGAAATTGTATAAATTAATTTGTAAAAAAATTAACAAGATATTCAAACAAATGTTATTTAAAAAAATGTTAAGTTAATTTAGACATCTTTGGGATACTGTAAAACACACAAAAACAGAAAAAAAAATTTAATTAAAAGAATCATTTCAATAATCCATCTATATAATTTTTATTGTCATGTAGAATTTTCTTTTCTAAAATTCTTAAATTTATTGCCACTTTTTTGCATTCTGTTAGAGAATTTTCATCGTTTTTAAGCATCGCAATATCATCATCTAATTTAGTTGGATAAGCGTTTAATAATATCAGTAATCGAGTTGATAAAAATCTATAACATCGTTTATTGAAATCATCATCTGATGTTTTTAATTTTTCTATTATTTTCGATGGTTCTTCTAAGTGTACAAGATTATTTATTTCATCTGCAAATAAAAAACTATTAATTATTTAACATTTTTAGATGTTGAACACATTTAGCGCACTGATTAAACAATAAAAAAAAAGACGGAATCACACTTTTACATACTGTTTATTGCAATCAAATGAAAATAAAGAAGAAATGAAAAAATGAAAATAAGGAAGAAGAAAAACATTAAGAATCAGTAAACCCCAAAAAATAACAAAACTTGGATCGAATACAAATTCAACTAAAGATAATTAAAGACTGAAAAAAATCCCAGTAAACGTAACAAATTCAAGTATATAAAAAATTTTAACATCAAAAATTATCCCTGATAAAAAAGGCTTATTCAATCATATAGAAATTGAATAAATAGGAAATCAATTGGATTTAATAGAAAATCATTTCAATTTTCAAAATCAATTGAAGTAATTATGAAATAGGGATCATATTCATTAGAACTGTGGATAGAATCAAAACAATGTTCACAAAATCTAGTTTTCAACTGATATGCAGTTCCAAATGAATTAGAAAAGTATTTTATAGCATCATAACACATTTACATTTACACTTGAAAAGTAAACGATTATAAGCATATGAGTAGAGTCATCATTAACAACAAGCGAGGAAGAATTAACAAGTGAGAATATAAGAATGATTTAAATGATGACAGTGGTGAAAGCTTTCGATATAAATTGTTAATTTTTATAAATCGAAAATATATTTACATAAACGAATCAGTAGCAGAAAAGTCAAATTGATAATTTTTATTTTTTGAAAATATATGAAAATAAACAAACGATAAATAGAAAAATCAAATTTTCAATTTTTTATAATCGAAAATATATGTAAATAAACGAAGCACGGGCTTGTAAATAAACGAAGTATATGTAAATAAATAAATATATGTAAATACACGAAGCATGTAAATAAACGAAGCAAGAATATCTCTATGCAAAAAGATATAAAAGGATTAGCGATAACGGTAGGGGATTATTATTGATTTAAAAAACGCATGTAGTCATAATTAAAGCAAATTTAAAATTAAACTTACCCTCACTCATAATAAATATCTTAACAAATTTCAATAAATTATCATTAATTGATTTTGGTTTCGGGCGTAAAATAAATATCATTTGCTCGGATAATTTTAATTTTTCTAAAAGTTGTATTCTCTTAGCAAGAAGTTTATCAGCTTTACTTAATCCCAATCGTAATGAATATCCATCGTTTTCATTCTCAGGATAAACAAAACTGTAAAATAAAATAATCTTATTGGATTTTATGCAACTTGTTCACCATATCTTTTATAGACACTGCATACCCGTTATGAAGAAACATATCAGCATTTGTTCGATCACCATAAAACATGAATACTTGATCGTTTGCTTTAAAATCTTCAAACGCTAGACATTCACTTTGATTCAATTTTGTATTAAAATCCGTTGACATCTAAAAAAAAAATGAATTTATTAACAAAATATTTTGAAAATATCTATAATCTAATAGTTTTAAAGCGAAATGAATACAATCTTAAATAAAATTTTCCCAATAAGTAGGCGAATTTTTTACTGTAAATATGTGTATCGGCTACCATAAGACCAGAAAAGTTAATTCTGGGAAGTTATCAAAGTTTACTAGAACCCAAAAAAAATTATTTTTGTGTATAGAATTATTTTTGAGTATAAATTATTTTTTGTTGAAAAATGTAAACAAATGAAAAATGGAATATATGAACAAATTTGTAGACATTCTATTGCAGTTTTAAAATATGTTTGTTGTTTATCAATTATTTTAGCTTTAACTAAGAGTTCTTCATTTTAAGGACTAATGGCAGAGACCTCGGTCTCCGTCCTCAGTACTTGTTTTGTTTTGTTATATTTCAACCAATTTACATAAAATCTTGACAAATCATATACCTAAACCATATTCATGAATCAATCTATGCATGAAGGGATACCCGTTCAGTAGTTTTTGAGTTTATCGCGAACACACAGATAGACGCTGGAGAATTATATTTATAGCGGTAGATGAGCCCAAGCGGGGATTTTTGAATTTACTGAAGCCCGAAAGATTAAGATATGGGCGATACACCTTACTCCTTATTAAGTACCTCCATCAAATCGTTTTCTATATAGTGCCGCGAGTGTGACTCAAGAGTAAGGGAGGGCCAAAACTCGCATAAAAAACACACCATCTGCGACAAGCCCAAGTTGACGGATTAGTAAAATGTATAATTTTCAGCACGTAATCTACATACCATATCTTAATTTTACGCGCTCAATTAAATACAACTATCGATTTATTCGTTTTAATATTCTTATCGGCTATCCTCTTACAGGCGCAGCAGGAATAGAGATCTATAATTTGGTGGAGATACTCAATAAACGGTAATCTCCCATATCTAAATCTGACGCGCTCAAGTATATCCAAAAATCTGTGCTTGAACAACCCGTACCATAGAGACTTCCATATTGAATTTTATAACGTTTGAAAATAACATTATGAACGAGGAATTATAGAGAATTATATCTTGATTTTAAAAAACAGGTCGTCAACATATGCGGTTTTTTGCATTATTCTCAGATATACACCAGAAAAAAAGTCTACTCATTTATTATATAACGTGCATACAAAACGCGCATAATTTTTCTAAAATCTTCAAAAATGAGTAAAAATTAATGAAATGCTTGTATATACGGGCTTGTGTAAAGTTCTGATTCTACTTGTTTATTTTGCATCAGTTTTATTCTAAAACCTTTCTAGTTTTATAATAAGACATAGAAAAGCTCGATATATCGTTCTAAAATGTCGATTTTCTTTCATCAATGCTTTAATGAACACTATTTCAAGCCTACTTACAAATCCATTTTTATGATTAATCATATCCCAGAACGGTATTAATGCTGTTATCATGGTTTTTCCATCTTTTGCCGGTATTATATTTTGTCGAGTCATAATTGTAGATACTGCCCATCTATAAAATAAAATGCCATATTACATATTGATAGAAAATTTATAAAAGGTATTTTTGTTATTAAATAAATTAGTTAATACTTTGAAAGGAGATATTTTGAAATACAATGAAATACTTTGAAACATTAATCAAAAATTTGTGACAATGTAAAAAAATCTTTTGTCATTTTTCGTGGTAACACTATTAATACAAAATTCAAAAAAACATGAATAAGTAGAAATTTGCGGTTTATATCAAAATGAAAATAAATAAACTTTTTATTTAGATAAAAAATTAAATATCAATATAATTTGGATTTAATTAAAATCCGTTAAGTATAATTCAAGAATGTATTGAAATGGTTCTATAACTTTTCATGTGTTGCTTAAAATTCTTATATATGATGTCTGGGATTAAAGAAAATGTAGATTGATATTTAACTGATATTGAAATATTATTTTGTATCTCTTATAAAAAAAAGTTATAAAATAAACTTAAATTTAAGCGATGTATTTTTACAAAACGATTTTGTTTCTTGTAGATTTTATCAAAAAATTTTATCAAAGCTATTTATAGAGCTATTTTTTGAATAAAAAAATTTGATTTTTTTTATGTATAGGGTTATAGGGTTATAGCGAAGCAACTCACTGTTATCAGGTATATTCGTAGGATCGAAAAACAGGACAACCTGAATCCTTCAAGCTTACTTAAAATTATAAACATATTATCTTATTGGTGTTTTTAAAATTTTTTCAGATTAAAATAAATGTTTTAGATAGATAAACAAAATGAACTCTGATAAACAACTCAACACAACGTAACAAATCTAGTATTAAATATTTTTGAATAGGTAGAAAAATTAATATTGGTAAGTGTTGCAGTTTCCGATTCTTTGGGTATTATACGTGCATACAAATTAGATTTAATATACATTGCTTATATAAAAATTGGTGTTAAATAAATGGGTCTTTCCCTTTCAATTGTTTTAAGAACATGATCTCTTACTATAATTTCTCTATAAGATGAGACGTTCTAAACTCAATTGTTTCAATATAAGTTAAATATACTTAATGACCAGAATAATCGATTTTAACAGTTTCCTGTAATTAATTTAGATTTAAAAAGCTTCTAGCATACTATTGCTAACCACATGTCTTGCGATATTTAGCTATCTATCTCAACAAGAAGTATATAAATTTTGAACTGAAAAGATAATATAAAGTAAAACTTCTTCAGGTAAAACTTCTTGCAAATCAAAACATTACTAGTGAGACTAAGAAGACTTGGACACACCAAGCTTACAAACTTCCAATATTATGCCTTGAAACATCCAGCTCACAGTAGAACTTCATATACGTCTGCAAAAAATACTCCGAACCGAAATCTAAATTAACAACAATATAATAAAAGCATTAAGCAATGACCAAGCCGAAATAAGTCAACTGGTCACATATTAAAATAAACTCTAAATTTTAAACAAACTAAAAAGAATCTTGAAAATTAAGAAGGACTTTTTTTAACTCTTAGTTAATAAAATTTATAGCATAGAATTATATCTAAATATGGTGAAAGCGTATTGAAGCAAAAATAATTTAATTTTACAATGATGCATACATATGCAGGAAAAATATCGACTCAATCGAGACAAAGAAGCCAAATTTTAAAAAGATGCTGTGTATTGTACGCTGTGTTTAGCATAATATACACCTCACTTTAGCAACATTAGCGTGATTATAGACACAACACCCAATTTAATGATAGTATATCTTAGGCATATAGATAGCTTTGAATATATGCTGATGGTAGCTACTTAATAAAATAAAATATTACCACAATTTTAAATGAATATTTTCTAAATTGAATATTTCTACAAAAGTAAGGAAGTATGTCAGAATCATAATAATTAATTAATAAATTTAAAATAAGTAAATAAATACATTTAATATAATAAATATACAGAATCTTTCTCTCTGTCTATATTATGGTACTTTCATTTCATTGATTTTTTACACGCACAGATTGTATATAAATCTAAAATGAATGATAGAAATTCTACAGATTTTATTGTATGTATCTAATTCATTTTCTAATTAAACATCAAAAAACTCATTATGTAGATAATGGAGCAAATTTGTTTTCATAAAAAAAAATTATTTTCGAAGTAAAAATCAGAAGAAAAATGACAAAAATAAAATAGATCTATGTTTGACAGTAATAAATGCATTCAAAAGAAGTTCCTAGTCGAAATGGGCCGAATTTGTGAATCCTAAATATTGACATATCTTTACGTTTAAAGGTGACTAGAAATCAAATCCAAAGTTTGAAGAGAAATTATGAAAATCGTAAGTTGTTTTTTGCTGGGGATAAAACTTAAAATTAAGGCAAACAAGTGAAGACAGCAACTAACAAAGTTAGTTGTCTAGATACTCGGCATATTTATGGTATCAATGTTTGAACTATTTTTAAATATAAGTATTTATAAAATACTTTAAATATCCAGTCTTTACAGTTATAAATATATATACAATAATAATATGTATTGTAATTTAATATGTGTTTATTACCTAAATTTGTGCTAGAATAGTAAGGAATCAATACATTTTATGAAAAAATGTTTCAAGCAAAAGTTGTTTGTTTTTTAATTTCTCTTCTATATTTTATGATTTAGTCATGGACATAATGGATAGATTTTGCTCATTCACGAACTTTTCTCTTTTTTAGTTCCAAAAAAGGTCATCAAAATTTCAGCTCGCTACCTCTTTTCCTTTAAGAATTATCTTTATGACAAACGGACGGACAAACTGACAAATGGAAATTGACTAATTACATGATTCTATGAACACCAATACCAAAACTTTGCTTGTGGGGTCAATATTTGCTAGCATTACAAACCTAATGTAAAACTTATATACTCTATATGCGTCGAGTATAAAAATATTCATAGTCCATACTAACAATTCTTAAATACATTACTACGTGTTATTGTTTATTGTTTTTATTTTGTTTTTTTATTCATTGGGAAGTTCGTCGTTTGGATTATGAGGTTTTACCATAACCACTATTTTGTATAATTACTGTAAAAATAAACAGTCATGATCTCTTTGTCCTATCATATTACAATGGGATATTATTCTCGCCAAATTCCACCCAAAATTGATTAAAATACCTACCATCGAATAGTCACATTAAAATATATGACAGTTTGATAGTATAATTAGTTTGTGGGATTGGATGAGAATTTGAAGATATTTATACTTTTCGCATACGGTTATTATATTTGATCATCACATTTGACTTAAATATTATTGGATTAATGACAGTTTGCGATGAACATATTTTCTTAAAAAATTCGATTCTAATGAGAAGCCAATTTCTGCAGAATTTTTAAGAACTAGCTGAAAAACTAATTTTATCGGTGTACTAAAAATGCTCGAAAATAACAATGTTTAAAAAAACTTTCGAGAAAATTTTTTATTATTCAACAACACAACAAAGAAAAACTTGAAAACGGAAGCAAAGTGAATACAATTAATTTGGGAATTTGGAAAACATAACGTTTTGGAGAAAAGAACGACATTACAGCAGAAAAGTTTAGCGAAATCATTGAAAAATACCTTTAAATTCTTGATATCGTATATTCAGGGGCTTAAAATTTCCAAACTTTGGGAACATATTAAATTGTCAACATCCATTATAGCTAATACAATGTATTGGGAAAAAAACACTACCTAACTTTTTTTTAATTGGCAATAATGACCCACAAATTATTATAATAAAATATTCTTATCAAGAGTAATTAAATGGAAATTATTGAGAAGTAATAAAAAATAATTAATAGGAAGTCTTATCTCAAAATTAATAAATTATGTCGTAATTAAATTTTATGCAGTTTTTTTATTTATAATATATAAGAATTCATGGTTTTTTGCATGTGGTAATTGCTCACAAGAAAATATATATATGCGCGGTTTCATGTATTTATGACTTTTTTACTAACCCATATTTAAACAAAAATCGAAGAAAATCTATTTTAATTTTTTTTCCTTCACTATCAAGTCAAAATCGAAAATAAATATTAAATGAAAATTGCCCTACATCTAAAAGTAATTTAAATCTCATTTTCGGAAAAATATAACGATAGGATCCAAAACGACTTAACCGATTTCAGCAGCTGAACAAAGAACTGTAAAGAGGTTGTTGAGAGTGATTTGGGCTACTTACACTCCCCTCCACTCGCAAAAGTGAAACAACGTGAAAGGTGGTAACCATTGTGTGCAGTATTTCAACGTATAAGTTCAGTTGAATTGAAGTTTTACGTGGAAGTCACGGATTAAGCTACTTATAATCTTTATATATAAAAGGATATGCGATTGACAGATATATACGCGGTTCCGAAACCAATTGGACAACAAGCTTGCAATTTTGCATGAGTATCTTGTATGACGGGCACTTAAAAGGGAAATTTTTGGAAATTCGATCAGGGGGTTCAAATTTTGATGTATCGATCAATATACTGCTCAAACCGCTAAGTTAAAAACCTCGATATAATAACCAGTGGGTCCTGTTATAACCGATAATAGTACTGTTATCCTATTGAAATACAACTACAAAAAGGGAAAGAGGGATTTCAAATTTTTTCATTTCGATCAAGGTTCAATCCAAACTGCTATATGAGAAAGCTTGTTGAAATTTTGAACAAATTATCCTGTTATAGCGTTTTGGATCAAAGAACAGTCCAAGCCGCTGAATAAATACAAACTAAGAATACATTTTTTGAAATTAAATTCTCAATAGGGTGGTTGAAATTTATCGATCTGGATACATTGCAAACCGCATACTAACCGAAATTCAATTCAATAAATGAAGTTTATAGTTTGTTCATTCAATGTTTGTTTATATTTTTTGTGTTTTTGTTTGTTTGTCATATCTAAAAAGTATACGAAATTATAATATTAACAAGTTGAAAAAAATGCACTGCTTGGCCTCTTAATCGGCGTACACTGTCCGAACGATTTGAGATACGTTTAATCAAATTCGGGTATTTTATTAATACCGTATTTATTAATACTGTACTTAGAAATACAGACGGGTATTAGTATAAGTCTAAGAATAATTTGTAGGTGTGTATTATATTAATAATAATGTGTATGTGTTGCGGTAAATGTACACTCTTGGAAAATGTACACTTTTACCCTAAAATCTGTACATTTCCCAAAATAATGAGTATAATGTATATGTACATTTCCCGGCAAATGTCTACTCTTGCCTTCATGTTTTCGTAAATGTATACTCTTACCTTCATGTTTTAAGAAAAGTGGAATACAAATAAATTAAAAATGTTGTTGCAGTAAAAAAATATTTATTTAAACAAACATAATACAAAAGGCTTTAATAACGACAATTATTTTAATTAAAAATATGTAAATGACAAACAAAACATACTTTTCTTTGCATATTATTATAATATGCCGTAGGTTATGATCCCAATATTCATAAATACAATTTTAGTTTTTCAGGACCAATACAATGGGAATCAAACAAATAATAATAATAACATACTTTTCTTTATTATATCAGTAAAATTTTATAAAACTATAAAAGAACATATAGAAATTTCATAATGAAAAAAGTTTTATTTATTTGAATTGAAACTTGAAATTACATAATAATCCAGCATTTTTAAAACTTAATTTTTTTGAGGAACATGCATATGTATCTTTTACATATGTATCTTTTAAAATCTTCTCCATCAGTAAGGGACTACATTCCTATAATTTCTCTTACCGATTTCTCAACATCTTTGTATATTGTATTTTGTATGCTCACATTTACCAAAACGATATGGTCATTGTGAATTCAATGTTCATTTCCCTTCATTGAAATTGTAAATGTTAGTTGAATGCACATTACCCAAACGAGGAGGCAAATGTGCACATTTACCGGCAAATGTGTACATTTTTCGCATTGCGTACATTTGCCGCAATATCTACTTTTACCGTAACATATGTATATAAAAAAGTCCAATCATATTAATAATATAAGATGACAATAAATAACTCACACTAAGCATGGAAGAAAAGACTAATATAAAATCTCACACATGTGTGTGTATGCAACATAAATAATGAAAACTTTCACCAGAGTAATAATAATTGATATGAAATTCTCTCAAAGTAAGTATGCCCATAATCAGAATTAAAATAGTTAAATACGTGTTGTTTCATTAAATGTCATCAAAAAATACAAAGAAAAAAGTCATTTAAAGCATTTAAAGAAGGAAATTAATATTTATATAAGAAGCTAAACCAATTTCTTTATATTCGCATTATATGGATTTTATGAAATAACGTGACGATTTTTTTCAAGAATTTAATTTTATCTTCCGCTAAAAACATTGAAACAAAAACATTGAAAAGAAATTACTTTTTTTTACAAAGAATTGAACGAAGGGGATAAATATTATGAAATAAAATTTGCATTTCTATGTTATCACTATTATTATACTGGTAGTTCTGTGAATTGAAGACCTCACTTAGAATTGTAGACCACACAAAAATTAGAACATATCTGACACAATCCAAAACATGATCTTAGACAAATTAAATATCTAGATAAGTGGTTAGAGAACCTATTTTCTAATCATATGGTCCCGTATTCCAAACGAGTCAATAATTTTGTTTATTTTACTATACAGTTCATTTCCTGAATGTGGTCAATGTGTCTACCAAATTTCGTCAAAATCGATCAAGGCGTTCGAAAGTAATAGGAACTAAAATACTCCTAATTCTGGTACTTACATTATATTATAAAAAATATTTTTTACATTGCTCCACCAGCATGATATCACAGCAACAGCAGTGCATGATAATGACTCAATTTCACTAATTAAAAATTTGAGCAACTCATTTAATTTTACAAGCACCTAATTTAGAACATATTTAAATTTTAATGCATCGGTGCAGTAATTTTTATTGGAATTTTGATAAGATCGATTTATTGAATGCACACCATTAAAGTAGCTAGTTCTGGTACTATATTATATTATAAATGTTTTGTCGACTCAATTTTCTTAGTTAAAAATTTCAGCACTTATTTTGCAGCACATAAAAAACACCTAATTTTGAGTACACTTAAATTTGATTTTGAATAACTTGCTCTGCTAATTTGATTGGCTAGTATTTAAAGAGGTGCGTATAATAAGTTCACATATAGATTACAATCTTAATTAGAAGCATCTCCCTCTAATTATAACAGGATTTTAGAAACAGCCATTATTGTTATTATAAAATGCATTAAATTGGAACAAACATTTTATGTGTTTATTTATATGCATCATCATGCATTATTGATATTAAAAACCTTTTAAGTAAAACACAACATGCATGCTCGTACAATAAAAAACTTTCATTTTGACACAAAAACTATAATTTTTTTTCATTCAATTTCACTTAAAATTTATGTAATTTTAAACAAAATAACAACATAATATTTTTATTACAATTAATAGAAATTATTTATATACATGTTTCGTTGAAATTATGAAATTAATTTTTAAAATTTAAAGAAAAAACAGTAAGTTTTCCTTTATATGAACTTTCGTTCTAAATTACAATTATTTTATGCGATTTTTACATGGCATTCAATAATTTTAGTTAATTTTTTTTTTTTTTTTAATTTGATGAGAAAGAAAGATTGCAAAAATTTATTTTGGTTGTGTATTGAGAGCTCCTGTTAGAAATAAAATACTGTTCTTGCAAGATATGTAGTTACAACCAGTGCAGTTCAAAATCAGTAGATTTCAACAACGGTCTTTAAAGTGGTGTACGAAAAAAATTCTGGTTTATACGTAAAAAGTTTCTTGGAAACATTTAATTCCGACTTATTTTCATCAAAAATGTTTGATAAACACTAGTTTCAACAAACTTAAAACATTTCCAGCAATTGCACCTATTCGATGCAACAATATACGATGGTATTTCAGTCATACAGAAACCCATTTTTGATATGACTAATGCATCTGTTGTTTTTATAGATACGAATACGGGCTATATTTATTTCCACAATCCCTCCGTTTTCCTTTCCTTTCTGGGCATGAAACAAAAGTTAGATTTTTACTACAGAATCGTATTTTTTTCTTCGACATGACCTTCCTTTTTTATTATTATTTATACGCAAAAATTCAAAAAATATGTAATATTACATTAAAGATTATTTTTATTAATAGAGCCTGTAGAGGTATCTATTAATAAACTTATTATGGATAATAGCGACTCAACAAAGAAAATTAGAAATAAAATACCACCTGTTCATCACTGCAACCGAACCTTGCAGACGCCACCGGCTATAAATATGATCTTCCGCAAGTCACAAATATTGCAACAAAGTTTTATAAGCAACTGTACTCCAGTAAACTTAGAATGGAATTTGTAAACAATGAAATATAAGATTTGTCGTATTATTCATCAGTGCTCAATTTTCTTTTCAGTGGAAGAAATATTAACAACCGGTCTGTGAAATGCTATCAAAAGTGTTTAATCGAGTTTTACTGGAGAAGTGTGTCACGGATCAATGGTAAAAGTCAGAAATAATATTGCTCTATAAAAAAGATGATTTAATGCAAATAGTGAATTATAGACCTAATAGTTTGTCGTCAAATATATATAAATTTTAACAAAACTGATATTGAACAGAAGTAAAATTAATTAGACTATATTCAATGGAAACTATCCAGATCGGCGCAAAATACATCTTAATGGGTTCAAATGAGGGATAACTTTGCGCATTTATTATATAAAATTTGGCTATATTTTACTATTATTATTATCTATGAGTTAAAAATTATTTTTACACATGCCCTTTCTATATGATATTTTCTCCATGAACCAACACAAGGTTCCAAGGTAGTTCCAAAGTTTTCTCTTTGAATCAAGTATGATTCCTTTGATTCCTTTAGATAAAATAGGAATCATACATGAAACATATACATGATCTAGGCAAGTATACACTTATGTTAAAAACAGTTAATATCTTGAAGATTACCTAACCGATTTCGAAGATTATACACTTTTCTCTATATGAAATTATTCAATAAAAAAATGAATTTTATATACAAACATTAAATAGTAATAAAATTTGGCAAACTCTAGAAGGCCATATAGACTAGCACATATGAATATTATTTAAATATTGCAACATACATACGGGTCGAATTGATATTATTTTTTATATTTTGATTAAGTCGTTTTAAAAAGGAATGTTCTTTAGTCGTCAGAGATCTGAAATCATGTCTCACATATGCTAGAAAATCAAATTTAAAGTGTTTTTTGAAAAAGAAAGCTAAAATTTTAAAACCATATATTTTTATTGGTTAAAAAATATTACATAAAAATTAATTAAGTCAACAACAAAACGGAAAAATATAATAAAATCACACTTCGTTAAACTTACAACTATAATTTAAAAAACATATGTTACCAAATTGAAAATGAATCAACTATAATATAAATATATTATTTATTAAGTATTTTTGAAAACCAAAAAATTCAAAAATTAAAAGTAAATTTTTTGAATAATTATTATAATTCTATTTAACATAATTTAACATTATTTCGTGTATGAATTAATAAAAAAAATTTTTATTCAAAATATCACAAAAATTTCAATTTTTTTCGTTGGATTTTCAAAATTTTTCCTTAGTCTTACTATTCAATTTAAATTTTAGTCAATTCAATGGTATTCAGACAAGAAAAAAATCTGGTTGAAAAAAATGAGGTGAGGTCTATGCTTTAGTTATACAATTTTGGATGTTTTTTGACTCTATGTATCTATCGATGTATATTTGTATCACTATAATTTGAACGCTTTACTCGATTTAGATAAAAATTTGTTAGGCTTACCTATAAAATTCAGAAAGTCTTAGAAAGTCTCGTAAAATACAAAACTTTATTCTATACATATTATTATAAAAAGATGGAATTTTTTACAAATTAAATAAAATAAGCAAATAAAATAACATTTCCTTTTTTGTAAAGTTCTAAAAATACCAACTTATCATATTTTAATAACTTGAAAGATGTTTGTAATCTCTGTGAAATGTTGTAACATTGGAAAACAATAATTTTTTATTCAATCTTCTCTTCATTTTGGAAAATCTTCAAAAATACCAAATTTTCTGTATTGTTTTGAAAATCTCGAACAATATAAACCTTTATTTTTTATGATTTCGAAGAATTTAGATAAATTTTCAATTATATGTGAAATGAAATGATCAGAAATCATATTCTTGAAAATTATTATTTTTTTGACGACCTATCTTTTTTTTTATGTAAAATCAACAAAGTTGCTGTCTTTTTGTTAACTTCTATGTGCAAATCATCGAGTTACTAATATATAGCGCAGTTATGACGAGCGTACAGACGAATCCGGCCCGTGTAATAAACTTATTCATACTTACAGTTACTCAATTTTTATAATAAAATTTTGTTTTCTTCAAGAATAAAGTATTTTTTTCTTCCATTAAGACATTTTTTTTTTTTCAATCCGGCCAAGAAGCAAAAAGAGTCTACCTCAGGCATGGTAAAAAGTGTTAGGTAACAATATTTGGTTTTTTATTTAAAGCATTTACCATCACTTCCACAACCCATACCCAAATTACAAAGAATTCCACAAATTGTTCACTTTATCATCAAAGTATTCATTTTATAAGTTCTGTTACGGTGAAAAAGTCGCTTAATCAGAGGATTCAAGGTTTTTCAGGTTTTTTAGCAAATTTTCGGATTAAACGTTTCTAATTACACGATTTATCGATCTGATTGTTCTATAATATTTTAAAACAACGATGAACAAACCTTTGAATTTTTTCCATTTTGATGTAATTATGGTGATTTTATGAAAGAATAAGTCTTAGAAATTGTATATCCGCTAAATTAAATCATTCCTTTTCTCCATATTTTATATTAAGAAAGTTAAAAAACCGCTCTAACATCTGCTTATTAGAACGATACATTATCAATAAACAAATATGACAAACATTAATACTAAAGTAAGATTATTAATCTGTCGGGTGTTTTAGATAGTTGAAGGTTGTTTTTTTACTGCAAAAAATGAGCTATAAATTAATTAATTAGCATTATTGAAAAGTTGTCTTTACTGCTGAACGACTTCTTATAACTTAACTGTAATGTATTATCTTTCACTATCTTGAATTCAATGAACTACTGTGATTTTTCTTGAATTCAATAAGACAATGTTATATCTGTTTTTAAATATACCATAGTCATTTATAACATATATTAATACGTAAAGCAAAAATTGTGTACCCCTTTTTACGAAAATTGGGCGGATGGAGGAGTATGGAATTTGAAACACTTATAATTTATTTAGTAAAGTACTGGAGAATAAATGTTTTTTTTTTAAATAATGCATAATAATACTTTAAATCAATAAGAAAAACATTACATACATATATAAGAAGGGTGGCATATATTACACACACTACCATACACACGTATATATACTATTTTGTTTAACATACTGTTTTCTTTAAAGGCACGCATATATACAGTTTTATTTAAATGCAGTGCTATTTGAGTGATTGTGGTCGAATTTCGACCGCAGTAGCGGGATTCTAATTTAAAAGAATTTTAGAATAAATTAATATATTTTGAGAATATATGCTATGAGTAGAAGGTCAGAGTATATAAATAATATATTCTAGGTCAACCATTTAATTACCAAGGATAATTAATAACAGCTTCAGATATTTGAAATTTACCATCTTATATATTAGAATGTTTCGGCTTCTCAAAATAAAAATAAAAGATCTTACTCTTGTTTCAGTTAAGGTTTTAAGAGTTACTTCACTTTTAAATATTATATTCCATGGCAAAAATTTTAAGGAAAGAAGTAATGGTTCCTCTAGATCCAATTAAGAATCCAATAATATTGAATGGGACTACAAATGAATGAAAATTAAATTGACGTATAAGTAAACTTTCCTAGAAATGAGAAATAAACAAAAATATCTATAAAAGTAAAGTTTTTTTGAATTGAAATTTTTTCAAAGTAAAATTATTTAAGTAGAAATATACACTAGATAATTTAACAATATATAGGAGGAAAATTCATTTAAAGTGGAATTCTTGAAAAACTGAACTATTTAAATTAGAATACTAAAAAATAAGTTAAAATAAAAATTTAAAAAAAAAAAACAAACCTGTATATTACTCACATAAAAAGGATTATTTTTGCCAACTAGTTTTTCCTATCAATTAGTCTTTTAAAATCTTTATTACAAAAACCTTAGACAGCGTGAAGCTAAAGTTACTGTAGTAACTAATAAACTCATTGGATAAGTGACTCATTTATCAAATCAATATTCGCATTTAAATTAAGAACATAATAATATTTTTTTTATATTTATTATATATGTGTTTATTAGGTAAATTTTAGCTAAAATTGGGGAGAATCGAAAAATTTTACGAAAAATTGTTTGTGTTAAGTAAATAAACATTTTTTGTTTTTCAATTTTTCTTCCAAATTTTATGTTTCTAAAGTTGGGTTACTTCGGATGGATCAATTTTGCACATTCACAAGCTTAAAGTAACTTTTTAAGTCTAGAATAAGACAGGTGGATAAAAGGAAGATGGACAGACTAGTGATTCTTTGATCACCTAAGCCAGGCTTTTCTTTATGCAGTTAATTTTTGCTAGCATTACAACCTTTAGACTACAGCTAACGTGCTGACATATTCTATATTATGTCGAGTGTAAAAAAAATGTATATTACCTATTCGAAACATATTATGAAAAGATATTCAAAAAATTATTAAACAAATCTATATATTAAAAAAATTGATGAAAAATTTTTTGCGCATTGCTCTACTCCATTCCATCCAATTTGAATATTTATTAGTTCAAATGAATCAAATATCTTGACTCACTGAGTGTTCTTAGACCAAAACGAATCTTCATTAGGAGATATTTGGATAGAAAACTATAAGAACACTTGGAGAAAGAAACACCCCATAAGAAATGCATATTTTATAATCACACAGCACCCAGGTCCACTAGTTAAGTTTTCTTAATCCATATCCATAAAATTTCACTTGTATTTTTCTATTTTTAATTATTTGATATATTTTATTTCAAATTGCCACTAGTATTCTTAGATAGGAGTATATTTTCTTGTTTTTACTGACATGTTTTCACTGTTTTAATAATTCCTATTAATAATTTGAATTACTCATAATAAACTATTAAAAATATGTATTCAAAATCAATACAATGATTTTATGAAGTAATGATTAAATGCCAAAAATAATTGAGGTATTATTAATGTTTTTTATTTTCAAATAAAATAATTATGTAAAATTGTTTGTTATTTTTACAATTACACAGTTTATATTATTTTCATAATATTTTTTATTTTATTTACAATAATAAAATTGAATCGGTACAATACCAAACTTTTTTGTTAAGGAAGCACCAAAATTGACAGCTAAATGGACAACTAATGCTCTATTATATTTTTATTATATTATATATTTATGATCAAATCAAGAAAAATATAAGGAACTCCTGTATTCGGTAATTTCAAAATGGTATCAAAAAGAAAATGATATCAGTTTTCGGAATTACCCAATAACGAATTAAGTTTCGTAATTTACGTTACAAAATTACACTATATAATAGAGGTTTTCGAGTAGTATTTTTGGTATAAGTATATATAAATTATTTCTAGTTTCATTGGAAAGCGTATATTGTCTATCTTTAAAAAAATATATATAAATTTTCATATTACCATTCTTCTTATTCACTATAATTTTGATTGTAGTATGGCCGAACGAACATGACACGTGTGTCCTGTAAACCGTTTGTACTCGAATATTATGCATAATTTTAAATTGTATTTTTAATTCCAAAAATTAATAAACATTTTTTAATTTCAAACAACCAAATTATAAAGGCATATGGTTTTAAGAAATTGATTTAACATATTCATAAAAAAAATAAAAGTGAGTATTTTATCAGTTTCAAAAATCTATTAAATTTTTTGTTGGAATATAAATAAAAATTTATATTATTAATACAATTTGTTTGTTTATCCAAAGAAAGTTGTGGTAAAATTTTTAATATCAACATATAATTATAAATGTTTTCAATTTCAGTTTTAGTGAAATGTGAAATGAAAAAAAAAATTATTACACAAAATTCAATGCGGTGCAGTTTTATGTGTATTTTATCATAATTTATAATTGTTTTAATGTTTATTCTCATAATTAAAAATTATATCAAAACAATTTAAATCTAAACAATTTTATAATAATTCATAAGTTAAGAACATGTCTTTATTAAAATGAGAATTTCATGTTAAAATGATCTAATGAATACAGGCACACAGTCGAATACCATCTGTCTATTCAAAATTCTAATAATTAATTAATGTTAATTCAAAGTCAAATTATAAAAAGAAAGTGAACCCGCCTGGGAAATCTAAGAGAATGGTTTCCTGAATCAAATCTTTCACCCTTTCTCAAAAAAGTTCGATAAAAATGAAATTGAACATGTATAGGATATAAATCGGACGGCCATTCAATATTATGATACAAGAAAAATTTTTCAATAAAAATTAGACCATCTTAAAAAACAGGAAATAAAAAGTATAATTTGCAGATAAATAATTTGTATGTGATCAAAATTCTTTTGAAATCGTGGAAAATGAATCAATTTTTTATCGAAAATATTGGAGCCGACATTAGATGGAGTAGTAATAATACAATTTTGGAGTCAAACTTCAGTTTCTTTCATATTCAAAAAGTATTTGAAAATGCAATTTTTCATTTAAATGTTGTATAAAACCAAGAATATTAGATGGTTGAAGTTAACAAGAGATAGGAGCCCGTGGATTCTTTTGCCATAGATTTATTTAGACGCATGGTCCAAAACTTTGAGTTTCGTTTTGAATTTGTCTCAACAACTATTTTAAAGAATTTGAATGAGATGTAGAACCTTACATCATTATTTATATTGTCCCGTTAACGAATCGAAATTTAAAACAATTAACTAGCGAACCTTACAGTACCCACAGATGATTTAATATCACACTTAGTTAATAATCAACATTAACATTTTATCATTAAAAAAAGACTCACGAATTACTTAATTGAGTTTTCTTAACGTAGGATAATTACATACACACAGTGGCGGATTTCCGAGCCTAGGGCGGCACTATTTTAGGGATGGCAAAATTTTAAATTCTTAAAATTTAGAAATGCCAAGAAGAATTACAAGTTTTATTGTAAATATCAGAATATTTCATTATTATAAATTTATAAATTTTAATAAAAATAAGTATCGAAATCTAACTAGGTATTTGATTTTGAAAAGCTATAATTTACAATTATAGCAGCATATAGCCTAAATCCGCCTACACAAAATAAAATAAAATAAAAGAAAAAATAATATAAATATATATTTTTTGTTTTAAATAAATAAAATATAATATTCATTAAAAAAAATTAAACACAGTCAACAAAAAAAAAAGAAAAAAAATTCTAATTCAAAAACTTAACAATTTTAAAACCGTCCATTTTCTTAAAAATAATCACTCTGATACATGCGTACCGAGCGGAAAAATGTTACACATAATAAAAAAACATAAAACCGATTTAAATTACATTTTAACATATTCTAGCTCATATTTTACCTAATATTTTCACAAGTACTTAATATTAGTAATTAGATTCACAAGTACCTAATATTTAGAAAATTATAAAATTTAAAACAAAATAAAATGTATCAAAATATTTCATTTTAGTCACATACTTTTTTTCAAAACTATAGTAAAAATTCTGATATTTTCTGCTTATCATGTACAAAAAACCAGCTTATTTTCATATAAAATTGAATAAAACTGTTATCTAAAATCTAAATTGTTTTACATTCAATTCTATTTATTAGTTTTTAATACGTGAAATATTTGTTTAAAAAAAAATTGATTTGTAGACCAAAACAATATGAAATGCATGAAGGTCGTTGCAATTTATTAAAATATGTGTTCTATACGTGACTAACCTGAAAAATTAAATTACAATGGTTTTTACCGATAAATTATCCGTAAATTACATAATCTTCGGAATTCTATTGGTGGTGTAGATAATTTAAATTATCACACATAAGCACAGACAGGAAAAAGCTTAAAACACAAACATTTATCTCGAAATGTGAATTTCCTATCTACGCCAGGTATGCAGTAGTACTTATCAAGTCTTTATTAAATGTCGTACTGTGATACTTTGTCATAAAATATATTCATACGCGAAGCAAAAACTGTGTACCTTTTTTTACGAAAATTCGGAGGACGGAGAAATATGAGTATAAAGAGAATGACTGGAGAATACTAATATTTTTTTTAATAATGCATAAAAATACATTAAATCAATAAAATAACATTACGCACACTATGACACACACACACTTATATATAATAGGTGTGGCTTACATTACACACGCATATAACATATAATCTTTTATTTAATAAACTGTTTAAAGACACGCATATATACTGTTTTATTCACTTTTGAGTGATTATGGTCGAATTTTGATCGCTGTAACAGAACTCGTATATAATTGAACCTAATCATTATCATTTTTGTCAAGTAAGCAACAAAATTTGTCAAATAAGCAACTAACATAAATATCAATTGGGTGAATGACGAATTTTAACAGTCGTGGCACCTCTAGATTTGTCTTCGAAGAAATAAAGCACTCAAACTGCTGAACTATCGAGTTTTTGTGCAGTAAGATGGATATTAATGCGGTTTTTACGTCCGGTGCGTAAGAGCGTCTACACAATTTGTGACCGGTTTTGATGAAATCATTTTGAAAAAAATGCGTTTTTGCAATAAAAATTTGTATTCTAGTGGTGTAACCCAAAGAGACATTCTAATTTTGTAATTCGGGAAGTTTTTAGGATAGTTGGATAAGAACGTCGTCTCCAAGAGTTGTGTGGGAATTCGTAACATAATTTTTTATTTTTTTGGTTTCAGAACACGAATATAGCGACAGTCAGAGGATGAAGTGGACGGTATCAACGTCGTCTCCAGGATTACGTTGCATAATTACTCACTCGGTGTGTTTGGGATCGCTGAACACGATGGTAACGTGTCCGAGGTATGGATGGGCGATATCAACGTATCAAAGATTAGCGTTTCATTTTTGTCTCATTGGAACGTCTGTATGTTGAATATATTCAATACATTTTTCTTATTTTAATAAAAGTATATTAAAAATACCTATTTCGTCTTTATATTTCAAATATATTTGTTAAAAATATTTTGTATTTATTTGAAGTATAATTTTCAAAAGCATTTTGTATCTTGTATTTCAAATTATATTTTAATCAATATTTTGCTCATCTCTGATGATTATTAGAAAATTATCAAACTATGTATGATGGACCGAAATCGTATTTGGTAATCTTTAATTAATTATCTTATCTAGTAGTGCCATGAGTTTGATCGATTTCACTATAATGTTTATAAACAACTTTCATTGAACATAATCTTCATATAATTTATTGTTTATACAGACACACAAAACTGTTAATTACATTATAATTTTTTTCTTTCTTTCAATATCCGTACACCATATGGAATCCACATATACAAATATGAACCCACCATGAGTTGTTTTATTTAATAAAATAAATAAGTTGAGTCAATAATTATTGTTTATTTAGGTTTAGAGATATATATAACAATATGCTTTTACAATCTAATTTATTTACTATTTGTAAATTTCATTCACTAGCATCATGGTATACGAGACAAGATAGTAGAGTTTAAAATTTCATTTGATTCGAAAGTGATAGATATGTAAAAAATTGTATTGAATGGCAAAAAATTCTAGAAAATATCGAAAAATTCGTTTGTTTCTATGGATCTATGTTTGTTTCACTGTATCTTTCAGGTGCGTTTTCCGATTCTTTTTTATTTTGCTGAATACGTTTAATATATTCAGGAAATTGAATGTATACTTTCAAGAAATTGAATGTTGAGTCTCATTGGGCCATCAGCAGCTCGTAACACCAAATTTCAAACAAAATTTTTTTTTCTCCAAAAATATTAAAAGACGTTGTTAAAATATGGAAATCCGTTTAACGATTTTTTTGACTATACTTTACTTTTTATAATAATTGACATTTAAAATGCTATATAGTCTAAGTAATAAATGTCTGAAAATATGGGAGTTCAATTCAGTTCTGGAAGTCAATTATTACATATGGAACTTCCGATAAAGTCATATTTTCAAGCATTTATACAACTTTGTCCAAATTTTAAAACCTTACTACACCTGTAAATGGCCCTTATGGCTGAAAAATACCGTTCCCAATGAATTCAAAATATATTAAGTTGCCAAATTATTCATTTTTGAAATATAAATATAAGCTTACGTTATTTTATTTTTAAAGGTTTTCGCTTTCAAATGACCTATGTGAGGTCATCAAAAAAATATCATTTTGGATGAAAAATTTCCTGCACTTTTTGAATTTGTGATTGAAAAATAGAGTTTTCCATTAAAAAAAATTTGTCAGGCCTAGAAATGACCTTAAAATTTTATCTTAAGGTCAAAAGAAATGGCATGGATTCGCTTCACTTTTTGTCCTGAACAACTTCTGTATGAACCGTTTTTGCGTACCACGTATAGAAACGGAGGAAAGTGGGTCCATCGAGTAAAATAGGTTACCTTGTACATTCCCTTAAGAATAAAATTTGTATTGTAGGTCTTTAAAGAGATATATACTTCAAAAATGAATTTTGTAGTTCACAGAAATGCTCATTTAAACCGAAATTACCAAATTATTATTTAACATTTTAATATTTTTGGTAGTTTCATTAGTTTTTTCTTCTATGATAAAATGTCTTTTATAAAACCAAAAGCTGATCAAATATTAAATTTTATTCAATCGTAATAAATTTGTTCGCTACTGCGCATAGATGCATTAACGAATCCCATTTTCGACATTTACTTAATAGGAGCCATGGTCCAAAATTAAATTAAGATCTAGGATATTTAATGTTTAAAAAGTATGACCAAAAGTGTTTAATTAAGTTGCAATGCAAAGTATACTACCCATCATCCATAAAAAGAGTCAGTGGTTGTCCATTTAATCTGATAGGAAGATGTTCACAGATTAAATGGACAATTATTCATATTCGATGTACGTTTGAAGACACATTTACACGATTTCGTAATCGGTGATACAAAATCAGCTACTCACCGTTCTTGAAGATGAAATTCGACAAAAATAATTTGGCGAAACTTTTCTCTTAAGAGAATTATGGGATGGAATTCGTTTTAATTTTATGTCAGATGTACACGCTACTAACATTTTAATAAAATTTATCACAATAGATAATTACATTGTTTGGTAAATTTTCAAATAATAACAAACAATCAAAAACAATTTAAACTTTCTCATATTCATCTTCACTTTCTATTTCTCTTAATATTCGATTCTTCTAACCTTTGCATTACGTGACCTAAACGTATATTATGTACATCTATTATATACAGTCAATAAAATATACATTGCATTGTTTAATATAATTAGTTGACATTTTCAATTTCAAAATTTAATCGCAAGGGTAATTGAAAATTATTAATTATTAAGTGGTTTGATTATTAAATGGTTTGATTACTTTAATAAGGTTTGCTTTGCATAAAAATTATGAATCCATTAATTACGACCTATGTTTTCTACCTAAGGAGAATAATAGTAGACCTCACTCACGGTGACGCAATATTCGAAAATATTCGAGGAAGAAAACATAGACCACAACTCTATATTATAATTGGTTGATATTAATTTACATTTAAAAAAATTGCAAATGACAACTAACGGACTTAATTGCTTAGATACTCGATAATTGATTGAATTTCATTGTTTAGACTATTTTTAATTAGTATTCATAAAGTATTATAAGTATCCAGTCTATGCAGTTATATATGTATGGATGTATAATAATAATAATATATGCATTGTTATTATCAATATGTGTGTATTAGCCAAATTTGAACTAAAACTATGGAGAACTTAAACATTTTACGAAAAAAATTTTCGAACATAAGTTGTTTGTTTAAAAAAAATTAACATTTTTTGTATTTGAACTTTCCGACTATCTTTTATAGTTTAAAACTTGGATCAAGCATCCTTTGGACCCAATGGACCGATTTTGTTCATTCACGAACTTAAACTCACTTTTATTTTTACAATACGTCAACAAGCTCAACCCTCTATCTTTATTTAATGGTAGGCGAACAGTCGGAATTGGGCTAATTAGTTTCTTTGAACACCTAACCAAAATTTTGTTTGTGCGATCAATATTAGGTAGCGTTACAATCTTTAGACTAAAATTATTATACTCTAACATATTATGTATGTCGAGTATAAAAATATAGGCCAGTTTTTTATCACAATTAATTTAAATGTTCCAATATCTATACAGTTTATCATACCGTAAGTGATAGTATTTAGATCCTATGGTATGAGAATAGTTTTTGTAAATTTGTTATTACGAACTGTTATTAATTTTTATTTTTTAAATTTAGTGGCATTTACTTATTTACTATAAGTTTCTTTCTTTTTCTTATGGTCCGGGAGGTAGCGTTACAAATGACACCATCATTTCAAGTCAATTTATTCATGTTGGAATTGAATGTTTATTAGCAGTCATTTACTGTTATGAAAGTCAGCAGGCTCTGAAAGGGTGGACGCGCGGATACAAAATTTCTGCTGAGTAGCCATGCAATCTCCATCGAAGGCAATTAAATGTCATATTCAGTTGGCAATTATTCCACCCGTAAATATTCTGCTGATTATTTTTTTTATTTACTACATTATTGAAACTATCTCTATTATTTTTTTCAAGCGACCTGAAATATATTTTATTATTCCTCCACCTTGTTATTAGCCCACCTTGGGTGCGCCTACTGAACCGCCATTCGATTATCAACTTCATATAAACTTTCAATAAAATCGAAAATGGATCGGCCTAAGATCAGCATGAAAAACGCTACCTCCCGTATTTAGTTTTACTAAAAACTAATTTTTGCGTGATGATATTTTTACTAATATAATAATTAAATTATCACTAGATAGGTTTTTGGCAGTAGAATAAGTAGACACATAAATTAACGTCATAAATATGTTAAATTGACAATTAACGAATATATATATTTATAAACATTTTACTTTCATTTAATATTATGTTGATTTAAATAAATACCCAGAAGACAATAAACTATAATAATGTAATACAATAAGAAACAGTTAATTTAAAATGTTCTTCAATGTTCATGAATTTACCAAATACATGGTCAAGGTTGAAATATATATACTATACAATATTATAACATGAAAGACACTATCTATATACATAATGTATACACGACTGGAAGTAAATAAATAAATAATATCAACTCTTTTTATGATTTCATTCAAATTTTATTAGCATACTTCTTTTTCTTTCTTCTTTATTTATAATATTCGTGTCAGACATGTTTTTCAACATCCAATCAATGTATCTTCTCTCTTAACTTTCTCCAATAAATAAAATTTTATTATATTATGGTTTTTTAAAAATATATAATGTATATCCTCTTGTTTATTCTATTCGAGTTGTGTACAAATGAAATGAATGTATAAATTTTAAAACAATTCAAATTCACCCTTTCTCTGAAAGGTATAAAATTTATGGAATCGATTACCATAATTTAGAATAATTATACTATGAGATTACAGACGATTTGCGGAAAGTTGACAAAAATATTAAGCATGGATGTGAAGGATAATCGAATTTATCGCAATATAGAATGCCGAGTATCTTATAATCCAACAAATAAACTCGCCACGGTGACATATAGGGGAGACCGGGGCAGAATGGGATAGTAAAGAAAAAACAAATCATAAAAAGAAAATAAAATTGTTTATTAAAATGAAATTCACTACGAAAATAACATTTGCGATTAAAATTCATATACTTACCTGGAATCATAGGAAGCTAAATTGCATAATTATTGATTATGAGTAGCCTAAAATTTCCATTTTGCTCCAAATGGTATGGGATAAAACGACATATTTAATCAGGTTGGCAATGGTCATAAAAATGTGCTTTATCATCAACTCCAGCACAAGATTAATTGGCCCAACCATGGCACACATTAAAGATCACCCATCCTTCAGTTGGCTGCGAGTATAAGTACCCACAGTTGATACAAGCGCAATCGTCATTATTTTTCTCATTTGATGTGTCCGTCTCACTTTATTTCTTGGACTTTAGTTTTATTTTTACCTTTTGTGTTGCATCTTCATTTCAAGAATCTTTGTTTTAGTGCCAGTTTGGAATTGTATCCCGTTATTCCCCGAACGTTTTGCTCTTACTTGCATATTTTCAAATCATACTAGTCACTCCAAAAATCAAACAGTAAAAGCAGTAAACATCACTGAATTTGAAAATTTAATACCACAGCTATGGTTTTTGGTTAAAAATACTGTTAAAACTAGTTTATTCACCTCAGAATACAACGTAATTTTTCACTACACGCCGTAAAATTAGAAACAAATGTAGTTTTTTATTCACAAAACAGCTATAAGGTGCAACAACAAGTTTGTCTCCATAGACTGCTGTGTGTTGACTGAAGTTCATTCGAATGGCACCAGCACCAGCACATTTCCCATTTTGCCCTGAATCTCGATTTACCCGGCCACTTTAACTATAAATTGAAAGTAGGTTGGAGAATAAGAGATTCCAGTTTACCACGTGACACATTTGTAAGTATATAGGCGTTGTCCATGGTAGCCCAATAAATAAATTTTAAAAGACGGTATTGAGATTTGAGATAAATGCGCTACAAAAAGTACAAGATCAGAAACATTAATTTAACGACTTAATTAAATCACCATTGATCGATCATTAGTTCTAGCTGTGTATACAAAACTAATTAGCCCTGAAATTTCATGAATCAGTTAATCTAAGTATAGCTTATCAAAAAATTAATGCTATATGTGCTTTTCTTTGCCTTTTAATTCGATCTTTATTTCAATATAACCAAGAAAATCTACTTAAAAAGCTAGCAAGTTAAAGAAATTCCAAAGTCTAGCTATAACTGGCTTCTGATTATTTCATAATCATCTCAACGATATAAATTAATATCTGCGATGTCATTTCCGCAACCCAAACTAAACTTTTGAAGAGGCTATTATAATTAAAATTGAACTTTTGAAGAGATCATTTAGTCTTTCTATCAATTTATATGTGCTTTCTATCTCTCTAAGAAGTTTCATTTCACAGTGTACTAAATTTTTACAGTGTACAATCATCACGAATTTCACTATAAACAGAAGAGATAAATTATAAAAACCTATTACTAATTTTTACAACAAATATGGTTAAATGTAATTATAATTGCATTAAAATACCATCTAACATTATAATATAATTAAACATTGTATGTATATAAACAACTAAATATAGGAATCATAACGTTAAATTTTCCACTTGCCTTAATTTGGTAAATATTAAAATGAAAAATTACCATCATACAATCAACCATGAATGAATCGAATACTGTTACTACAGATAATCAATTGTTTGGTTGCAAATACTAATGATAAGAAAAATTACCGTCTTCATTACTTCATAATCACAGACGACCGCATATAATGGTTGTATTTGGAGAACGATGAAACCTTGGTCCATTTTATTTCCACCTGTTGAAAACAATAGGAAGTGCATTCCAAGCATACGGAATCAACATCCGACGAGCAAAACACTTAGCTTTCTAAAAAATCACTGGTTTTGACAGAGTTGTCGCTATGTAAATAAAAAAAATTTATTTCATACATGATAAACATTATTACTTTGCTTACTCTGTTATTGAAAGCACAGCGTTTTAGTTTAAAAAATAATTATTTCATAGTGTAACTATTTCGTAAGTTGAATTTTGTTAAAAATACTTGCGCATGCATAAAATACATAATGCACATAAATATCGTTAAATTCTAAGGAATATAATACGTTTTCTAATCTTATCCCGAGTAGGCAACTATGGTGAGTAGTGAACACCACTTGTAGCATGTAATACTAGGTCCACGGGCCCTATGTAATTAACATGTAATAGGCGTAACATTTTCCTTCAAAAGACGGCCAGTAAGGCACTTCCTTCCAAATACTAGTGTTCACTGAATACCTTTTCTTCTATCTATATCCTGAATGTTTCATAAACAGAAGCAGAACTCCATTATTATTACTATTCGAAGAAAATTTAAATATAGATACAGTTCAGTCCTTGGATCCTTCTTACTATCAATGTACGGTATCCTATTAAAATCTAATAAAAGTTTAAGAAAATAAATAATATATACATTAGATTGTTATTTAAATAATAAATGGATAATAGCCTAAGAGGTGGGCGACAAAAAAATGCAAGCATTTTCTAAAGACTGATATTTTGATATTGTAACACATTTATGGTGTAGAGAAATAACCTGCTGTCCGTCAGTCTTATTCGTAAGCTTAAACGAGCTTCATTAGGTCTTAAATAAGCGATCCAAAATATATCTTGCTATTCCAAATTGAATGTTAAGCACTTGAAGTTCACCATATTGAATTTCAAGTCATGTCTTTATTTTGCGAGTTATTCTTACAAGCCCTTTCATTTGAAACCCATATTGTATGAGTGCATTAAAAATAACAAGTCCGCCATCTTGTTTATGCCGCCATGTTGAATTTAAAATGTCCTCAGATAGTTAACCATGCATTGTCATCCAAACTGAACGAGTAAACAAAATTTGAATTCAATCGGTTGATCTGCTTCAAAATTTAATTGCAATATTCCATCCGAACAAACATATATTGCAAGTTAATTAAAAGGTTTAAAAACAAATCAGCCTTAACAAAATGCTTGTAAGTTTTTGTGGCTCACCTCTCGTGCTATAATATACAATGTATAATACAATTATACATATATAAATAAATATTTTATAATATTATTTCCGTTTGATTCAAATAATTTATTTTTCATATATTTAAATAAAATAATATATGCATTTATTTTATAATGTACCAATTATTATTATTATAAAACTTTCACCTATATTATAAGGAAATTAAGAAGAAAAAATTGTCTGCTTATAACTATTTAACCGGAATTTTGATTTCCTGAAGAAAACAACCATAAAACTGCACAGATAAATGACCGAATGAAGTGAGGTCTATGTTTTAGCTAGATGATTCTGCATTTTGTTTGTCTGTTTGTACGTAATTTATGTTCCGTTGAAACTTTGGAAATTGTTTCTACTTTTGTAGGAAAATCTCCCAATACTTTTTTTTATACATGCTAGAATTATGCTATTTACATCCGAAATGATATAAATAGAGGTAATAGGAAAACCATCATGTTTATTACATACCTCTTCCATTTAGAAAAATCTCAAAAAATACGAACTTTTCCATTTCCTCTTCCTATCAGTAAGAAAGATTTTATTTGTTTTCTTATGAGTGCGGTCTACAGATCACAGAACTACCTATTAGTAGTATTTTTATAAATTCGCATGAATACTTGAATTCTAATGCATGACAGTAATGAAGTGTGGGAGATTTGATTACTACGAAACTCATCCAGCCAGTACTTTCTCGACTTGAATATAACAGCAAATTTCTCTTCAATAACACTGATTTTTTAACTGGTTTTTTAACACATAGCTATTCACGTTTATATTAACGTTAAAAACTATTAAATGATATACGATTAAATTAGAGCTGAATTTGTGCGGGAATTCTGGCAAATGTACTCACTATGAAAAAATGATTTAGTAAAAGTTTAATCTTTGACATAAAATTTTTTATATTTCAACTTTTCGTCTACATTGATTTTAAATGTTTAATTCTATGAGCCATATTTAATTCTATGAGACACGAAAATTTTGTAAAAGCCTTCATTATTTGTTACATTTACAAACTTTAGAAGTAATCTAATATACCCTTATACATTTATATATATTTATGTGGAGTATAAAAAGCGTGGATTGTTCCATACACGTGCATTCTAAATTCCAACACAAATTATTATGTTATTATGATTATTAAAAGCAAATAACTTTTTTTTAAGCATTTTTTCGTTAGATGCTTACATTTATCTAAAATTCAGATCAAATGTAGCTTATTATGACAGTTCTTAAATATTATTAGTATAATATGTAATAAAGTTAATGTAATGATGGTTATAATACACATAATTATAAAACAAACTCTTTTTAACAGTAAAGACACGTTTTTAGTGTATTCCACGGTAGTAATTAAAAATAGTTAATATATTAATACTCAGCTATGACATACGGTATTAAAACAATTAACACTATTAGTTGTTATTTTCACATGTCATATAAACATCAAAACATTTCAATCCATGTAATCATCAATTCTTGTCAACGCATAGAATATGAATCATTTAATACTTTTTTTCATAATTTTTGTTTTAAATGTTTTTATAAACATAAAATTAGTAATTTAATCACAAACAAATTAATGATTTTTATGTGAATCACGAGTTTACTGTTTTTTTGATGTAATCGGAAATTTACAAATAGACAAATTAGAAAAAAATTATTATAAAATAAAATTAGTGTAGTGTTAAAATTTCTCTTCAGACCTGTTGACCTAAATTAAAATTTAAAAATAAACCGATTAAAATTGTAAAAATCCTTATTAAAATTCAGTGTAATGTTTTTATTATTTCATTTTTTAATTTCACATGTTTTTCCGCGATAAACTCCTAAACTACAGAATCGATTTGTATCACATTTTAATAAATGTGCGTGTTTGATCCAACTTGAGATAGGATAGTTTATAGGTGCAATATTTTTTTTTCCAAATTATTTGTTTGATATATGACAAAGAGTTATAATTATCTGTGAGTGCCATAAGATTCTAACAAGTACAAGGTAATTAATCGGCTGGATTGAGTAAGTATTGATGTTGCTATGGTAAATCAAAGTACCGAATCTACTTCAAATTTAACATGCAATCGAAGTCTTGCAAAAACACAAAACCAAGATTTATCTATATACCTGCAAGACCAATACCAAAACCAAGACCGAATATACAAGACTAAGGCTAAATGCAAGATTAAGCTAAAAAAAACAAGTTCCAATAAATTAATGTCAATTAAGTCAAAATGTATGAAGCAACTTCAAAAACTTCTTTTCGCGGACACAAATGTTTTTTGTATTTGAAATTTATAGTTTGCCTTATTAGATTTTAATACTAAATATATAAAAAAAATTACACAGAGAAGTTTTATGTCGAACTGATATGCCTTGCGCTATAGTAAAATACATTAGTCTATTGCATATGACTATTATATTACCAAATTCTTATAATACAGAAACAAATAACTATACACAGCACTCAGTTCAAAATCATAACAAACAAACAGACGGAGCGAGAAAAAAGGGCCCATACAACATGCAATAAGACATAAGATTCAGAAGCACATTGAGTGAAACACGTTAGGTCTCTTTAATTAGAAAATTACTGTAATAGGTTTTGCACTTATAACCAATTTATGACTCTGGCGAGTTGCAGTTATTAATTGTATGTTATTTATAATTTATACCTTTAATAATCTTCATAATCATTATGCATAGAATAAAAACGTAAGTATCCAATCAAGGATTCAAGACCAAGCAATTTCAAAGACCCAGGATATATAAGCGAGGCCAAGATCAAGACTCGAAGTATTTGAGCAAGACCAATACTATCCTGGTCTTGGACTTGGTCTTGCTTTGCTCATCTCACAAGTCTTATTGAAGACTAAAGGCTTTTTGGTTTATTGATGTTTTTATGTATAAAATATTAATAGTTAAGGAAGTACGAGCGCCAGGCGGTGTGGGGATAGGTATCGACTCTAGCGCGGTAAGGGGAACGCAGTAACCATATGATTTTTTTCAATATATAGATATACATTTAACATTGGCTAGTTGCGGCATTTATTTTTCTTTTAATTAATACTCTTTAATTAGTCGGGCAAGTGTAAATGTTTTTGAATTAAATTTATCACTAATATATTTACTTTCATCCATAAGTTTTTTAAAAATATTCACCGACAGTTTTACGAGAAAAATACAGAAATGTATCAATGTTTGAAGGTTACCCCATTAGACCAATGTTAAATTGCTCAACTTGAAAGTTAATTATTTATTTAAATGATCGGGCAATCTCCTTCAAATTTTTGGAATTTGTTAAGACATATTTAAACTTTGTATTAAAAAAAAATCAAGCCTTTTATCAAAAGTTACCTTGGTGCTCGTACTTCCTTAATTCAAACACTTTAAAAAAATGAATCATGGTCTATTTTTAAATCCCCAGCTAAAAGATGAATGCTTCAAATAATGTTTTTACTATAAACTTTTGTTTGAAACATATTTGTTATTTTTTGAATAGATTTATTTTCCTAATCGCCTACATTTACTACATTTACAAGAAAAATACTAATTTAAGATTTTTAAATGATTTTTAATTTGTTATTCTAAACCACATGCTGATACCATAACACTTGATGATTGATTTATCTATTATTTAAATAAATAAAAATTGTTTTTAAATTGTAATGCAGTTGCATAAATATTATTTATGTTTTAATTTATTAAAAATCATTCATCATTGGAATAAATCCGTCCCGAAAAATAATGTGTTATCAATGGAATAAAAATGAGAAAATAACATGTCAGATTTGATAGTAAATTATTTATACCTGCACAAAAAGACAATGCGACTAAAAAACTATTGAAGTACAATGTTTCCCGATTTTTCAAAACATTGTTGCAAATATTAAAATTTTTTCTAATGCGAAACTTTTTAGAAAGATACGATAATATTACTAGTATTGATGAAAATCTAATAAATAACATAAAAAATATCTGCTAAGACGTATGACAGTAGTTTCTTTGATACTTTTTAAGCTAACAGAGCAAATTATTTAAAATTTAATTTAAATATGCTGAAAAATTGTAATATAAATCGTAATAGCATGCTGACAGAGCAATTCCGAAATAAAAACTATAATTACATAATGTAAGTACTAAAATTAGGTGCTTTTTAAGTGCTTTCTAATAAATCAATGTAATCAAAATTACTAAAAAAATTCGTGCACCGATACATACCTAGCTTGACACTTTTCTTCAGTAATGCATGTAGCACGGATTTTTTGGAAATTTTTATTAAATTGATATATTGAAGGCACATCATAAAACCACCAAAAAAGCACCAAATTCTGGTTTTTACATTATATTATAAAAGTTATTAAAGTACGTATACGTATTTGAAATTTCACACCATTCTGCATATAACCAGCTATAAAAAATAAATTTTCAATAAATAAATAAATACATATTCGTGATATAATTTCTCTAGAGAAATGAAGATGTACACAGACAGTGTGAAACAAAATAATAAATATTGTAGTTAATGTGTATTTTGTGTCCTATTTCATTCAATCAACAGTACACATGAGAGGTAGGCAGGCACATCATTGTTTCAATTATAATTATTTAGTGCATTGAGCATGTCATCATGTTATCTTTAACACAATCATAGATTATTTAATCAATCAAGAGATACAACCATTTATTTTAATAGTCAACTTATTAAAAAAAACTAATCCCTCTGTATATCATTACACTCGACATATACAAAATATGTCTGAGTATATTGGTGTTCATAGAAGCACCTAATTTATTTCCGCATGTCTGCCAGTCGGTCTGTCTGTCCGTCATCAAGATAACTCAAAAACGAGAGATAAAATTTAGGTGACGTATTGTAGACATTAAAAGTACGTTTAAGTTCGTGAATGAGTAAAATCGGTTCATTCGGTCCAATGGATCTATGAACTAACTCTTAAACCACTAAGAATAGATGAAAAATTTAAATACATAAAAATGTTAGTTATTTTTTAAAAAATAAACAAAATTTACTTTTTCGTAAAATGTTTAGATTCGCCATAATTTTAGCTTAAATTATTCTATTAACCAATATAACCACATATATATCTTTACTGTAAAATGTTTAGATTCGTCACAATTTTAGCTTAAATTCTACTATTAACCACATATATATCATTACAATGCACATTATTCTATATGTATATTTTATGAATGCTTTTGATGTAAAATTAGTCCAAACATTGAAACTCACCCATTTGTTTTAGATTATGTTTAACATAAAAACGCCCTTATAATAATTGCGAATAGAATATTTTTACCCTTTTTGCAATCATAAAATTGTCTCTTGAGTTAATAGGTAACCATAACCTGAAGATAAAGGTAAATGTGCCTTCTAGTACAAGGTGAACATAATATTGTTATTATGTTATCAAACACCTCCCTTTTTATTATTATAATTCATCAAATCGCCGCTGGATTCGAACCCGCAACCTCATTTCTATGTAATCAAACGGATGAAGGTATTAGTTTATTTATTCACTTGGCCACTGACCCTGTTCATAAGCTTAAATATTATAACAAAATTTTCTCATACTCCGGCAGTTTACGGTGCTTTCGAAGAAATAATCCCGAATATTGTAAGTTTTTAAGGTTGAATATTAAAAGTTGCATAATAAAAGAAAGACACTTTAGATCAAAACATTATTACTGTTAAAATAATAAAACACTCATGACTTTTATCGTCAACTTAATAAATTCAGAAGAAATCGAATTAAAAATTCTTCCCATACTTGTTTTAGCGTTCGAATTCAACAGAATTTACTTAGATTTCCAAAATTTTAATTTACTTTCCGTAAACAAAACTTACAATGGTAGAATTTGTGATACTATAAGCAATTAGGATGAGAACTTTTGTGTTACCGTATACAAAATTAGCCGATAGTTATTTCTACTGCTTATTTATTTTTAGGGTAGTTTTAGTTTACTATTTTAGCATATATCACCCGAGGTAGACTGCATTATACAGTTATTAACAAATATATAGTAAAAATTTTGCTGCGACGAAGACAAGCTGAAGTGACGATATAATGAGCCGTAACTCAGGTAGTCAGCGTCTACAAAAACTGATTTAACTGAATCGGCATATATTACAAGTTACTATTTAAATGATTCTCTTAGTTCCTATCTTATTAATTGCTTATTGATTTCAATGCTCCATAATTTGTTCTTTTTTAAGAAAATCAACCATTATTCAAAGTTTGAAGTCATTTTTGTATATCATAAATCCATTGTAATACTAAAATGCTTGAACACAACGTATGTCTATATTTTATTTACTATCTCTATGGATTTTCACAATAATGCGTGAATATATTTTGTTTGTTTATTTGTTTATTAATTAGAAAGGGAGATTAAAATAATTAATTGTAATAAGGGCGTTAGAAGCATGCGTCTTAGGAGATATAATTAATACATATAATAACAAATTATATTAATTTTATTGCGTGTATTTTCACTTCTATATTTTCTTTTATTTTTTTATTAACATTTATAATTATTTTTATTTTTGTTTTTCTATTTATAAATAAAAACAACCATAAGACGAGTTCAATAAAAACATTAAGTTAGCTTACAATGAATTTACGAAGTTCATCTAAAACTACGTTTAGTTAGCTGTCTCCAGACATTTATCACTCCTTATATTAATTATGTTTTTTTTTTCTCATATAGATTATCGAAATAGTACTCGATATGTAAAGATCGGTTTGACGTATAGCACCATATAGGAAGTGTGGCGGCAGACAACTAATAGAGAATCATACACTTGTCTCTCTGGTGAGATTAAAAATTATATCTATACTTGAAATTATTTTTAAAAATGCACTAAGTCGAAAACAGATGTTTTCTTTAAATTTTTATCTTTGAATTGAACTGGTAGAATTGAAGATACAGATCTAAAGAACGATAACTGAATAATAAGCTTATACATAGATAATATTTACATCGTTAAAGGCACATACACACTTTAGAGTGAGTCCAGCTGTAATTAGAGATATAACTGAATATAAAATTCGTTCTATATAGACAGGTGAAGTAATTATGTAGAGATCTGCCGGACTTAATGTTACAGGATATTTAAACTTGACTTCTTTTTATTAAAAACTAAAGATAGTAAAGATAGTATGTTTAAGGTGCCAAACATTTGAACTGCTTTGTTAAATTTTTTGAATTATGTTCCTTTTTTTTTGGCGGATAGGAACTAGAACGAAATTTTGTGATTTATAAGGACCTCATTATTAATTTAAACATATTCAAAAATATCATATTCTGCTGATAAAATATAAATAGTTAGTTTTAGTTGTTTATTTACATAAATTATTATGCACGAGAGTGAACACATTCTTTTTATACCTATCAGGAGAATATGTATTTTGAATACATGTAAATAATAATGAATTCCTAATAAAAATTGCATACTTGTTGGTTTTGCTCGTTATTGTTGGTCACCAAATAAATAACATCGGTGTAATTTTTTTGGTGTATTATGTTTTCTTTATAAGCTTATATCCTCAAAATGGCAACAAATGTTAAACAGTTTTTTTGTACAAATACAAAAAGGAGGTGACTTTAAGTTCGCGAATTAGCAAAATTGGTCTAAAAGTGGCAAAATATGATGCTGTTTAAATTCGTGAATAAGCTAAATTGGTCCAATTGGTCCTACGATTCAATAACCCATCTCTTATATAGTAGAAAGAACAAACAATTGTTTGAAACATTTTATTCACAAACCGTTTAGATTTGCCAAAATTTCATATCAAAAATGAAGATAGAATATTATGATACAAAAAGCTATATTTTTTATTTTTTTCTGCATACGTTTTTCCGCATAGTTTATCATTGATTCTCAACTACATGCCCGATGTTTAAACAATCAACTTTGTTAGTTTTTTTTTTTTAATAAAAGTTCTTTTGGTTCTTTAGCTTAACATGAAGCTCCCTAACCAGTGAACTTCATGGCTAAAGTAATTATTGTTCTGGTGTACACGTTCCTTTACAGTGGTGTACCTGCAATAAATTTTGAATCACTTTTGCCGACCATCTACAATTATTAACGGAAGCTGTATACTTTAAAGGTATTCAGACGAGTAGATAACAAAACTAAAGAAAAATCAAACTCAATAATAAAGGTCATCATTCCAGGTGGAGCCAGCCACAAAAAAAGCAACAAAAAAAACACAATATGTTTTTATATTTACAAATAAGTCCTATCGACTATAAAAAATTTACCTGTTTGTTTATAAAATGTGACCTCGTCATCATCGGTAGTACCGCTTTCTGTTTTAAAAATACTCTTTACAAATTTGTATAAATGTATAAAAAATAAGAGTTTTATTTCTTAATTTAATGGATTTTCTGTGTATATTTAAAATTCTTCTTTTAAAAATTGTTACTGTTTTAAATCAAAAAAACGATTAAGTAACTCTTGAAACACTTACCTTTAAAGATGCTTAACCTTGACATAGAATTAAAAATGTTTATAAAATTAAATTTTTTATTCTTTTAGACAGATTTATTTTTGAAGCTGACTTATGATCTTCATATTCGAATAATCAGGTCTTTCAGAACATTTTATTTTTAGATTTTAATACGCTTACAGGATAATATAAATAAATAGAAAAACAAGTGATCTGTGTGCGGTCCGCTAAGTATACATGAGTAACTTGGGAAAATAAAAAAACAATAATTTGTTTAATATTAATTATTATAATAATAATAAGATTTTCCTATGTTCGGTAAGAATTCTACATAAGAGATCAGTAATTCTGAGCAGAAATTCTTATTGGTGGTGCATACATATGATGCTGTCTGTAGTTACATAAGAAATTCTTACTATGTTATCTAAAGTAAATCCCCTCTTTGTTAAAAAAGTGCGCTTGCTTAAGATTTTTGTCTGATGTTTGATCAGATTTTCTTAAATGAATTTGTTATAGGGCACCGCGGACTGATGGTGTGCGTTGACCATCAGATCTTTTGATCAGAGAAATATTATCGTGTGCACCCGTGCTTATAATAATAATTATTATTTAATTTTTGTCTTTGCTGGTTTATTTCTTTTTTTTTTAATCTCTTCAAAAAATGCATATACAAATAAACACACACAGACGTCTTTAAAAACGTTGAATTTGGATTCTAGTATCCAAACAACAAATAAATCCAAAGTACGTATAGATATTTCTAAATTCTGTATACACAAAATCGACCCCAATACAAAAATTTCCCAACTAGAAAGTTATACATGACTTTTCACGCAACAATTTACCTTAAAAAGAATATCTGCTATAAAAAAATTACTACCTAGGTCCTTAATACAATTAAAATAAATGTTTTTGGTAACCTCTATGATTATAATTATCTAAACACACCTATTTAAAGATTCGTTAAGAATAAATTTTACTTCAAATCACAGAATCAATGTGATTTGAAAAGAATGAGTTACTTATTTTTTTAAGACTTGAGAAAAAGTGCACTTTTTTGTTTGTATTTGTCCAAAATGTGCCTGATTTTTAACATTGTTCATAGGTACCACCAAAAATTATTGAGACATGCGGGACAACGATAAGAATAATTGTAATGTTTTTTCCAATTCATCTCCCATTGGCGACGCCTACGCTAACTAGAACTCGATGAAAAAGATTATATTAGTCAAATTACGATTTAATTTATGATTCTCTCATCACTCCGTCCCTATAATTCGAAATTAGAAACCTTTTCAACAAACTTTTTCGTAATTTACAAAACCGTTCTAAATGAAATATTAGCAAGATGTTAAAATATAACACAGCTGCCACGAGTCGATTTCGATATTTAGACTACTCTGATATAAAACAAATTACTATATAGCTTAGTTATTAATGAAGTATGATTTTAATCGGTGTAAGAAAAGACGAATTGTTGCATTTAAGGTGTACGACTGTCAGATATTACAGAAATGATATTTGCTCCACCTCAATCGAAAAACGTCTGTTACGTATTCATATTGAAATGATTTCAGACAATATGCCTGTGATTTTTGTTATTAAGGATTTAATTCCATTTTTAAAGCTTTAAGTCTTAGTAAAAACCGAACAACTGTACAGTTTTGGTACAAACAATGCATTGTTGCATATGAAACAGACAATAGACAGTAATTTACATATTATAAAATATTCTACGAAATGTAGAAACTTCCTTTTGTGTGACTTAAATCATGATTAGAATGAATTATTAATTAAATAATACAACACTTCTTATCGACACTGTTAACATATGTCAATTTTAAATTGTGTGTGCATTTTAAATTGCACACACAAAAATATTAAACCATTAATAACTTATAAGTGTAAATGAGAATAATGTGGACAATTTGTTATACAACGTAGAATAAAAGTAATTAGTACATTTCCAATTGGCTTCCATTTTTTTTAATGAAAAAGTTATTCAGAGAAGAAAATGATATCGGTTAAATGACTCGCAAAACTCTAAGTTGTGTATTATATTACCACAGATAAACCATTTAACTGTTCCCGACTGAAACTGACCAGGGTACAGTTAAGAAGAGTTGTATGTCTTTTGATAGGACGCTGTCGGTTGAACCACCACCATCATAATTTGAGAATCTCAGACGATCCTACTTGAAAGTAGTGTCTGGAGGTCGATGAAACTCCCAATCACGCCATTTGCACCTATAGAAATCTTCAGGTAATGGAGTTCTTATCCACATTGGTTACTTATCTAACTGTAATTTATCAATAAAAACTATTATTTGGCCACCTAAGTCCATAAAGGATTTATTATTCCCCAACATTTACATCAATTAATATTATCTTTCGTGACATGAATGTTATTATTCATTATTTTACTTCTTTGAACGTTATTTAGACTACGAGAATACTAAATAGCAAACATAATTGAACTTTGAAACAGTGACGCCCAAAAATGCAGCCGTTTAGTTGTATAAATACCATAGAATTATGCCTTTATATAAATACCATAAATAATTGGTAAAAATATTTAAAAAAAATTTATTTTTGGATGTATTCAATTTTCGAAAATCTTCTAAAGAATTTGGAAATATTTCGATAAAATTGCACGATAAAAGGCAATACTGTGTGCAGTTTATCAAACTTTAGAATATTAAAAACGTTTTTATCGTAATGATCATGAGCGACCTCAAAAGCTCTAATTAAATTTCATTAATTCAATTTTTTTTTCACGATTTCAAAAACTGTGCATTTTTAAGCAAGTCATTCATCACTTAAGGTGAGAAATATTTCAAATGTATTTCTGATATGCACAGTCCCTTACACGAAACTTAATACTACATTAATACTTTGAAAATTATTAATTCAAATAACATTTCTACTATGGATTTATTTATTGAAAGTCACTTCACACAATCAATTTAACACTCGGTATTTTGAGTAAAAGTTGTTAGTATCAGTATAAAATGTGTATTTTAATATGTCCATTTAATAATGTATGAAGAAGAGGTCATCGCGCCTCGTTTAAGTACTATTAAATCAGATTATATGTACAAGTAAAATGCTTCTTATACTTATTTCTTAAATGTCAAATGTTTATTTTGTCATTTTTTTTAAACAAACATATGTTTTAATAACTAACATTTTTACAATTTGTACATTTAAGTGAAATCTACGATATTTAGATAATATTCTACGTGACAATTCCGAAGATGGGTCCTTGCATTCACATTTTTGCTATAATATTCTTGAAACATTTATTTTAAGCACAGGTGAAATATTATCAAATATTATATTACACGTGATCTGAAAATGAGTTTTGAACATTTAATAAATATTTCAATATGAAAGATTTAAATGTTATTTTCTTTTTCCTTTGTAAACATTTTAGTTTTTTGGTATTTATACAATTTATATAGAGCTGATAGGATTCCTCGAATAGGATTTCCTGTGATCTTTAAAACAACACCACAAATCCTTAAATGTAGTTGTATCGAATTTAGAAACAAAAATTTTCTTTCCGATTTCCTCAATTATTTCAGACCAAAACTTTAAGAAAATTGTGATAAATAAAACATTCATATTTTTATGGATAAAATTTTATTAAATATAACTTCTTTTTGTTTATTGATCTATAATTTATTAAATATAATTTCAAATATAAAGTATAAACTTGAATATAATCTTTCATTAATAAGCTTTACACTCTGGGTCATTAGGCCCACTACTTGTAAATGTTTTCTCGAGGTTTTATTACAATTTGGCCACTGTACACAAGTTAAAGTCATTGAGAATTGAGGTTTACCAACTTTTTAGCCAAGTTGTCAATTTTTTTAATAAATAGCGGCCAAACGGCTGGAACGATTCATCTCATTTGACACATAATTTTAATGTATGTTTTTTTTCCGTAGGATGTGTCATTTTCGAGTTGAAGGCGCAAAACAAAACAAAACTGCAAAAATTCCGCAGTTTATCGACTGCCAAAAATTAAGCTCACCACCCACGATGGTGTAAACTGAGATTCCATATATTTGTGTCTATTTGAAGTGATTAGAGCCATCTCCAGCTTTCCACCAATTATTTCCAACGGCGAATACTGTGGCACATTTTACTGACCTACTTAGATGACGTGAACTCTAAACATGAAAATATGATGGCATTGCCAGTTTTAAATTTCAGGGCGATATTATTACCCAGATTGAAAAGTACAGTCCAATCAACATCTACATTGAATTTCAATAAGGTTAATCAAAAAGGGAATTGATGTGATTTTAAAATGAACAATTTAAGCAGGAACATTTTTTGTATGAAAAAATAATTTCTTATAAATTACGATGTAAAGTTTAAACTAAGGCCAGTCGCACATGATCAGAAAATCTGATGTAACCCTAAGCATGTATTTTATATTAGATCTCGCACAACGTAAGAATTCTACATAAGACATTCTGATCATTATCCGATCAAATCATCATTCTGATCATTTTTCGACGAAATCGTATCGTGTGCACCTGTCAGAAAAGTTGAATAAAATTTTTAATGTGGACAATTTTTTCTCAATTAAATTAAAATGTTTGTCATACTATTTTGATTTTAAAACCAGTTTTATATTCATTTCTAATTGAAGACACGCAATACAAAAATATCTCTAATGATCGTAAGTATGTTCAATGTTAATTAACACATCATTAGTGTAAAAATGATTGAAAATCTTTTTCTTTTCTAGGAAGGTGTACATCGCAAGTCGTAAAACAAGCCATCATAATTTAAAAGCATTTATGTTTTAAGTTCACTGACTTTATAAATATAAATTAGCTTAATCATTAAGACAAATAATTAGTACAATTTGAAAATAATTCAACCCATCCGAAGCATATTTGTAATACTTAAGCACTATTATAAAATTATAAACATTTGTTACATATAATTTATCTCAAAAAAAAAACAAACATTTCTTGTTGTTATTTTCGATTCTGTCGAAATAATTGTATAAACCACGTTTTCTTACAAGTAAAACAAATTGTTCTTTTAGTAATGACGTATTTAAGTGAGGCAAAACGAATTTTAAGAAATCCTTTATCTTTCTCAGTCGATGCCAACCAATCAATTTTTTACCTAAGCATAAGATCGAATTCGAAAGGTGATTGGAGTTAATTTTTTTGAAGGCGGTTCTTTTATGTTTAAAAATTGTTTATTTTTTACTTTTGAGTCTTGAATACAACTACGAAAACTTTTTCATTTGGATGAAAATTAATCACTAAAAATTGTTTTTGCACTCTCTCCTCTTAAAGACCAGAGATCAGATCCTGGTTTTCTTATCATAGTATCATCATCCTTAAGATACACTCGAATTGAGAACCTTTTTTTGAAGTCGGTTAAAAACACAAACCAGTCAAGGTGACCAATATAATAAATTGTTTAAATACATTTATGCGTATGTAAGAGATTTCTTTGATTTGGGAAATATCATGATGACAGTAAAACGAACAAAAACATAATTTATGTTAAATTTGCTTATTGCCATTAAAATTATCTAAAAAGTATTTTCCGATTTTTGACAGTAGGTATTATAATATTTATTATTGGGAAGTACAAAACCAATTAGCATTAGGGGTTGTAAAGGCAGTCTTGTTAGTCTATGTTTGTGTTAAAAGTTATAAACGTTTCAAAATGAATACAATTTCTAAAGATGCGATCCGTTATCCCTATAGAAAAAATTGATCGGCATCACAAACATACAGAGCAATTTGTGCTGTTTACGGTGAGGATACTGTATAGGACCATATGATTTGTAATTGATTTGAACGATCGCGTAATGGCAATTCGGATGTACAACATTTGCCTCATATCTGCCGAACAAAATCCATAAAGTTTGAGAGCCTTTGGTTTGCATCAATGCAGATAATACGAAAAAGCATACAATATTTTATCTCCAATTGTTACGATACCACTTGAAAACAAACTAAACAAACACACTGACATAGTATGTAAGTGAACTAACTCCTTTAGAAATACTAGCAACTCTACATATAGTGCAATAATATATATATATGTATTACGGTAATAATTCATAATTCTGGGTCACATGATCATAATATTAACAAAACAGTCAAGAATTTTTCTTATATTCCAAATAACTCATTAACAATAATTATAACATGAAATTTATTGCAATGCACACTTTAAATAGTTTCAATATAGTCTTCAATAAATATTATTATAAATATTACATATAATGACATTTTTTAACATATCTTTAACTAAACAGCACTTCGTACATTTGTCGAATTTCATCAAACTTAAAATAGAGCTAGTCATTTAATTATGACCAGTGAATAATTAATTGTTGATAATAATTTACTAGATTCTTTTTGAATCTTAAATTTCAAACAACTGTGACATTTTCCAAGCAGACCTGATACTATAAATAATTCAAATCACACAGAAAATAATGATGAGTGTGAATGATGTTGTGCTCTCAATAATCTCCAACTCATCCAATTTGAGTGTTTATATGATATGTATTGAGTCAGTGGGTGATGTTAGCTCAAATTGTATAATATGCATTTCTTATAAGGCGTTTCTTTCTCCAAATGTTATAGTTTTGTATCCAAATATCTCCAGTCAAATGACGATATATGGTTCTTTTTGGTCTAAGAACATCTCATTGGCTCATGACTTTTCATTTGAAAACTTAAATTGGATGAGATAGAGCAGAGCCATGCCCGGACATTTCATTAACTTTTCATCAATTTTTTTAATATAACACATGGACTGAAAAGTCCCGGGCCTAACAAAGAAAACTAGTTTTTTTGGTTCAAAATTAGCTTTATTCATCAACGTAATCTCCATCAAGAGTAACGCAATCATTCCAGTCCACTGCGTTCTGCATCATCGGTGTCTCTACGACCACGTTTGAAGTCGGCAAAACAACGTTTTATTGTTGTTTCTGATGGAGCGGAGTCCCCATAACACTTTTCAAGCCATTGCTTCGCTTGAACGGTATTTTTTCCCATCAAGAAGCAGTGTAAAATTAAAACACGAAATTGTTTTTGATCCATTGTTTTGAAAATAACAAAAGTAGCGTCACTCTTAGCACAATAACTCACAAACTAATGAATAGAATATCATGAAATTTTAACAGCTGTCTTTTGAAGGTTAGTATTAACTGAAAAAAAGGTGACTGCAATAAAACTAGCATCATCTATGTGTTAGGCCTGGGACTTTTCAGTCCATGTATTGTAGTTTATATAAGACCGATTAATTTATTAGCAAAAATTTTATATAAACTCACAAAACCTCTAGGCATTGTAAATGTTCAATCGAATATTATCAACAATTTGCGATCAAATTGCATCAAAGCCATACAGAATTAGGGCAAATATTCCGAACGTAAAACTCTGTGGCTCATTAGAAGGCAGATTAATTCTCAAATACAAAATTTATACCGTCCAAATAGAATGACAAGCTAGAAAAGAAGTTTTAAACACGATATTATAAATGAAATATATAATGTATTTAAAATACAGTCGAATCTGTCGATTATCTAAACATTCTATAGACCACGTAGGATGTCTGAACTGCCAATTCTACCATTCAATTGACTTTAATGTCCTAATTTTGGCTTACATTTTCAGCCACAAACCGGATAGGCATATTGTGAGTTAATAAAGCATCCAATGGATTAGTTTACGTGTTATCATTAGAAGCCAATCGGATGGATTTCTATGACTATTTCAAAGATAGATTTCCGATTTTTATGAAATTTGCTACACACATTCAGGAAATTTTCTCGGTAGTTATCGAGATTCATTAATCATCAGGCGCTTCGTAATAACGAATTTCCAAAAAATTGTTTTTTTCGTTAATGTGTTTAACAATAGGAAACCATTGAGAGTCAATAAAATGACAAAACTATCTCGATCGGTATCTCAGTTCTAATTCTAGAACTACGAAAATGTGTAATGCTCAGAAACTTGTAATTTAAACCTCTAGAATTGAGGTTAATAACAAAATCGTAATAGCAGAGATACGATATTATTTTTAATCATCATTGCAATCATTTTATTTCGTGCATAATAAACTAAAATATTTTCGAATAAAATAACATTCGTGTTAAATGAAATTCATGTCAAAGATAATTTCTCTTGATGATATAAATTTAAAGTTATTCATCTTAATATTAGCTATAAACTATATTTTATATTTTAATAATAATTTGCCATCAGGTTTAGGTCATTTATATTTCACTTACAATACCTGAACCGGCTTTGCACGAGAATAAAGTGTAATTATAAATCATTAATCAATTTATTTCGATAAAATATAGAATAACAATAGTACCTAAATAAGCACACTTGAGGAAGGTCCAACGGCACAAAAAATAAATTAGTAAATAATGATCCGAATTTTGTTATAGTATACAAAATATAATATAAAACAAAATTTGAGTACCTTGCTGATCAATTAATAATTACTCTCTTAATTGATCGGCAGGGTACCCAAATTTTTGTTTATATAATAAAATGACTATAATTAACTATAACATACTAAAAATTCGGTCCATTCTCTACTAATTAAATTTTTCTGTTACTGCCGAATGAACTTCCTTAAATATAACCTTATAATTTTTAACACATATTTAGCATTAAATAGCCAAATTTGGATAAAAAATTGAAACTCTCTTCATCTTTTAAAAGGTTCAATTTCAAAAAATCTTTTCTTTCATCTCGTCTATGTTATGCCCTCTGGTCTTAATTTGAAGCTTTTTTACTAAGCGATTTGGGCAGTATATTTATTGATCATATATCCAAATTTGAGCCACCTCTTCACCCTCTTAGGTAACGAATTTCTAAAAATCCCTTTCAAGTTGCCATTTACGTCAAGCTTCTAGACAATTTCAGCTCTGCATTGATATGTCAGTCAGTCAGTAATACTTATCATCATGCAAGTGTTATACTATCATCATGCAAGTGTTACAATATTCTATTAATAATATTAATATTTTTAAATAAACTAAATAATTAAAAAATTCACACATAATTTGATAATGACTTCTGGGATACTTCATATAAATATTTTTGAATTTAAATTTAATTTGAATATTATTTTCACAAATGAAAGAAGTTAATTAATTATCATTTGTTTTAAATAATAATTATTCTTTCTTTTTAGTAATGCCATATTATCAGAATTTGTTGTCTATGTAATAAAACAAATTTCTTTTAAGAGAAAATAAAAAATCCGGTTCATTGGCAATTAATGAGTCTCATCACATTGTTTTTTATTTTAAATTTTAATCCAAGTCATCAATTCATATTCATAATATTTTATTATAAATTTTAAATATCCGTAGAGCTTCGATCGATTAAATTGCCCTTTTCATATATCCACAGTACCACATAACATATTTGGCAACTAACTATATTTTGAGAATTCAATTATTTAATCATCGCTGTTACTCAAAATCGAATTAAGATGGCTATACTGTGGCTAAAAGCTAAAAATGCTCAAGAAATGATAGAACAAATTGAATCTGAAGAATTCCATAGATCCTTGGACCATCTTTGAAACGTTAAACAAAAAACAAATTTTATGTGAAAATTAAATTAAATAATACATATAGAATTAGAAAATAAAAACAAAAAATATTATAAAGCCGGGTTTACACCGGAGATAATAATACGTGTTTCTTACATTCGAAAAAAAAAACTGGGCTTATTGATAACATTTGATGTTAGCAACCAAAAACCGATATTAATAATACGAATTGTGTTACCTACAAAGAGTCGATAACATTCTTTGATCTAAAGAAACATTTGTTATTTACAAATGTGAGCGCGTTTATAACGGAGTTAAGGGGGATTAAAACATAATGCTAAAGCATCCTCTATTATGTAAAAAAACTTTCAATTTTAGCACCCAAATATCTGATATTTTTTTAAATTTTACTTTTTGATAAAATTCATTATTTTTTAAAATTCTATCTTCTTATCTTTATCGTAGAATTTAATCATAATTAGTCAATATCCACCTCCTTCAAAACGGAAGAAATATATGGTTCCTCAGATTACAAAAAGCATTTACAAAATTTTAGTAGGATTATTCTTTTATGTTACATTTAAACATTTAAGACATATTGTGAAAAAATAAGGCAATTTTTCAAAAAAAAATAACAGCAAAATCAACCCTTTCAAAATACAATAAACGAATCCAATACAATAAACGAATCCTTACATATTTACAACAATACCGGCTGGCAGATGCTTTAAACATTATAACGGGTCTCTGTTTTTGTCGAAGATTACTAATAAAAAGGTTTTATACGGTTTTTTTTAGCCGGAAATACGTATGCACACTTAAGGTATGCATATTTAAATTTGTTTAGCAATAAATACTTTAAAGTATTTTACAACTTCTGTCTATTTTATTTTATAGTATTTTCTAGTTTAACAATCATAAAATTTCATTCAAATTTGTCCATATTCAATTCTAAAATAAATACATACAAATATATTTTTATTATACGCTTATTTATGTTTACAAACAAAAAAAACGCCATATGGTCATTCATATTATTAATGTGTATTCTAAAAATTAAGATGAAAAATGAAAGTGAAATTTTATATTATTATTACGTACATTACGTTTGTTTTTTTGTACAGTATGATTTTTATTTTTATGCTGAATGTTTTTACAAGTATTGTCTTTAATATTATATACACATTCAGATAGCCACTTTTTAATACAAACTTCCTGTACTAAAGAAAGGCTCTTAAAATCGTATATTCTAAGAATTTCCTTAACAAAGACATGATTTTCGTGAATACATAATCTATTATAAAAATGAATTGCTGTTTGTTTGCCGCTAAAACTCGAAAATGGCTAGACCGATTTTAATCTTGAAATTTTTGTGAATGTTCAGGGGCGGCTTAAACGGTGAGAAATATAAACAATAAATGACAGAAAATACTAAAAACTACAATTTAATTTTACAAATACAAAATGTTTCTAGCTGTGAAAAATTTGATGTCTTTTGTCTTTTGGTTGTCAGTTGGTTGGTTAAATATTGATAAGTGTGTTCAGGTGTGCTCTCATCAAATACCGGGAGTCCTACACCAAACACCGGGTACCACGCCAAATACAAAACAAAGTACCCTGTGTCGAAAGCAAATACAAATCGAAGTACCAAGTCGACCACAACAAATATAAATAGAAGTATCGAGAGTCCCACACCAAATGAAAATCAAAGCACCTGGTGTCTCACATCACAAGGTATGGGGTGTCTCGCACCAAATACCAAAATTTCCATCCATCAACACGTGACCGGGTTTACTATTTCCAAATATAAAATTCTCACCAAAAAAATTTTGATTCAATAGCTTTTTTGATGCATTAATTTGAATAAAACGTACCATTACAATATTAAACACTATGACTTTATAATATTGTTGAAAAATTTTAAAATTTTTATAATTAATTTTTTTTTTTTTTTAATGAATATTTAATTTTAATATCTCGTCTTATTAGATATATTTCATTTCCGAGAATACATAGTCTTAAAGTTCTCAAGGTGAGTTCTTTTTTTTATAGAAACCTCTAAAACAAAAACAATATGGTACGCACAATTTTGAAATGAGGGCCTGCTGTATATTATTATTATTTAATTACTAAATAGTTATTGCTGCCGTTATTACTAAATAGCTAATTCGGAATCATATAAAGAGGAATTGTAAAACTGGACAAAAGTTGATCTGATCCATAAAGGCCATTACCAATACCGCCGATTTCGATAGAAATAAATTAATTTAATAATATATCACTACACAACACGAATTATATACAGCAAACTGTTTAAATTTCGATTGTATACAAGATAAATGTAGTTCCATAATAGAAAGATATCGTCTATATAAATATTGACATAATAATATTGCAATGATACCTTGGATATTGACAACTACATGATGACGTGTCAACTGCTAGGTACAATTCATATTGTACAATATTTGCATTTCATAGTTTGATTGGCAGGTTTTAAGAGGTGATTTGTACACTTCAGAAAATTCTAAAACCTCTACAGGCTCTATTTATAAAGCCAATATGTAATGTAATATACATTGTATTCTAATTTTTGCGCATAAATAACTAAAAAAATAATTATCCAAATGCTATGAAATTTGGTATGCACAATTATGACATGAAACGGAAGACATGTCGAAGAGTTTTTCGAGAAAATCCATTCCTAAATATAAAATACAACTTTGATTTTTACGTTAGAATCCTTTTTCGGGAAAAACTCTTCGACGTGCCGTTTTCATGTCACAATAAAGTACACCAAATTTCATAACATATGGATAAATATTTTTTTATATATTTATGCCCGAAAATTATAAAATACAATGTATATTACATTACAGATTGCCTTTATTAATAGAGCCTGTAGAGGTCTGTCTCTATCAGCAACACAAACACACTTAAGGCGAATTATTTTGGAAAAACACTCTCTGTATTCATTATTTATGAGCTTAATTTAGTTTCAACTATTCCGGTGCCTGTCTATCTGCTTGCAAATTAAAATTGACTCAATTCGATCAGTATTTTATTGAGCATCTATATACGTATATAATTCAGCAAATGGCAATACAGTATTATGAAATAATAAAAGGCATCAGATCTCTCAAACGAAACAATCGGAAGTATTTGTCTAAGTAGGCACGCGTCTAAAATAGATTATAATTGTGGAAAGATTGCCATGCAAAACAGATTGTTTCTCTGAAGTGAATAATTAACAATCAGCATTAAAAACTTCATTCATTAATTTATTTAATACTTCTCAAGCTACATCACAGAAATAGCAATAAATTCATAATTAAATCAACGGTATTATCTATATAAAAACAGTTTTTACCACTGCATAAATTATACCATTTATTATTATTCGTGCAAGTACTTTTACTATTGATTTTACAAGTGTTTATTACTCATAAAGTAAGTAATAAACACTAAATATAGAAAGAAAGCAATTTAAACTAACTGTAGCATAGTCACTGGGCAAAGTGATAATTTCATTGATCAGTTCGTCTTTATATTCTTATTTTAAATTAGAAATAACCATCTAGAAATGAACGGAACATTATACATATTTTTATTAAAATACAACAAAACTTTTTATTACAGTTAGAGCAAATTTAAAACTACACTAATAATCTTGTTTAGCTAATACTCCAAAACGTCTTTTATGTTTCTATGGTTTTATTTATAAACCTCTTAAATCTTTTAAAATTAGATTCTAAAATGTAATTTTAAATTTTTCGCAAACGTATTATTTTGTTTAAAACATTTTTTCGTAAGGTTAGATTCGTCTCAATTTTCTCAAATTTAGAAAACTAACACCCACAGGAAATCCGTCATCGAAGCGTACATTTCATAAAGGCAGCATAAATTTTTTATTTTTTAATTTAATAAAATAACATCACCATGAACGCAATTTTGAGTTATCGGAATCGAGGAGTGCACTTTGGCCGCTATCTACGTTTATCTCCTAAACTATTAGGGCTATGATGATTTTTTCAGAAACTTTCTTTTTAGATACTAATTTTATCTAAAACTTTTTACTTTGCTTTTTTCTTGTACTATTTAAAAATCCAAAGTTATAAACAATAAAGTCATAAAATAGAATTAAAATTAAGCTATGAATTTTATAAAATTAAAAAATAAAATTGCTGTCAATATGAAATCCACCGTTGGTAGGTTTTTAGTGTGAATGTACTGAAGTACACATTAATTATAATAAGTAAACCTATTTTATTGTATAACAAACTCTTAAAATTATACATACTACATACAATTTATGTATTTCAACCATACATCGAGTATTTAAACAATTAAATTACTAGAGGTATGATTACTTCTTAAAAATGAAATGTCTTAATACACTTGCCGGATTTTAATTTAACCGAAAGAATGACTTGAAACGAACAATAAAACAATAGCTAAATCACAATTCTTAGACCATCTGATAGACATTTTGAGTCGTTGTTTTTTCTCTTTCTACTCCAAAATATGGGAATTTAACCACCTATTTGATATACATTCAATTTCTGACATAAATCATTTTATCAACAATAAAAATAATCAATTGCAATGCTATTTATCACTAATAAACAGCCTTCAATGCAAATATTTCAAGTTCAAATATTTTCTAAATCAAAACAATAAACGATCACCTACACAACTAAATAATTTACTGAGGTTTTAAATAATTTTCTACAAAATAAAAAATATATAGTGTGTTTCTTTTAACTGATAGAAGGTAATTTGAAGAAAAATTATAATGACCATTTAACTGTTTCTGGTTGAAAATGACCAGGGTACAGTTGAGTAGAATAGTGGGTCTCCAGGCAGAGCGCTGTAGGTTCAACTATCGCCTTCATAATTTTGGAATCTCAGACGATACGACCTATAGGTCGTATCTGGATGAAATGAAATATAATTTGCGATATTTTTGTATTTATTATAGACGACTGTGTGCCTTTCTCGAATAAGGCATTAAATCTTCCTATATTTTATTTCCAGCTATTATAATTTGAAGCATTTTAATCGAAATGTTCTTTCATTTATCCTTAATATGAGTATAACAAAGAAACATGTTAACGCATTTACTATAATTTCTTCATAAGATTTTTAAATTGAAAAATAACACTGTAACAGGTGGACAATTTCTAGGGAAGAAAGGATCTATTTCGTGTTGAATAGTCACTGAAACTTCGTGTGTTGTTTTTTTGCAAGACCAAGACTGCAACACAACCCAATGTTGCTCATCACTATTTCTGATGCAAAATTATATTTCATAACAGTATCATTTCTGGGCTATAATAAAAAATCGTGAAAAACGTCACATGATTTCGATTCCACAGTTTCTTAGATAGATCATCTTAAATTTGATTTCCTTTTAGCTGAAAACATGTAATAGATATTAATTATTGAATCAGGCACAGGTGGCCAGGAACACAGGCTTCAATTGATTTGTCTCATTCACGTGTTAAGATGTGCTTGGGTACTTTAAGGTCATTATTATGATTGTGATAGAGATATTTTTCTCTTTTTAATATGTTTTTAATTAAAAATATTAATTACAGATATGTAGTTGAATATTATTTAAGTATGTTCCCAAAGAAAATCAATTTTCTTGGAATCTATAAGAAAATTTAAATTTACATATATTTAAAAGATTTTTTTCATACCTTGCGGCACTCATTTTAACTATCTGTTAAAATCTACTTATTTAATTTGTGGTTCGTATTCTGATCGATTTTGAAGCGAACGTTTTATTAAATAACCAAAAGTAATTTTTTTACGATTGGCTTAAAAAACTGAAAATCATTAATGGAAGAACATAACAATAATGAAAAAAGTTTGCTACTTTTGATTATTTACAATCTTTTTTAAAAGTAATGGAAGGAACTTGACTGTATTCAATTGTACTTTACATAATTTAAATTGGAATAGTCTCTCAATCAGTTTTGCACGAATCACCCTTGGGGAGACCCTAACCTCTATATCTAGTCATATATGATAATATGTCTATAAACAAAATATGCTACATACTATTGCCGATGGTGAAAATTTTCTCTTTTATGTTATTGAAAGAATTTTTAGAATCAGTTTAGAAGTCTCAAAGATTATCAATCAACAGTCCCCCCGCCCCGGCAAAAAACATAATAAGTAAAACGTATAATCTGTAATCCAAATTCAATAAGCATAATCTATTTTTAACACCAACTTTAGGAACATCCTTAACTAATATAAATGTTTTAATCTTCATCAAAGTAGGAGCCCGATGGACGTAAGAATACTGCATTGAACATAATATGCATTTGTCATTTAATTGAATATATCCATCATGCTTAAATTACTTTATTGGTTGTATTTATTCTAAATTTTTTTATGCAAAATCTGTTCAGCTATTTTTCATAAGCAAGTAAGGAGCTTTACAAGTATGACTGCCTTGGAGTTTGGTAAATGATTTACATTTTCGATTTGTATTTAAGAGACCCCTTATTTAATTTCAAAACTTTGTGTATTACGACTAATTTATGTAGCAGTAGGTAAAAATTCATAATTTTTCTTAAGGCAATAAAATAAATTTAAAAAAATACACTGGAGATTTTTTTTACTCATACATATGGAATTTATAAAATGCTATGTTTTGACTTAAAATGCATCTATGTCTTGATCTATTACAAATGAAAGACATTATATAGGTACTGTTCCAAAATTAAAGGAACAAAAAAAAAATATCAAATGTTTTAGTGATTTTTTAACGGCTATATCTCATTAAAAATCACATCGAGAGAGGTGGAAAATATAGCAGTTTGAAGCTAAAAGTTTATTTTGAGCTATAATAATAAAATTATTTTTATAACTTCTGATTATTACGCAATCTTAAAAAAATGCCATGGCAAAATTTTCAGAAAAAGTTTTTTGTAAAGAATACCATAGTTGGATAGCCATTTTGTAGCATATTTGTTGCATAGATTTTTTGCGAAAAATCCGATTTTAGATGAAAAAAATGGAAAAAATTTGTTTATCCATAATTCTCGATGTATCAGCAATCAATGATCTTACAAAAAAAAAATCGGTTTCAGATAGTGGTTTTCCTTATCATTTATTAATAACAAACTATAAAAAAAGACATTTTATTTCTTTAATAATCTATGTCAAATTGGCGAAACTTGAGCATAACATTTACAGATACCCACAATATAGCTGTAGATTTTTTTAAATTAATTTACCCGTTTTGGTGTTTGAAATAATCAATCGTTTGAAAAAAAATAAATAAATAAAATTACTAAAAAATTTAATAAATTTTTGAATGAATTTCGAAAGGTTATTTTGAGAATGAGACATTTAAAAAATTTTTATTTGTATCTAAAACTGATTTTTATAGGAAATTTTTATTATTTTTTTACTTGTTTCTACGTTTCTTTTGTCCTTAGGTATTAGGTATTTTAAGACATAATAGCCATAGTGAAAGTACAAATGTGATTTCCGAAACAGAAGTTAATATGATTAAGACAGTTGAGTCGAAGAATGGCTTTCAAATGATTTAATAAAACTTCTCTTGATTGTTCTTTAATTAATAACAAAAATAAGAGCCTTGTCCGAAAAAATTAGAAATTGAATTAGAAGTTGAGATCAGAAGTTTTTTTTTTTAATTTTAACATTGACTCTATGATTTGTTTCACATTAACGTTGTTTAGTTAAACAATTAAAGTAAGAAAATATTTAAAAGATTTCCATGTGTGAAGTTTCCATGATAGTGAGTGAGTGTATGTATCAATTATATATAGTAGTTGTTAGAGCTACAAGACGATATAAAAATATAGCCATCAGTCTTGGTACTACACGTGTGTTATACATACATACGTAAGATGTAGATACTAACCGAAGAATTTTGCGGTTGGACTGTCTCGACCCTACTATCTTAATGAATAATAAAAAAGTTCTCATAAAAAAGCATTTTTCACCCCTTGACTGTAATTAGGAAAATTATCAAATTGACTAATATTAAGCATGATTTTCACTACTCAATGTTTCCACAATAACACTTTGAATTTACAAAATGATCCATTCAGCAAGTTTTTATCGGACAAATTTCGAAAAATAAAAATTATTCATGAATTTTTGTAAATTGGGTACATTTTATAATGAAACAAGGTAAATTTAGAAAACAATTTATAGTTCTCATAGTTTTCTAATTCAATTATTTAGAATGTCATTAAAGATTTAATGATTGAGAATTGCGTTTCTGCACTATTATTATTTGAACCTACCTCAATACTCCATAAACAAAATTTAATGAATATTCATCTCAAATAAATCATCCTATACTCACTCCAATAGCAGTTAGTAGTAATAAGTAATACAATAATCATAATAATAAAAGTTAGCACACAAGCCATGTACAACTCATTCTATCACCAGAGTGCGAGACTTACTTATTATTTTCTCTTTTTGTACATACAGAGAAGGGAGTAGTAGTAAAAATAAAGTTATTTGAAATATTCAACGAACAACTTACTTACTCTACCATAAGTTTTAAAATGATTATGGTCTAAATTTTTATACTTACGTACAGAAGATGTCAAACTATTAAGACGAGAACTACTAAGAAAGTTAATTTCTACTTATAACAACATTAAGTCAGAGAGTAATATGATACTTTTATAAAAACATTTTTTGTTGGTTCATGGTGATTTGAATTTAACATAAAGATAAACAGATTTGAAAGATAAACAGGATTGTTTGTGTAATAAATTTTTAAAAAAATTGACAATAATCATGAAGTGTTATCAGAATAAAAGGACGCTATTATTTATGTTACAGTGGTGTTTAATATTTTTTATTCCATTGTTAATTGTTATTGTTAAAACTGATGAAGTGATTGTTGATAATAATGACGATGAAACGTTATTAGTTAGTGATAGTAATCAAAAAGATGATTTTCTAATTAATGAACATGTAAGTAATAATTTATCATGTATTATGTTGCGTACGAAGGAAATGAAATTTTAAATTGTTTAAGAATATGCTAGAAATTTCTTATAAAATAAGGTCAATATGATTTGTTGTATGTTTTCTTTATTGATTTAAGGATATGATAAATTTGATGGAACGAACCTATCGTAGCCAACTAGAATAACAAAGAAAAGCTTCATAAATTTCGCGCGTTTTCAACTATTACTAAGCGCTTTAGACTGCCAATTTTTATTTTATATGTGGTATCGTTAAAACGTTATATCTATACTAATATTATAAAGAGGAAACATTTGTGTGTATGTAGTTTTGTATGTAACGCAAAATCTTAAAAACTGAGTGACCCATTTGAAATTCTTTCACCGTTGAGAAGCTATAATATCTACGGGTAATTCAGGCTACTTCTTATTCCTGTATTAACACAGGAACGGGAACTACGCGGGTAAATCCGCGTGACGTCCGCTAGTCTATTCTTAAAATGGTAACAGTATTGTGTAAATCAATACAAATATTTTGCGTGGTATAAAAAAAATTCAATTTTACAAAGTAAAAACTGAACTTGATTCCCTTGTAGATGCGATTCGCGAAATGCGAAAACCTCGAATGATATGTATGTTCTACCTCCATCAGCACCCAGAGGGATATTGGTAATTGTAATGGTTTAAATTATTATACTCAGGAACTATACTCAGGAATAATATTTCCGTAAATAAACCATAATATCTTCACATAGTGAATGAATTTTATAAATTTTTTATACATATTTATTTATTTTATTGGCTATTTGTTGTTTAAAGTGTAAATGTAATATTTATTAATTCATAAAATTTATAACAATATAAAAAACTAAATTTCTCCAAAAACTAATATTTAAATATTAGCAATTTTTTTTTAAGCAGATTAATTTCCTAAAAATAGAACAAATTTGCATATACAGAAAAATTCGTTTATTTCTTCCGCTTAAAACTAATCCTATGATTAAGGATTACATAATGTCTAATGATATAATAGATATACTCCAGTATATGCACAGAAAAAAGGCTCAACCTGGAAATTCTGCCAAACACCACCCATTAGCACTAAAATTTGGCTGCGGGTTCTAATTACTTCACTTCAACGTTGTCAATGTACCGAGGGTAGCTTTTACTCTGAGGTTAGACGCCGCCACTGCTTCTCGAGTATGGCAAATTTTTGTATTAAATATAAGTTTTTTTGGATATTTCACGTTGAAACTTTCGGGACGGAGAAGAACCAATCTTTAATAAGCTTTTACTCCATTAGTATTGGATCTAGCGACACTTTAAACCCTGTATTCTTTTTTTTATAAGATTATAAAACGTGTCTGGAAACTTTACGTTTCCACTTTTGAATATGTCGAAAATAATTGACTATCAGTAGAAACTTTTATAGAACAAAAATTGCTTAGAATTAGTGAATCAATCCATTCCTATATTATTAAATTTGTATCCACGAGAAGGGCTACAAGTGACCCTTGGCAAATTGACAACTTTGAAGTAGAGGGTAAGTAGAACCAACAGCCAAATTTTCGTGCTAATCTGGTGTATAAACGACACAAATATACTCAATTATAATAATAAATATACCATTGTTATGGTGTGTTAAGTTGTTTATCAGATTTAATTTTGTTAGTAAAACGTTTATTTTAAATTCAATAAATTTTAAAATACTCCATAAAATTATAATTATATTTTATTCACTGAATGGTATATTGTCCTAAGAGTTTGAATGTTTTTATTACGCTATGCAGAATCATTTAAAAAATACCTTATTTCATACGTTAATATAAGACGATTTACGTAACATGATTTTTGAAATTAACAAAAAACCTACAAGAAATCAATAAGAAAACAATAATATGTAAGTCACTGCTAATTTTTAATTAACTTTTTTAATTGGAAAACCATAATTTAAAATAAAAATTAAATAGAAAGTCGGTTATATAAACAAACAATTTATCTTTATTTTTCATTATTTTTAAGTTCATTGATTGGAAAATTTTCTTAAGATTTTTTACGAAAATTTTTAACGTTTATATAAACGTAATCTGAGAAATGTAAATATAAATGCAAGCACGATTTTCTTGTCTCTTGAACTATTTATCAAACCTCAAATTTCAACTTTAACAGTCTAACCGAATATTAAAGTTAATAATATTACCAATTGAGTGAGCACGCTGTAATGATTTTATAAGCCGGTAATAATAATTACAAATCGCCCTCTTTGAATTGCAAGCGAAAAAAAAAAGAGATTTCTTTTAAAAATCCGGATGAGTCATGGGCCCCATCATTCAATAACCCCTAAAGATAAAAAAAAATAGAAAAAAAAAGTTACATTAAAATTTTTTTTACAACTTTTGCTTGAAATACATTTTTATAATGTTTGTATATTTACCACAATATCAATTAAATTCAGTTTATCAACAAATTCATGTGATGCATACCGTGTGTAAATATTTCAATTACTGAATGAGTGTAAATAATGTCAATCATTAGGCATAGACATCCCAAACAATGATTCTAAAGTATGATCAAAATATTTAAACAACTAACCTTATTAGTTTTTGTCTTTCGCTAGTTATTCATAAACAAATGAAAATAACAACAGTGTTAATTATATAAATACCCGCCACATGAATTATAAATGTTAGGAAATTATTAACATTAACAAAATCAACTGAATACGTAACTCATACAGATTTTAAGAGTTTTTTATATACTTATGTTTTATACGTTATAGATAGCCCTTATTAAATTAGTTGTAGCTAGGGCTCGCCACATTGGGTGGAGCTAATTGAACACTAAGAAAATCAAATTATTAATGTGTTAATTAACTATATATCTTTATTTTACACAAATAAAAGCAAATTACAAAAGCTCAAAATATTAAATCAAATTATATATTATAAATGAAAAATATAAACAAAAATAAAAATAATCTTAATTCTTGTAAAAAATGTTTAAAACAAATGTTATTTATATTTAATAAACAAATATTTTTTGTATTTAAACTTTCATTTTACCTATGATGGTTTAAATGTTGAATGATGATTTTGCTCCTTTAATAGCCATATGAACACGTTTGCCAAACTTTTGTTAGTACTTTCAAAATTTTGAAGCGTCACAAACTTTAATATACCTTCATATATTCCATGTATTTCAGATATACGAATAAAAATATAATTAATTAAACGTAATTAACCATAACAAATGTAAAGTATAAAAAGAATTTCACTGCAATAACTACATGAAGTTAATTATTTTGCATCCATTATTAAAACAAAAGTATCTTTGACGGAAAACAGAAAACAATTCCAAAAAATATGAAATTGTCTGTATACAGCTTAGTCTTACTACAAAACTGTCTTTTTAAAAAAATGAACAATTTTTGCTTGATAGATTTTATTCATAAACTCAATAATAATCAATATTTCATGTATTATATTGAGTATATGTGTATAGCTCAAATATAATCTGCGTATTTAATCCATTAACTATATTAGTGGACTCACATGGCAATTAATATCATGTATATCTCATTTCTGTTTACATACATTGTAGTTTTAAGGCACATCGCACATGAGGTGATTTGGGTGAAATCGGCGAAATCGCCGATAACGGCGATATCACCGATATCACCGATATCACAGCATTTTAGTCGCACACGGAGCAACAGAAGTTGCTCCGACTTTGTAACGTTTTTTGAAGAAGGGGTACTACGTAGTTTGTTTACTAATAACAAAATATGTATATACAGTGTCTTAAAGGATGAAATACATCAAGTAATAAATAATATAGATTATAATAGATTATACTTTAAGCCATTTGAAATTCTCATTTCGTCTTACAAAAACGACAAGAGATAGCTAGTTGAACTTTTGGTGTCATATTCTGAATCTTAAAAGTGACTCTAAGTTCGTAAATTGACAAAATCAGTATAATGGGCTAATTAGATCTATGATCCAACTTAACCATAAAAAAAGATTCAAAACAAACACAAAAAACTTGTATGAACATTTTTCGGATATAATAAGAATCTGTTATTTAGCTTAAACTGTGGCGAATATAAACATTCCGAAAAATGATCATACATTTTTTTTTTAATCAAATAATTATTGTTTTGAATCTTTTTTTATGGTAAAGTTGGTTCATGGATCTAATTGTCCCATTATACCGATTTTACTCACTTACGAACTTAGACTCACTTTTAAAATCCAAAATATGACACCAAAAGTTCAACTACCTGTCTCTTGTCGTTTTTCAGTTATCTTGATGACGAACGGGAGACTGAGAATATATATATATATATATATATATATATATATATATATATATATATATATATATATATATATATATATATATATATATATTTATAACTGTATATATTAGAGTGTTTTTTGAATGCTAATGATTAAAGTAGTTCAAACATTGATGCTCAATCTTATATCGAATATCTAAAAAATTTACTCTGTTATACCTTAACTTGTTTTATTTGTTTAATGTGATTAGAATAGATACAGATTATAGCCACTGTACAATTACTGTATTTCTACAGTTCATTTTGTAAACATATTAAATAATAAAAGAATCAATATATATAATATTTTTCAGTAATAGTATAAGATGTATTGGCTTAATTTTATAAAATAAAACTAACTGGCATTTCTGTTTATTTACTGCCTGTAGGGAAATGATTGGTAACTTGAGGAAAAGACAAACAAATGCCTGTAGAAACTCAGAAGTCCAATTTTTGTTTGTTCAAAAAAACATTAGTACTTAGCATGACTACCAGTTAGCTATGGATGTTGGTATTTAAGGTGATAATCACTAGTGATGACCATAGCTGTTGAATGTCGGCAAATAATGGACACCTGTAATCTTTGATTAAAAGTATGCAATAATGAATTAGAGTTAAAGAAAGACAGGACACATATATAGATATATACACATAACAGTTAACTGGCATTCAGTTTTATATTTCATAATTGAATTCGTTTTATCAAAGGCTAAATATGCCCATTCTTTGCTCACATTCAACAATTATTGTCATCTCTTGATCACTACTGATAATCACATTACATACTTACATTGAACATCTACAGCCAACTGGTGATCAGGGTAGGTTTTTTGAATACACAAAAATGTAACTATGGGCTTATGAGCTTCTATGGAAATCTGAATGTTTTGCTTGAACTGCCTACAATTTCATTTTAAAAACACTGATGAATTTTTATTTGTAATTAGTTTTTTTTTAATCAAGTAATTAATTTCAAAATTACAATCGAAAAAAATACGGCACAAAACCAGTTATTGGAAAAATCAAAACTTATCCAAACAAAATTATGCTAAGCCGTCGATTATCATATTATCCATTTTATTAACAAATATATGTGGTAACATATGTTGAACTATATCATAATTATCTTGAAAGTTTGACAATAATTATTATTAAGAAATTTAATTACAAAAAATTTAGGTTACTTCACGAAATGACAAAATTTTATTTTAATTTTATACTAAATATGTTCTTGTAGGTGGCTAATGAATACACATCTCTGCCTAACGTAGTGTAATGATTGCCCGATATTTAGAAGATTTGCTATTGTTATGAAAATTATAAATTTGCAAAAGTATTTATTTTGTTAAAATATATATGTTTTACAAATACATTAAAAAAATATTTATAGAAATTATTACATATTACTATTTTCTATATAAAAATCTAATATATAAAACATATCGTTATCAAAAGGTAATTTGGTGACGTTACTAATTTTATTCGGAGGAAAATTAGTTGTTCTTCGTCAAAATATAAAAATAAACCTTGAAAATCACCTAAACAATTTGATATCAATGAAACATAATAGTGAAGTAAACTTTTTTATGTAAAATCTTTCAATTTTCGCACCCAAATAACTAAAACAATACTCCAAATGATTTGAAATTTTGTATGCACAATGTTAACATGAAAACGAAGCGCTTGTCGAAGTTTTACTTAAAAAAAAATATTTCTAAATATAAAATGAAATTTTGATTTTTACATGAAAAATTCTTTACCCTCAAGCACTCCGTTTCTTGTCATTATTATGAATACCAAATTTCATAACGATGTATATAATATGTAATTTAAGTCAACAGCTTGTTAGAAGCACCCTCCTCACATAAAGGTGTGTTCTTTATTTAAGGATGCCAGTTCCTCTGAATAATAAAAAACCCAAAAAAAAGCTCACATTTGAGTTACTTATACAATGCTTTCTATGAGCGATTTATAAAATGACTCACAAATATCCGCCTCCGATTCAAGCGATATCCTAGAAACTAAGTATCCGATCTTTAAATAAACGTTATTTTTGAAATATTTGGCTTAAAATTACCGGTCTTTTTAAAAATAATTAGCGTATGAATTTGGAACTGGAAAAAACTATTCTTTTAGAATACAATAAAACTCTGTTTAAAAGTAATTTTGACACAAAAACGGCAAGAATCTATATCTTATGCGTAGTTTTTAAGCTATCGCTTAAAATCAATTGTATCCTTTGTGATTTTGGGTACAAGCTAGAAGTTTTTGAAGAATATCAAGTTATAATTTTTGTCAATATCTCACACACAAATTGACAAAATTCTGTTTTTCAGATTCAATTATCTATTCATAAGTTAGAAACAGTTCCGTATGCATTTTCAAAACTTTTATTATGTCTATCCGTGAAATAATATCTAATAATTTTAATAAAATACAACAATAAATTTTACGCGAGGAAAAACCAATTATCTAAATATTTTAAAAATAAATATGTATTAATAAATTTCGATTTTTTCCCCAATTTCCTAAATCAAATTATTTTGTAAATTTATTTTATAAATACGTATTTAGACTACAAAGTAGTCATCATCAGTATGAATTAGCTAGTTGTAATGATTCTCTGAGGAAATGTTACTTTACTCGTTGCTAATTTGGTGACGGTTTGCAAAAAAAAAAAAAATCGAAATTTATTCGAAAAATCCTAGATTTCTTATTAATAATTATAAAAAAAATGTATTATTTTAATTCTTTTCTATTTAAATATATATTAGTAGTAACTACCTTATAGGGGAACTTACTGGAATCGCCCCGATAGTTAAAATATCGGAAATATAGGCAAATTTTGGTTCGGTCACCAAAATCGTTTTTTCCACATTTCACGAACATGTGAAATATCCTGTGTTCAAGTAGACTCAAATCCAAAAATAAAAACACACCGATCTGGAATCTTTAAAATTACAAAATATACGATTTTTATTGTATGATCTTAATCAGATTTAATTTTATGTAAGTTTGATAGTCTTTATCAGATTTAATTTTATGTAAGTTTGATTGCAGTCCGAATAAATTATAAAATACACCAAAAAATCGTGTATTTTGTTATTTTAAATAAAAATGAAAGATTCTGGTCGTTACGCTTTATTGAGTATGTATACGTACTTATGTGTCTTTGTGTAAAGTTTTTTTGACACGATGTCTCGCAGAAAACGAATTCAATCAATCCAAATTTTTGGCCGTAGATGGAAGTTCAAGCAGAATCGCAACCATTAATTTTAGAGCAAAATTATTTAATTGAGTCCCATGTATCATAACTTAACTTTTAAACCATAAACGGTAAGAGAAACCCTCTACTACAAAAAATATTTGTATTTTTTAAAAGCAAACAAATTTTGATTGAAATATTCTTTCATAAACTGTTTCAATTCGCCAGATCAACTATAGCTAATTAACGTTTGAGAAATAATAGTGAAGTGTAAATTGCATAACTTAGTTTGTCTATTGTACACCAATTTTTATGTAGACAAAATGATTTAACAGTAAAACTTACACAATTAATTCATAAAACAAACAATGGCTCAATTTACATAATCTTTAATTTTAATACGATGATAATATTCATAAATTAATAAAAGTGTTTTTCCACAATCATTACCGAATTTTCTTTTGAGATTAAATCTATGATTTGAAATTACTTCAAATAACAATTCTACCCTAATCTAAAAAAAATAAAAAATTTCGAGAAATTACAATTGACCAATTTAACTGGAAATAAATGCAATAAGAATTATCATAATAGGCCGGAATAATTTTTGTTCCAAAGGATTTCTATAATTTATGTAGGTAAATAAAATCCATATAAAAACTTGGATCGATTTTTCAGACTGAATATAAGTCTATTTAAGAAATTTGAGAGAATTGTTTTATAACAAAATATGCTTTATGTTGGTTTACACCGTGAAGGCGTCTGACCGAATGTCTGATTTTGTCCGAAGCGGATTATTCGGAGCTACTTTTAAACCTTCAGCCGAAACCGAGTGTTTGAATTAAGTAAAAAACTTATTGAATACTGGCTAAAAACTAATATAATTTCGTTGGAAACTCTGTAATAATTATTTGATATTATGAATGATATATTAATTTAAAAAAAAGTACGGATTAAAATTGATGGTAATTCTGTTATTGAAAGACGGTAACGAAAACAATCTAAAAATAAACAATAAATTGACTAGATTCAGATCTTTGATTAAGATTTAAGATTTGAGATCTTTTAGTCTACAAAATTATTATCACAAATGAATCAACCAGTATTGTTTTTTTTGTATAGTTCGCATGCCGGTTGCACAGTTTCGTAATTTTTCGGCGGCTAATACAAGCCATCGGTTTCGATCACACCTTCAGCTTGGTTTTGGTCGAGGCCAAAGATGTGACGGAATGTGAATTTTTTTGGCCGAAGGTGGTTGAAGCCGAATTTTCGGCCGGATACTACAGTTATTACCTTTGCAAAAAACCGACAAATCTCTCAGCTTCTTGCACTATATGGAAAAAAGATATTTCTAAATTATTAATAATTGACAAAAAGTGTAAAAATTATAAACCAAATACATATTACATGGACTGTAAAGTCCCGGGCCTAACACATACATGGTGCTAGTTTTATTGCAGTCACCTTTTTTTCAGTTAATACTAACCTTCAAAAGACAGCTGTTAAAATTTCATGATATTCTATTCATTAGTTTGTGAGTTAATGTGCTAAAAGTGACGCTACTTTTGTTATTTTCAAAACAATAGATCAAAAACAATTTCGTGTTTTAATTTTACACTGCTTCTTGATGGGAAAAAATACCGTTCAATCGAAGCAATGGCTTGAAAAGTGTTATGGGGACTTCGCTCCATCAGAAACAACAATAAAACGTTGGTTTGCTGATTTCAAACGTGGTCGTAGACACCGATGATGCAGAACACAGTGGACTGGAATGATTGCGTTGCTCTTGATGGAGATTACGGTGATGAATAAAGCTAATTTTGAACCAAAAAAACTGTGTTTTCTTTGTTAGGCCCGAGACTTTTCAGTCCATGTGAGTTAAACACATGAATTATTTACAAATTAAATGCCGTTTAAATTTTTATACGATAGTATAGATAGTGGGAAAATATTAATATTGCATTTCAAAACATTGTAAAAAATCAATAAATATTTTTTATATCAATAGTAAACATTTAAATCCTAAATTTTTATTAATTCGAGCGGAAACCGGATATAACGGCTTTAATAATATGATTAACGGAATAGTATAACATTTCAATTGTATTTTGATTATAAATTTTTTTAAAGCCTATTTTTAAAAAAATTTTGACACACATATAAATAATATACATTGATATTTTTATCCACTAATTTGAATGTGTAAATAAATAAATACATTTATTTATTTGTATTAACTAAACAATTATTTATTTGTTTATTTATTAGAGTAAATCAGAGACAAATAAAAGTTTTGAATAGTGATTTTATTATTATTGGTGTACGGTGCCATAATGTTAGAGTTTTGAAAAACAAATTCGATGACACACTTAAAAATAGTTTCAATTATTCGTTTAAAAATGGGTTAAAAACACAACAAACTAAAAAAAATCAAAATTAAGAATAATTATAAATTTTCATATGCAGTTATTGATTTTTGTAAAATTTTGTTCGTAATTTGATTAAACAATAGTATTTTAGAATAATGTTATTAAAATTTAAAATTCTGTCAGTACTCAAATTTTTCGTATAATTATAAATAAGTATTTCGTCTGTAATGTACTCTAGAATGATATGTTAATCGCTACTAATTTTTCGAGAAATCATACTACGTTATATACGATAAAATGTCCTTAAGCCAAATTTTTAAAAGTCTGAAAAAAGGGTTTAAGGGTTTATCAAAAACCTGCACTCATTTAAGATTTCATTTAAGTGTTCACTCTCAAAATGTTATAATTTGTATGTATAAGTAAAACAAGTGAAAATAACAATTAACAGAGTTAATTGTGTATATACTCATCATATGATCGAATTTCGTTGTTTGGACTATTTTTAATACGCATCCAAATATACTATAAATATCCAGTCTATACATTTATATATACTTGTATAATATGTAGTGTAATTACCATTATGTGATAATGAGCTAAATTTGAGCTTAAATTGTGACGAATTCTAACATTTTTCACAGAAATGTTGTTTTTTTCAACGAAACATTTTTTGTATTTAAATTTTTCTTCTATCATTTATAATTTAAAAGTTGGGTCAAGGATCCATTAGACCCACATAACCGATTTTTCTCATTCACGAATATAAACTTACTTTTTATGTTTATAATACGTCACCAAAACTTCAGCTCGCTATCTCTTTTTGTTTCGTGATGACGGACAGACAAAGATGGACTAATTAGGTATGTCTATGAACACCTATACCAACATTTTGTTTGTAAAATCAATATTAAGTAGCGTTACAAACTTTAGACTAAAATTAAAATACACGTAAGATAGATAATACATGGGCATATTATTATTTTGGATGTTTCAAGTGATGATATTTCAGGAATATTGACTCGTAGCAAAAACTACTTACCACTTTAATATATTACCGCTATTTATTGTTTTCTGAATTATAACAAATTTCATCAAAATCAGACATTGCGTTCAACAGTTATATTGTGTATTTAAAACATAAATCACCCTTCTTCGTTCCGTCAACAAACATAAGCGTAGATCATATTTTTAATAGTCCAACCTGTACTTAATATGCTTTTATAAATACCAACTATTCATGGAAAGTATTATAATATTTATGCAAAAATCATGTTTTATTATTTCAAATAGTTTTATAGAAAGCTAATCAAATGTTGTTGTTTGTTGTTGTTTTTTTTCAAATTTCACAATCGTTTAAATAATTATTATTTTAGATGATACTAACTAATTAATAATTAATTCTTTATCTACATATTATATTTTAATTAAAATTGAATATTAATGTATGTTTTGTATATGAATGAATATAATTATTATTAATAAAAATATTTCAATATAGATCAAATACAAATACTTTTATTGCTTCATATCCGAAAAATAATGAAATACAGTAAAATGCTTCCGATTGCCTACAAAAAACCTACAAATTAAAAATTGATTCAAAGTTTTCCCCTAAATAATAATACAAAAATATATCAATTTGTAATAACTATTGCAATCAATCATTGATTGAAAGTTTTAATAATTTCACAAAAAAAGTTACTAATTAAGCTCAATAAGTAGCCATAAAGTGGATTCCGTAAAATAAAAATGTTCTCAGAAATTCGATTGTTTATTTAAAAAGACACCCGCCATAAACCTGAATTTCCCAGTTGAAGGTGCTCCGATTTTTATTATGAAATATCCATTCCACTCTTGAAGAGTTCTATTTAGGTATGAACTTAATAGTAAAATCAATATTTTATTTTAATTGCTTTTAATGGATAATTTAAAACACTTGTTTTCCAACATGTGACAAAACGGTATGTACTTTGTCCTACAACATCAAAATTGCTATTTTTACAATTTTCAGGTTGTCGTACAAACGAAATCTGATTTCTATGAATTTGAAGCCACTGGGAACAACCGATAATTTTACGGGCTCTGAAAAGTTAAAAAGAAAACTACCCATTTTTCAACATTTTTGTAGAGGAAACAGTTTGAACAATAATCATAACTAAGTCACATACAAATTTTTAAAAGTACATTTATCAATGACTCGATATGATTACGGGCATCCAGCCTGTAAAACCGTACAAGTGAGAGCTGTCTCACTTTAATTTCTAATAGCTATAAACTTCAATGACTTTATATTCTAAACTAATGTCGATTCTATTTTATGATAAAATTAATACATTTTTTAGTTTTATATTGCAATTAGAAAATGTTTTTGAATAATTGAAATTGTAATTTAAAATTGAAGAACAAACGTTATAATTTCGAATCTGGTTTTATAAATTTGAAAAGGTTTGTTGATTTAAAAATTGTTTAATATAAACCACCACGTTTAATTCGATATTGTAAATTTGCTTAAATCCATAATTTGATAACTAAATGTCATACAAAAATAAATTGTTGGCACGTTTTTACCCTCTAGAAGTATACTCAATCAAGGAAACGTCACTTGAATTTTTATACCAATTTAAAAGTAATATTAAATACCCGATTGTTATACTGTTGCGAGTTGTTTATTAGCATTAATTTTGTTTATCTGTCTAAACATTCATTTTAAACTGAAAATATTTATAAAATACACTTTTTAAAAGTACAAAGAGTTACAAACATACAGCAAAATAAAAATTAAGAATTTAATGAAAATAATGTACAAAAAGTAATTAATTCAGTTTGATAGGTCTATAACTTTTAAAATAAACTTATACACCCACTACAGTTTATCTATAGTATAAACGGTTAGCAAGTTAGTTACATCGCCACACACATCGAAAAATGAGTTTTCTTACTTCTTTGATCTTTGGATTGGACATTCCATTAAAGTCTGTAAGAAATTGTTAACGTTGATACCGCAGTTCAGGCAGTGAAATATCATCACCTTCTTTAATTATTAGGGTTATTTCGACGTGATATAGTCTACAATAATTATGGTCGACAAACCTAAATCGGTAAATCATTCTCAGTTTTCGAGGGTCAGCAGTAAAATTAAAAATAAATAATAAAATACACTATAGAATTTGTGTATTTTATAATTTCAAGTAAACGTGGAAGATTCAGATTGTCGCGTTTTTGTTTGACTGAGTAGGCGTAATATGAAATAATTTCAGAAACTCTCTTTTTTTTTTGCTGTCCGCTTCACGTAAAATGCCCCGTAGGTAATAATGTTCTCAAGTATTGTAAACTTTTTTTGAATACTCATAATTTTGATTTAATACTCATAATTTAGAGTATTTTTTAAATTAAATCTACCAATTGTAAAAATTCTTGTTTTTTCAATTTTTACAATTTTTGTTTCTAGTTAATTAAATGAATAAAGTGTTTTATTCAAAGTAATAAATAAACTTTAATAGACGTCATGGTGAATTAAAAAAATTTCAAACAAATATATCAGTTATCAAAGTTGAATTGTGTTGATTGTTTTATTTAATGTCTATTCTAACATTTATAAGAATATCAAAATTTAACTGTTTCGATGTCAATGTAATCACACATGCCTCTTTCTGCCTGTGAATAGATTAAGTTATTGTGTTTATATGTGGCTGAACCCGGCAACATGCCTGCAATGTGTGACTTTTAATATTCGATAGGGATAAGGTATAAGAGGATTTTTCAAGTGACTACAGTGGGTAAATTCTATACAACAGCACACAGCATTCATAGGCGGTCTTCCATCCAAGTACTGATTATATGATGTTGCTAAATAGTCGGAGAAAAATAGATAAAAAAAAAAAGTGTAATAATATCTAATTTGGTGAAGTAGAACGGATTTTGATCAAACATGGCTCATTTTGTTCGTAATTAAATTTAGAATAACTAACCTCATACTGTTACCAAAAGAATTTTTTTCCATAAAATGGAAAAAACTGTCCTAAATTTAAGCAAAAAAAAAAAAACAAAAACAAAAACAAAAATCAAAATTAAATTTAAAACGATTAGAAATTGAGAAGATTCAAGATGGCTCTCGTATATTGTGTAAGATCCCAATTTCAGTCCCAAAAATAAAAACAACCAACAATTGTAAAATAAAATGATTCATAATGATACCTGGGGTGGTTTTGAGATTGCCAAATACAAATCTGATGTTAGAAATTGTAAAAATTCATCATGGTGGCCAAAAAATGGATAAATCTTTCTATTTAAAGCCTCGTAATCAGGGAAGTCTTTCCATTTTAAAGAACGCATTTGTTTGAAAAAAATAAGAATTCTATCCGTATCCGTTTCTTTTTTAGCGAATCTCAAACGGAACGTTTGCATTATTAAGTTTCATTACGCACATGAATTTATAAGTAAAGCTAGCATTAAAATACTGTTAAATACCATTAAAACAGTTTTTATTTCTTAAAACTTACATATTTTCAAAAATCCAGTATTTCAATCCTTGTTGTAAGTGGTAATTCTTATAGCTGACTACCTTCTCATGAGGTACTTATTAGTATTTACTCTATCTAAATTCAAATTTATTTTCCAAATTCATTATTATTCAAATCAAATAATACTGCTAAGTGTGATATCACAAATCACAATCACAATTTCATACTATAAACAATCTACATTTTAAGGAAATTAAAAAAATAATATCGATTGATTGAGTTGACATGTTAAGACCAGTATCCGCATCCGCAATCTGAACACTGTTTATCCGTATCAGCGAATTTCTAATTATTTGCCACATCCCTGTTAATTACGTTGCATCAGTGGAGTTCTAATAAACAATTTAATGTGACTTTTCATGATTCATCAAATGACCATCCAAAATTCTCACTTCGCCCATAGTGCACATAGTTAACAATTTGTTAATCTCAATGTTTAACATAAATACGTTTATATAATTTTATTGCAACATAATTAATTTTGGATAGTTTAATTATGTAGATATTGTTTATAATTTTTAATTACATTTTGTACACAAAAATTAATGTACCACCACATTGTTTGTTATTTTTGTATGCTCATTAATTGTATGAACTAATGATTATTCTTAATTCTTTTAATTTTATTTTGAAACATATTTATTAAATTTAAACAAAAATTTAATGGAGAACAATAAAAGTACAGGTTAATGTTTCACCAAATTGCGGTAAGTGGCGGTGCTATAATCCGTCACGAACATAGATTAATCAAACTTACATCTATGGTCACCAAATATTTAGACCCAGCGAAAACCATCAGATTTTCTGATCAGAAAATCTGACGTAACTAAATAACATGTATTTTATATAACACTCCGCAAGATTTCAACATAAGACATATCAAATTTTCTGATCAGAAATTCTGATGGTGTGAGCGTACATATAATGCTGTCTGAAGTAGTATCAGATATTTCTGATCAAAAAATCTTTCGATGTTGTCTGATGTAGGCGACTGTTAGTTCAAAAAATAATTAATAAATTTAAAATATTTGAAAGTTCTTTGGTTCATCGTAGTCCGTATCCAATGCTATCCAATGCTACAATGCTACCCGATGATATGCGCTTGCTTACGAATTTTATCTGATGTATGATCAGATTTTCTTATAGGACTGTCAAATGGCGTAGATAATCACATTTTCTGATCAGAAAATCTTACGGTGTGAGTTGGATTTGGTTACATAAAGATGTAATGGTCAGATTAAAAATTATTATCCATACATAAAAATAACTAAAATAACATAAGTGATAGAAAAGTGTTTTCGGTAATCTTGTGGTTGTACGTATTACAATTTTAAATCAAAGAGATTAGACACATCAATAATTTGTTAGAATTCTCGTTACTACAAAGTTTCAAAACATGAAGAACGTACAAATATTTTAATATGCCTAACTCTATATACAAAACTGTATAAACAGAGGTAATAAATGATTAATTCATTGACTGATAAGCATCGCAGCAATGATAAGGGAATGGTTAAGGAGCATACTTGTTCCCAATAACAGTGGAGATTTAGAAATCGTAAACCAACTTAAGAAATTGTAAATATGCATTTTGTAAGTGGTACGGAACGCTAAGTGCAGAAGTTACACTAATATATTCTGAAGGTTTTTTTTATCATTGAGAACAAAAGTTCTAACTCAATACAAATCTTAAGTTTTAATTTTTTTTTTATATACGTAAATCAAATAACAATAATAACATTGTTTATATATTTCACAAGAAAGTATATAATTGAAGAATATTTTAATTTTTTAATTATTATAATTAAGATCGGATTTAATATTCATAAAAATTAATACGAACAAAATATATTTGTTTTAAATTAATTTAAAAATTAAATTAAAAATAATAATAAAGTATTATGTGAATCTACCATATAACCTCCATACACAGGCTTCAATCTATCCGTACCGTGTATAGTACGTGAAGGAGACTGATGTACGACGAGTGTCTTAAATTTGTGATAAAACATTCATATTCCAGAAAATATAATTATTTGTTCAATTGTTTGCATGTAAATTTTATAGCAAATGTCAAAGAAAACTTATTCAACAATTGCAAAAAATGACATTTAATTGAAGTTATTGGGTTGAAATTTGTAAGAAAGATTGAAGAAATTACATAAGTAATTATTATTAATTGCAAATATTAATAATTATTCATTTAAATTACTTAATACATTTTGAGAAATTTCCTATGTTAAATCATACACCACCATTCCAGTTATTTTTCTTTTGATTTATATACTAGTAATAATTCGTAACCATAGAAACGAATTATGTACGCTTTCCATATAAAGTAATAAATAATAGTAAAAAATTTTTCAAGGAAAAAGCTCAGAATCTCAATTTATTTGATGAAAGCAGGATTTAATTCAAGAACTAAAATAAAAAGCAGTTTTTTATTATGGGTAGTATAGAATAAGTTTTTCCTATTTGCATTTCGATTATTTTGTTTGCTTTTGTGATACTAAAAGGCTTGACAAACTCAAAAATTGTAATCTGTTTGAATTATTTAACCAGAAAATGATTAGATATTATAGTTTCACCACTTATTAGCATCTAAACGATAGATAATACGATACTCTTATTATTAAAATCGGATACTACATTTACATAAAATTGGCAAATTGAAAGAACTGTTTTTTCGTTCGTGTACGTGAAGTATATTTGATTTCACTGTCGAAAAAATGTCACTGAATAGAGACGTGTTCTCCACCTATTTCGCCTACTGCTTCATAATATATGCATGTTCACAAATAAACGAATTATTTCATACGACTCGCTTTGAGTGGCAACACACTTGACCTTTTAAATTATAAGAACTAGAGTCATCCTTCATAAAACATTGAAACATATGTACAACGAATTAGATTTTAATCAATTTTTTATTTAAATTTCAGAAATGGCGTGCCATAGATGAAGTTAGACGTGGAGATCATGCAATAGAAGATTTAACAGTACCTTATGATGCAAATCATTCAGAAATAACTGTTACCCAAGGTGAACGATATGATCAACCAAAACGTCGTCGGGCGGTACGAAAGCGTAAACGGCGACCATATCCACCACAATTATCTACCGATTATAATGATCAAGATGATGATGACAGATTATTAAAGCCCAGGCGTTTACCATTACGCGAGCAAGAGCATTATTTAGATGATCACTGGCAGGGAGCTGCATTTGCTGCTGAACAATTAACACATAAACGGCCCTATCATAAGCGAAGAAGACAAAATCCGGTTTATGAAGAAGATGAAGATGAAGAATTGATTCCACGAGATAATGTTAATTCTTACCGGAATAATAAAGATGAAGAAAATATCACTTATGATTTACCCAAACATGAAAATGACAATGTACAAAGGAGACATGAAACTAGATTTACCGAACAAACTGAATCGAATAATGAAGAAAAAGCAAATTTTAAATCAAAAAGCTACCGAAAACCGTATGGCGCGCATAAAAACACAGAAGATGAGACTACCGATAATGGTACAAATTTAAAATCATTATTGAAACAGAGTGGAGGATCATTAAGTTTGGTAGAAATATTACAGCAACGTAATTTATCACTTGCAGAATTTTTAAAAGAAAAAGATAATGCAATATCGTTATTAAAAAATCCACCAATTTTGGATCGTGTCGACAATACTGAAAAAGAAGAATCCGAATTACCAAACGGAAAATTATCACCACAAAATTTCCATGGTGAAAGTGAGACCTCACCTTTAGGTGAAGTTTACACTACACATGAAAAAGATAATAATCGATTTTCGAATGCAATCAGTCGTCGATTACCACCAGCTCGATTACCAAAAGTACGGACTGAAGATGTAACAATACGAAATGTACGAAAAGAGCAATCGGCAATGAAAGAACATATGAATGCACAACGAAAACGTCTATCAAGCTTACGCACTGAAAAAGATAATCGTATTTATAGTGAAATTAAACATTTCGATGTTGTCACTGAAGCTACAACGGAAAAACGAATATTTGTTCCATCAAAATATAATAATGACAATTTAGATTCAACGTCCACGAGTACTACGCGGTTCCAACCATCATCATCCCGTTTCACAACGACCTCAACCACTACCACAACTACAACAACAACCACGGAGATACCTACAAAAGCAGTTGAAATATCGTCAAGTACTTCGACAACAACCCCATCCACATCCACCGTACATGTAAATCCGGATCTGATAATCAAAGGAAATGGCATGGCAGTAACACGAAATCGCTTAGCTTTAAAACCACGATTAAAATTACCAATATTTGAGAATGTAAAAACAAAACCAACTCAATTACCTACATCAACAACTAAAAAACAAATTGAAACAACGGAAATTCCAAAGAATGCATTCGCAATTGATATTAAAGAGATTGTAGGGATCAACAAATTTATGAAAGAAATTAAATCTACCCAAATAACAGAATCGGAAAAAGATGAACCTTTAAAGATATCAATGAACATCAATGAAATGTTGAATAAATCCGAACAAATTAATAGTACGCCCAAAACAAACAACATTATATCAAATACAAATGATTATTCAGATAATGTGATAACAGATTATACATCCACATATAAATCACCAAGTGCTAAAGATGAAATTATGGAAATACTTAAGGATAATAATATAAGAGTTCGCTTAGCTAAAGTATTAGCTGTTCGAAATATGACATTTGCAGAATTGGTTGCGTTAAGAGAACGTGGATCTAGTCATGTTCATCTTGCAGATATATTTCATAGCCAATCAAAAGAACCAGATCCAATTGACAAAGAAACAATTGAAATAAAAAATTCAGAAAAAGAATCTGAAGAAAAATTTCCAATTTTTAGGTTAAATCCAATTTCAAAAGATAGTTCCGAAAACTATTATACCCCATTAATCAAAATAACACCACCGAAATCGATAAATCGTGAGGCACGTAATCATAAATTTTTTAAAATCAATAATTCTGATTATTCAACAATCATTGATTTATTAAATCAACAGAATGTTGACAAACTACCACAACAATGGGATAAAAATATTCATTCAGATATTTCTTATCTTACAGAAAATATTCCAAGTCCAATAAAAAATTACCAAAAAATGTTAAAACAAGAAGAACGTATTGAAGCAATTGAAAACAGCATAATCGATGATAGTGATCTAACACAAAATAATTACAATTATGCAGATAAACATATATTCGACGATGAAGATGATTATATGCAATTACCTTCTGGTGTTCGATCAGCAATTGTGGCAAGTTTTGCAATAATAGCAAGTTCAATACTTATATTTATGACAATATTTATTATATTTAAATGGCATCAGAAAAAACGCCGACGATTACGTTACAATAGTAGTATCAATACAATGAAAGGACGTTTACCTATTTTACAACAAAGTAAAAGAAAGAATGGCACTAAGGATATAAATCCTATAATGGTAAATGTTACAAGTAATTCGAAAAATATTTCGTATAATAATAATGGAGAAATTAGTAATAACACAAATAACGAAGAATATCTTTGGAATAGTTTACGTAAACCATTCCATTAAAACTGATTATCATAAGACTTTTAAAGCAGGAGTACAAAGTTAATGTTTTGAAAGTTGAAAATGGAATAGCAACCATTACACTGATATAGAAAAAAATTAAGGATATTTGATGTCTTTAGAATTTTGCCAAACTATTCTCACACACACACACACACACAATTGAAATTTTTAAGATATTTTAAGTTTGAAAGTATCAATTATGTGGGTTAGCCATTTTAATTCCAATCAAAATTTTCGAAAAAAACTCGATATAGTTTGTAATTGTTCATAAAAAAAAAAAAACAAAAAAAACATAATATCAATAAAGAACACATCAACTATTTGTTCGTTGCCTTATGAGATAAACCACGATTCGAAGATTGTGATACGATTATTCTATTGATCAATTTGTATTAAAACCTCAGCCCAATTATTAAACATGGCGATTGTAATACCCTAATAAGATATTAAAAGCTGTCAGTAACATATAAACAGTAGTCACATATAAATGGCACAAAACTTCCAACTAGATTATACCAAATGTATCACAACATATAAACAGTAGTCACATATAAATGGCAGAAAACTTCCAACTAGATTGTACCAAATGTATCACAGCATTAAAATTAATAATTAACAAAAGTGATAGATGCGAGACACTTCCAGCCAATTTACGATTTTCAAAAAAAAATAATATTTTCAACAGGGTAGACATATTTTAATTGTTGAGGCATAGTTAAAGACATCCCAGGGACCCCGAAATGAGTAAATCAAAAAGTAAAAAATGAAATATAAAAAATCACATTATTATTATTATTAAACCCTGTTTTGTTCATTCTATCGTTTCTTTAAGACCTCTAGACATCGATGATAGATAATAAGGTTGTGCATTATAAACTCATTAATATGTAGAAAAAACTGTCCAAATGTAATAAATTTTGTCCATATCATTTTATTCAAATAATTTGGAAGGAAAAAAATTAAAAAATCTTGTAATTCAATTTTTAAAATCATGAAAACTTATATGAAGAAAGGTAGATAAAATTGTCTTTAATTTAAATTTCAATATCTTTATAGCAATTTGTTAAAACATTAATATTTTCCTGTCTTTTTACATTTTTATATTATCATATTGATAAATTTTTTTTAACTTAAAACATAATAAAATAAAAATCATACTTGTAATTTTAATTGTTACCAGAGTATTTTTAAAACGAAATATTTAAAAAATAAAGTATTTTTAGAAAATAATAAAAACAAAGTATTTTTAGAATTGATAAAAACAAAATGTTGCGTATTGATTTTGAAGCCATGATGTATCCAGAAAAATAATCCGTTTCAAATCACATAAAACTAATAATAGATATTTACTAGTATGTGCAATATTTGTATTATAGCCATTATGTTTGTGAACCAAATAAATTATATTGTTCTTTTCTTTTTTTATAATTATTATTTAATAAACAAATGAATAATTTATTGTTTTACTTTTAAAAAAATACAATAAATCTTTTTTTAATAAAATTGTAAAGTGTAAAAATTATTTATACGTACCTATATTCCTCGTAAGTAAATCGATCACCAAGTAATAATTCTACTGCTGATAAACTCTTTTTTATTGGTAAAGTTTTAAAATAAGCATATTGCCGAGCAATATTTTTACATTGTTTTAAAGCTCCCTCAAATACTGGTGAACCTTTCAACTCTAACAGTTCATCCATTGTAAAATATAAAACAGTTGAATATTTATCCGGTAAAATATCGATATATGGTTTCCAAAATGAATCAGAACGAAATTTTTCGTACAATAATATAAAAGCTAAACTAACATTTGGCATAGTTTGTAAAATGGGATCTTCTTTCAGAAATTGTCTGATATCAGATTTATCTACCGTTTCAATTGATAACATTAGTGATTTTGGTATAGCCATTATTAAATCTCCTTGAGGCAAAGATTTTAGAGTTTTTACACCCAATCCCAAGTTAGGAAACGTTTCCAACTCTAAATTTTCAAATGTCGCGCCATTTGTTTTCATGAATGTTATAAAGGTATTTAAATATTCGCTGGATCTATTACCAACATCATTGAATATACAATTATCTTTTTGCAATAATTTAATCTTATCTTTTAATTCTTCAAATTTTAAATGTGCTTCCCAAGTATTTTTCGATTGATTTTCACTTAATTGAATACTAGACGTTGCAACAAGTAAATTATCACAAAGTCGTATTAATAATTCATTCTGTTTGTTATTTGTGGTTATTTTATTATTTTTCCCTCCTTTATTTTGATGTTTCTTCCCCATATTTTGAAACAAAGAAGTTTAAGACACAAAAATTTTATATTTTATTTATTAATTACAAACTTTTTAAAAATTTATTTACCACATGGAATTTAAAACGTACTTTTCACACTTCGTTTACTAATGAAGAAACGATATTAGGTTATACATGCTGTAAATACTAATTATTCTAACCAAACCTAAATGAAAACTTGACGAAGTTGTCAAATTTATTTATATCAAACGAATTTTTACCTAAAATATTTCATTTATTTATGTGCTATTAAATTTAGTAATTATTTCATTTCATAAATTTCAAATTGAACTTCGATATAAATAAGGATTTAAGATTAAAATTGAAATTTTGTTGTTTACATTTCATTTTAGTTGCATCTGGTAGTAACTGAAAATAGTAAAAATTTTTGGTTTTATAAAAGTTTAAAGAGATCCATGTGAAATTAAATTTAAGATAATCTATCTTAAATTTCTTAATTTTATGACTTTTGTTTTCTTAGTCATTTTTTCTAGTAATTTTCATTGATAAAAATTTTTATCATCGTTTTTTTGTTGTCCAAAATAACTTGAATACAAACGGATGCAAGTGTTGTACTTCCTACTTCTAGAAACTCACGTGTGTTATTCCTTATGCAACTGTTAAGACAAGAAAAAGTTCATACTATCGTTAGACGATCCTGAATATTTTTAACTAGAAATTTGTATCAAATATTCAACAAAGGATACTATGAGTACTTTAGGTAGGAATATAAATGATTTAAGATAGAATTCAATCTGATTGGTAAAATATAAAACCATCCAAGAGACAGGGAAGTTGGTGGCGAATTTTAATCTCAAATTATCTAACATACTTCACTAATTAGCTAACGAATAAGCACATCATTTTCTATGTTATTTATTTTATATGTAAATAATTAAGATTTTCTGATGTAATTAAAATAACTCTGAGGCGGAAAAACTACTGACGATTACTAAGGAAAATGTAACTTCAAGATTTGTCTATTGTTTTCCTGTATATATAAACAATAAAACGATTTTTTTTCCTTTTTTTATTTGTAATAATTTTATAGTTTTATAATGACAAAGGGGGAATTTTTCTTCATAAGACCCAAACTTAGAACTGAAACAGGTCAGCATTAACTAGTTTTTAATAAAAATACAATATTCATTTTTGAATCATACTCAAATTAATGTTTAAAAAGAGATTTAATTTAATATTTATTAATAAATTTTTATTTGTATAAATGATACATGTAATTGATTATTAAAAACAAAATTACACTCAGCTTCATAACAAAACATATTTACAACTAACATACGAAAACGTATTCACAGGGATTTTTTTTCAAATTCTCTATTGACAACTCAAATAAAAATTAAACTATATTATAAAAAAACATTATGTACATTAACTATTAAATCAGTTTACTACTGGATTACATCAGTAATACTTTGTCGCCATGTTGCATGAAATGGTATTTTTAATATTTTAACTTTTGTATTTTGTAACTTATTTGTTAAAAGTTTTTGTAAAGCTTGTAACGATAAAATTTCAACTTGTGTATTGTCTTGTATTGTATCACTAGAACTTTTAGAATCTTCAATAAATGGCACTGGTTTTAAAATTGGGATACTATCCCCACTACCTTTTTTATCTTTCTTTGGCGATGTTTTCTTTTTTGGTGTTTGATCACACTGATCAATGAATAATTCAGTAACACGTAACAATTCTAACGTTACTCCCCAAATGAAGTGTGTTAGGTTCCCAGATAATTGAAATATTCCATTTAGAACCATATTATTTGTTGTAGCAGATTGCGTGATGTAGGTAGGTATTAAAAGTAGTCGTCTAATGTTTGTACATAGTGCAAGCGCTTCATCGAAGCCGGGTTTTACATCAAAATTCACTAATTCTATTTGTTGTAATTTCGATAATTTACTTATTGATTCCAAAATATTGTAAGTACTAGCACCAGATGGTCCTTTTTCTAAACGTAATTTTTCAATATTTTCAAATTTAGATAGTACGTCTGTACCAAAACTTTCCGATAAACCATCACATTCACCCAGCTCTAAGGATTCTAAATCAATTAAATTTGCAATTTTGTCAATATTTTTTTTACTCAAATCTTTAAATGATAATAATGATAAATGCCTAAGTTGCTTTAAATGTTCTAAAAATGAGAAATCATCTTTTAAAGTAATACCAGTTTGTGATTTCAGTCGTAATTCACGCAAATTTTGCAATTTTGTATACATAGATAAATCAATTGTCGTACAGCGAATTGCAACAGCATTAATAATTTCTAAATTACTATTTGAATTTGCTAATTGTTCAACAACAATTGCTGGGCATTTACATAAATCAATTTTTCGAAGAGAATCAGCATTTCCTATTTCATTTGAAAAGGTAGTCCACATTTCATCCCCATTGCCAGGAATCAACATTTTTCGTAAATCAAGAGTTGCAGTCCCATGCCGCTTTAGAGATGTTGCCAAACCTTTCCAATCTCGAACTTGAGAATTTTTCATACGAACAATACGCCATAAAGCTGAATTGCTAGCTATATCACGCCACATTCGACACACTCGACTTGCACGTAAAAGTTCTTGTACTTTTAAGTACTGAAATACTTGAAACAGCACTGAGTATCCAACAGACACATGTGACAAAAAATTTTGCATATATTGTTCTTTCTCTAATGTATCTACTTTAGATTTTTCATTCTTATCTGTTGAAGATAGAGTCGATGATGATGACATACGATGACTATTACGTTTATTTCTGACTTTCTCAGGCACTGATGTATTTAATCTGTAACAAATAGAAAAATAAATTAACAAAAAATTGTAAAAAAGTAAGTTATTTATTGAAAAATTAAATAAATTGGAATTTTGGATAGAAAATTAGAAAGGATGCACAGGAGATATTCTGTAACAAAAGCAAATGAAAAGTCACTAATAAATCCTTATAACCATGCAAAAGTTATTAACTCATTTGAAACACTAGTGCAAAGCAAAACACCAAAAATTAATTATCTAATATCTTAATAGAAAATTTCTTACATCATTTTATGCAAAATAAAAATATTTATATATAATACTAATAAAAGAAAATTTTAATAAATACAATTTTAATAATTTTACATTGCATATATAAAAACAATAAAAAAAATGATGTCAATGACGTAAGAAAAATTAAATAACTAGCACATACCAAAAAGTGATAATTATATAATCATAATAACAACACTCACTGTTTTAATTGAGGCCCACCATCTTTCTGCCATAATATTCTTGAATGGATGTCAACTGGGTTGGGTGACTCTGGCAGAGAATGTTCAAGAGGTAATGCAGGCTGTGATGCCTGATGAGAATGAGCATTATTTGTAGTAATCGTTATTATTTCGGAATTGTATGTAAGAGGCCCTAACGATGCAGCTGTATCAGACATTTTATCCGTTGCGGATGGAACTGGTACAGTATCTAAACTATTTAAAGTTGTAGGTGTTTGAGCATTTTCGGATGGGGGTACAACATTAGTTTGTTCATTGGGATGTATTGATAACAAATTTTGTTTTGGAATGATTATGAATTTACGACCACCGATTGTTGCTTGTGATTGAGCCGATTCCGTATTATTAGTTAATGATGCAATTGATTCACTGTTCGATTGAATCATTTGAATTTGTGAACTAGGTTGCAACCATGTCGTTACTGATCCAACGATACTTTTAGAAATCTCTGGTCGATAATTTCCAGAAAGATTTGCAGTGTTATTTAATTTTAAATGTCGAGGTGGATTTAATAATTTAGAAGATCGTGAACTTTTTTTAAATGAATCACGCACACTTTCAGCATTAATTTTATGAAGTCGTGGAGGAACCGTCGAAATTGGTGCATGTGTTTTAATAGCACTCAAAGGAGTGAGTGGTGGTAAAGAAGAATCTGCTTCCTCTGCTTCTCCATCCTTGAATGTCTCCTCTTCTGGTTGGCAATTCTACAGATATGGAATGTAAATATTAAAAAAGTAAACGGTAGAGCATAATGACCAAAACAATGCAGTAGTACCTTACAAACATAATGTTCTTGCACATCATGGATGAGAGGTGTTAATCCAACACACTCCGGATGATACAAACAGAGACAAAGACTGCATTGTAATGTCGGTACCACAGGATCGACCCCCTTACATCGAATTGAACACTGTTCGGTAAGCTTCACTTTCTCCAATGCGCTGACACCTTGTCTGCAACGCGTGCAATGGATGGAAAATATTAAGAAACAAGGACAGATGGGATAAGGAAACAAATATTTCACAGCAAAATGAGAATAATTTATTGGCTAGTTTATTTCACAATGGTCAAATTTATAACAATCATTTCGGTGGAAGGAAACCATTATCGGAAATTTTATCATAAAGCATTAAACTAACTTTTAAAACAAAATATCAGCATGTCGTGTTATTATCTCTCGAAGAAGTCAAAATTTTATATTTTTATAACAATTATCACGTACACTTTAAAAAAAACACAGAAATTTACTACCATATACTTTTACTAGGAATATTTAATTTTTTTTTTCGTAAACAAATAAAACGAGAAGCAAATCTAGTAGTTGTACTTTCCCCCTTTATATGAATTTTCTTATAGAAATGTTTAAAATAAAATTTATAGAACTTAAAAATATTTTGTGGATATACTTAGTTTGAAGAAAATTATTGAAGTCGTTTTGAAAAACGTAAAAATCATTAAAATCAATAGGTCACCAGGTTGGTCAATTTTGACGAAATAGTTATTTTTTCATCTTTTTATCAGTCGTGACACCCATCGTTGACACCAATCAGAAGGGATGTCAATAAGATACGTGAAAAATACCCTGAAAAATTGCTTATAGGCCAACGTTTATATATAATATGCTCAATCATATATGTAAACGATAATGTGTTGGGAGATTGCGCTGAAAAATTAATGTAAAAACTGCAAAAATTATTAATTAAAAAAAAAAAAAAATTAAATACCCTATTTTAAACTATAAGCGCAATCTCCCAACACATTGTCTTTTACACATATGATTAAACATATTGTAAACAATTGACACCTATCCTTTGATCATTATAGCCCTTTTGGTTAGGAATATATCGTAAGCAGAGACAGGCAGACGAAATTATAAATACCATTTTCTTTTACTTAAGGGTTCTTTTACTCAAGATGTGTATTTCCAATAAAAACTCAATATATTTTTCTTTCCTGGTATTTCCTTCTACTAATTTATGATAAATGAAAGTAAAAAACATACTTGGTATAGCTCGTATATAACCAACCATCGTTGCTTATTTTGAAAATGATTATTAAAATTTTGAAACATATTTGAAAAAGGCCGTCGTATTTCGAAATTTCAAAAACGTTTTGGAATGGAAAATAAAAAAGTGTTTACGGCTTATCGATTTTTGTTATTTTATTTTTATAACGACTTTTAGGTATATAATTGAATCGATAAATTTTAAAAAAGGCATGAATAAGGGTACTTTTGATGAAAAAGTTCTATGTTAAATTAAACGACTAGCTCTGAAATAAAAAAAAACTACATAATCAACATTTTCTTCACGGACCGAAAGTATCTGTAAGTTCCATCTATTTTTTAAAATGAATTTGTTAATGAAAGTTTTTTGTAACAAGTTGAGTTCTCTAAGAGAAAGTTCCTAAATCGGCTTATTACTTCGAAAGTCCACGAAATACTTTCACAGACTACTAAAATCACAGTATGATTTCTCTAAATATTTTGAAAGTAAATCGATATTTATTTAGAAAGGGTTTTGCATGAAAAATCTTGAGAAGATGTGATTAGTACCTTGTTATTTAGAGGATTTAAGCTGTGTTTTCTTTAAGATGTAGTATATTAATTTATATATATATACTACGACGCATGCATGTTGTTATCGTTAACATGATTTCTGATAATTTTTAAATTGTCTATTTAATTATATAAAATACATCCGATAATGTTTTAAAAATATTATTTCTATTGCTGTTATCAATATTTATATTAAGGATATTCCGCGATGAAAAAAAATTATCTAATTATCTAATTTTGTTTCGAAATTAATGATTTATGTTTTAGTTATACATAGATTGAACGTAAAAAGTTTAAATAATTGCAATTGTTTAAAAATGACCGTAAATATTATGTACAACTTACGGTTTTTCAGAATTTTTCTTGGAAGGCGATTGCCAGCCTGGTGGTAGTGTTCCCATTTGAAGTTGAGCTTTTGCAGATTTATGTTTCTTTTCTGATTTACTGTTTGGTAATGATCGTTTGCCTTGACTAAGTCTAGCCCCCGAAAATTTTACCTACAATAAAAAATTCATATTTAACCAATTTTTGTTTGAAATTTAAAATTACTTTGGTTTAAACAGATGAATTGAATACATATCTAATGAATAAATTGTGACAAATGAATTATGCGTATAAAGTTTTGTCGATAGTCTATTTCTGACCATTGAGGCCAACTTTGCCTATGTGTAACCCAAATAGAATATTGTAAAAAAATACAATTCTATATAACGAATACTAGACACTCTTTTTCCGGCGAATAAAATAATACTATTGTACAACAAAATTTGTTAATAAGACATTTTCAAAAATAGACAGTAAAAACCCGGAAAGAAATTTAAGAAAATCTACTCACTTTTAATGCATTTCCAAATTTAGGTGTTTTAGATTTTGTAATGATAGGTTTTTCGATATATTTCTGTTTTTCTTTAACCTTTAAAACTTTTTTGCTAGGAGTTGGCCCACTTGTTGGCGTAGTTACTCCTTTTACTTTTGCCACTCGAATTATTTCTAGCTCAGGATTATTTATTCCAAGTGGTTCTTTATAAAATGTAAAATTTTCAGTCGATAATTCTTTATTTTTTAAATTTTCTAATACTTCACGCATAGATCGTACTTTTTTACCATCAGGTGTAAAATAATAAATATCACCATTTCGTTTAGGTCCACTTTCGGAATTTGCACGATATACTAATTCTCGTCTCCAACCATATTTGAACGGTTCTTTATATGCTGGGTTAGACATGTCTGTTGGCAATTTTGGTTTCTTAACTAAAAACGCTGCTGGATTACTATTTCTATTTGCCCGGACACTTTGTCGAGTAGCTTCTGTAGGAGTTTGTGGACTTTTTTGTAGTTTTTGTTTTGGAGATTCTTCCAACTTATCTTCAGATTTAATTACAATAGGTATTTCAGTTTTTGTAAAGGCATCATCTTTTGTAAAAGATTCCCCAATGGTTTTATTAATAATATCTAATGTTTCTTCGTTTGGTTTTTCATCATCCGTAATCGGTTCGGATTTTGAAATATCTTTTTCTTCGACTTGAGAGTTCATTGCTGAATCAAGATCATTATCATCACTACTTACAGAGTTTTCTTGATCATTTTCATCGTCTACAAAGTAAAGATATGATACAAAAATTTTAATAATTTTATACCTATAACTGGTATAAACTAATTTATCAAAAATTTATAATTTTAGAATTTAAGAATCCATGGATAAAGAAACACTTTAAGTAGGCCCTAATGCTTCAAGGCTCCCCTGCTTCAATTGTATTGAAAGTTAAAATAATATTTTTAAGGAGTATAAACGTTAAAGCCCCGAAAATTAAACAACATAATAATAAAAATTGTAACAACAAAATTTAACGTTCATACGTTGTGCAACATAATGTATTAAAAATTACCATAATAGCATTTCTATCATGCATAAAGATAAATATTTTTGGAAATAATTCGTTGAAAATTTGTTCTATACTATCAAATGTCATAATTTTATAAATAATAATTTTATGTTATATACCTCCGTTTTTAGAGGATATTTCAGATAAATTTGAATTATCAATTCTTGGTATTTTTTGTGATATTTGAGTAATATTTTCATCTGCTTTTCGTTTCATGCCAACTTTTTGATAATTATCAGTTGTTTCGTTTATTTCATTTTGTGTGTTTGAATCCATGACAGTTTCATTTGCATCCACCGGTACAGCATTGCCATCATCTCCATTTACTTTATTCTCCGTACCAATATCTGTTTAAATAACCAACGCATTTAACATTATGGCTTTATGATAAAATATATATTCAATAAACTTACCTTCCACAGAAGATTCAGGCGTCTCCATATTTTACACTGAACAGAATATGTATGTAACGATACAAAAATTCATGTAACACACAATTCAACATAGAAGCAATTTTCAACTTCGATCACAATTCTAAATTTTTAATTGTATCATAATTTACAATTGAATGGCGATTTGTCATATATTCGTTAATTTATATTCACAGCAATAAATATTATTTCATTACATTTTTCTTGTATAAATATTGTATACAAATTTTAATGTGAGAAATAAATTTGTTCAGAACAACTTATATTAAAATTAAACAGCGCTTGGTTTCTTTGAGAATTTATAAAATAGTCGATAGATGGGAGTGCAAACAATATTTTGTTTTTAGAAGGTCATTTAAATTCAAAATGAAATTTTTTAATCATATTATTAATGATTATAAAAATTTAAGCTTTGTATAGTATAATCTATACAATTTAGGTAAATTGTTGTTAAAAATTAAATTATATAAATTAAATTACGGTATGAGGCATAAAAAGTTTGAACAACTAAAATTCTTTTTTATAGAAAGTTCCCGTTAATTTTCATTTTTAAATGGTGTTTTACTTTACAAATCAGAAATGTACAAACAAAATTTGCTTGTAAATTTATTACGATATAAATAATGCAGAGTAAATATGTATTTATGTATTATATTAACCCCGAATTTAAAAATATTTAAAAAAAATTTTGACATAATGCTTATGTTGAATAGGATGAAAATCTAAATGGCAAACCAAAAACATTCGGTACACAAAATTTTACTGTAAGAGATGTTATCAGTTAGTCTATTTACTTCGCATTTGGTGAGTGGGAGGCGGAATTATTTTTATCAAAAGCCTAAGCCTCATTTTGATGCTTTGGCCCAGTATTAGTTTTTGTCGTTTATCAGCCTTAAAATATACCAAGTACTATTTCTCCCCTTATACTTTCTAACAATTTAATAAAATATAATGTATCTTGAATCTAAATTAGATTAATCTTATCTTATCTCGAATCTTAATTTAAATTTAATTAATTTAATCTCACAGACTCCATCTAGTGAAGAATTAAAAAATTTCAATTTTTTTATAAGGACCATTTATTGAGGTGCTTTATTAACAGCTGTTTTCCTAACATAAAGAAGTGTGCTTCTAAACAGCTGTTGATAACATATAATATACATTGTATTTTCCAGCACGAGTAATTCAAAAGATACTTATCCAAATGTTAGGAATTTGGAATGTATAACATTGGTATGAAAACCTAGTGATTGTGGAACAGTTTTTCCGGAAAAAATTCTAAGGTAAAAATCAATTTTATATTTAAAAACATTTTTTTATCAAAAACTCTTCGACAAGCACTAAGTTTACATGCCAATTTTGGGAAATCTGCCGGAGGCTTTACCTACCGGCATAATCAGTTATTACTCTGAAACGAATTTTTAAATTTATATGAGATATTCGTTTAATTAATTACTTGTTATAATTTAAAAACATAAATTACAAAGTTTTCTTTATGTATTCAAAAAATTTTAGTACTTACCCTGACCATTAGTTAGCTATACTTAGTATTTAAGTCTATGGTCGGTATATAATGTGATGTGATTTTGCTTTCATCGATGGAACTCATATACATTTATAGATTTTAAAAGTCAAGTACTTGTCACATTCGTCGATGAATATAGATTGTTGAATAATTAATATTAATAGTGTTAGCGAGAAAATAATAAATCATATTACTTATTATTTTATAATTTACGAATAATTGACTTTCAAAATCTATAAGTTTGTGTAAATTCCATCGATGAAAGAAAAAACACATATAGATACACAAAACAATTAACTCAATTTTAATTTCATTATTGCATTCGTTTTTGGAAAGATTTCAGATCTCCTATAACTAACATAAAAATAAATAAATAACAACATAAAGAAAAATATATACAATTAAGATTACCCCGGAATTAGGTGTAATCGACATCGTGTGGCATGGGAAATATTTTCCTGAAGAGCAGCGCACGTGGGTCAAATTGACCCAGTTTGCTGATTTCCGGGAAAAGATCGTTGATGCAGAGTTGCCAGAAAGTTTTTATTCAAGTCGCCCCATCTATCATCGAAAGTCGCAAAATATTCTGAAGAATCGCCCAATGAACGTTTTAAAATACTCTACATAACAGACTTGAACTTACCGCGTAATTTGAAATACATTTTTTTAATTAAAATTCAATTAAATTAAATTACAATGATTTAAGTCTTAATTTTTCATCAGATAGCAACAAAATTTAAGAAAGTCAATTATGACATTAAAGAAAACAATAATTTTTGTAACGGTTATGTACTTTTAACTTGTTGCCAACGCTGAAAAGTAAAAAGAGCCCAATTTGTGACTTATCGCCCAAACTTAAAAAAAGGAGCGTACCTATAGAAAAAATCGCCCAATTCGCGATAAATCGCTCCATCTGGCAACTCTGCGTTGGAGTATTTGCAATTTATACTTTCCAAGTATCTATCAAATTGCTACGTCAACCAATCAGCATCGATCAAGTGTTTAGTGTTCGGCCAATGATATTGAAGTATTGACCACGTGATTTTGTCAATTAATATATATATATATATATATATATATATATATATATATATATATATATATATATATATATATATATATATATATATATATATATATATATATATATATATATATATATATATATATATATATATATATATATATATATATATATATATTATATATATATATATATATATATATATATATATATATATATATATATATATATATATATATATATATATATATATATATATATATATATCAACCTGTTCATTACTACTGGTTATCACATTAAATAATATCATTAAACCCTTAAATAATTAAATAACAACTATAGATGACTGGTGGTCAGGGTAAGTAGTTAAATATTTTGAATACATAAGATTTTCTATGGGTGTTAGTTTATTTTTGGATGTTACAAATAAAAATTAAATTTGTTATTAACGCAGAATAACTTATTTTGACACAAGACATCAGCTATTATGAAATTGTTTACGGTAGTTCATATTAAATGAGTCAGATAGCATATTTAAGTGGACGACTGTCCAATAAAAAATATTTATTCTCTCTAAGTAAATTAAATTAAATCTTGTATTTATGTTCCTTAAGTTACTTATTGGCCATCTTTTTATCAAGCACCTCATATATTTTTTAGCACCTTTGTATTTTTTAGCTCACATAACAGAAGCAAGTTTTATTTGTTTTTAAAAATATTTTTTTTAAATTTAATACTAAAAACCGACGCTTTTATTAACCAAACATACACTATCTTCCGTACCAATCGTTCATCAAATTTCTATTTTGGATCTTTTTATTATTAATACTACTATGGGATATGGCAGATGGAAACACTATACACTAATCTGATAGCAGTCAGATAATAATTTCCTATTCAAAAATGAAATAAGAAATGAAATTTCCTATTCAATCCTCTAAAATCTTATTTTCCAATTCAATTTCTATAGGATTGAATAGAACTCTTTTATTAGGGGGTCGACTGGAAATGTGTGAAGAAGAATTCCATATATTAGGTCACATTTATAATTTAGTAATGTCAAATTTAATTTACCGCGAGAAAAAACTATACGTAACTATGTAGAAAAATAGAACAAAGTATCTCATTTATTTAAAACATTCTTAATTTCATACAATGAATGTGTGTTGATATATTCAAATAATTTTGCATTATTTTGGTTAAACTTCTACCCGTGCAATTTAGGCGGTCTTCTCTAACCATATTATATTGTAAACTTAATTGAAATCGGAGGTGCGGCTGAAGAGTTTTTACGGGAAAGTCTTAAGATTTATACAATAATTTATTCTCGAAAACTGTGTTTTTTAAACACAAAATTAGGTAATAATTTTAAATTTTACTACGCAAATTTGAATAAAAGATGTTACTATATTTTAACTATTACATTTTTTTTTTTTTAATTTCTGGGTTTAGCTACTTTCAGCTATATAGCCATTAACCAAAGGGGATTATTATTATTATTATTATACAACAACAGTACACAGTACTGCTAGGTGGTCATCCATCCAAATACAGATTGTGACTGCTGTTGCTTAACTTTATAGATTGGTCTAAGCCTGTCATTACGTTACGTCAGTCCGGGGTCAAAACTATTACATTCAACAAATTTAAAGGGGGATTGAAATATTCACCCTTCAGTATGTAAAATTGTTTCAAATAACTCAAAAAATAAATACCCAAATGTTTTGAAATTTAGAATGCACAATATGGACATAAAAATGGAAGGCTAATCGAAAAGATTTTTAAATATGATATCGAATTTGGATTTTTATCTGAAAAAATGTTCGAAAAGCTCTCCGTTTTTAGGTCAATATTGTACATACCAAATTTCAAAACATTTCAAAGTATTTTTTGAGTTATTTGTGCGCAAAAATTGGAAGAAATGCATTGCATGCATATTGCATGTAATTTAAATCCACAGCTTGCTAGAAGCACATTTCTTTATGTCAATAACAGCTGTGGATAAACGCTTTTAAATTATAATCTTTTATATTGACCACAATCTTTACGAAATTTTAATAAGATTTCAAATGAGAGGAGAAAAATTTATTATACAAAAAAAAAATGAAAATTAAAAATTATACAAAGTTAACAGTTTCCATTATTTTATTGAAAAAAATGTTTGCTTTATAACAAATAAAAATATATTTAAAAAAAATTAGTTCTTCATTGTATAATTTTTTTTAAACTCAGTAGATTTACGACAAGTTTAAATTTCAAGAAATCTTTTGAGGAATATATCTGTGTATATTTAAAAAACTTGTAATAAATTTTGAATTTTAACCACCAGCTCCCTAACAATTATCGAATTATATACCTATATTAATAAAAAAAACCATCTTGTTAAATAATTATATTCGTTATTAAAACTTTTACAATTTTAAGAGATTTTTTTTCAAATGTAGGTAATTGAACCTCTCACAATAATAATATTTAATAATCTTCATTAGGTATTGTTTATGTAACTTTAATAATCTTATCTCTTGCTGTTTGATGCGTACGAACTAAAGTAATGTAATTGAAAACAACAATATTCAAAGTAAAGCATATAATAGACTATTCTACAAGTTCAAGTGTTGAGAAGAACAGTTGCTTAGATCGGTATACATTGATAGTTTTTATTGTACCATGTAGAGGTACTTTTAACATTTGTTGATATTATACTATTCAAAACGAAATAGTGTTGTTTAGTGTACGTTAAAAAATGGTTTGTTCCTTTTAAATAATTTATTTAAATTATACAGTGATAAAAAGTACATTATACTTTGTAAAAATTACCAATTCATAATGCAGGTGAAAAACGCTGATATTAAAAATAATTACCCACAAAAAGAATTACTTTTAAAATTTTTAGTGATTGGTGAATTTGGTGTTGGTAGGTTTTTTTTTTTAAATTAAAATTTGTATTTTTAATTGTTAGTTATTTCAAGATTTTCACTTAACAATGACACAGTTTTATAAGGTTTCTTATTTGTACTGCAAATAATTAACATTGACAATAATAATAATTTTCATCCCTAGATATTTTAGCGGGAAATTAAGTTACCTTGAGTTAATATTTTATTCAGTTTTCTTCTTTGCTATAATCTTAGTTCATGGTGAATAATAATTAGTATTTTTCGACATTGATATTTTTGACATTATTTATTAAATTATTTCTACAAATCCAAGCATGATAATGATTTAATATTTGTATAGTCTCATTTGTTATTGAACTTGACAAAATAGTATTATTGTTTTTTTGATATGGATATTATAAGCGTAACCCACCTGGCTGTTTATACTCTGGATATATGTAATTTATTAGGACTATTTTATATTACCCTCGATAACGCAAAATTGGTCAATTCAGTCATGGAGTTCATAGGTTCAATCTTTAAAAGTGTAAAAAAAAAATTTGAAATAGTAAAAGTATTAAAAAGTTAACAATTTTCATTTGAAACATTTGCAAATTGATTTGTACCAATTTATTTCGAATTACTTAATTTGTATAACTATGTACTTATTTCTATTTGTGTATTTACCACAACTAGATGATTTACTGTCCTAGGTTAAGTGACCAATTCCTTACGTTTGTAAAAAAGCGTAACGACAATTGGGTATTTGAGTTAATTTTTTTATGGCCTCAATTGAAGCGTGTTTACTTCACAAACAACTTAATTTTTAAAAATAAACAAATTAAGGAAGTTCTATATCCCAATTAGATAAAGATAGTGATACTCTAAATGTCTAAATGGACGTAATTATGTTATATCACCAGAAATTGTAGATGAAAAATAATCTTTGAAAGCTTATAACTTTTTTGTTTTTGAATAAAGTATAATCGTTTTTTCCAGTTTTGTTAAAGTATTGAAAGTAGTTTTATATTCAATGTGAAATATAGCCAATTTAGTAACATTTAAACATTCAATCGTATTTTTTTCATACTTAACAACGTTATTTTTACATTTTATATCTTTATTTTGTCTTTTTTTTATAAAGATATTAAATGTCAAAATACTTTTTATCAGTGTAGTGGGGGTGGGAGGTTTGACAGCAACATTGTTAGTACATCTCAAAATTTCAGACAATTAAAAAAGAATTCAGGTATCGAATATTGGGTCCCGATACTTTGGATCTATCTAGTCCTGAAAAATATTTGGTCAGAAAATTTGTGGACTTTCTGTATTGCCATTGCAATACAGTCTCTCAGTTTTTTGTAATTTATAATGGTACATTTTAGTATCTTATAATAATTAAATATTACTTATGTAAAATTAGTATACTACCAGATCCGGTGAAATGTTTTGTGACAATTTTCACAGAAAAATGTTAGAAAAATAATTTTTCTATTTTATTAAACGATATTACATAGATTACATGCAAAATTTCATGTAGATTGGACCATGGATGGAATCACGTTGTCCCATAAAAAATTTGTCTCCATTTGTCATCCCTCCGGTATTTGGTGTTTGTAATCCAGTATTTGGTCTGTGACTCCCGTGACATGAAATTTATACATATACACCCGATATTTGGTGTGCGTACCCGATACCTCATGTCACCTGGTACTTCGTGCTGTGGTACTCATATACTTGATGAAAAGTATATAGACCTTTTTGAACGGAATGCTGGCATTTAATCATTGACACTTAAAAGATAATTATAAAATATCTCAAGATAATTATATTATTTATAAATCAAAATATCAACAGTGATTAGACGAGGATGTCCGCTAATTAAATTTGGGACAATGTTCAAAAGAATTTTTACAAAAAACATATATAATCAAACGGCCATAAATATATGTCACTTTTCAAATATAAACATTCGATTAAATAATCATTTGTTTGCATGTCCAGCTGAATTATTTTAATTGTGCTTGATTCTATTAAAGATAATTAAATAGTGGTCAATTAGGCATATTTTAATACAACACTTGTACTGTAATAGTTAATTTAAAGATTTGCCAAAAGTTCAACTTGTTAAAAAAAATTATACTACTACATGTTTTTTGATTTCCAGTAAAAATGTAAATTTGTATAAATATTTATTATACAAATGATATATTTAACTACCTGTCTAGCTAGTGTACCCTAGAGAGTTATATATCAAATATTTTACTAAAAAACAAGACATTCACAATAAAAACACTATTGTCTCGTGTTATTAAATTTTACTAATTTATTGAATCAAATATGTCACAAGATTGTTCGGATTTTCTACTCTCAATCTTTTGTTTCATATTCTGAGTTATTTATTATTATCACATTAATTATAAGTTTTACTAATTATAAGATCAGTTTCTAGCAAAACAGTTTCTAAAACGATACTGACGAGATTAAACCGACCGAAAGTCGATGTCAAGAGGCTTCTCTAAAACATGGACTATAATTTAAATGATACCTCTGGCGAATTGATAGAATATATATATATATATATATATATATATATATATATATATATATATATATATATATATATATATATATATATATATATATATATATATATATATATATATATATATATATATACGGGCAAAGTTCTTTACTTTTCATGATTTCTGAAAGAAAAAAATGTGAGGTAGAAATCGCAAAAATAATTTTTATTCATTAACTAGAAAACTAGTTTTACTCTTCCTGAAGTATTAAAACGAACTAAACAAATTATATTTGCGATATAATACAATACCCGAATAAATCAATTCAATGGAATGTGAAAACCTAATATTCTTAAGGTGTTTTTGGATGCTAGGTCCATGAATAGGATATTTTAGGGGTATATAACTTGGACAGATAATTAAGAGGTAGGTGTATTTTTCTGAAGGCAGTGTTAAACAAGTTAAAAAAACAGAGTTAATTGTTTAAATACTCGACATATGGTTCGGTTTCACTGTTTTTAATGATAAGCATTCATAAAATACTCTAAATATGCAGTCCATTAGCTGATTTTGAACGTGGCGAATCTAAACAATTTACGAAAAATAGTTTCAAACAAAAGTTTTTTGTCTTCAAAAAAACAAACATTTTTTGCCTGTGAAATTTAATGGTTCAAAAGTTGGATCATGGATTGTCACGGATCCAATGGACCGATTTTGCTCATTCACGAATCTGATCTTACTTTTAAGTACGCCACCAAAATTTCAACTTTTTGTTTTTGAATTATCTTGTTCACGGACGGATGAACACCTATGAACACCTATAGCAAAATTTTGATTCTGCGAACAATATTTTCTATCGTTAGAAACTTTAGATTAAAATTCATATACTCTGACGTATTATGTATGTAGGGTATAAAAATAAAATACTTTAAAATTGTGTGAAATCCGAACAAAAATATAAAATTATGTATTTTTTGATAAAATACCAACAGCTACAACGGAAGTAAACAAATATTAATAATAGAATTAGTTATTTCCTTTTAATATCTATACCATGGTGTTATGATTGGATTACTAATAAAGCAATGAAAGGGCATATTTTATCATCGTCTTGTAAGATCAACACTCATCAGAGTACAAAACTCACAAAACATTAAAACAGTTTGAATTACAATCAAATTTTTAATAGTCGCCCCTTAAAAATGTATTCATTTCAAATAACGTTTATATTTTATAAAACTATAAATGAACTAGGTAACTTCACGCGTTTTCTCCCCCATAGTTCCCGATTCCGTGGGAATACAGTGATGTCACCCGGATATATAGTGTAGCTTTCGAACATTCCCAACATGTGAAAAATTTTTTCAAAATGTAAAATTACCATTTTTGTTTTAATAATATTAAATGTTATAAAACTATGATTAAACTAATAGACGTCACGCGGTTTCACCCACTTAGTTTCCGATCCCGTGAAAATAGATCTTAGGCTATGTCATCCAGGGATAATTGATATAGGAGATACGTGTAGTTGCCCAACGGTTATATAATAATCATCAAAAATTATGAAAATCGACTTAATTGAATCATTAAACAAATAGTTTATAAGATATCGACTGAAATCGATTCGAGAAATCGCTTTTCTTATGGAATTTTAATCGATACTTCAAAATCATCATCGGATTCAATCTTAAAATAACTTCGATATGTATATTTTTTTATAAATCTAAATCTATTGATAGAATATGGTTTTCGTTTTTTGCATACTCAAGTACCTCCAGCTCCTCCTCTAAATAATAATAACATTTTAACATTATTATTATCACATAGATTAAAATAACCTATCTTTTTTTATTTTTAGGTAAAACGGCTATAGTAAGAAGATACACAGAAGGTAGGTATACAAAATGTTACTTGTGAATATTCAATACGGAAGTTGAGATAGCGAGAAGATTTATAATTTTAAAGTAGTATATACTTTCACCAGATCCAATTCTCAAGAAAAGATAATAAAATTCTGATGTAATGTTACAGTTAGTTTATGTAAATATTTATCCACAAGCAAAAAATTGCAAAATCGAACTTAACATTTTTTTAAGATCAGGCTCTCATGTGATCATATCTGTTCTTATTGAATATAATATGCGTTTGTTTAATTGCAATTATAATTTGGCCATATATGGATAAAGATAACAGTTTCGACCAGGTATTATTCAGTACTAAACTTTTAATTTTGTATAAGACTAAACTTCTTTTCTTAGTGCCTATTTTGAAATAATATCTCAGTTGATAGATTTCTTCGTATCACAAACTTACAGTCTAAAGATATAAAGGTACGAGCTTAGGGTTAAGGAATGCAACTATAAATAAATGACCAATGCCATTTTATGACCTTATAAATCACAAAATCATAAAAAGCTTTAAAAAAAATTGCTCTCTCCTTTTGGATTTTCAGGGTAATTAGGGTCTAAAAACATATTAGTTTTTGAGACTAGCATGAAATGTCTCCAATATTTCAAGCGATAGCTCAAAAACTATCCATCCAATCGGTAATTTTTTTTAATTTATGAGTCCAAATTATGGTTTTCCATATAGACAATATATTCTCGATTGAATGTAATTGTTTTAAGGTATTCCTATAAAAAAATTGAGAAAGTTGTTTCATAAAATGTTTGGATTTGCCATTAATTCAAGTCAAATTCAGCTAATGAACACTTATATAATTACAATACGTATTAACACCTGGACTGAAAAGTCCCAGGCATAACAAAGAAAACACAGTTTTTTTGATTAAAAATTAGCTTTATTCATCAACGTAATCTCCATCAAGAGCAACGCAATCATTCCAGCGCCGCTCTAACATTTCAATACCACTTTTGTAGAACGATTTATCTTTTGCCTCAAAATAGGCCTCAGTTTCAGCGATAACCTCTTCATTCGTGCGAAATTTCTTACCGGCGAGCATTTTTTTCAGGCCTGCGAAGAGCCAGAAGTCGCTGGGAGCCAAATCTGGCGAAAAAATTCCGGTTTGTTACGTTTAAACATGGCCAAACACTGCTCAGAATCATCAACACGTTCTCGTTTTTTGGTCAACAGAGAGCAAACGCGGCACCCACTTTGAACAGAACTTTCTTATAGTCAAATGCTCATGCAATATAAAGCCAACACGTTCTTTTGATATCTGACGATGTCAGCTAACTCACGCAACTTCACTTTTCGATCATTCAAAACGATTTTGTGGATTTTTTTAATGTTTTCTGATGTTATCGCCTCATTTGGACGTCCACTGCGTTCTGCATCATCGGTGTCTCTACGACCACGTTTGAAGTCAGCAAACCAACGTTTTATTATTGTTTCTGATGGAGCGGAGTCCTCATAACGCTTTTCAAGCCATTGCTTCGCTTGAACGGTATTTTTTCCTATCAAGAAGCAGTGTAAAATTAAAACACGAAATTGTTTTTGATCCATTGTTTTAAAAATTGCAAAAGTAGCGTCACTCTTAGCACAATAACTCACAAACTAATGAATAGAATATTAACAGCTGTCTTTTGAAGGTTAGTATTAACTGGAAAAAAGGTGACTGCAATAAAACTAGCACCATCTATGTGTTATGCCCGGGAATTTTCAATCCATGTATTATATACTAGCGGGAGTCACGCGATTTTACCCGCATAGTTACAGTTCCTTTGGGAATACAGGAATAAAAAGAATCCTTAGTTACCCGAGGATAGCGTAGCTTCTCAACAGTGAAAGAATTTTCCAAGTCGGTTTAGTAGTTTTTAAGTATGTTGCATAGAAAAATTCATACATAAAAATGTTTCCTTTTTATAATATACTTTATAACTGTAGATTAGGTATTTAAAGTGTTTTATGAGTGCTAATAATTAAAAATAGTTCACATTTTAATACTGTACCATATTTCGAGTATCGAAACAATAATCTCTGTTAGTTGTTATCTTCACTTTTCGTTTACTCCTTAAAAAATTCGTTTTAAAAGTGGCAAAAAGAGTTAGATAAATTTTAAACTATAAAAAATTAATTGTCTTTAAGAAATAAAATTAATGCGAACCACTTCCTCACATTCAATTAAATAAATATGATGCATTATAATATTGTTTTACCCTCATTTTATATTGGAACTCACCCAGTACATAATACACATTTCTAACTGATCGATACGCTTTGAAATACTACAAACATTCCTTGCATTCCATAAAAATCAATATTTTAGAACAAATTGTTGATATATTTTATACATATAAAAAATGAAACATTCCCCGATTAGTTTCAGGGTCATCGTACGAATACATAGTATTTTGAGAAAAATGTTTATCTAATAAACGATTTTTTTATATGACTGAACATTTCCAAAATTAAAAATTTTGCAAATCAGTTTGCAAGGGTCTATCGGGTGAAAGATTCATTTGCGAATTTTTATCCATTTGTTCATTCTTAACATTTATATAAATGGAATCCTATTTTTTTGCATTCAATGACAATTAGGAGCACTGTAAACACGTACCCCGGGTACCAAATAAGGAACCGAGGCGAGAGAATAATTGTTTGTATTATCGAAAATAATTTAAAAAGTTTTTGGTTGGAAATATTTACAAATTAAAATAATGTTTAATGTTTTTCTAATTTAAATTATACATTTGTCATTTTTTTTGCACTCATGGGATTTTTAAACGTGTATTTCCAGTAAAAACGCGTTATCGAAAATTCGGCCCAAAAATATTACTTCCTTTTACTCTTGAATGGTAAAAGAGAATAAAAATATAATCAAATTCATAAATATCCAAAAAATATTTTAATATAATCAAATCCATAAACATTTATGTATGGTGTAGAAGAGAAATAGGCTGCGGTCAGTCAGTTTGATTCGCTAGCGTTTGTCGGTAGACGGACATTAAAGTTGTAAAAAACCATGAATGTTATAACAACTTTCTAAAAGCTGAAAAGTGAATTGCGAACAATATATTAATTAATAATTAGTATTCAAATTAATGAAGTGTTATGTATTTTTTAATTCTAATTATATTTCAAATCATGAATTTTATCTGAAAACTAACTGCTTTGTAACTTTTTAAAATTTTTGCGATTGTGAACCTTTAAAAAACCGACAAAAAGTTCAAAATTTTGTCTGTTTAAGGCCGTGGCTTAAGTGCAGGCGACCAATGGGTCAAAGCAAGCGTTTTTTTAGCGTTTAACGAGAAGCGTATAGATTAGCGCATAGCGTTTTGCCTATGAACTGTAAAACATTGTAATAATAATGACTACTATACATTTCATTGGGTAAGCAGCAAATAATTGTTGTATTGTTACCTATGATACAAATTTATGAAGAACCATATGATTGTTGTTTACAAACAAATTTTTTAACGTTGTGCTTACATTTTTTTTTTTTTTAATTACGGTATACCATATGTTTTCTTATATTATCTATATAATATTTGTTTTAATCTGAAAAATCCGCTCTGATAAGATATACATAAATAGTGAAATATAATATTAAATGTGGTACGGACACAATTTACTTTAATTTTTGACATACTTCAAAATCATATTTGACAAAACTATCAACTGCTTTTCTTCATAAAGTACTAAATATTGTTCTAGCCTAAGGGTTTTCTATATATAAAAAAAATTTAATTTTACTATTGTTCGGCTAATTTTTGAGATGTTGCATGAAATGTATCCGATAAACAGGGTTTTTATTTTCATTCAAATCTGAAGTAAATAAAATTTGTCGATATTCTCGATCTTTTTAACCTTAGAGAAAAAGTCGCAATAATAATAACATTCAAAAATACCATCTATTTAACGATTCAATGCGCTGTTATTGAGATATCACCAAAAATCCAGTTCAGCGGCCGATTTGGCGAAATTATTTCATGCAATATTTCCAAAACTAGTCGACCGATCGTAATATAATACCCATTTTTTTAAACTTTTAGAGTGTTCTTATACAAGTCACAAAAAACACCTCAAATTAAAACAATCACAAAAATTATAATTTTCGACAAAATTCACCATTAAAGGCCTAATTAAGTTTAAAAAAATACTAAATCTTACTAAATTTCCAGGAAGCATAAAGGAAGAAGTACGTACTGTAAGCTTGACGTCCGACAAAAACTATTAAAACTTGGCCAAAACGAGTTCAAATATTTTCTTAGAATCTTTTATGGTTCATAAGTTGGGTAATGGATCCATTGGACCAATTTTTCTCATTCAAGAGCTTAAAATTAATTTTTAGGTTTTAAATATGCCACCAAAATTTTGTCTGGCTATCTTTTTCCGTGTTTGAGTTTTGATGACGGTCTGAACGGCTTTTAATAAGCCAGATATTTAGCAATTTTAACGGGCGACTGACGCACTCTGTACCTAGATGTTCAAGACGGACCACGATAAAACTAATTATTAGTTAATATACTGCTCACAATTCACGTTTTAACTTTTAGAAAAAAGTTGCAAGGTATATGTTTTTTAAAACTTTAATGCCCACCTTCCGCCACACGCTAAAGAAACAGACTGACACCATACAATTCCCTACACCATAAATGTGTGTCATAATATAAAAAATTAACCTTTAAAAAATGTTTCAATTTTTATCGTTCACCTCTCGGATTATAAGATACCTACCATAATTTTGTACCTAATTGTACTCAACTTTTTTGTTACAATCCCAGTGTATATGAATATTATCAAAGGCAATTCTAGGATTTTTCATATAAATTTCGATTTTTGTCCCAATTTCCTAGATACATATATTTTTAAATACGTATTTAGACTTATTATTATACATATTAAGGATTTGTTTGTTCTATTACTGAAATAATATTAGACATCTTATAGAGAAAACTTTTGCATACATAAACTATATGAACAGGTTTTTGTTTTTGCTGATAAAAAAACATTTTTATCTAAAACTCTTAACTAGCTTACCTTTGATTGACTCGTATATTATTTACGAAGGTCGAACCAAAATGCATTAGAATATTTTCTTTGACACTTTAATGCAAATTAGTTGTATTTGACAGTTCTTTTTTATTTAATAAAATAGTTATCTATGTGAAGTTAGCCCCGAAGTTTCGAATTTTTGGTTCGTTTGCACAAGCATCGAAATAATTGAAAACCAATCGAATTTTTTTAATTAATTGGAGCATAAAAAAATGTTTTGCAGCATCCTAAATTCATATTTCAAATTTTCATATTAACAAATAAACCATCATACTAACAAATATCGATTACATGAATATAGAGACCCAAAATAAAATTATGAAAATCAAATTTTCTCATAAATTATTTAATAATTTTTTCACTGTTAAAAGAATATATTACCATTAATCCTTTTATAGTCATATTATAATAAGTGACTATATATTATATAATGAGGGGCTGGCAAAAGTTCTATTTTACGCTCCTAGAATATTGGTGCCTGTGCAAACGATGGACAAACGATTCTTATCAAATGTTGATTAAAATCTGAAAAATTCACCAGTTGGAAAATTAATGCTTGTGTAAACAAAAATAAAAGGCGTGATAACGATTCGTAAAAAATTCCCAACTTGCGGAGCGGGCATAAATCTATTTTCTCTACGCCTCTGAAAAATAAGTGCTTGGAAGGCTAGTGTAGGGTTGATCCTCAATTTTTTTTCTCGGAATTGGTGCTTGTGCAAACCAAAAACAAAGTTGTACAGTTGTTGCAAAAAAAAACTTCGGGAGCTGGCATAATAATCTTTTTTCAACGCTTCGGGAAAATTGATGCTTAAAGGGCTAGTGTGAGGTTGGCCTTCAAATTTTTTTCAATTTTCTGGAAACCGGTGCTTGTACAAACCAAAAAACAAAAAAAAAACCAAAAATTTGAAACTTCATGGCTAGTTTAAAGTAGGCCCCAATTTTTGTTTCTCGAAATCAGTAAAATGATTTTTTTCGCTCCTGGAAAATTAATGCTTGTGCAAACGATTCGTGTAAAAAAATTCCCAACTTGAGAACTGACGTAATATTCTTTTTTCTACGCCTCTGGAAAATTTATGTTTAAAGAGTTACTGTGAGGTTGGCCCTCCAATTTTTTTCATTTATTTCGAAACCATACAAAGTTGTACAAGGGGTTGTTGCTGCAAAAATAAAAACAAAAAATTCGAATTTGTGGGGCTGGTGCGAAGTTGGCACTCCAGTTTTTGTTTTTAAATTGTATCGGTGCTTGTGCAAACTAAAACCAAACTGTTTGCAAACGTGTGTAAACGATTGCTACAAATTAAAAAAACAAATTCGAAACTTGAGAAGCTAACTTCACATTGATAAAATAGTAAATAAAATTGAATATTGAATAGATAATAAACTAAGAAACGTGTGGGTTTGAAATAAATATAAAAATCATAAAAAACTATAAATTATTTCAAAACAAATAGCACCGTTTCTGAGTATTTATAGCTATTAATAGAAACAAATATTTAATTAATATTTTCTAAGATAATTCTATTTTTTTCGAAAAATTTTTAATTTTTGCATTTTTTGTTCGAATTACTATAAATTATGTCTTTTGGATGATACAAAATCACTAAAATTTCCTTAGACAGTGCCTATCCCATCTTAAAAAAATTACTTTTGTTGAAATGGTCAAATTCCTTTAAAAGTTTGTTTAAACCGTACATTGAGTTTTTGTGATTCTATAAATAATCAAAAACTATAAGCATCCTTAAATCGCGTGTTACTATATTTTTAGGATTTTCTTATGCTTATATTTTTAGGATTTTAGTTTAGTTTAGGACTAGTTTCTGAATAGAAACATTGTGTCAGAATTATCTTATTAACTATGTAATATCCAAATGGGAAATAAAATTTCGTTTTCCGAATTGGATACAGCTCCATTTATAAGGTAATTTTGACTTATAAATTTCAAAAATAACATGTATTTAACGATTAGAAGTGTAGTTTTAAAGTCATCGTAATACTGATCTTTCTTAGAATAGTATTCAGGGGTAGTTGTGATACAATTTGTAAATGGTACACTTTAATGTTTAGATATTTTTATGTCCTTCCTAACGAAATCTAGTACCTTTATCAAAGACAATAAATAATTTGCAGATAACAACCAACAGAGTTAATTGTTTCGAAAATCAACATATGGTTTTGTTTCGATATTTGAACTATTTTTAATCATTAATATTCGTAAAATACACTAAATATCGAGTTATAAATGCATATATAATAATAATAAGTATTATAATTATTTAAGTGTTTATTAGTTCAATTTAAGCTAAAGTTGATGCGATCCAAACATTTTACGAAAATTTTTTATTTTATAATTTTTAATTCTATCCTTTATGATGTGTAAGATGAGTCACGTTGTTCAGTTGTTCCCTATGGACCGATTTTGCTCATTTACGAACTAAAACTGACTCTTTATGTTTAGAATACGTCACCGAAATTTCAGCTTGTTATCTCTTTTCATTTTTTATTTATCTTGATGACGGGCAGGCGGACATGCGGACGGAAATTGACTAATTAGATGATTCTTTGAGCACCGATACCAAAATTTTGTTTGTGGCTTCAATATTAGGTAGCAGTACGAACTTTAGTATATAAATTAATATACTCGACATATTGTATAGTGTCAAGTAGTGTAAAAATGAGACATTTTTTAAAACTTTTAATTATTATAAATGATAATTTTCGATTTTATAAATATAGTATAGTTGAATATATCTTATGGCTAAATATGATCGTAAAAACGCGACTATTCTCTATTTTAATAGCTTTCGGCATTAATACTTATATAGAAGATATTTAAATAATTATAGAAGTATATAGAGGTATAATATAGAAGATCATATTTGATCTATAATTAATTTGATACTATCGAAAAAATTTAAATAGAATTCTATAAACCACAAGATCAAGCCGATGACAACTAAACTTATTTAGATAGTTTTTATTTTTTGAAGTTATTTTGTTTTGAAATTAGATACATTATTTATCAAACTAAGAAAGAACATTTGGATTAGAAAATAAAAACACAGATTGACATTTACGTTTAATTAATTGATTTCATACGTATAATATGTTATGCATTATATGAACTTGACAAATATCTCATATTACGAGATATTGGTTAGATTTAAATTCAAAATATAAATATCAACTATTGATATTGGTATTAAATTTCTACGTTTTAATCCTACAATACAATCTCTGAAAAAAATTATGTGTTCATGAATAATTATTTTAAAAATTAAATAATAAGTTCTCTTGATTTTTATCTCTATTATACCGCGCATGTAGTACTGTTACGATAATGTTTTTCACCCGAAAATTTAATTCAATGGATATTTACTTTTATTGATGGTTGTATGTCATCATATCATTTCTACTCGAAAATACCTATCATTGTTACTAAAATTACGTGGACTTTAAGCAATAATTCTTAAAAATCGAATTGCCTAAACGCAATTATATTAAACTGTAGATCACACTAAATTCATACGAGCACTAATATTGTTTAACTACCAAACAATTTCTCATGGAAAAAAATTCAAAATAACTGCTATTTTTCCAGCTTTGTTTTAGAATAAAGCCTCGTTCATAAAAAATTCAAAATTATAACAGCTATTTTTTTTTAAAGTTTTATTTTAGAATAAAACATTACATCGATCAAGTAATTTAGTCCTAAAGTAATTTTAGTACTAAAAATTTAACACTTGATAAAAAAAAAATCGTTCACATTTATCATTTAATAGTTTAGTCAAATAACAAGTAATTTATTAAAACTATAAAAACAGTCACAGTCATGTTCTATAATTTCATATCACAAAAATGTATTATATGACTGTGACTGAAACAACAATTTAAAAAAAAAAGGAAAATAAAAATCGCAGACATACTCCTTCATTTGTTTATTATTATATGTTTGTGATTATATGAAGAGTGGTGAAAGTACTATTTGCATACAAAAAATAGAATTGTACTAAACTACTTGACTAAACAGCTTTACTAAACACTTGACTAAATTACTTTATCAATTTGAACAAAGCTCTTATGTGTCTCTGGAGTTAGTATATATTAAAGTGATGATTCCTAACCAATTGCCATCATTTTCAAATCTATTATTTAGTTTTTTTAACTTCCCGCTAAGAAAATTACAAATTTTCAGAAATCGGGAAGTTATTGGTTTTACCCTGTTTTGAAAAAATCGTGTTTTGATCAGATCTTGACGTTTTAATGTCCTAGAAAACTATTTTGATGGTTTCTATGAGGGTGTCACCCTGTCTGTATGTATGCGTGTGTGTATGTATGTAAGTATGTGACCCGCTTATAACTTTTAAACGACTTGACCGATTTGAACCAAACAAGTGGCGTTTCAAAAAGAATCACGAAACTTAGATTTCCTGTAAATTTAAACCGATTCGGACCAGTATATTCCAAGGAATCTCAAAAAAGCTACGATAAATTTTTTTTTAAAAAGTGGTTTTTTTGGAATAGCTTTGAAACGACTGTATGGATCAACTCCAAAACCTAATCAGACCTTAACCTTGATAAACCACGTCGATCACCAACAATCCGGTTAAAATCGGTTGATTCGTTCGAGAGATATCGTAAAGGAAAAATTTCATATAAAAGTGTTTTTTTTTTACATAACTTCGATATTTCTTTTCGGATCGTTTTTGATGAAATAGAATAATTATTAAAGCTCTAAAAACCGCGTCGATCGCCGCCAAAAACGTATAAATCGGTTGATTGGTTCGAGAGATATCGTTAACGAAATATTCGGTAACAAGTGTTTTTTTTTAACATCAAAGCTTCTAAACCAAATTTTTAGCTCAAAAACATTGTAATATGTTAAATTTTAAGTGTTTAGGTATGAAATTAGTGGGAAGTTGCAGGGATGGCCTTTGCGGTCAACCATTTTCCAAATTTTTTAAAGTTTCTATTCACCATCTTGTTTTGCGATTTTAAGCTTTATTAGGTACAAACGCCGCATCATAGCTGAAAACAAAATAGTCTTCCTGAATTTTGTACATATTGTTACTTCATTGTTTTTGATGTGGGGTGGATTTTCTGAACGTGATACTACAATATGTAGACAACTTGTTTATTAGTATTGTTAGCGAATGCTTGCGTTGGTGTCAACTTAGCAAAATCTAACAATGCTCATGTTGGTATGGACCCAGAACGGAAAATTAATACAAAAAATACTTATTCATCCCAGATTTTGCATTTCCATTTTAAAATTTGTGCGATCATTTATTTGAAACAGTAGACATACAAATTTATACCTTTAACATTTTAAAGACATATGGGCATTTTAAAGACAGTTATGTTTATCTTCTTTAGGTAAATTTTCATCAAATTATAAAATCACAATTGGAGCTGATTTTGCAATAAAAAGTATATTATGGGATCCAGATACACGAATAAATTTACAATTGTGGGATATTGCTGGTCACGAAAGGTTTGGATACATGACTCGTGTGTATTATAAATATGCGTAAGTAATTTTTATACTCTCTGTGTAAATATATTTACAATATTGCAGATATATAACATTCTTCTTAAAATAACTTCATTGATCCTTTATATATTATTTAGAATTAAGATCCCCGAACTACTGCATCACTTCCCTTTTTCAATGTGTTACACAATTTCAGCATAAATAAAATACATTTACTAATATTACTAAGAAATTTTTTTAATAAAAACTAATTTGAATCCTTTTCAGAGTTGGTGCTTGTGTTGTGTTTGACCTTTCCAGAGTTGCAACTTTGTATGCTGTCGATAAGGTCTGTATTAGAATTTTTCTAGAGTTTATTATACACGTCAAAAAGTCTAAATATCTGCAAAGAGGGAGTTGATAGTTTAATACTTTTTATTTTTATAATAAACCAGCGTTTTCTGTGATTGTATGGTTGGAAACTAAATTACCACGTGGTAACTACACCACCATTTTTAAATTCTGATAAATCGAGAAAAGTATGATTACTGCCAAACAAATTTATTTAATTTGAAATGTCCATGACCTCATTTCGATGGTTTCTGTAAAAGTTTGAAAATGTCAGAAGACTGGAAAGATATGTACTTTTATATTCTCGATGCAAATACTTTTACATCGATAGGTTTGCGAATTTTGAAAATTTCTCGTTTTTTTTTTTTTTTTTTTAATTTAAGAAAGTCATACATAAGCAATCCGATTTACCGACGCCGACGTGACGGCTGTAATAAATTTATTTTAATTATAATATTTTTGTTTACAGTGGGTCACAGATTTAAGAGAAAAAATATGCTTACCAAATGATCAACCAGTGCCTATAATACTATTAGCTAATAAATCAGACATACAAGGATGTTCAATACCCACAGACGCAATAGCAAAAATTTGTAGAGATAATGGAATTGCAGCTTGGTATATTACATCAGCAAAAGATAACTCTAATATTGGTAAGTATAAAATCTACTTGCACAATTAAACTTAAGCTCAATTAAACCGTGTCTATATTATCTTTTTAATGATTCAATGTAATTAGGAGTATACGTTACGTAATTAATTAGAAAAATTCAAAAAGTAAAAAATTCATATCTCCCATCTTGCCTGCTCCCTCGAGTAAGATGGGGTAACCTAAGGGGCAAGTTGGGGCTTGTAAAAATCAATGTATTTTTCTTCCTGATCATATCATAGGTATACTTGCAATGACCCCATTTGATGCAATCAGCGCATGTAGTTCAGCTTTCATTTGACTCAAAATATTAAATACAATACAAACATGGTGCATTATCTACCAAATTCTAGACTTTACTCAATATCCTGCCCTCCATCCATATCATGAATGTATCGGAAGTAGTATATTAAATAAAGATTAAAAATAATGATGCTTGTGGCTTCTGTTATAGACGTGTATATGTCTGAGAAACGAAGGTAAAACCCCATTATCAATATTATTCTTCTTATTATACACCGTCTTGCCCTCTCATGTCCAATTGAATTTAAAAATTGATTTCTAAAATAACAATGTTCTCACACTTAGATTAACAAGTGCTTATCTGAAGTACGATTTTTGACGCATGTAAATAACCTTATTTGTATTTTTATATACAGAACAATCTCGTTTCAAACAAAGTGAAAAACTCTAAGCAAATCAACTTAATCGACTATGACTGTTACGGTAAAGATGTATGATGTGCAAAAACGATCATGATTTGTCAATTGATTTTTTATATAAGATAGGTACTCCTCATTTCCCGTAATAATGGGGCCTGTTACAAATTGTGATTGGCTTTTGAAATTTTACACAAAGATGACCACATAATGTAATTTAAAATGCACTATACGTTAGAATTATGATATACACATAGTGAAATATTTGGTTAATTTATAATCTTAAACGGATGTACATATATAAAATACTAAATTTAAAATTAGAGTAGGTAGGTATATTCAAGAATGAATAATATGCTTTCGAATACAATAAAACAATAGTGCCTGACCGTACATTTAAGATTGTGTTAATGCCTGAAGATTAATCTACGGCGAAAATATCCTATATGTAAAATCGAATTTGACTTACTTATGAATTACGGCTTTACCATGTAATATGTAAATATACGATAATGAAATTATGATTTTAATATTTTATTTTTAAAGATAAGATCAGACAGCAAAAAAGTTCTTACCTAGATCTTATTCTTACCTTTATGCGACTGTAATTAAAGCTTAATGTGAAAAACGTCTACCTAAAAATAAATGAATATTTACAACTCATAATTAAATTATTATTCTCATTTGTTTTAGAACAAGCATTTAATCATTTAATGGAAATTGCAATGGAAAATGAACAAACCAGTTACGAAAATAAACCAGATCAAAACGGAATTGTTTTAAAGGATAATAATAATAAAGCAGTCGTAAGCAATAATTTAAAACCTAACTGCTGTAATTAATATTTATAATGTACTTGTCCACAAATTTGACGATATCCACATATTACAACACACATTAAAAGGAAACTAGATGTGTAAGCAAATGATAATATCAATCATGTGAAAAGTTATTTTCTAATTATTTAATATGTCATCTGGCAGTTCAGCGCGATATAATATGTTGAAAATGTGGAGTAGGTTATTAATTGTGACATAATATTTGCAGGGGGATTGTTTTGTTTGTTACAAAAAAACCTGACGTGATATGTGAGCGTGAACTCTTATGGGAAAGTAATTTTTATTTAAATTTAAATGAACTTGATAGAATACATAATATTCATGGCCCCTACATTTTGTAAAATAAACTTCAAAAAGTTTCTAAAAAATATTCGTCTTCAAGATTAAGCTCTCATTTTGTGGACGACCCAGACAAAAATAATACGTATTAATGTTTAAGTGAATAAAAGTGATATAATCGATTGGACCTTATTATTTTTTTTTTTATCGCGTAATGACAAATTCACATTAAGCGTGGATATCAGAATTTTCAATTGAAATATAACAAAGCGATGAGGATAGTGCTCTATCAGATATGATTTTTAAAATCATAAAGCTGATATAAATAAAAATACCTTTACTATTTTTTATAAAACAGTGTACAGTATTCTATTCGTTCGATTATTGCGTTTCATTTTCTTAATTATATTTATACATTTTATTATTTAATTTTATTCATAAATTATATAATCAGGTTGAAATCCTTCTATAGATCTGATAGAATTATGATAGAGCACATTAGTCGTCCTCGTCGCTTTGTTATTATTGCGATTGAAAAATCTATCATTCGTAGCTTTGTTGTTAATTCGCCGTAGAGTATATTCAGCTCAAAAATATGTCAAGCTAGACATCTATTATTGTGAATTCGATATATGAAATTTTATAACTTTATGCATTTTTTTATTGCACTATTTCAAAAATTGTATACCTATGTTATAATAATGTAAATAAATTATAATTTAAAATTGTATGTATTTTTTGTTTGTTTTTTTTTTTTTGTTAAGAATTGAAAACTAAGAAGAATGCACCGAAGAGTTTTTCCGGAAAAAATTGATAAAATAAAAAATGTATTTTATATTTATAGAAATATTTTTTTCAATACACCGTCCTTTTTCATGTTTAGATTATACATGTAAAATTTTGTTACATTTGGATACTTATTTTTTGAGTTATTTCTGGGCAAAAATGATTAGATATTATTGAAAATGTATGATGTTATTTCTATTGGTTGGGATGCGCCTGGTTTAAATAAATGTTTTTAAAAGGCAAAAATGTTTTACCAATGGTGAAATTTCAATGTCTCTCACACTATTCAAATAGGTAAGCCAAACTGTTTCGGTCAAAAAATTCTGGTAAGCCATTTTTTTTTTTCTTTTAAATTACAAAATTTCTATCGAATACAACAGTACGTTTTAGGTTATAAAGACATTTAGTTTAATTACACATACTTTCGGCTAATTAAATCAAGGTTTACCATGCACATATTGTTCGTAAGCCTATAAACTATTAAATTTAAAAAAAATTTTTGATTCTGCAATAACGATATTTTCAGTGCCGCGAACTCCCAGATCATAAACTAAATAAACTAATAGTGAAAATATTTATCCAAATCAAAGAAACAAACGCTCACGATGAAAGTGAAATCTCGAGTTGTTTCTTCTTTTTATTAATTTATAACTATAAAAACAATATATATTTATATAGAGTTTTATTTCAAAAGAATTTTGTTTGATTTTAAAACTCATCTCATGGAAAACGATGTACTGTAATTAATTAGTATTAATACAAAATTTTTATTTTAGTTTACTGTCTAAATTCTTTTGTTTGGTCACCTATTTTTATATTAAGTTACTTTTAATTCTTATTCAAGTTCAAACAAATTTTTATTCAAACCTACTATTCTTTAATTTAATATACATTGTATTTCTTTCAATTTTCGCCCGCAAATAACTAAAAAAATTATTACCCAAATCACAGATATATCTAAATGTTATGAAATTTGATATGCAAAAAATTTTCAATTTGGCTGGCTTTTTTTTACTGTCCTCTATAACCTGTGACTGAAGCTGATTATTTCAAGTTCTCATTTGTTTTGACATACAGATTGTACTTATTTCATGCATACATTATTTTTTTTTGTGGTGGCGGCAGGAATCGATCACGCAACCTCGATAAACTGCATACATTAAATCGACGACACTGCCAATTGAGCTACTTAGATTCGCAATAATAGAATACTAAAAAGAGTACCGGATATAGATCGAATACCCACAGAACGATATTGATAATCAAAACTGTCAAATCTATTTATAAAAGTATTCAATCGGGTAAAACAAATAAACGCTTTATCCTTTATGAATTGAATGTATCCAGAAAATTTAAAAAAAATTTAAAATCTAAGAATGAGTTTATTTATAAATTTTCTATTGTAAGCGGGACACAAATGTTCCAAGCATTTTTTTGCAAACATGTGTAATACAATGATTTTGTACAAGCATCAGTGTCTCTATAATTTTGTGCAAGCATCTGACTTCCACAAGCGGCTTGTAGATCAATAAAATTTTCATTACGCAGCTTGTGCAATCATTATAGAATTTGTGTAACCATGGTTGAATATATGCAGCTATAGTTAGCAAAATAGTGTGCAAAAATACATATCGAATTATTTAAAATACATGTCGAATTATTTAAAAATTAAATGCAATTCTTAGCTTTTTTAGAAAAATAGGTGGGTAACGTAGGTCAGAGAGTTGGTCGACCACTCAAAGACGCCACGATAAAACTGTTTACTGAATGTATGATGATCAAATTATTTTAATTTATTTCGTGCAAAAATTCAACACTTATTGAACTTTTGTGATTTTTTCGTATAAAGATTTGTTTTCGTTCTATAAATGATGTAAGTTCGAGAAATGGATAAAATACACCATTTTTAAATATTGTTTTCACGTATTCGATTGGAGATTTATTTTTTGAAAATACTCATAGAATGTGTAATTTCATGCTTTATATTTCTATCCTGCGAATTTTTTGGGTTTGCATCGGAAATAAAATCTTTATTATATAAAAACAAACAAATTTTATTCATATTATTAATTTACTTGAGATATAACTTCAAATAAAAGAACATTGTGTATTTACAATAACAATAAAATATGTAACAAAAAAATACTAGGAATAAATGAAAAATGTCTTGAATCAAATATAATAATCATTTTTTGGTTTCAATTTTTCCATACCATTCTATCAAAATTATGAGCGAGGAATCATGCCCTGTTTTTGAGCATTTGCTATTGAATTTTCGCTATTGATTATTTGAAATTCTTGGAACCGTTCCGACATTCGTTGATTTGCTTTTAAAAACTTTTCAGCGCAATTAACAGCGCATCTTTCCTAAAAATGAAAAATCTGAGGTGAATCTGGTTTTCAAATGGTATTAAGTTTAGTACAATGCCTCATTCATACCTCTTCCGGTCTAACATTACGGCTTGTAAAATCCGAAATACAATTAACAAAGCATAATTCTGATAATTTGTTATATGATATCAAGAAGTCTTTCAACTGCAACAAACAAAAATATATTACACAAGGTGACTTTGACTTTGATTCAACTGATCGCAATTTGCAGGACTATGCGTTTCATATTTTGTAAAATATCGAAACATTCATAAATCGTTACAAATACCTGTTATTTTCGCAGTTTTGTAGGTTTAAACATAAACCCTTATATTTCTAGAAAAATTATCTCCTACACTCGGTAATTTTTAAATAGTCATAATCATATACTTTTAGAGCTAGTTAGTAGGAAAATCCTTACGAAAAACTATTCAAAAATTGTTTGAAGCCTAGAAAAATTCACGAAATTACATTGACTTGAAGCTTTATTAATATATTGCAACAAAGCATTTTGTATTAATAGAGCTAGCAATTCTGGTAATTGTAATTCGTATTAACACCAAATACTCATAACCCTCATCTAATTACATATTTAATTTCTACAGAAAAGTATATCTGTATATAATTCCGTACTCACAGGTTAGTAATTCAATCAGGAATTTATTATAACATTATTTATAAATCAAACTTTTTAAGACAGACATCTTTGTACTTAGTACTTGTAGGTACAATTTTTTTTATATGTATTTGTAAACTGAAACAATATTCTTCTTTGAATTAGAAAATATCAAAATTAACAGTAAGAGGAAATTATAAGTAAGATATAGGTGTGAAGTTTCTAAGTTCTACATACAAAATAAATTATTTTCATTTATAAATTAAAAATCAATTAAAAAAATGGTATGGTTTTTTAAATGGATAAAACATTGTCTTATATGAAGCTATAAAATGGGAATGGAATTAAATACATACATTTTTAAGTTGACTTGTGTCTAAAATTTCGAAGGATCCAGCTGGAGTTTGATCACCTTTTTCGGTTCCCCCTTTTTCAGGCATTTTAAAAATTGATGTTATTAAAATTGAGAAAAATCGAAGCACAATTAATCAAATATTTGAGGTTAACAACTGATATATTTCAATTTTTTAAATATTTATGTTGGCAATAGAATCAGCCGTGCATGGCAGTTATGTTTATATTTACTTCATATTATTATTTTCAAGGAAATCATCATTAAAAAATAATTCTAAATTTAAAGGTATTAAAAAATAAAATAAAATAAAGTAATTAGTTTTTATTTTAATGAATATACAAAATTGATTTAAAATGGTGTAGTTTCTATGGATTTAAGTTATATTCAAAATTCTGCCATATTTGAATACAAAATTTTCGCGGGAATTTGTATATGATGAAGAAAGTTAAAAATTCGCAATTAAATAATGCAAATATTAAAAGTGGTCTTTATGCAACATCAGGGCCTACGCCGCATGTGGAAGTTCGCGCATATACATCTATAGACAATGGTAACGAAAAAAGGGATTGTGATTTACGGAGGAAAAACTATACATTGGTTCATGATTTTTTACCGAAAACTGTAATAAGCGATGAAGAAAATATTGATATCAGAGATAGTATCAATCATTCAATAATTAAAAAGAATACATTTAAAAAGAATTTTATTAAGAAAGACGTTTGCAAAGAGAAAGAGAAAAGAAATACTTTTAAAACCGAAAAGAAATGTTGCCACAACGTACCGCTTGAAATTCCAAAAATTTGTGAAAGCAATACGCATTTATCAAAATTTTCTATTAGTTCTTCTAAAAATGAACGATTGTGTAAGCCGCAAAAAACAGATACAAAATGTATTAAACATAGTGTTCCAACAAAGTATAATAAGGAGACCTATCAAACACTATTTAACAGAAATAAGGATCTTTTATCAACAACCAATTCTTCAGGTTTAAGTGAGAATAAATACGAAAACCCGGACGCTGTACTTGAAATATATCATGATTTATATCTTTATCGTAAAAAATTATTGAAAGAAAAAACCGGAGAAACATCGACGAATAAAATATCTTCAAATACAATAATTTCTTCTACCTCGGAAAATACCCAAGAAATTAAGTCAGGTTTGTATTTGTTAGATAATTAATTAGATCATTTAATTTATATTATTATTTTATTTCAAAAAAAATTTATGTCCGTTTATAAACGTTCACTAAAAGATCACAAAAATTTCGTATGTATTATTCAAATTGTTAGTAATCGATTAAAAATTGTCGTAGAGATGGCAGCGCATGTATAATATTGTTATATTTTAGTTCTTCCGATACATATAAGGTTTTCATGAAATGATTATAAGTTACTTTCGTTATAAAATGAATAACATTTTGTTGTGTTTAGTCAAAGTAAATTATTAGTTGGAATTAAAAATAAAGAAACTTTTGTACAATACGAATATATTGTCTTAAATACTGTAAGCCGAAATAGCTCAGTTGGGAGAGCGTTAGACTGAAGATCTAAAGGTCCCTGGTTCGATCCCTGGTTTCGGCAATTAATTTTTATTATTGGAACATAAAATTACAGAGTACGCATGCTATACGCTAAATGTAAGATGGTGTCGTTAATTAATGTATTTTAGTTTATTTCTCAAACGTAAAATGTGAATCATTTAGGACAAATAATTTCAAATATATAAAAAAAGTTATGCGGAATATTTTCCAAAAGCAATTATTTATTCATTTAAATAATAATTTACTACATGTGCAATTTTAAAATTTAACATGCCCTTACTGATGGCTAAATTTTAATAGAATATTGTAAATGTTTCTCTGGCTTGTTAAAAATGATATCTTATGAAAAACAATGCTAAGATGTCTTACTTCTTATGCCCATCTTTGAGTTTAACAAATTTTATTAGAAATCTTCTTGGGATCCTATAAAACTTAGTGCTGACCATGTACAATTAACATTAGAATAATTTATAGTTCTTTTCGTTGCTATAAAAATTGAACTTGGTTTCTTATTCTTAATCCGTGATTTCAATTTATCATTTTAAATATTTAATTTATTTTTTTGTATTTACAGAAACATTAACTAGTTTAGCTACAAATTCTCAATTGGTTGGGTGAGTAGATTTTAATTAAATATTGTCTATAATTTAATATTTATAAATGTGAGTTATTTAAGTTTTAAATAATTTTATGAAAACTTGTAAAATTTGTTCGAAAATTATGTCCTTTTGTAGTTTAAATAAGCATTATACGATTGCTATTTGGTACTAGAAATTTCCTCCAAATGATGAAGACATGATTGTACACGATTTTACATGAATCAGGAAAATGTTTCTGCTACTAGTCAAATATTTCGGCGAATTTATGACTCCAAATTTTTTAACGCTTTAATTTTCTCCTAATGTGGTATGTATAATATAGGCTTATAATCAAGATCGACGAGTGCCTCTAAAATTATTAAAAAATCTTATTATGGTAATCATAGCAGTAAATAGCAAAATCTTCCGTAATTCGCCTAATTATAAATTTATTTGTTCGGGGTTCACCAAATGCGAAATCTGTGATGTAAGTTTTACAAAAAACACTTCAGATTTCTATTCTTTTTAGTCTAACTTGTTTTACTATGTCGTATTAACTGTGTCAAACTCACTAGACACTAGTTATAACAGCGGAGTTTATAGAAACACGCTCTATCGATTTGATTTTTTTTTGTAATTTGTTCTAAAAAGTCTACAATTTCTTCCCTAAAATATTAGAACATCCCAATTGCGTTTTTCATTTATTGTCAATAAATACACCAATTTGTTAAAAATATTCTTATTAACAAATTTCAAATCTCGACAAATAATTTATAAAAATCTACCAAATTTGCTACTCTGAGGCATTCGAGGTCGATAACCAGAATTTTATCATGGAAATTTGGAAATTGGTGGATTCTATATAGCTGACCTTGAAATAAAGCCAATCGTAAAATTATATAATTTTGAGGATCATAGTCTCTAACTAACAAACTATCTACAATCGCAAATTATAAGTTTATGAAAAATTCAATTTTTTTTTTACTTATTAATGAATAGTATTTGTGAAGTATTGAGTTAGTGAATGTATAAACCATTACCAGCAGATTGAAAATTTTAAGGTAAGTGCTATATTTGTTTTCTATCTTAACGTTTTACCTTTGTTTATAAGCTATTTTAACCCCATTTTAACTATTAACTATGTAGTTATTAAGATTTTTCACACACCTAAAAGTATTTATAGTTATTGAATTTAAAAATAAGGAGATGAGCATCCGGATAGGAATGCTTATTATACGACATTTTTAAATGTATGGAAGTGATAATGTTTTTATTAAAGAAAAATACATAAAATTTTAATTCTAAGAAAGAACTTGTAATAACCTATATATCAGAATTGATCAATTATTTCCTCTAAAACTGATTTCTTTAGAACGATAAAAAGGTACTTTAGCCAAAAACTTATAAACATATCACCTTGTCTAATTCTAATATATAAAAATATATATTTGTACGTATGTATCTGTTCGTATTTTATGCATCCGATTGCGATAAAGCTTTGTTAACTTATTGCTTGCAGTTACGTGCAGAGTATAGATTATAAAAAATTTTCAGCAACGCATAGCCCGATAAAAGATCACATAGCCCGCATAAAAAAAACTTCTTAAGGGTGAGTGATATTTTAAAAGTATGGATACAAAATATTGTTATTTTTTAATATAAAGAACTTTTGTTTGAAACATTATTTTTTTTGGTAGAAGTAATAGTTTGGATTTAATTTGAGTGCAGACATTCTAACCAGTATATGTTGAATTTGACTTTATTCTATACAAATTTTGTGTAAATTGGCAAAAATTTTAGGTTATACTTACTACATAGCTACTTACCTACATCAGGCAATATTCTTGGTTTTGTGATGTACTTATTGTGATTCTGTTGAATTTTGTTAATTTTGATGTTCTAAATCTAATACAAGTATACACTGAGGCCGACGTTTGCGAGCAACCGTTAGCGTTAAATAAGTCATTTTTACCTTGTGAGCAAATTGAAAATTTAGTCCGGTAGGCTTTAATGCCGAAGGGCTTCCTTGCTTATCATTGCAAGCGAAGCGAGAGCTGAAGCCGAAGGCCGAAGCTAGGTTTGAGGCTGACATAAAGTTGGCATGAAGGTATGAGAAAAAAAATTTTTAGTAGTTAAGATTAAATGTAAATCTTAACTACTAAATAATTAATGGATAATTATAACTACTAAATAATTAATAATTAAATATTAATTAATGGATGAATATGGATGTAAAATTTTACATTTTGTTTCAAGTTGATGCCTTGATGACTAAATATTAAATATGTGTCACCTAATCATTTTATAATTGAAAGTGAAGACAGTTAAGGGTTGTTACTGGAATCAAAATAAAAAAACCGGTTTTTGTAATTTTTTTTATTAAAATAGTAAAGTAACCGAATATATTTTAGACCATGCTGATGTAACGGACTTAAATATTGCAGGTGCAATATTTATTAGAATTTGTTCTACAAAACACAGCTTGATTTCATTTGCTATTATAGAATGTCTTAGGGGATAATCTAACGGTTATCTGTTTCTGTTGCACCCCATATTATTAATGTAAGAGTACCTTCTTACGTTCTTACTATTTCTATGTACTACCGTTAGACTATTTTAAATACGTAATTGTTGTTTTTGTTGTTAATTTAATAATAAATTGTACGTAACTTTATTGAAGCAGATGGTATAAAACTAATTCTAATTTGCATTTCCACAACATTTGTAAGATGTTTTTTTTTTTATATTTCTTTAATAATATAAGATAGGGTTATTTTTATGTTAAAGCACGAATATGAATGATATAACGCAGTTTGTGACTTGAGTTTTTAAAAAATAGAAATTAATATTACAATGACTGATCATATGTGAGAGGACGTTTCAAAGTCATTACGAATTGCGTTGTTCTGTACTTATGTCGCAGTTTCTAAATACCAATTGTATATAGTTTAATTGGAAAATTGTAATTATAAAAAGGTGGACGAGAAACTAAATGATATTCTCAAGGAGAGTAACACGGCTCAATTTACAAGTTCTGAATTAGACGATAGTTATTTCTATTCTAGAAAGTGGCAATGTGTATAATCTATCAGAACTGAGATATAGTTATACGCTTAGCATACTTGATTTCGTAAGAAGATGAGATCTAAGGACGAAAGTGCATGTATACCGCTTTTCTAAAGGAAGATATTTCCTAAACTGCCAGATTAGTTCACATACCCCATTGTGATAACTAAAGATAAATTGTTATACAAGGAATCCTTAACTCTTAAATTATTTATGCTATTTGACGTCAGCAAGTTTAAGTCCTAAAAGAACGTCAAAAAAATGACTGACCTAAGATTAGTGGTAGTTTTCTCATTGCAGGGTGAATGGCAGTAGAGAAGAGTCGTACACTCCGGGATGTAGAACTACAGAATAATAATACGATCAGCATTATAATACGAGTGCAATTTAAATCCCATAATAGACACGACAACGTCCAAACCATTGATTGGATATATTTGAATATATCCCAAAAAATATTATATTGTGATTTCATAATTTCATTATGCATCTCAATATTTACTCTCATTCCATGTAGAAACTAAATGATATTGTCAAGAGGAGTATCAAAGCTTAAAATGTAAAAGTCTCTAATCAGACCATATTTGTTGCTTTACTAGAAAGTGGAAAGTGACGCAGAAGAAACAATAATGATAATTTTGCCGCCAATGATACAGAAATACATACACAGAAACTTATGACACCTCACTAAACTGCATATAAACTTGTCGTCTGCCTACAGACATATGGGATATTTCAGTAGATTTTCTTTTATTCGAATTTAAGTAAAAATACAATGGTTGATTTTCTTATCAAATAATTTATTTGTTTTTATACAACGTAAACGACTTATTGTTACCGGAAAAACATTGGTTTTTCAGATTTCAACGAAAAATTAGACTTCTCCTTAAATATAAAAATTGTCGCTCATAACCTAAGAACTATTAACTTTGAATATAATACATCTTTGTAGCAAATTTCAAATTACGCAGAATAAGAAAAATTAAACAAAAATATATTTTGAAATGTAGAAAACCTGTAGAAAACCCATAAATGCTTTGTAGTGGTAGAATTAGTAAATATATCTACTGCTAAAATACCAGATCTGACATAATTTCATCGAAATTTCAGAATTCATTTTCAATAATTTATATCTGGTAAAACATGTGAATTCAAAATTTTGTTAAAAAAATATTTCTAAATATAAAATCAAATTATGATTTTCCCTTTTGTCTGGAAAAAAACTCATCGATAAACGGTATTTCAATTTTTTAATATTTTTGTAACTTTTAGTTTTTTTAAAGGTAGAAAATTGCAAGAAATAAAATGTATATTACATGTTATTTAAGTCAACAGCTGGTTAGAAGCTCACTAGTTTATGTCAAGGTAACAGCTTTTTATAAACCCCTTTCATTAAGTTTTACGCATAATTTTCCAAGATTTTTTGAATTTGTGTTATTTGTTACAGATTATAACCGTCATGAAGTAATAGAAAAGACAATTTACCCTGAATTTGTATTTATTTAGAACATTTTTTTGCTTAATATAAGCGCCAATAATAACAAAATTTTGTAAAGTATCTTTATTTAACAACGGAATCCTTAAAATTAAATTTTTCTTAAGTAATATTACTATGAGGGGTTAGGGTTAATATAATAAATGATATCAGCAGTTGTTTCCTTATAATACAAATAAACAGAGGGACATTGTGAATAAAAACGTTAATTTTTTATTAAAAAAAAAAAAAAATCATAAATATATTTTTACATTCTTATTTCCGTCTTTTATTCGAATGACAGCTGTCTTTAAGAGTTTACTATATACACTTAACTATTACGTTAAAGAATAAAATATTTTATTTTTCTTTCATAGATACGGATATAATAGATGTTTTTGTAATATTTCATATTTTTTTTTATCTTAGAAGATTACGTCATTTATAATATGGGGTCAAATTCAATAAGTGTGTAAATGACAAAGAATACTATTGTCCTGTGTTTACGACAATTTCCTTTTCAAAAAAAAGAAATAATAATAATAAAAATAATAAATATAGGGTGGCTCGTAGAAATTAAATACAAAATAATTTTAGGAGTTAATATGCGATTATATGATTTTCGCCGAAATTTCGTAATTTACTCAGCAAATTTTAATAACAATTCTTTTTTTACGACTGATTTTTCTAGGAATTGCTTTGTATTGAATTCTAACCAAGTAATGGTCTTGATTTTAAGACTTTTTAGGATTATAAGAGGGTATTTATTAAAAAAATACTTCGATGTATTTCTAGGATAATCGTTAATAATAATATTTTTTGGAAAAGATAAAACTTTAATTTTTTGATACATTGAGAAGACCTCAAATTTCATTTTGATTTTCAATATACTTTGGAAATTGACGCGTATTCATCTCCTGTACAAGGATGCTATTGGTTATTTCCAATCCATTTGCGGTTAATTTATCGTGATAAGGTCAAGTAGACCCACTGTAAACATGCGTGGGCCTTATTAGTTGGGTAATAAATAGAAGTGGCATCGATTTGTATCAATAAATAAAAAATTGTCATGCATAATCTAAACATAAAAAAGTTTATCAATTTTTGTCAAAACAAAAACATTTTTAAATATAAAATTTTTACTTTAAATATTGTTTTTCGGGAAAAACTCTTTGACAGACCCTCTGTTATTATTTTTAGGTCTTATTTTGTGATTTATGAAATAATTAAAATTATTTTATAAAATATTATCTTTTTTCCCTTATTTTTGCTTAATTTTGCTCTTTATTTTTTTTTATAATACACTCTGTATATATTAATAATAGCATATGCTATGTTATATTTGTGAATAAATAATTTGTTTTTTTTTTTTTTATTTGCAAAATTTTTTGTTTGTTCAATCAGAAGTGTGCCTAATATTTGATTTTATTTATAAGAAATACTGCCCCTTACATTACGTGTATTTATAAAGCGTAGTTAATGACTAAACGTCTTTATTGTGTTGTTATATTTAGTTTGATATGATTCTAAGCAAACATCATTTTGTTGTGAACACCTGGATTTTCATTTACGTTTCTAGATTTACCACCTTTTGTAATCAAACCGTTCTTAGGGTAAATAGTCATACACTCTTTGCATACGTAATTAGTTCATAGTATTGTAATTCAAGAGATTAGAGGCAATTCAGGCAAAGGATAAAGTTTAAAAAAAACTCGATTTCCTTTTATCTTGTTCTCTAAAATAATTCTCTACCCACAAAAGAGATTTAAGAAAATAATTTTTGATTACATTTTTAACCAATTTTTTGAGGTTAAGTCTAATTTTATAAATTCAAATGTTCATATTTATTAAAATAGGTTCGAGCTCAATATTTCAATCCAATGCTGAGTAAAGAATTTTTCAACAAATCTCCATATTATTTAATATCCATTCGATCCATTTTCTTGTATAACATTATGCTTACTGGGACCACGTTTAACGGCAAGACAATTGGAAATAAATACTTTTTCAACAAGATAATGATTGGAATAAGAAATCTAAATTATTTTAGACGGAAAGACACAGTAGAAGTTAAATAATAAGTTTTTTTTATTTCAGAAATTGATATTAATGTTCTTGGCTGGAAGAACATGTGGAAGGTATAAATCCAGTAGAAAGTGTAATTTCTTTCATTTTGAATATTTGTATTTCGTTACTCGTATAGGAAATATTGCACTAGACACCTTCAATGTTGAAAATTATGATAGATACGCGAAATCTAACCATATTTTAGTGTGTCATAAAATACTTCAAAATTAGATAGTTCTATAAATTTCATTTAGTCCTGATGAAAACTAAAAAGAGAACTTCATGTGTTCAATTATTGTTACCGCTTTATCACAGTTACATACTGAAGTAATTCTATTTTAATATGTTCATATATACATACTTAGGCAAATTCTAATGTGTATGTGAAATATCAGTTGCAGATTCAATACATACTTTGAATTTAAACATTACAACTGAAAATTATAAATTTGTAATTGAACTACATAATATCTAATTAAAAGGATTTGACACAAAATATGAGCCGTCTATAATTAACACAATCATACAAACGAACAGAGTATCGAGGAGTTTTACCGATCATTTGATGTTAGCAACAAAATTCCCTTGTTAATAACACCAGTTTTGCTACCCGCGAAGAGTCGATATAACTTTGATCTTTAGTAATTTGTTATTAACAAATGTTACTGCACATTTTGGATGTTATTAACATTCCTCCTTCCACGCCGCACTCCGTAACAGGTCCTTCCATTCAGTTGAGGTGGATGAGTACTCGCATATGTTTTTATATTTTGAATACAAACAGTAATATTTTCATCTAGTTGTTAACTGTATTGTCTTCACAAATCACAATGAAAAATTTACTAACTCAAACAGAGTGGAGTATGGAACTGAAATTGATCTATATCGGGAACTATGTTTTATGAAACCAACTTGTGGTGAATTTAAAGGCCGAAAGTAAAAAACAATGCATGGACTGCCATTTCGAACACAATGAAGATGAGCTAGTTTGAGGTACAGGGCAAAATGAAAAACAAATCATTGGACTAAAGGGAGTATGAAAAATTCAAAAGTGGAGTTGCAGCAGATTTAGTTAAAAGTAAACGGGTCGCTTTTGATTTATTTCAGTTCACGTTCACTTTCTTGAGATTGAACTGTTTCTTGGCGCTGAAAGACGTAACCTCACTGCTAACTTTTCCTTTACTGGTATTGCTATGCGAGTATTTGAGACCTGTTTAGCAATTTGGTGACCTAACATTTCAAGTGTTTAAAGCAGAAACTGGCCATTCGTAGAAATATTTTGAAGCTTCCATCACAATTTAATTCACCCGACAAAGGATCGGTCATTTTCAAAGTCTTTTAACATGTCACTTCCATTATATCTAGTTCTTGAATTCAGAGAAGGCTTAACACAGAATATTCAAGGTGCCCTTTGGTTAGCTAAAATGACACATGTATCTGCTACAACAAAACTCAAAGTAAAAACGGAATATTATTATTAACATTTTGTTACAACATATTAACTAGCTTCGGTGAAAACCCGCCTTTAGAGATTGTCTTTAAATATCTTTTTTTATAGAGGTCTCAATTTTTGTGTCAGTACCTTCTTTATTCGGATTTTGTCTCCCATTAATTTTTTTAAATAGTTTTTTTATTGAATAAAGTAAGAAACTCTAAAAACATTTGAATTTAATTAAAATATTAAAAGAGTTAAATTTTATAGTTAATGATAACTTTTAAGGTTTACTTGACATGATTCGTTTATTGTTTACAATAATTCATTTACTTTAGTCATGAATAAAATTTATTAAATATGTTTTAATACGTCGGAATGTTGGTAAAATATTAATTTTATTCATTTATAATAACATGAATAGAAATTTAACTGAAAAATGTTTTTCTAAAGATAAGAAAATATCAAAAAAAATATAGGTTAGTTACATTTAATTCAGTATGCTTATAATGGTTTATTTTACCAGTGCTTACAAGAGCCTCTTTAGCTCAGTGGTAGAGCACTGGTCTCGTAAACCAGGGGTCGTGAGTTCAAACCTCACAGGAGGCAAACTAGTTTTTTTATAATTATTATTAAATTTAATAAACCTTATTTTTATTAATTTTATAAGTATTTTTGAATTGAAAAACATTTCTGTAGTTCTGAAACGAATATCTAAACTCGGTTAAAGCACACTATTATTTTAATGTAAATATTTTTTTTAAAGGAATTAAATTTAATTTTTAGTTTTAATGGTAAAAAAGCACTTTATATGGAGATGATTGCTTTTAAAGTTTATTGCTTACAAGAAATTTTTTTAAAATTCATTTGAAATTATATTAAACTTTTAGTATATTTTTATTTATTTTGGAATGAGTCGATTCTATTTTTATTTTCATTCTATATGTCTTTTTCTCTTCTAATCTCTTCTCAATTTCTCATGCTTCTCTTTTGGTCTCACCTGGAAATTTCAGTGTGATATTTAGATTTTTCTTCGCTATAAATTTAATTAGTTTTTACTGCTAGTACAAAGGAAGATCTATGGTACGCGGTTCCCAAGAATATCTGGTAATAAATCAATTTAAATAGCAATTTGAATAGGTCTAGTTTTACTAATAAGTACACTTTTCAAAAAATTTGAACTAGCTTTTTTACATTTGGTTTTTGGAAATATTCAAAGCTAAATACTGCATTAAAATGTTTCAAAGTGAATTAAAATTTTTAACAAAAACCTATATTTGCTTATTTTGTCTGTTTATGTTTTTTCCTTCACGGTTTTGGCAATATCACCAGGTACGACAATGTGGGGCAAAAGTGCTTTCAATAGTGATATAATAAACGTTTCCACTGTCTTTTATCATTAACTGACATATTTGTGAGTAACGACCTTGCTGATATAAAAAATATAATTATGAAATTCTATTCATATCTTCAAGCTGTCTCTGTATGTTTTCCATAAAAGAAATCTCATTCTTTATAATTCTTATGAAGCTAAAAATATGATTCTAGTTGTTTAATATATGAATTATTAAGTTAGCATTAGTCTAAAAGTCATTTCAGTATAGTGGACGTTAAGGTTATTCCACCGTGAAACCGCTTTTCGACAGATTTTGCCTAATTTTGGCTGCAATGTAAATCTTATTCTTCTCCAAAGTATTTTCTATTATATCAGAAAAAACTCTTGTTTGGATTATTTTTAATTAGCATTCATAAAATACTATAAATATCCAGTATATACAGTTATATATGTGTACATGTATAATAATATGCATTGTTATTACGAATATGTGTTTATTAGAGAAATTTGAGCTAAAATTGTGGAGAACTCAAACATTTTCAAAAATACCAAAAATTTTTTAAACAAAAGTTACTTGTTTCAAAAAAATAAACATTTTTTGTATTTGAACTTTTCTTCTATCTTTTATAGTTTAAAAATTGCGTCAAGGATCCAATTGGGCCCAATTGACCGATTTTGCACATACACGAACTTAAGGGGCTAGGTGGGTTTGAAATATTCTGTCAAAATTTTAAAACAATCCGAGTAAAATTCTAAGAGATATACGCTTCGGAAGTTCCACCAGCACGTCGGCATTTCAACTTAAAACCTTAAACGAGTTTTTCTCAAAACTCCATTTTTTAAGGCGGTGGACGCGATTACTCGAAAAGTTATTGACCGATTTTGTTCAAATTTTGCAAACATCTTTAAAATAACATTATCTAGTAATTGAACGATTGAATTTTTTTTTTGGAATTCAACTAATTTTTTCGAACCAAAAATGGCGAAAATTTACCAAAAAATAAGATTTTTTGTTCAAAGTCTGTGAAAAATTCAAATTTTAATTCCTTCGTTCAAACACTAGATACATGTACTAACGAAATATGTTTGGTTTTTTAATTTTGAATGAACCAATAATGAGTTATGCTGTCCACGGCGAGAGTTTTTTTTTGAGACGCCCAGGGAGATGACGCTAAATTTTCAGAATTTTTTTTTATAAAAATTTCACAAAATACTGTTTACGTATGTATCTTTAATATGCTACATTATATAAATAAAATATATGATTGTATATATTTAAAAAAAAATTCGTAAAAATACCCTTTTCTTGAATCTCTGAAACCCACCTAACCCCTTAAACTAACTTTTTACGTTTAAAACATGTCACCAAAATTTCAGCTCGCCATCTCTTTTTGTTTTTGAGTTGTGATGACAGACAGACGGGTGGAAAGACGAACAGTCGGCCATGGACTTATTACGTGTTTCTTTGAACACTTATACCAAAGTTTTGTTTGTGCGGCCAATATTAGGTATCGCTAGTCTTTAGACTAAAATTAATATACTCTGAGAGTATGTATGTCGAGTAAAAAAAGTAATAGCCCCACGTCGTTTTGTTCACGAGATATTAAAATTATAAATATTAATTTTTATCCCCGCCTTGCACTTTTCCTGCTATAACTTGAATGAAACAAAAACAATTTTAACATCTTACGCATAATTTCGAATTGAGACCGAAAAGTTTTTCTTTTTTTTTCCCAATTTTTTTTTCCAAGTGTCTATATTTATAATATAAATAAATGCTAATATAAATTGTAACATATTAAACGCTCTGAACCTTTATACCATAGTAAATATTCTGACTAATATACCAAGTGGTTTCATGTTGGAATTACCCTAACAAACTATTTTATTGATTTGATTTATCATTCTTGCTTATATGGATAGTATTGTTTCATATTTCTTGGAAATAGTTCTGAAAACTTGATCAGATATGTGGTCAATTTTGAAAGACAGTTGAATCAAAGAGTATTAAAATATGTATAGAGTTATTTTATGATAAATGAATATAGGGTAACTACAAATGATTCATACTCTATTCAAATATTATCGCTACGAAATGTTTAGGTCTATCCGAATCAACAATCAAGTAAATATTCCCATTAGGATAATACGGTTACCAGCATCAAACTCATTACAATGTAGAATATCAGAGCGACATGAGCTTTTGCAAGGCATGCTTTATTTTCAAGTCAGAAAAAAAATATTAATATGGGTATGGGCACTGTTCATCAAATTGTTTTTTGGCTACTTTTGTTACGAAATTCTAATTTATCAATCAGAAATGAAATATAAGTCTGAGAATGATATAAGTATGATTTAACATATAAAACTACAATTAATTGTCATTTTTTTGTAAATATTCAATAATCTGTGTATCATATTTTGACTACAATTTATATGTAAGGAAAGATTTACAAATTTTTTTAATCACTTCAATTGAAGTGTCTTTAGTTGTTTTTAAAAATATTAAAATTATTTTTAAAAATATTTAAATATATAAATGATGTCATACATATTCATCTCCATAGTGATTGTACATAAGGGTCATTCTACGGTAAGATGTCCTATCGATGTCCATATGGCACTTATATACCCAGCTAAAAATGCTAATTCTATGATAATCTGCTGTAAAGTTTTGAATAGCTGAGCATTGCGATAACTAGAACGTTAGTAATATTTTATATTAAAAGCCTGGAAAATGTTTCAAAACTAGTTTTTCAGTTTGTGAAAACAATTATTATTAAAATAATATTATTTATAATGTTTTACAAACCATATGTTACATGACTTTTACTACGTTACACTTCAAAATTCAAGTTCTCTATTCGGTAACTTTCCAAAAAACCCGCCTTAAAATTTGAAAAAATGGTTTAAAGAAATCGAAGTTGAGAAAATGTACCTAGTGTTTACTTCATCAGTAAATTTTATAGTTTCTCTTGACCTGAATGTTATATCTATGGTCATAAACAGATATAGTATCAGTGTCCGATATTTACAATTATTAAAGTTGCTTTACGTTGTGTATTAGTAGTGTAATTAATATGTATTGAAATTAAAAAACACATACAAACACGTAGAAAACTTAACTTCAGAATATTAACTTTTTAAACAAACAGCAGCATATTATCTTCTACATCTATAAAATCGTCATGTCTATCTGTCTAATTGTATGATCGAGTTAATCTCTGCATCGGCTGAACCGACTTCATCTACGATTCGTAGGCATGTAAACAGGGCTACCGAGAGTGCCTTAAGTTACTTCTGTCACCCATACCACTCGAAAAAACTCTTCACAGACATGAAAGGGGATTTACCGAGGGTGACTTAGACTATTTTTTTACCATCCACCCCTCGAATTAAAGGTAGATTAGTGTGCAAATTAAAAAAAAACTTTTACTTTCAGTTGAATTGAAGTTTAATGCGGAAATAGCTCTTGAAAAAGAAATCTTTACCACGTTGTTATGAGATATATTAAAGAGTCCTCACATAGACTTCTATTTGTAGGCTTTCTGAGTTGGATGTTTGCTGGGAACGTAAAATAATGAAAAAGTATATATAAAACAAGTGAAGATAATTGATTAACAGTAGTGTATTTAGGCTTAGGCCCGAAGGGCGGAAGATTTTGAGGGGCGTCCAAATTTTTAAGATGACTAAAATTAAAAATTGATTGGGTTTTCTGTAAACTGTAAGACCAAATTTGTTTTATTTCGCTGTTACTATCGAAACATCTATTTCGAGGGTAGAATTTCTTTGTTAAAATAAGTCATCAGGCAAGTACTAAAATTTGAAATATCTAAAAAGGGCGTCATATCGTCTCGGGCCTAGGGCGTCTTCAAGCCTAAATCCACTACTGTTAATAAAGTTAATGGTTTAGATACTCAACATATGATTGATCATCACTGTTTGCACTATTTTTAATCATATGCATTAATAAAATACTCTAAATTTCCAGTTTTGCAGTTATCTATAATAATAATATGTATTATAACGATATATGTATTTACTAGCTCAATTTGAGCTAAAATTGTGGCGAATCCAAACACTTTACGAAAAAAGATTTTTTTAAAAATTCTTCTTGTATGTTTTATGGTTCAAAAGTTGGGTCATGGATCCAACAGACCGATTTTACTCAATCATAAACTTAAACCTACTTTTTTGCTATGTCATTTGTTTAAGCTACCTTGATCACGGATAGACAGATGGACGGGCGGATGAATATATGGAAATGAAGTAATTTGGTAATTCAATAAACTCCTATACAAAATTGTCCTTTTGCTGTCAATATTTGCTAGCGTTACAAACTTTTGAATAAAACTAATATACTATGACATATTTTACATGTCGAATATAAAAATGAAACTTATTTTATGAGTACCTACGTTTGTTTTTGTTATTGTATTCTGGATTGTTTACAAAATTATTATAGGGTTAGTAAGACGGTACCCCGAACTACCAACCAGGACATCTGCTATCGTTTGCCCCGGATGTGAACGGGAAAGGTCTGGTACGCAGTTGTAGGAAAATCAATACTTGTATTCGTTCTCGTATCTTCGTTATATACATACAACATCTATCTAATGCATGTTATTTATACAACTTTGTGTATGTGGTTACAATTCTACCGCTTTATTCGTTCGATATACCATTATATTTTCTCTGTACGGCCCCTACCGATTGTTCATTGTTTTTTGTCCATTCTATGATTTTCAAATGTTTAAACTACCTAAAAAAAAGGTTTTTTTTCCCTTGCTCTTATCGCATTTTTCCAAAAAATACAACCATTCTTTCATATTGATCATTGGAAGGAAGCATATCGATATGACCTGTTTACAAGCTCAGTATAACTAAGACAAGAAGCTCATAGATAAATACCTAAAAATAAAATGAAAATCACTCTATTTGGATTTGTTTTTGAACACAGGATGGAAGTCTACTTTCAGACTATATAGAGAAAACATCAAATCGTACGCACTTTTTTTTTTTCGTTATTCTGTTCTAGGGCGAAAATCAGGACTTTCCTTCTGTAGTTAGTCATATTTTTTTTTTTTATATATAGAATGAGACTTAAAGTATTAAAATTATTAAAACTGTTGGCAAATTTAAGAACAATACTGACAGATTCATTCATTTTTTTTTTTGAAAATATCGAAAGATATGTGGTCATCATTATTTTTGTATCCATATTAATTAAGGTCACTTGTAGACCTAATTCTCATCTGTTTCCACTTTGTTAATGTATTCTAGCCAATTAAAGCCCGTTCTACGTAAATGTAAGTTGTATTACATTATGGGACATGGGTTATAAAACGTAATATAAATATCAAATATTGTGCTTCTTTCTATACGACTTGCACTACGCTTTTGTACGGCTTACGTTTATGTAGAAGGAGCCTTATACAAGAGGATACCTAATACAAAAGGATATACCTAAAAAGTTGCTTAAATTTCCTCATTTTTATTAAAATAGGAAATCAAATTTTAGAGATGATAGTTAAGCGGTGGTAGCTTTAAAACATTTCGATAATAAATAATCTCCAATCTTATTAATCTTTCTGCCTTTTGTACATAAAAATTGTACTTTTGTAAAAATATTATGCGCGACTCTGCCTTAAGGATTAAATGTGAAATAGAACAATTACTAACCATTAAGTACTGATAATATTTATTAATTAATATAATTTATTATATTAATTAAAATTTGGTAAATATTTACTAATAGTTTGATAATATTTTACACTACATATTACAATTTTATTTGTATGTATTCAGTATTAAAAATTTTAATAGACACACTGTTAAACGCGCGAGTTGATTGTATGGTGTATTGATCGGTCTGGACTTAAAGCTGATAAAGCATTTATATGCCAAGGATTTCACTTTTTAGTGCATTTGTGACGTTTAGATAATATTTGTTTTGATTTCGGTTTATGTAGTATTTTATATTATTATTATGTCAATATGATATTGCATTTAATACATACAATCGCACGCACTCACATATACTCACACACACACACACACGCATTTAAACATGATATTTTTAATAGAAAGAGTTAGAAACTTTAAAAAAAAATTAGAAACATAGATATATAATCATTTTTTTTCACTACAAATTGTAGTTATAAAAACTTGGGTAGTTTTTCTTTTGGAATTATTTCCGATAGTCAACAAATTTGTGTTGACCTAGATTTTAGACATCTCAACAATTCTCAAGGTTGATATGAAATATTATAAGCACGGACCCCGGAAAAATTTTAATCGTTTCACATGCAAAAAGTTTGTAACGCTAGCTATTATTGGCCAAATTAACAAAATTTTATTTATTTTTTGGTTCCGTCAAAATTCTAATTTTATTTCCGTATTGGATTTTTGAGTCTCGACAAAAATAATATGATATTGTTCTGGTTACTGTAATATTAATTTGACCACAACAGGCCGTGAATAGTACTTTTTTGACTATAGGTTGTAATTCTTAGAATGGTTGTTTTTACTCCAAAATACGAGAGTAGTTAAACTTCAGACGAACTGAAGACACTGTTAATCGGCAATTTCATTAATTTTCAGAAAAACTCCTTTTTAACAAACAATAAGTCCTTAGATCATATCAAATAATACATGTTATTCAAAATGATATTTTCAAAGTTTTTTAACCGTATTTGTTTTAATTGTAACTCAAAGTCCTTTAAATTAATTAATAAATGGAGGAATAAATGTTTATAATTTATTTCAGTAGATATCTTTTTCTTTTGACCATAAGATTTACTTTACAAAACATATTGAGGTAGAATCGTATTGATTAGCGAAACAATATGACGCATATACATGAGAAATAACCAATCGATAAACCTCACCTTGCTTTCGTTCGACATCTTCTAATAATATTGCACTAATGGTATTATAAATTGTATACAACGTATAATATAATCGAGTGACAATAGCAGAAATAATAAAATTTTTTCTTATACGAAACGGTAGAGAATAATTTTATATTCTGTAAACTCAGTCTAAAATGGACGGACCTAACAGGTTAACGAATCGCATTATCAATGAAATCTATAATCAACGTTATGAAAAATTTTTATTTTTATTTATTTGTATATTTAAGGTCGCTTTTTAACTTCATTATGGAAAATTATTAATCCGTATTCGATACTATAAAATTTTAATTAATGCAAATTTATTATTTCGTTTCACTATTGGTGTCTCATTATACGATTTTCTGTGAATGTCTCACTATTCTGTGTATGACTCAAAGTAAGAGAATCTTAGCTCAGATTTCGTTTTATGAAAATAACTATTAAATTGAGAATCCAAGATAATTAATTGTACCTAGACCTTTTTGTCCTCTGCATGTGTCAACTACAAAATGAAATAATGTTAGGTTAGTATAGAGAAAAGAGGTTAGTATAGAGAAACCTCTAAAAATTCTCTGTGTACCCCAGCGTACTGTCCGAAAGTCCGAATTTAAATACCACTGCTCTAGGGCTATTGCTGTTTTGAAATGTATGCGCGATTTTATATGAATTGATTACGAAACTTTCTAAATTCAAATCAATATTTTAGATAGATATAAACTATAAATCAAAATATATCAAATAAATATATTCATAAAACGTGTACGTGTCTAACATATATATTATAAAATTATTATTGATATAGTGTGTCCCATAAGTTCTTATTCGCGTCTTCATTGAGAAATATCTTGTAGGATTAGTTGTATCTATACAGAAAAAGTACTAATGATCCTGCTCTCATGCTTTAAAGTGCTTATGTCCATTTAACCATAAGCTATATTGTAAGATATAACATCTTTTTTTATACAGGATATTTTGGAATTTGATGGCAATATGGAAGATCTAATATTTATTAAATGCCCATCAATATCTTCTGACCTAAAGTATTTTATCTGGGGCTAAATAAAGTTTATGTATTATCTATGACGAATAAAATGCTGAAACTATTCATAAAAGGTACTTTATAATTTTGTGTAAAGAAAACGCATGAATTATAATTATCACCGTAAAGTCCCAAATTAAACTAAAACATACAGAAAGCCGGCAAACAATGTTATAAATAGAGATTGTCAACTGGAATTGCATGTTGTAGTTGTATTAGTGTTGCACTTTAGGACATATAGCCTATGCGGACTATGCGGAATGTATTTCTGGCAATTTTTATGAAAGTTATTAAAAGATAAAAATTTGAAGAATGTTTTATTTTATACATTCTATCATTCTCTCTTAAGGTGACTCAACATTGGATATTGTACACCTTTATAGATATAGCCGTAGTTCCCCTTACAAATATTATTTAGCTTTGGTGCTATAAATATTCATTAATGTTAATTATTCCTATATATATATATAAATATATGTATATATATATATATATATATATATATGTATGTATATATATATATATATATATATATATATATATATATATATATATATATATATATATATATATATATATATAAATAATTCACCAAACATTCTGTATGTTATCTCACATACTATCGTCGAATACACTTAGAAAAGTATTATGATTCATTCAGAATATATATTCTACATAATACATAACTAACATATGAAAACCTATAAACGTGATTTACTGTTTAATAATATGTTGGGATGGTAAAGGTATTTTATAGCTTTTATAGCCGAGACCTTAGTGAACGTCTTCACGGTAAAACTTAAATTTCTTATTGACAACATTTATACACTAAAAAATATATGCTGAAAAATAATTTTCAAAATATATTGATACTGTGACAATACTGACTAATTATTGGGAAAATGGTTTTCTCCTCAGAACTTAATTCTACAAAACCCAATTCTCAACAAAAAATGTTTATACTTTTCTTGGGATTTATTAAAATGCGATTGAAGAGATTTATTTGCGATATGCTGAAAAATAATTTTCAAAATATATTGATACTGTGACAATACTGACTAATTATTGGGAAAATGGTTTTCTCCTCAGAACTTAATTCTACAAAACCCAATTCTCAACAAAAAATGTTTATACTTTTCTTGGGATTTATTAAAATGCGATTGAAGAGATTTATTTGCGTCTGTCTGAAATCGTACAATCGTCAATTAAAATTACAAAAACTTTGACGAAGTATTTTATAAGATTATTAAATAGTTTCTTGTTTATAAATTCGGCAGTTAATTCTTAACATAAAAAAAGGATTCTCTTCAGGATAGGCACCATGAAACTGCTCGTCAATAGAGTGCGCCTAGGCTAACACGTAATTAATATTTCAAGAAATCTTTAAAACTTGGAATAAAAATCATAAAATGATTCACTTCTCCAAATATGAGATATTTGCGATTAAAAGTGACATCTTTTGCACATGCAGCGTGAAAAAATATTATTTTTTTAATTTTTTTCAAACTTTTACCGTCGTAATGAAGAGCTTTATTGGTAAAATAATGTATTTTGAATGACTATTAGGAGCACGTTTGTGTAGTTAGATAAAAAGATTGAAATTTAAAATATCAGTATAATAAAAATTAGTTAATTACTACTTGGTGGGGCAAAAATAAGATCACAATTTTACCTAGCTCTGGGATTTGGCCATGTTTTATTTGGGTTTCCATGATGATCTAGTTTTCTAGCAAGATAAATTTTCGGTAGAAGATTTTTATATCACCTGTTGGCGATTTGAATTAGCTAGCCAGATCATCAAATCGCATCGTGCCTCTTCTTTTGTGATTTTGTTTGCTATAACAAATCACACTTGCGAATTACCTTGTTCTGAGTTCTGGGATAGGGGCTTGTTTTATTTGGGTTTCCCTGATGGCTTTCAAGCAAGATAAGATTTCCACGTGAGATTTTTGTATCGCGTGTTGGAGATTTGAATTAGCTAGCCAGATCATCAAATCTGATCGTGCCTCTTTTTTTGTGACTGTTTACTATTACAAATCACAGTTTCGAATCTTGAAATACAACATTGAGAGAGAGCAGTTTTGTTCATTTTTATCAAAATGGTAGCAAATTTAAATTGTAAGATTACATTTGAAAAATAAAAAAACTTTTCCTACTCTCAATTGTTCTCACATCAGGTTACTAGCCTTAAGAGGCCGTTTCCATGCCTCCATTTTAATAGAAAAGCTTATGTGTAACAGTTAACTACATGTAATATGTCCAAGCTCGTGTAAATAAATGAACGAAATGAAAATCGATAAGAACATTCTCTATTTACTATGACTTCATACATATACAGCTCGATCAAAGCACGAAATTTTTATACTTCTAGACAAAAACCCAGCTTTAAATCGAATAAATAATTATTATGTTGTCACATAAGACTTCCCCTTATCATTCCTCTAGTATATACAAGAATAATATAGATATAGTACCACAATAATAATATTAGCGTATTATATAAAATGTATTGATTTTTATTATATATTCTTCTGTTTCCTCCCTTCTTCTTCCCAATTGTTCTTTGCATGTGTATTTTATGTACATATATGACGTCACATTGTATTTTACTAATTGTATTTATGCGCGTATTATAATGCGCACAAGACTATAACGTCATGTAATTTTTATCTATAGTTATGTTTAATACTACTAGATTTCTCTTTATTTTGTTGTTGTACATTATGTATATGTGACGTAACAGATTAATATTTTCGCATGTCACGTGATGATGTCAGAGGATTAGATCAACTAAATAATATCATACAAAACATTCATAGATACTATGATAATACATGGAATATATACATACATGATATAAACACATATATGATTCAAACGTATGTGTGTGTAAATTGTATTGTGTGTTATAAATGCTGATGACAGCTCATAAAATTGAATATGTTTTAACTTTCCACTGTTAACCGAATTAGTATATTGCATCATTCTGTTATTGCTTTTACTTAAAACGTTAAATAGGCTTACACTGAAAATTATACACTCAATTTAAGGGATACTATATTATCGACAAATGCAATTTTTTAAGATTTTAAGATATCCAACATATGGTTGGCTATCAATATTCAAACGGCTCAGTGACTAAGTGAATTAAAGCACTTAAAAGGGGTGGTTGACTGTCGTCGCTTGGATAAGAAGAAACTAACCAGCTCCACCAAAAACATCAAAAAAATATAATTGTCACCTTGTGCTAGAAGGCATCTTTGTCTACAGGTGATGGAGTGTTCTTAAAGAGGGTACAGATGACCAAAAGGCCTTGCTACATGGGACGCGGTTGCGATTCCGTTGGTATTATATTCTATCAATATTTAAACTGTTTTTTATTATTAAACAGATTACGAAAAAATGCTTCAAACAAAAATTAAACGTTTTTGCTTGTAAGAAACCCAATCGACAGATTTTACCCATTCACGTATTTCAACCAATTATGGTAGTTTATACCTAAACAAGCTGTTCCTATAAAACCACTGTAAACTATAAACAATTTGAAAGTTAGTACAATCTAAAAATCACCTTAAGTATCTCGTAAACACCAGATACTTGCAATATTTTACTTTCTATAATATGTTTCGAAATTTCTTAATGTTAATCTAATAACCATTTGTATCAGTTTTTAATTATCTTACCCAGCTTCTTTGCATTTTTCATGAGGGTACGCCCATATTTACCAATTTACCAGGATTTAGATACTATTTTTGTGAATTTGATGAAGCAGACGTCGTTTAAACAATCTGTAGTGTTTTTGCTTTATTTGTGAAAATTTGATTTAATGTTTTATAGAAAATCGATGTATACCGTTAAAACCCGCTCTTATCGACACCCATAATGTTCAATATTATAAATTATATAAGCCGTGGGTGCCTAAAATTGCTTGTCAAAGTTGTGTGGTTAGTTTTGTGGCAATGTTTAGGTTGAAAAAGAACTTGTGTAATTTTAAAACCCCTATAATCTGACGATAATCTAAAAACTAATATGATGATTGTTATTTTTGCCTGTGATTGGTGATTGTTCTGGTGATGTCACTAGCTAGTCAACTATAGAATATATTAGATACATATAATATATTAAACAAGGACATATATTATATTAAACGTGGGCGATTTGAGTAACGGTCTTTCTGTAAAGTTGTAATTTTTTCAATGGCGAATCAATCATACTATGCTAAGTACGGAAACCGCATTTTTACAGCAATCAACCTTGCATGTTACCAGCTTTTATACATTTGAAAGGTTTTAGAGTTGAAATAGGTCAAAGGGGTAAGAAGTAGAAAAAAAAGTTTCAACCAAAAGTTTTACGGTATTAAATAATAATATTGCCGTAAAATTTCGCCTTCTCGCAGTAATTATTTGATCAATACCGTGTTTTCTTTGAATACTATAATTTTCCGGTTTTTCGATCTTGTGATTTAACTGATCGATACAGATTAGTTTGATATGGAATTTCATAATTTTATGTAATAAACTTTGAATGTTTCACTGATAAAATAAGATTTATTACTAAATTTCATCATTATATTATGAAGGTCACATTTTTTTCTCTTTAATAATTTGTATTTATTTCCGAATTGTGAAATCATCTGAAAAGAATGAAAATTAAATCGTCGCCGTTACTAAGAGAATAAAGTATCTGATTTAGTTAGAACAAAACTGAAGGGAATTTTGTTCCTTTTACGCAAAATGATATTTGAAGATCTTTTAAAAGTTGTACAGCAAATTACGATAAATTTGTTGGGGTAACTGGTTATCGTCCCATTTAAGTGCTTCTGAAAAATTAAAATTGTATATTATTGTTAAATCCAGTGTTAATAAACTTCACTTTAATAATTAACATATGCTGTTTTTGGATAGTTTTTTACTGATTTTCATTACAATTAAAAATAAAGTACAATTTCTCAGTTTTCCCAGTTCATAAAAATCGAATTTACACGTGTTAACCAGTTCATAACATAGAAGGAGGGATTGTGTGTAATAAAAGCATAGGAAATAAAAAACAATCAGACTTATTTATTCCATTTCAACGGTCGAAATTCGAACATAATCACTCAAAGTGAATCTCACTGTCTTTAAACAAAACAGTATATTAAACAACGAAGTGTATGCGTATGAATGGTAGTATGTGTAATATAAGTCACACCTCTTATATATGTGAGTGTCATAAGGTGTGTAATGTATTTTTTATAGATTTAATGTATTTTTTATGCATAATTTTAATAAAATATTTGCATTCTCCAGTTCATCCCCTATATCAACTTTAAGTGTGCTAACTTTCATACTCTTCCGTCCATCCAATTTTTTGTAAAAAGGTGTTAATAAGGTGTAGGTCTCACGTATTAATATATAGATTACCATACAACCCATGGTAGTAACTCTGTCTACCTGCGTGCCTGTTTATTGCCTTTCCACGCCTAATCAACTAAATCAATTGGGTTGAATTTTAGTATGAGATAGATATTGGATCTTAGGGAAGAACATAAGCTACTTTTTATGACGATAAACTAATGTTAATCACTCGCTTCGTGACTTTGTTTTACATTATTATTTTGGTTTTGATTATTAATTTAGACTTTAGAAAAGAGTACAATTTTTTCAGCGATTAACCACCTGTTACCAAGTTTGCTTTGCGACTTGGTTTTATTCTATGTAATGTATTTTACTATGATTTACTTTGATACACAGATAGATGGGACCTTGTAAAAGAACGTAGCTGTTACACACCCGCTTCGTGGCTTTGTTTTATACTATGTAAAGTAATTTTGCGAGTTAAAGTAAAAGTGTCGTTAGGAAATTAAGAATTTGGGCTTTGTAGAACTCATCGTGTGGCAAAATGCCGCTGTATTGTATAACTTATCGTTTGAAAAAAAACAAAATTAACAAGTTAAGTTTGAATGCTATTCAACGACGAGAAAAATATTTTGTTTAAGAATACATTCAATGGCGTTAATAAAATATGAAATTTTAAGTAATTAATTTTTTTTTTTTCAAATAAACGATTAAAATTTATTTAACAGAAACTGCAAACAAACTGCATTCATTGTATAAACAGGTATTATGTGTGACTATTGATAACGAAAGAATTTATTGATTTTTGCTTATAATTTTTTTATAAATACATCTTAAGAATAAACTATTCTTCAAATCGAGAAAAATATACTATTTTGTTGAATTCTAAAGTCACCAACCAAGGAGGTGAATCCAATGTATTGAAAGCCACTTTACAGCTTTATATTATATGTGAGAGTATATTAATTTTAGTCTAAAACTTGTATCGCTACGTAATATTGACGGCACACATAAAATTTTTTGGTCCATTTCCGACTGTTCATGCGTCATCACGCTAATTCCAAAACAAAGAGAGATAACAAGCTCAAATTTTTCTGATGTATTTAGAATACAAACAAGTGAGTTTAAACTGGTGAATAAGCAAAATTGGTCTGTCTATTGTATCCAATAGATCCTTGATCCCACTTTTATACTATAAAAGATAAAAGAAAAGTTCAAGTACAAAAAATGTTTAAATCTTTGAAACAATCAAATTTTTCTTGAAACGTTTTTTCGAAAAATTTAATTAAGTTCGCCACAATTATAGCTCAAGAACGGCTAATAAACACGTTTAACATAATAGCAATACATATTATTATTATAAATGTTTACATATATAGCTGTATAAACTGCATATTTATAGTATTTTATGAATTAAAAATAGTCCAAATAATTATATTTAATCACATGTCGAGTATCTAAGCAATTAACTCTGTTAGTTGTTATCTTCACTTGTTTTATTCTATTTTACTTATTTTTAGAAACAATACGAACAAAAACCATATTCAAAATAATTACGCATATAAATAATTTAAAATTTCTTTACAAAAATCACTTTTACCTTTTCCAATTTTTCTTCCTAAAAACCTTACTGGTGTATCTACAAACATCTCTTTTTTTCATAGTAATGCCTAATCGGTGAATCACTATGTCAATTATTATATATCTTTTTAAGTATATCATAAAAAAGTAGGAGACCGTGAGAAATCGCACCCACGTTACATCGCCACTGGAAACGAGCACCTAAAAATTATTAGCATCTATTTGCAAGAATACATTATGAGAAAAATAAAATTATTTGAATCCTTGTGAACATTGGCCACCTCGAATGTATAACTAAAAATACGGAAATTTTTTTCGATTCATCTGTATATTAATACGTCAAGTAAAAACTGTTTACTCCCGTTTTTATGAAAATTTGGCGGATGGAGGAGTATAAAATTTGGCACACTTATAGTTTATTTAGCGAAGGACCGTACAATGCATATATTTTTTTTAAATTATGCATAAAAATACATTAAATCAATAAAAAAAAACACACTATGACACACACATATATAAGAGGTGTGGCTTATATTACACATACTACCATACACACGGATATATACTATTTTGTTTAATATACTGTTTTGTAAAGGCATTGAAATTCATTTTTGAGTGATTATTGTCGAATTTCGAATTTTGGTTTATCCTGTATTTGAAAATAAATATACGTATGTTTTGTTTTTTTTTTATTTTTTTTAATTTTAATTTACAATGCGCAATTATAATTACTGATAAGAAATATTGATAAGAATGTCAATTCATTTAAGGATTGGTGATACGAAAATAATACATAATGACTCATTCTTCAAATGCATTTTCAGTAATAAATTTTATAATAATTATTAGGTATTACTTTCAAGTAAATATATTTAAAATTTTATAAATGGTACTTCAATCGACCGAGTTTTAAACGCATAAATTTTTTTCAAAAAATTCTTTTTAGTTTTGGGTTATCTATTATCGTTTTGTATTACAAGTATTATTTTTTCAAAATCACTTTATTCTATTTTATTTATAACGTAACTTAATATTAAAGGCTTCTTCTTACTTATTGGAACTTAGAGGTTATAAGTTCCAATCTAGGCAGCGGCAGTTTGATCAATAATAATATAATAAAAAAAGGGCTATTAATTGATCACACTGTCGTCGCTTTGATAAGAACAAAGTAACCGGCTACACCAACAACACAAAAACAATATAATTTCTATCTTGTGCTAGAAGGCATCTTTGCCTTCAAGGGATGGAGTGTTCTAAAAAAGAGGGTACAGAGGACCAAAAGGTCTTGGTACAATAACATACTTTAATATTAAAGGCTGAGTTGAACTATTCCGCATCTAGTTCATTACAATTTTCAATTGAAATAACTCAAGGCTAGAGCTTACTCTAGGTTAGTGGATTGTTGGAACCCAGTCAATATATTCTAAATTTCATTTTGGTGGGAGACATGCCGACTCCTAAGTGATCCAAAGCTAGGAAAGTTAAGAATGAAGGATTAGTCTTCTCATTTGATAAGTCTCTTAAAGTCTTAGCAAATAATAATTAATAATCTTAATAATAAAGTTTCGTTACAATAATAGTGGAAAACTGGAAGCTGAAATCTCAAATCAGTGAAGCTTTTTCTCTATCTACTTTGATGCTAGAAATATATTTATGCTAGATGCTAGAAATATACGCTTTAGATTAAATACATTTTTTGTTATATTTGCTCTTGGTGTTCTTGGACGCTGACCGTCCTATAATTCGAGATTTAATGTAGACTTTTATATGATTGGTAACCGTTCAGTGTTCAATCACTTGAATATAACTGGAAATTCACTTGAATGGTTCCTCTAATCTACACAAAACTAAGCAACATCAGGCAATATATAGTGAGAAATAATCCTAAACAATAGCCATTGGAAAAATTTGTTGGCTTGTAAAAGTGTATGAAATATTTCACAACATGCTTGTTTTACAACGTTCATATACTGTTGGTTAAACGGTTTAATGTGACCGAAGTTTTATATGTCAATATTATAAAAAAACTATGCATTAATCGTTGTTGGAACTAATTAAAGGAATTTCAAGGACCTATTTTACGACGTTTTTATCAACAAAGTATATATTCTACGTAATTGTTTTGATAACATTTATGAAATTGTAAAAAAATTTATTAATATATAGAAAGTACACGCTTCATTCTTAAGTTAATCCTAGAGTATGTTAAAGAGGGGAACCGCCTCCGCATTTCTTGTCTTTTAGAATACTCCATCACCTGAAGGCATAGAGATGCCTCTTCTAACACTAGGTCACTAGGTAATTATATTCTTGGTGGAGCCGGTTACTTCGTTCTTATCCAACCGACGTCAGTGTGGTCAATCCACCGCCCTTTTAAATTATTATCACAGATCAAACTGCCGCTGCATGGATTTGAACTCACAACCTCCAGTCTAAGTAGTCAAATGGGTGAAGCTATTAGTTACTTTACTCACTTGGCCACTGAGCCGGTCATAAGTAAATCCTAAGAAATTTTGTCTATAATTTTTTTCTAACTCTGAGGCATAAATTTAATTTTTTCCAACAATTTTTTTGGTTTGCGCCTTTGAGAAAAGAAAAAGATGTTTAAAACTCAGGGATCATTCATAAATTACGCATAGCGTTCTAATCTATCCATAAACGCAGATATCTCTTGAAATGTCTCTGAGATATCATAGACATTGAATAGACCTTAAAACCATATTATCACAAAACATATTAAATCACAAAACCAATCATCAAATAGATATAGTTTTTGGGTCAAAATTGCAATATACACTAAGTTTATCAAATTACTAAAAGTTTCTCGTTATTTTTTCAAATTTTTCTCTAATTTCGATCGTAATCCGTGCTTAAAGTAATTTACATCATAAATTTAAAAAATTTGGTCTATTTAGTGATTGGAAGCGCAGTTTCTGAGATATCTCCTAAAATCCCATTTGTACAATTGCGTATTCTCATAAAAATCATAAAATAATTTATTAATTGTTATTAGCGTTCAAAATACACAAAACCGCATTTGTATTTGAATACTTCTCGTCTTCAGGGTATAATTACTTTTAATTACAAAATTAATATTGATAATGACTACATTGGACTCGAAATACAACTCGAAATAAGTATCATTAGTTTGTATATATGATACAATTAATTACATAAATTCATGTGGATAATTATCAAAATGTGAACTGTTACTTGATCTCTGCTCAAAAGACAATCTTTAACATTTTATAATTATTAATTAGAACTCTAGGATTTTTCGAATAAATTTCGATTTTTTCCCCAATTTCCTAGATCAAATTATTTTTGTATTTTATAAATACGTATTTCGACTACAAAGTAGTCATCATTAGTATGAATTAGCTAGTTGTAATGATTCTCTGAGGAGATGTTACTCGTTGCTAATTTGTTACTCGTTTTTAATCGTTAATAATGTTGCAAACTGTCACCAAATTAGCAACGAGTAACATCTCCTCAGAGAATCATTACAACTAGCTAATTCATACTGATGATGACTACTTTGTAGTCGAAATACGTATTTATAAAATACAAAAATAATTTGATCTAGGAAATTGGGGAAAAAATCGAAATTTAATCTTAAACATCTCATTTTTTATATAATGAACTTTGAATATAGAAACGAGAGGCAAAAGACATTGTATTTAAATTTGCTACATTTGCAAAAATTGTTTTAACTGGATTCTGGTAATGCAAACTCCTACTATTACAAATGTCAGAAAGACCTTTTATTTTATTCAGTAGGGTATTTTTGCAAACTTATTATTGGTCAAGGAAAAATGTATTAAACCTTGAAAACCAATTTTTATACAGATTTTTAAACTGTAATAAATTTTTTATAAGAATGTCTAAGTAAAATTTTTATTAAAAATTTTATTTAATATGATATTAAATTTCTATGCAATTATTTTCAATGCGATTTTATAGCATTATTATTGATAGAGTCCATATTGTGAAATCGTTATCACAATGAAAACCAATTATTATTTAATATAAAATTATTATTGTTTGTACATATTGTTTATTTCAATTTGATAAGAAATATTTTTAATTTTAAGCTTTTTTAAAACAATCGAACGATTAATTTATCGTTCATTTTTAAGAAACGTATAAATTAAAAAAATACAACCGAATTATAAAAATTAGATCATTTTTACTGTGAATATTAGATCATTTTCAAATACACGTCGTACAGACATGCGTTTCTTTGCATTATACTCAGAAATGTATTAGAAAAAAGTCTACCCATTGTGATTCATAGCTTTTCTGATTTGACATTTAAAATGAATGCAAAAAGTGCATTATTTTTCTAAAATCTTTAAAAATGAATAAAAATTCATTTAGCTAATAACGACCTAAAAAACCCTTATGTACTGAAAAGTTCATAAATTTTTATTCATTATTAGAGGTTTTAGAAAAATTTTGTACTTTGCATGATAAATGCTGTTAATGTTGTTTTTAGCTCTAATAAGAATTTTTTTCGTCATAGCGACCACAAAAACCCTGTTATACCAAATTTCATAATTTTTTAATCATTTTTAGAAAATAAATATTTAAGTTTCTAATAAATATAGTTGACGAAATTTTTAACTCTAATAAACATTTTTATCCCAATCAACGACCTAAAAAACCTTTATATACTGAGTTTGACAAATTATTATTCATTTTTAGAGGTTTGAGAAAAATAAAGTTATTTCTAGAGAAAATAATTCTATCCTAAATTACTGTCAAATAATTTGGAAACAATTAAACTTGTCTTGAGACATTAAAGAACAAAAATAGAGCTTAAAATAATACAAGAATATCGAAAAAAATATCATCTAACAATTTGAGTAAAACGCAGGGTATAGAAGAGTCCCGAAATTCCCCGCCTGGACATTTTCCAGAGTCGTCGATTTTTGTTTTGTTTTGAAGGAATTAACACAAGAAAACAGATAAACGTATTATTTAGCGATTCTAGCATGACGCAATAAGGTGCAGGGGGTCACAAACTTGCAAAAAAGACACGCTCCCTGCACATTCCCGAACATAGTTGTTATTTTTTGAAGTAAATATACAAGGATAACGGGAATAATATTATTTGACGATTTAAGAGTGATGGAAAAGAGTGGGAGAGTCACAAAACTGTAAATTAAGAGTTACCTGGACATTCTCGAGATAGTTCTTCGTTCGTCGAATTTTTTTATATTGTACGCAACAATTTAACGATAACGGAAAAAATATAATATGGTAGGCACAAGGAGGTAGGAAGGTCACAAACAAAAAACGTCACCTGGAAAAATTTTTTCAACCGTAATAATAAGAAAATTCTATAATAATCAAAATTATCGTCAGATTAAGGATCCGCGCATTATCAGGAAATCAAGTTAAGAAACCCGAATGAAAATCTGATGCGTTCGAATATTTCAAAGTGGCGATTTTTTTGCATTTTTCAACAGCTGCCTAGAGTTAGCATCACATCCGAATTGTCAGTCTTTTAAATGGAAGCTTCGTTTAGGTTCACTTAACATCATATAAATAATAACACTAAATATTTAGCCTATTACCTTTTTTTATTTACAAAAAATTCTTGTAACAGTATTGTTTTGGCTAATATAACGATTTTAAAAAAATTTGCGTTTTTTTAAATAATTTTTTGTAAATAAAAAGTGGAAATCAGCTAAATATTTGATATTAATATTTATTGATATAACATTCCACAAATTAACGGTGAATTCAATGAATCCCCTATAAATATCTTCCTTGCGGCCATCTTCACCATGAAAACCGACAGATTAACATACCTCCGTCTTCAGAGACACTTGGAAGTTATACCCTATTAATATTTGACACGTTTGAGTGTCCAGGTGGCAAACTTTTCAAAAACTCATCAAACCATCGTATGATTTTTTTTCTTTATTCCATATCAAAATCAAAATCAAGTTGGTCACAACGACGCTCGAGTAAATCGCCATTTTACAACGTGGGTTCTCCTAACATCAGGCTCTTAGAAAACTCTTACTTTTTATTTTGAAATTCTTCATGAATATAAGTATACACAGATGAGTGTTATTCTGTATACAGGCTACCTTACAGGCACTAATCATTTCACCTACGTGTAATACTTGAAACATTGAAATTATTTATAAAATTGCAAAAGGGCATATAGAGCGTTGAACCTAATAAATAATTGTTTAATATTTGAACTAAAATTTATATGTTGGTCGTTTATACTCATTTAAAAAACACAAGTTTAAAATATAAATACATGTTTATGGTTACATGTCAGAATTATAAACATAGTAAAAAAAAGAAATAAATGCACATTTAAAAATATTAAAAAAAAAAAAAATAGTTTTCCTTGCCAACAAAACTACAACAGAACGGCGTATATTGCAAGAGGTATTTATTGCTATATTCCAGTCACGTAATACTCGATCAGATGCGGGATTGGTTGAAAAGTCGCGTCACGTACAATGTTGCCATATATCGTTTATTATTTCAAAATAAATATTTTATGCATATAATACGTATACATTGTTCATTTGCTGAGTGATAAAACTAAGGTCATTTGATAAATAATATGGCTACGACTACGAGTGCTACGACTGACGACTACTTTTTCCCCGTTACTCAATGTAGATTTTGTGTTACGTAGACAGGTTATCAGGTTATTTTTCTTTAACAATACCTAATAACAGTATAAAAATTTTGATATGCTATCATATTAATTAAGTGTGCAAATTCAAAAAATATATAATTTTTATTGTCCACCTCGAATATTGAATTCAATTAAAGTATTAATTGATTGTAATATATTATTGATTATATTCTGAATTTGAGCGTTATTTAAATTGATATTTTGAAAAATTTGGTAATTATTTTAAAATAGATAACCAAAACCTTGTATTAATCTTATTAAGAATGTTCTTGCTATTCTCACTTTTCACATTTTTGTATAACAAGTGCAACTGTAGAGTAAGAAATTTTTTGACAGTTTGAAGAGTTTAGTGCTGACTGAAAAATAATGCAAATGCACGAGTGGACAGAAGTTCGTCATGCTCTTTGATAGTTTATCTAGTATTTTTAAGTAATCAATCCGCATTTTATATTATGCACGGCACTTTTCAAAGCTTTAAGTATAAAAAGTGTACATTAAGTGTAAATACACCGGCAATCAGATTTTGGTACTAAATGTCACTTATTGTCACTTTATTGTCCACCAACGAGAAAGCTTCAGTGCAGATATTATATACGCTTTTCAAAAAAGTTTAAAGAATGTAGGTAACAAGAACATAATTATTGCTTTGACAAAAAGTTTTAATTACCAAGCAGATTTACTGCAAAATTTTCTTGAGTAACGCGGAAAGAAAATACACGCAAATTCAGCATTGTTTCTAGGTAACACGAATCTCACTGGAAATAAGAAAAATTGAGATATTGAGTTTTTTTTTATTAAGATCCAAGTCAATGAAAGGGAGCTCTAAAAAAATTTGACGTTATCAGATCATTGATGATTTACATCTCAATATTTACGTCGTGATTTTAAACTATAACTTTGAAAACCTATATCGTATAATAATCGTACAAAATCGTACAAAAATAAATAAATTTCATGATTCTCATTTTAGTTGCCTCTTGTAGAATTCATGAAAGTAAATTAAATCATAATACATTTGAGGTCACAATTATTATAGATTTATGCATTTATGGAAATCAAAGTTTGAAATTATCATGTTATAAGTTAGAAAAATATAATTGACAACACAATACACAACAAAACAAAATCTTTTATTCAAGGTTACACTTCTTAAAACTTTAAAAAATATGAAAAAAATTAATTCTTTAAGGAATTCCATTCATTAGATACAAGCTTACCTTTATCAAACGTTAAAAAATATGTAATTTTCACAGAATTTCTACTCGTCTTTCGATCTATTATCAAAACTTAATAAAAATTGTTATTTTGTAATTTTTATATTATAGAGGTAATCAAAATTATAAATAAAACGGATTTGAAATGGATCTAGTAGTTCGAATAATTGAGTTTATCAAGTATGGAATGCATTATTAATATAACCAATATACTTTACAATAATTTGCTATAATCATATTAACAAAAATTCAATTTATCGATTATTTAACTAATTTTCATAATAATAAAAATTGGGTGAACATTTGTTGTTAATTTTTTTGAAAAATCGAATTGTCTAAAATAAAATAGATAGTGAAATGCACCAAATACAGAATAACTATTAAATGCATCCACATTAAATTAAATCTCATTTCAAATGTACTTTAATTTTCCCTACACAATAACTTCAACCCAACAAATTCATTAGCACTATCTATTACGCATAAAAGCGTTCAGAGAAGCGTTATATCTCTTGGAATAATATGTGCTAAGACCATTGCTAAATTATGGCTTGAGGTTCCTGTTTATTTGTATAATGATTTGCAGCAAGTTGACTATTTTTTACTTTCTTATTAAGTAATATTAATTAAGTATTATTTTCACCCTTTAAAGTTTTTTCACTTTTCGAATTCGATTGACAGACTATTTGGATCAAATACTATTCGAAATTTAAGATAATTTCCATTTGAAAAAGTTATGTTTTCGGATAATATTTGTAAGAAATATAATAATTTATGTAATAAATACTATTAAGTACATTCAATATCATCACATTTAATTTAAATTTACATTTTACTATTAACCATTTTAATATTGCAGTCACAACATATGCAGTTCTACATAATTCTGCAGTTAAAAAAAAAATATTCGACTGAAACAAGACTTGATGAACATAATCATACACTTGTGTATGTTCTTTTTTTTTATAACTCATTTTTTTATAAAAAGTCATGTACATAATACACAATCATATAATATATTCCTACAAATTTACAATACAAATAAAAACATGACAGACAGCCTTTAAAAACAAGAATAAATAAATACATATAAAATTATTACTATACTTGATTTTAAAATAAATGATAAGTTAAATAAAAATGACAACAATGCATGAGAGAATGTTTATAATATAATCGATAAATTTGTATTTGTATATGTTAGTAGTATTATGTATAGTATACTATGTATGTATGCGTATGAATGCTGGATAAATTTTAGTTGTTTGCCAGCATACACACACATAACACAGAGTAAAATAAGTTGGTTACTCTGCTTGTTGTAATACCGGTTTATGTTTTGTGAGAGCAGGAGACGTCAGAGGCAGACACCACACTATACGTCATTAGTCCTTGAACTCCATTCTTCACGACAAGAGAGAACGTACAAAACAGCACACAGAAAAAGTTGTTTTAAGAATAGGTACAAACATAATATAAAAAAAATGTATACATCGTAAAATAAACGAGTTATCCATCGTATATTTTTTGTAATTGTATTTGTATGCTGTATCATACACAATATCACATCTAACCAAGATATTTTATACCAGTGTTGCCATTTTTCTCAAATATACATATTTGAGATCTGTATTATTATTATTATTATTACTTGTTTACAGATCTTTAAATATTACATTCCGACACTCTCTCATATCAACAACATTATATGCATACATACATACATAGATTGATGTGTATTATTATATATGCGTTAACTTTTAAAAAAAAATTAGTGTTTTTTTAGTTTCATTCAAATCGTGATACAAGTTATTTTAGATAAACCGTTATTTTTTTTTTATACGAACTGGAAGAACATGGAAAGGAATCTGAACTATGTTTAGGCTTTTTTAGTTTCTTTTAAGAAATTTAAACTAATACCTACATATAGGAGAATAATCTGAATAAATTATCTACACGTCATAAAAGTTTCAAAGAAATAAAGCCTAGTAATAAAGTTCATTGGTTTAAATGAATTACAAAAGCTTTTAAAATTTTTTCGATAAAAAAAGTTTGTTAAATTCAAAATGAGGTATGTATATTTGAGAAAAATAGTCGACATAAGTAATCTAACGAAATTCTTACTAAAGAAAAATTAAAAATTAGATAGTCTTGTGGTTTGTTTAAAAATAACTTAAGCTTAATTGACTAAAAATCAAATATAATGCATCGAGTTATATAAATTTAAAAAAAAATAGTGAAATAATGAAAAATAACAAATGATTGTGTCTTTTCAAGGTGGAAATGTTTGGGAAGAATAGCTTGTTCATTGTTTCTCGAGTATAGTTTGATATTTTGATGTTTTTATGAAAGTTAGTGAATTTAATCATTATATTTGGAAAATATTTTTTCATCAATTTCCTTAATGAAAATTTCATGTGTGATAAAATCAATATGGACATTGAGTCGTTTAACAAATAGAACATGAAATATTGCATGTTTCTATGGACTGACTCACTTCGTTTGTTTCACGTTTTTAATGGCATGCATTTTCTTTCATAAATCAAATATTCGACATTTATATATATATTTGCTGAGGAAATGGTGTATATTTAAAAAAAAAACGCAATCTTGTAAAATATTGCACGCACATTTTATTATGTATCTCCACTTATTTCCTTTATGTTATACTAGTTGTAATGTCTGGTATTAAATATTTTTCCATTCAAAACACATCGTTTCTCAGTGTGCGAGTATAATAATATGAAATATTTCGAAAAATTTTTGGATTCAAAAGCCAATATTATAGCAGATTTTCATTATACACTTTTATTCACAAATAATCCATTTGAGCGTTTTAAAAGATACTTTCTTCATGCTCAAAACATAAGAAGGAAATATACTACGGAAATATAACGCACGTTTATTACAATTACATTAAGTTAAATACGAATGTAACGTGCGTTGAAATAGGTGCCAGTGTTACAAACTCTATTTAACATAAAGCTAATATTTACGCACCTTTGACGCCGTGTGTGACTGTAACTTTAATATCACTGTTTACACTTGGCATTTAATCAAAGTTCTAAATCGTTCTATAATCGGGGTCAATTTTTGAGGAGGCGAAAGTCTAGGATTGTTACAAAACATTTTTTATATTTCTTTTTTTCATGCCGACAGTTCGGTAATTCCTAGAACAAACTTTAATATTTTTACGTCTCACGTTGATAAGGTAATAAGATAATTGTTTCGAAAGTATAAAATCATGGATGATATTTACATATGCTATCATTAGCATTGTATAGCATATTTTGATGATGTCATAAGTAGATGATCATCCATGATGTGATAATTTCGAAACACAGGTAATATTGTATATAAGAAAACCATGTAGACACTGAAATAGTTTTAACATTATTACGTACGTCATCACGTGTTTTTAGTTTTTTAAATTTTATCACTTTTAAAGTGATCATAATTATTATTATTTTTTTTTAATTTCAAAAGTTTCGCGCACACTCATTCTTCCAATATTATTTGTTAAGTTTTAAAAATAAAAAATCGAAATACTATGGGGGTAATTTTTGAAGATGCCAGTCTAGGATTATGGTGTCTTTTGACTGACACAAAGAACCTAACCTAACAAATATCTACTACCGATTTATAAACATCAGTATAAAATAAAAAAAACTTTCATAGTTAATACTAAACTTCTCACATTATAATCATACAATGGGTCGTTGCAGAAATAAACGCGTACTTTTTCCCCAAAGGTTGTGAGGATAAAGAAAGATTTTGAATAGAAAAATGAGAAATTGCGAGGATAAAGCTGAATGAATTTTGGATGGCGTATTTAGCGTATTAGAAAGTTTTGCACTCATATTTCAACATCTTTGGAGTTTTTAATAATATATTTTAATTGAATTTATTAACTGAATAAGTAAAAGCTGTGTTAGAACAAAACTGATTAGAAATGGAAAAGTAATATTTTGTAAAATTGATATGGTGATAAGAAATCTAAGTTTTTATTGTATTTATTCACTTATAAAAGAATGCATTTATAAAATAGTCTTAGCAAGAATTCATAAAACAATTTGTACAATGTTTCTTTTTTAGTTTTGTCGTCTAAAAATTGACATGTTCAGGAAAGTTTTTTTAAACCGTTTCAGAGCATTAACAAAGCTTCATTTATTTGAAGTTACGGCTAAATAGCCAATACAGACAGCTGTGTGTTAATAAAAAAATGCACATATATTTTATTACGAGTAACATCTCCGCGGATTAGCTATTTCATACTGATAATGACTACTTAGTAGTCGAAATACTGTTTTCTTAAACCAAATCTAGAAGAATGGGTTTTTTTTAATGGTAATGAACTTGGTTATTTTCACATTATGGAATGTGAGTTTGAAAGTTTTGTTAATAGGCTTTAAGTTTTAGTTTAGCGCAATGTACAGGCAGTATACTCTTTTTCAACACTATGGTTTCACAAAAATATGTAAGTTTGACTTACTACCGTGCAGCTTTAATTAGGTTTTTGTAAAAGTTTTTTAACAGTTTTCATATTAATTTTTTTCTTTATCCAATTTTAAAAAAAATTTGATTCAATACGGAGGTCACCCCGATAGTTCCCGGTTTAAAATTTTTACGTCCCACGTTTATATGGTTTGTTTTGAAAGTATAAAAATATGGATGACATCCACATATGCTGTCATCAATGTTATATATTAGCATATTTTGATGACGCCATGTGTAGATACCCATCCATGATGTTTTCTTTCGAAACATTGGTAATATTATTTATAAAAGAAGCTTGGAATCACTAAAATTATTTAAACATTATAAACGTCATGGCGCGTTTTAAATTTATTCACAAGTGATGGTGCGTTTTAAATTTTTTCACTTATCAAGTGTTTGTAGTTAGTTTATCTCACTCTATCAATATTGTTTATTATAATATAAATCTCTTTTAAATATATGGATATTTTTTTGTAGTGAATCTTCTTTAGAATCGTTGGATTTGAATCTCGATGAACCGAAAATGCGTTACGATACAGAAACAAACACATAAATGTATAGGATTAAATCGGCGAGAGAATAAGATAAAATACATCACACATTATCGTAAAGAACGGTCGTGCGCATGTCCAGTAGTTATAAGATATATGTGTATAATGGTAGTATTATATGATTTCTATGGTATAATTTGTGTCTTATCTTGCATTCATATATTTTGTATTCTCGGCATCTTCTTTGTGCGATGCTTCGTAGCGTCTCCGCTATCGCTTACTGATAAGCATTGTCCATATGTAAATACCTTGTGTAGTGGGATATAATATTTTACATTAAAATATTAAATAATTTTTAAGCTTGCTAAACCTTACATTTATCCTAATACTCCTGATACTGTATATCCATCTCAATCTCTCTTAGACTACTTTTCAGAAGTTTCACTTCTGCCGTGTGTGAATTGCACACACACACACACACACACTTTTTTTTGTTGTACACTAAAAGTGTTTAAATACATGTTACATTATTTGAGTGCACTTACACATACTCGTACTTATTTCATTTTGTATAGTGAATGCATGCATATATTATTTTTACTGTTCCAGTATGTGCATTTATATTATTATTTTCCCACAAGAAATCGAAAAAAAATTAAGTTCTTTATACATTTATTGATGTGATTTAAAAGATATCTTGTTTGAAAACGAGTTTTTTTCAAATTCATTTTTCGTTCTTTCACACAAATGATTATCTGATAATAAAAAAATATTAATCAACATGTTATATATATTTTATTTATATTTTGTGCTCTGTAATGCTAGAAATTTTTTTACATATTAAGAACACAAATTGGTTGTTTACATTCACATAGAAAATCTTTCCAGGGATATTTAAATGTGATAGAGCTAATTTTTAAGTAAGCCTTAAAATAAAAAATACTTCGTAAATACAAGGTTTTACTTTACTAAGGTATACTTTCATATTTATGCATGCGTTTGTAACAGAGCTCCTCCTAATGGCTGGATCAACTTATATGAAATTTTATATGTGTTGGAGTGTGTCTCTGGATGGCACAGGTCACGCATAAAATTGAAATTTGAATTATTCATTTTTTTTTTATCTTTGTCATTTCTAAGGATAATTTTATTGGGGTTGCTACAATTCTCGGTTGATTTTTGATAGTTGGTACTTAAAAACCCCTGTCATTTCTAGGGGTGGTTTGCAACTTGGATTCCAACCCCGTTTGGTTTAAACCTTGGATTTGTGACCTCGACAAACCCGGGGTGACGATTTCCGAGGTGAAATTTTGAATTTAAATTGTATTTCATCTCTTTAATGTCCAGGAGCTTTAAATGTGGTTTAAACCATCCTAAGTTACTTATTGATCTCGAACCCTCAAGAGACAATTTTCGTAATCAAATTAGTAGCTTTTTAAATATTTATTTATATTACTGTTACTATTTGGATTGGGAAAACTACCCTAATTGTCTCAATTTTCAAAGTGTGGCAAATGTTAGTGGTGATGAATGTTTCTAAAGGTCTAAGTAGTATACGTACAAACAAGAATTTTTAAAATCGGAGCTGTGTCTCCAGTTTTTCACATTCTCCGGCTGATTTACTGTGTTAAAAATGAAGGTTGTTTGCGGCAATCGGATTCTGGGAAATTTATTTCGATGAATCCATTAACAGTCTTTTATATGAAAAAAAACCTACAAAATTTATTTTTATTCCTTTCAGTTTAGGTGATGTAAAAATTCGATTGTTTTCTGTAAAAAATCTCAATCTGCTAGATTAATATTGAGATTTTGCACAATTAATTTCCGAAATGAAATATAAAAAAAAAAACAAGTTTTTGAATGTGTTTAGGTAGTTTTCTTAATGCTTAAATTCTCTAGACAATTAATTTTTCTATATTTGAATTATTTTCGTGTACACACTCGATAAACAAACGTATAGGTATTATTTTACCGGAAATAAATGTCTAGTAGTATGTTATTATTATAATTTCTTACCCCTTTCTTAATATCTTTTCTGTTTTTAATTATAATTTACTTCATGTGTATGACTCGAATAAAAATAGTACAATCGAACAAAACAATGTACGTATATGTTGCAGGAAATGTTGATCCTCCAGTAAGAGTTGCCTCTCCCTAATTTGTCTTCTCAGTTAAAGTTTATCAAAATTCAAAAGTGTTGAAATTTGACCAACATGTACTAGTTGTAGTTGACTATGGCTAGAAAGGACTACAGTATACTCTCACTGACTTGAGGTAGTAAATATTGACTGTTTGCGAGAAACGGTTTATCAGCTAATAAAACACAAATAAGAACGCCAAATCTTTATTAATAAATGTACATACAAAAATTGAAAAGAACTAACAAAAATTACTATACGTTATTCTAATATGTAGGCATAGAAAGGTTAAAAACAAAGTAAAGTAATAGAAATGTAGACTATTATTTGTTTTAAAAATTTGGAAAACGGTTGACCCTAAAGGCCATCCCTGCAACTTCCCGCTAGTTTCATACCTAAGCACTTAAAATTTAAGATATTACAATGTTTTTGAACTAAAAATTTGGTTTTTGAGCTTTGATGTTAAAAAAACACTTTTTACCGAATATTTCGTTAACGAAATCTCTCGAAGCAATTAACCGATTTTTACGTTCTTGGCGGCGATGGACGCGGTTTTTAGAGCTTTAATTTAAATTCTATTTCATCAAAAACGATCCGAAAAGAAATGTCGAAGTTATGTAAAAAAAACATTTTTATATGAAATTTTTCTTTTACGATATCTCTCGAACGAATCAACCGATTTTAACCGGATTGATCGACGTTGGTAATCGACGTGGTTTATCAAGGTTAAGATCTGATTAGTTTTTGGAATTTGATCGATTCAGTCGTTTAAAAGTTATTCCAAAATAACCACTTAAAAAAAATTTTTTTTCGTAGTTTTTTTGAGATTTCTTGGAATCTACTGCTCCGAATCGGTTCAATTTTCAAGGAATCTAAGTTTCGTGATTCTTTTTGAAACGCCACTTGTTTGGTTCAAATCGGTCAACTTACATACTTACATACACACACACATACATACAGACAGGGTGACGCCCTAACAGAAACCGTCAAAATAGTTTTCTTGGACCTTTAAAACGTCAAGATCTGATCAAAACACGATTTTTGCAAAACGGGGTAAAACCAATAACTTCCCGATTTCCGAAAATTCTTAATTTTCTTAGCGAGAAGTTAAAAAGGAAAAGATTTATTGCATTTTGAGTTCTAAAGCACACCTTTCTTCTTACTCATGTACATCAAAGATTCGGATTTAGAGTTGCAAGAATATATATGTTGAATGCATTAGAACTTCATTTTCTTGAATATGGGTCGTGGGAAATTTATTGAATTGAGACCAGAAAAAATGTCATTTGTCTCTCAACAATTAAATGCTATGTTTACTTGTTTTAATGGTTTAAATCAGGGGCCTTTCCACACTTTCCACCCTTAGGGCCAAACTGATTACTCCAGTAAGTTCCGAGGGCCAAAACCATATTAATAATTATTCAACATAAAATTAGAATACTTCAATAAACTAAATTTAATTTGCTATGAAAAATATGTTCTCTTAAAGGCTCTCCGCGGGCCGGACAAAATCTGTCCGCGGGCCAGATGTGGCTCGCGGGCCGTAGTTTGGAGACACCTGGCTTAAATGATTTTAGAGAATTTTTTTAATAAATTAAATAAAATCTACAACTGTTTAGAATTATGAAATCTAGTCAACAATGTAATATCGTGGCATAATTTTAATTTTAATTTTGTAGTTTTTTCAATAGTGATATATTGTGTTCTCTTTAACACATTGTGTTTGTTATATGATAGTAAGTTATATAAATCATGGCTGTACTGATGGCTAAATAAAATAATATATCACCGAGTTTATTTAAATGTAACGCTTTCAAGATGAGTTAAAACGTAAAATGGGTCTGAAGGAAACTTTTTTTTATAGAGATGCATTTTTTTAATGAAATTTATAATAATTTTTATGTTTATTTTTGCTTATTTGTATTGCTAAGTATGAACTATTAATAATTCACTCGAACAGGATGAAATGGCAAAGACCGCTGTGTCTTTTCTCTAAGTGTAGACATTGATTCTAGTGTTAAACCATATTGTGTGAAATACTTTTTTTATTCCAAAAAAATTTTCGTGTTACATTTGAGCTTTTGAATCAAAAAATATGTTCATGCATTTTAAACGATTTTACATAATCTAAAAGTATCACTAGGAAAATGGGAGCTTAGTATTCTTGCAAATTCGTCATAGATACAATTCCACAACAAAAAACTCAGATACCCTGCATTCAAGCATTAATTGAATCTGAAATGTATTGATCAGATTTATTATGGAGGACAAAAAAGTATTTGCTAATAGTGAAAAAATTTTTTTATAAATACAAGATGTTATGTATATACTTCCAAATAAACATTTACTGTAAATTATTTCATTAAAATTCATAAATATGTCCGTGAAATGTTCTTGAAACGTGATCCAAAATAGTAATAGTATGTATGTATATATATATACATACTTCGACCAATCATCATGGATGGTCTGTCCTTGACATGATCGTTGTTATAAATCTCATTATACTATTCTGGTCTACATATTTAAATAGTTTGTATATTGTGGTGACGTTGGAGAACGTTTTTAGGACAAATCTTTATATTCATCCTGAAATGTTAATGTTTCTTATAGGTACAAAAAATCAACACTAGTCTAAAATAATTAATTTGTTGCTACGGAGATAGAAATTTCAGAGTGCGTATTTTCATTAAAAATATTTGATGAAAATATATAAAACACTTCATAACAATTTGTTTGTATCAAGGATGTAATAAAATTTTGAAGCAAAAATATAACTCAAAAAATAATTATCTTAATTACAGGATATTAAGCATAATCATAAACCGGTGAGCTTATAAAAAATTTCCCAAAAAATATTTCTAAATTTACATAAAAAATTATGTGTTTGAGTAAAAGTTTTTGCACGTACGCATGTGTCAAATTTTTATGACACAATTACTAGCGGTTAACCAATGCAACCAATCAGGAGGTTTTGACCAAAAGTAGGTGTTTATACTGAATCGTGACTATTCGATATTAGAAAAAATCTATTCTGTCCCATGTATTCATACACCATCTTTTCAACCATAAGAGATAAAAGTACACCTCTTGAGAACGTACGTACTCTTGAGAACATATTAACTTATTAAAGTTGTGGAGAAATGATAGAGATTCCTTATATCAATTTAGATTGAGGTTACATTAGCGTTTAATGTGATGCTTGAAACACTCTTGAAATTGAAAGAATCGTACACTTCTATTTTATGATTTAACAAGTAAATAGTGTAAAAAATTAGCTTTTGAGGTGGCAATAATCAATTCAATAAAGATCTCAAACTTTTGTACTAATGGACACTCACGTGTTCCTGAGTTTCTCGAAAACACTTCAAGAATTATATAATAAACAATACTCCATGAGGCACTTTATGTTTCTTGCCTAAACAGTTTAGAAAATTAATTATTTTAGTTTTATTTATCGTGTATTGGGCGGCATTTCAGTATTTCCACTACCAAGTGTCCACTACGCCAGTACACAGTGAACCATTCCGACCGTTTTTAAAAAAATACAAATATCTTACAAAAATTGATAATAAGTGTCCAATTGAATACACAAATTGCAAGTCAAAACGAAATGGTTTTCAATGAGTATATTTTTTAAAGGATAGTTATACAACTTTGGATGTAATATCGATGCAAGTAAAAATTGTGGTTCAATGTTGGACAATTTGGTATATACATTTCTTAACTATACATCTTTTTAGATTATTCCAAATAATTTTGAATTTATTTATCATTTTTAAGTACTTCTATTTTGCAAATGTATTTTAAGATCTGTGAACTACGAATAGAAAAGCTGTCGTTTCTATTTTTGTTCGGATTATTTGATTAAAAACTAAATTAAAATAAAAAATTGATTTGAGATTGCCAGGAGATTAAAAAAAAAACTAAAAAAAAAAAACCATTATATGTTTCCTCATTATTTACTTTTATATTAGGAAAAAAAATATTTAATTTGAAGTTTGGCAAACAACCTTCAAATCATTAAAATAATTGTTATGTAGTTTATAAATAATATACGTATGAAGCCACAATATAAAATACAGGTGAATGATCTGCATGGTAACTGATTGAACGTCTTGATTTAGAACTGATTGAATGAGTATGGATATAGAATTATTTGGAATAGAATTACTTAAGCACAGGATGTTTGTGGTAGCAAGCTTTAAACAACTTTTTTTTATTTATGTGTAAATAAAACTTTAATTAGATCTTTAAAATAAAATTTTAATAACTTAAATTTTTAATAAACAGCTAATAGTCTAAGAGCTCGATCGGAGATTTGAGTAATGTATTTTTTATATAGCTGTATTTTTTTCAGTGATGAATCTTACTATAGGTAATTCTGAGACCATCTTTTGCCAGGAATCAGTCCTGCTCGTCTTTTGCTTTTACACATTTGAAAGAGGTAACTATTGAGTTAGGTCAAAACGGTAACAGTTTTGTAGAGCATAAAATTGATCCTAATTTCCCTCTTACCAGATCAAATGATAAAAAAGACTCTTTGCTTTTTTCGTCTATTATTTTGACGTTCTGGCTCTGTTATTTTTAATAATAGCCAAAAATAGGCAAAGAACCTGTTTTATAGAAAAATTTATGCTCTATAATTTTTACTTGAAGTTTTTTTTTTCTAACTCTTTTAAATGTGTAAAAGCTGATTCCTGCCAGAACATGGTTGCAGTGCTTCATATACTACGATTCATCACTGAATTTACTCAGATCTCCCACAATTACTTATACACCAATTAACTTATACAGCTAAAAGGGTTTAGAAAAATAAAAACCCGATTATCAAAAGATGATGAGAAATTTCTTTGAAAAAATCGTGAAAATCAGAACACAAAGAGTAAGATTCCGGAGCTGTTTTGAGTGATAACTCAGAAACTAACCTCCCACTTTTTTATTGTTACTTTTTTATTATTTTAGACCAATTATTACCTATTGACACCTAAAAATCAGAAAATTTTTTGGTGATTTTAAAGGTAACTTATAAAATTACAAAGCGTTTTTGACAAAATTTATTATTAGTTGAAACGTTCTAACCCCACTTTCATATGAAGAGTGAGTTTTCAGATATATCAAATACGTCAAATTTTCGTAATATTTTGGTCCTTTCTTGAAAAGTAAAGAGCAAGATCTTCTTAAGATATATATAAAAATTTAAATTTTTTAGATATTTTTCAATTTTTTTGCCTATTGTTTTTAAGAAATGTTAAATTATTCAAAACAAAAACTAATATTCAAATATGGTATCATTGGGAAAATACATGTTGCGCTTTTTAAAGTCAACTGCTAAGGTCATACAGTGTCTTCAGTAAGTAATTTTATATAACAACAGCCCACAGCATTCCTAGGCGGCCTACCATTCAAGTACTGACTGTCTATTCTGATGTTGTTTAACTTTGGTGATCGGTTGAGATCAGTAACGTTACGTTAGTGGGATTTGGAATTAACATTTATTTTTGGTTACAATTGGATTTTATTATACGATTAGGTTAAGAAGAAAAGAATTGTTAGTTCACCTGCCAGATAATAATTAAGGTAAAAACGTAAAGGTAAAAAAATATTTGGTATAATATCTAATTGGAGTAATAAGTAAGGAGCTGATACATCTACCCCTTGTACTCTCTGCGTCATTAATTATAAATAGTCATTTAAAACAAATGAATAGATGAAATTCTATTTCTAACAAATTTAAATCCAATTGATTCCAAGTTCAACATAATTTAAATTCTGTAAAGTGGGGATCGAACTCGAACTTGGTGGAGACTTTTAAGTTAAAAATTAATCACGGTACGACTTAAAATATCATCATTTTAAAATAATTATCTAACAGATTGAAGTAAAAAACAGTTGGATATAACAAGAAAAACGAGAAATTCTTCCTCGACTAATTCTTTCAATTCATCACCCATTCTTTAACTGCTTGTAAAATAGGGATACATTTAGGCCGATTAAACCTAATGAGTTCCAAAATAAAGATCAATATGTTAACCCTAAAAAAATAACTGGTAAAGTGTATGAAGAATTTTGTATTGTTAAAAATCTCGTCATTATTTTTTCAATTCGACCGTTTTGAGACCATGTGAATTTAAAATAACAGTAGTTTTTTTTTATTTTCATTTTAGAAAAATCGACCGTCTTAAAACTAAAAGTTCTAAATTTTTATGAAGTTGATTTGATTAAAAAAAAGTTGAAGAAAATTTACTGCCAAGATTTTCCAAATTGGTAATATGGGAAAAGATTTCATTAACATTTGGATTAATAAATACATTTATAACGTTATACTCGAGTAATAAACAGGGTTTTCATCCTAGGAATAAAATCTAATAAGCTGTATGTTTTTAATTTTTTTAGGTTTAAATTTGGCTCAAAAGTTTCAAATAATTTCAAATCCGGGTCAAATTATTAGGATTCAATGTTTACGCATATAAATTTCTAGTAAATGTTTGGTTTATTCAAAATGGAATTTGAAATGGCTGACGCAATATTTTATATGCTTTCCATTACAGATTAAAACTGTAGAAAATTGTATGCTCCAAAAATCTTATAATTAGGTCAGTGTAATTTTCGGTGAAAGAAACAAAATATTCACAAACTATTTATCCTCGATATTTCATCCATGATATTTTTTTAGGCAGCCTTATGAGCCAAAAAAAATAATAATAAAATATGGACCAGTATTTAGCTATAATCTTCAATATCGAAGTTTATCTTTATTTTAGGATTTATTTAAATTGAATGCTACGGTACGGAACCCTCAAAAACATTTACAATAAGCTATTGTGGGAAGTTTCTTTGGCTCGTCGACAATGTGGATGAGATAGATGGATGGACAACAATATAGATACTTATTATTTTACCTACTCGTATAACGCGATACGCAATGAAAACGAGTGAACAAGAACCAAAAACATTTTTAACCAAATCAAATAGCCTAACATCAATTGTTGTGAGTTGGTCTGATGCACAATAGATAGTCACGCTATTGTACTTCTTTTAACGGCTATCAGACCACAAGGTATACTAGTGAACTAGAAACAATACAATGCATAAATTCGTTACGCAGGAGCTGCATACACTTAACTAATTCACAAGACGCAGCAATTTGTTGAGATATTCTAAAAATTAATATTATATATTATTATTAACGAACGGTTATTTTACGTACTTCAAATAGAAAAATAGCCCTATGCTAATGGATCTCATATTAATGGATCTTGGTTCAACAACAAGTGCAGCGGAATGTTCTTTCGGGCCCTATCGCGCTTTCTATGATTATTTATCTTAAAATTTGTTATCATTGATTGATAAAATCAGTGCTATCAAACTAATGATCACACTTCCCAATAAGTTCTTCGTTTAGCAAACTATTCTGCATTGAGTCCTATGGTCAGTAAAAGTGTGTTGCGTGAATCTTCATCAAACTTTCCTACTGAAGAACTAATAGTTTTGGAAAGTAAGCGAAGCAATCTTTAAAAATATTTCCGTTGAACTGAAACTTGTAGCGGCGTCTTCAAACTTAGATTTCTTTTATGTGAAACTTGTATGTATTACAAATTTTGCAAAATGTCATCATTGATTTTATTTTCAGAAACCAAAAGTCATTTCCATTAAAAAGAAAATTCGCTGATATATTATAAAAAAGTTTTTTAAATTTTTACAATGAGGACTTCTATCAGCCATCAGTAATGAGCTCTGGATTTCCATTCAATAATTTGTGTTTACTTGATGTAATTTTTGATATTTATATTTGTTTATTATTTTTGAAATAAATGATAGATATGATTCAAAGGATAACTGATTTAAACTAACCTATCATATAAAGGTTGTTTCCCCATTAGAAATTTTGACGTAAGATCTAACCCTATTTGGGCCGAAGATAGGGATGTCACGAAAAGCCCTGCCTGGCCCATGTTGACAATCCCATTTGTGTTCCAAAGGGGAAATCTTCCATCAACCATCAGCTCTGGATTTCCATTCAATAAATTTTTTTTCACGAAATTTGGTGTAAACACGTTTTTATTTTCCAACACGGTAATTTTTTTGATTAAAAATATTTATTCTTTCACCTTTTTTTTAATAATTATCGAAATAGCATCCTAATTTTCAATCGAAAAATTTTGTATATGAAAAAGTATATGAAAAAAGTGTAAATGCAAAAGTAGTTAATTACCTACTTTAACTTTTAACTTTTTTCCATAGGTAGTTTTGCCGGAAATTCCACGTCCCGAACTCAGATCACCTGTAAATTATTTCTCCTTTCATTTTTGTTATATTCTCTTCCGTTTTCAATGGGTTTCATCTTACTATAATTTTTTTTTTTTACTTTGTACCATTTTTAAAGGCTTCTACCCTGGTCTATTTAGTATTCTTCTGTTTTAAATAAATATGTAGAGTGTTTAAATAATATATATTCCCCCTGATATCAAAAGTATCATTTTTAATTGTTTAAAGATCAATTGTTATAAATAATATTCGTTACCAATGCTTAGAATTTTCTCAAAGTAATTTAACAAGCAATTAATAATACAAGAAGTTGTTATTTTAATTCATTCCATTGCATTGTTTACCATAAAGTTTACATGAACGAATTATTTTCATTTCCCATTACTATCAGATGGATAAAATCAAAAATATTTTTATTTTATTTTTTAATTTTAAACAATACAAATTTATTTTAAGTGTTTATGTTTTTAAACAAAGAAAATTATTTATCGAATTTTAAGAATGAATTTTTTTCTCTAGAAATAAAATCATTAACATATGTGTTTTTTCATTTGAGACATGTGAATGCATCAATCTTCTTTAATTTGATTCTACTGTATAGAAATAGATTAGCATTTAAGCATTTAACCTCGAAACAGAAAATAATACAGTATAAATTTCAATTTGCGAGTTCGCTCAAAAGTCTCAAATAATTTTGTGCTTGTGGAACAATATACCATTGATCAAAAAGAAAAATAGGTTGTTATTAAATATCTTCTTATGTTGTTTTTGCTCAAACTATTATGGTTGCATAAATATTCTATTGAGAAAAAGCGTAAAAAGTAAGTAAGTTGTTCCTTCTTCCGTTTAGAAGACTTAATAGGAAAAACGAGCAATTTTTTCTGGCTTTATTCTTGTGAGAAATTTACGCTCCTTGAGTGCATTCCTCCTCATAAGACGGAAAACGGATTAAACGGATTAATATGCCTCAGAAGTTTTTGAAAAAATCAGAGAGTGTAGAAATAACGAAGTACAGGGCAAAATGTTTCGAATACACGCTGCTTTTATTAGGTCATAATTTTTAACCAATATTCTATAATAATAAGCAAGACAAAGCGGCTATTAGCCTTATCGAATTTGAGCTATTGGTTTTTTTTTGCCAGTCATTATCATACATTAATTAAACTGGCAGTGTAATGGCACAAATTATTTCATGAATAAATTGAATTTTATAATCTTATTTTGTTTAATTTTTCATTTTCCACCACCAAAATGGGATGCACAAAATTCAATAAATAACATTTAAAATTGTAATGGGTCTGTCATCAATAAATCATGGACGCTCCTTATTGCTGTTTTGAATTATATATTAACGGTTTTATATTAATTAGATATTATGATCCATTTAAATATGAATATACCGTATATTGTAAATTTTGTGTTTTTTTTTTAATTTTTTTTTTCGGACATTTAAAAATACCTACATATTTTGTTCATTTAGAAATTTGTTCAAATATCATTTAAAATAAGTTTATATCTTTAATATTGTGTGTTTCAGGAGTCATAAAATTATATTATTTATTATTTAAAATTAGAGCCTATCTATACTTTTCCCGTTTATCATATTTCTTGGGTGTCCAATTACTGTGTATGCTGGGTAATTTAAATTTACAATTCCGAAGTGATTTTAGTTCTTAATAAATATGATTTAATGTTCTTGTAGTCTAATAATCGAGTGCTTAAAATAGTGTTTTCCTCCAACTCGTTAAAAACAACTCGGATTTCAATTTTTTTTTAAATTCTGTTTTGGATCTTGCTAGAACCCAAATCTTTCTTGTGATAAAATTTGCCCTAAATTTGAAAGAAATCGTGCGTGTAAATAATCATGGGTATTGGAGAATTTATCAAAAAAATATGTCAATTAAAAATTAATTAATTAAAACATACTCTTCTATACACATAAAATACTTTGTGTTGAATGAAAAGGATCAAGGAACAGCTTAAACCGTTGGTCGTAGAGACCTGAAACTTGGAGAGTGTGTTCTTTGTATGACGAAGGCATCCGATAAGTAAGGGGCAATTTTTACAAGTTCTCACTTGAAGTATGTTACAAATCATTTCAGTTAGCATAAATTTGAAAAAACTTAAATTTATTTATCTCTTCTCATTAGCAGTATGCCGAACTGTCAATTATATACTATAAGTGTGCGATTCGCATCGTTAATGTATCACGGAGTGTACCCTGCATCCGTTAAGGGCAGTCAAAAAGGTGGGCAAAGTTTGTATGGAACAACACTTATAGTATAAAAAACCAAAACTAGGAATGCGACTCATTCTTTCTACCAAAGAATATTTTAAAGAGCTGATTTAAAAAAAGCAACAAAACGAAATTGACAAGCAACCTAATTATTATTAAATTTGACATGAGTTCTACAGTAGCGAAGCGGCAGAACTGCTTTGTGTAACCGATAAGTTTCGAACGAAATTCAATCCATTTGCTATTGAATTCAGTTAAGTATCCGAAACCATTAATAACTTCATTCATGCTTTCGTAAGAATTTATTTCTGTTAGCGTTAAAACGTTTACTGTAAACATGATATATCTTAGTAAACATTTTTACAACAGATCAAATACGTATTAATAACACATTATTTTGTTCTGAACCATTCTGTATCATAAACTATTTACATTTTTTCTTTGTTTTTTATATATTCAGATTGCGTGTTTGCTATTTGGGGATATTCCTTCATTCAGACAATAGCGTATACGGTTTACAGTGAATATAAATATTTTCACAAATAATTTCATATTGAATACAATTGCTAAGTGGTCTCATAGGTGTTGAATTTCCTAAAGTGTTTTTGACGTCTATTCAGCAATAGATTGTGTTTAATATATAGTGGTCACATTAACGTCTAATAAATAACGCACGTTTAAACTTCATATGATTATAATGATCCATGCAATACTAACATTAAAAGTTACGAACGTTGGATTGAAAGCTCGTTTTGTATCTTGTCAGTTTATATTCTCACTTGATATGCTTGCTTGAAACTTGCGCGCGTGACAAGAGTTTCCGCGCTTTATTCCAGGATTTGTACTAAACTGTGAACTAAGAGTTTTGTAGCTTTCAACAATGTTTTAAAGACAGCCGAAGGAAATTTACTTATATGTGTTTGATCGGGGGAAATGATCACGAAATTTCGGGTACACGCATCTCAATATTTTGGACAAATTTTAAGTAGTGTCTCCAAAACAAGCCAATCCAATCGTTAAAGAAAAATTATTTTTTCTGTTATGAATATGAAACTGTTTGAGGATGACTGTAATATGTAAGTTCCAAGTCTACGTGTTCCTAAGTACTTATATATTACGTGTGTGTGTAGTTTACTATAGGTTTATAGCATGCAATTGTTCGTGATGGTATAATACCTACCAACATACAATTCTATTGAAATTCTCAATACATTTTTGCTTCGGGAAAATTCATAACATTATAAATATTATGATTTTTAAAAATATGTTTATTTTTCATTTTATGTGTATATTATAGACCAGACGATAGTGACTATACAGCTTGTATGATTTTGTTTTTGCAATCGATATAAAATCATAAGAGAGATTTTTAAAACAAGTTTTTATTTAATGAATCTCAAAAGAAATAAACTTAAAATTATATCGAACCCATCAATTAATTTCATTAGACAATTTACCATTACCATTTTTCCGCAATTTCAAATCATATAGTGATGAGATGTTAAGGTAGATTTTATGTTTTAAAATATCAAATATCTAATTATGGTGTTTTAATTAAAACGGTGGGTGGATATTTGTACAATTCGATCTTTTGCAAGCAATACCATCGTCGTATTGATTCTTACAAAAATAGAAGCATCTATGCTTGATGGTTATTAACCTAGTCGGTTCATATGAATATTATCAAAGAGAAATCTAAGATTTTCGATATTTTATAATCAAAATACGTATTTATAAAATATAACAAACTTTGATCTAGGGAAATGAAGCAAAAAATCGAAATACCCACGGCGAATCAAATCTATCAATCCTTATCAATCAATTTTATTCCAAGAGCTAAATATTTTGTATCGAGACGAAAAATCCTGTTTTTTTTTTTTTTTTGTAAAATCGTATTTAGTGCTGGAAAATATCTTGGCGAATTTCTATCTAGCTTATTTTCCAAGTTATTCACAAAAAAAACCTATTTCTAATAAAAGCAATTAACGTCACATCTAAGGGGACTGACTGGCAGTTAGACACAATTTTCTCAAATTAACTGGACCTGATAAGCATGTGCATGTCAGATCGTACGTTAGTTAGTTTATTTTGAAAAATGTACATTTCCACCCGGACTATTACATGGAAGCCTCCCATATGAAAGAGCTCATTTGTTTAATATTCTATTTAATTTATTTTGTAAATACTGAGTTTTTTTCTTAGAATGGTGATTACTTTTTATAGGTTTTGCTAATAACTCATTTGAATCTTAACAAAGTATGAACATTGTAGTTGATTGAAGTGACGCAGTAATATTTTACCATATGGTGCTGACGTTTGTAAATGTTATCAACACAAGCCTTTGCTTTCAATCTCACCGGATAAATATTTTATATGCGCCGAAATAGCTTTTAAGAAATGTTGCTATGCTGAATTACCGGCTCCGTAGCCAATATGAATAAAAGACACGCATTTGACTACTAAAACTTGAGTTTACGGGTTCGAATCCAGGTTGCGGCATTTCATGAATTATAATAATTTAAAAAAAAAAGAGGCGGTTGGTTGATTATACTGTCATCGCTTGGATAAGAACGAAGTTAACGGCTCCACCAATTTGAGAAAAAAAAAGCGAAAAACTCTTTTTCATTATTTTAATCGGGTGCCATTTTGCAATTTCCGAAAATCAAGGCAGGGTTTTTTTATTCCATGCTTTGTAGTAAGTATATAAAGTAAAAATTTTGAATGTCGTTCATATTGTTACTTACTGTTTACTTACGAAGAATGTTTATTAATTATAGTATTAGTCACATACTTTATTACGATTAATATTATAAAAGCGATTTTTTGGTGTGAATATAAAAAAATAAACATAATTTTATTAATTCAGTATTATTTTTGAAAGTACTTGACCTTATTTTAAATACATAAATGTTTTTTTTATTTTTCGTGTAAATTGACTTGTTATTATAGAACCGTAATCATAGTCATTGTTAGATTTTATTTGACTTGTTTTGTTATACCTTATTATGTTAATACGTTAAGAGCGATTATCCACAGCTGTTATTGACATAAAGGAACGTGCTTCTAACAAACGGTTGGCTTAAACTACATGTAATATGCATTTTATAAATTTCACGCCGAAATAACTCAAAAAATACTTATCCAAATGTTTTGAAATTGGGTATGCATAATCTTGAAATAAAAAGTGCCTGTCAAAAATTTTTCCTTAAAAAAAATATTTAAAATTGTTTTTTGGAGAATAACTCTTCGTTTAGCCCACCGTTTTTTGATTGGCTTCTCAATTATTTATGTGTTATTTAGTTACTATGACTAAACTTATATAATCTTAATATTTTACATGCAAACAAGATACTCTAAGCTTATAGCCTTTATCTAACTACTATGAATACTCCCTCTGCCATTATTAGATTAACATACATTCACACATGTTTTGCGATAGATTTATTAGAGGTGACGTCATGTAAATATATCTTTAATTTAGAAAGGACTTAGTTCAATGTTCTATGAAGGACAACTTTGTAGGATAGTAATAACATAAATACAAAAAAAAAAACATAAGAAACAAAACAGATTGCAAAATGTCAGATAAAAAAAAATTGCGCAGTCAATGTACAGCGTGTTACACACAAAAATATCATATTTTAGTGAAATTTGAAATTTAAATTCAGTAGGTATTTTCCACTTTTTTGTTATACAGATTGTTTTTCGTATCTTAGATTCAGTATGGAGCACACCCCGATAGTTTCCGGACCAAAGTTTAACATTTTTACGTCACATATTGATAAAGCCTGTGCTTGGAAAATATAAAATCATGGATGCCATCCACAAATGCACACAAGCATATTTTGATGACGCCATAAGTGGATGCCCACCCATGTTATACTTTCGAATGACAGATAATATTGTTTATAAAAATATCATGGAAACACTGAAATTATTTTAACATTATTACGTCATTGCGCGTTTTAGTTTTTTTTTAAATTTTATCACTATTAATGTGTTCATAATTAATTTTAAAATAATGTTTTCGCACACTCATATTGTTTATTATAAAGTTTTAAAATTTATGAAGTTTCATTGAATTTCTGTTTGATAAGAATTTAAATTCTGTCTAATATTTGATAGGCTATGGGATATTGCCTATTATTGAGTTCTAACCAAAATTTGAGATAAAATTCTTATGTAATAATTAATTATTTAATACTTTTATAGAGCTCTAACTAGATTAAGATAGATTACAAAATAATAATAACATTTTTAAATCATTTATATCGTAAACTGTATCCATCTTAATCCTACACGTTTAATCTCAAATTATATTTAAATGTATATTCTCATATTTAAAATTACATAAAACAAACTAAAAACGACAGATCTAATGGCTGCTTACAACTCTTTGTATAGACAGTTTATTTTACCTATCCGATTTCTTACAACTCTTTAAGACATGTCGTCTAAACTTGATATCTATTGCGCATGATTACTTTTACCGACCAGCAACCAGCTGACAATGCAGATATGCCTTTAGACAGTTTTACAAAGTCGGCAGTCGCTGGCTGGCTAGACGTACGCATGCGCATTGCAAATCATTTTTGACATTTAAACCCATATATGTCAAAAATAGATTTAAAAACCGTCTATGTAGAACAGCAAATTGAACACTAGTGTGACCACACACTAAATTACAATTTATCCTCTTCACTTTGATATCTACCGGATCAAAAGCTCACTTTACAATTTCATACACATTTACTTTTTGTTTGCAGAAAGTCAGGTCCAATCTCATTTTGTACATAATTTTCTGAATCGTGTTGTAATATAAATAATATGAATTTATAATAAATACAAAATGATATTTTATGCCGATTGTTAATCACATGAAAACAACTGATGATGTGTCATATCAAAGTTAAAAAAAAAAAAAAAATTATAAAAATATTATTTGACACTTATATTGTGGGTGTTTAAAGACATGATAAAAAAAATTTAATATAAATGCCACAACACTTCTGTGTGCAAACTAAAAGTCTATTTCTGTGCTAGTTTAATTTTTTTTGTTTTTCTTTTTTAAAGTAATAGAATAGGGAAGATGCAATAGAAAAAATTTGATATTTTACTCATCAAAATGTTTGGCTCAATAGCAAACAACATTCGAGAATTAAATTCAAATTAATTCAAAAACGAATAAGTTAAGCTCTTTTTTTCCATCTCTTTCTGGTCAAAAAAACTTCATAGGTGCGATTCTATGATAAGCGGTTATTTTCTATAGAAAAATCGCACAACAAAATTTTTGAATATGAATATTATAACATTTTTATTCACAATCAACTCATTTGTGCATAATAACATTATTTATCTTAAATTTTGATGGAAAGTGTATATAAGTGCAATGGGCATCGATAGAGGATCTCTTATCGTAGTTACTACCCTTACATAAAATCACTATAGCGCTGAATATGTATTGCGTCATTTGTGCAAATCTCTTTCTTTGTTTAATTAAAAATTTTTCAACGTCCATATTTGTCTATATTTTCAGATTTTTAAAAATTCCTTCAAATTCATGTTCGTGAAAAGAAGACGAACAATTGAAATGATTTATGCATCTTATAGGTATAATGCTGCAATGTGGTACCAAGTAGCGGAATGAATAAAAATACTAAAATTATTCTGACGGTTTTCTTCCATTCGGGAATATTTTGGCAAAGGCTAATATTTACCTCTGTTTTGATCCTTTTTAAAACTAGCATAAAACTTGAATCTTTCAGTCTTACTTAAAATTAACAAATGGTTTTTGGGTTTTTTTATATAATAATTTATTCATTTTATAATCAATGTCTTACTTTAATAAAAAATTTAAGTATGGAAAACAACCAAATTTAGAAAATTATGAAAGATTCAAATGTCGCAATGTAGTTGGGTGTTTTATTGTGTTTTTATTATTATATATAAATTTGCTGTACTAAAGTTATTCCCACCTTGTATCAGAATATTTTCATTGCAAACAAAATCGTAGGACTTTTATGGAAATTATGTCGTTAGCAAATTTCTGTTTTCGTATCATGTGACCTAACCAAATGGCACCACAGTCCCGAGTATGCATTAGTTTCTTCCACAATTGACCTTCTATAGCTGTCTCTTTTCGTCTTGGAACGAAATCTTTTGATTTTTTTAATTCAAAAATTATCCGTGACATTTTCCTTCCATCTCATTTTAGACCTACCTCATCTCCTTGTGTTGTAAACTTTAGCACTAAGTACTTTTTTTAAGCATTCGGGAGCCGTCCATTCATTGTATGTGGCCAAACCATTGCATTCTGCGTGCTTTGATGAAACGGACAATTGATTTTGTAAAACGTTATTTTACGTCCTTTCAAATCTTCTCAATCTATCCTTATAATCCTCGGTCAGCGTCCATGTTTCTCCGTCATATTCCACTACTGGGCGAATGAGTGATATATAAATTTGCATTTTTACTTTGTGATATAATTGTTTGTTTTTAAGGAGATTTATATTTGCATAGTAAGCCCTGAATCTAGCCTGTATTCGTTCTTTGATGGACGTAAAATGTATATTTTCGTACGATGTGATGTATCAAAAATCTTTCTTGCTTCGAGTGCCTAATAGAACGGCCTATTTATTTCAATTTCCTTTGAGGGAAAAATAGTTATACTAAAACCATAGTTAACTAAAAACATCTTACACAAACTTAAACAACTTTTGTCAACTTTCAAAATATTGCCATTCGAATTGTATGGCATTCAACCTCAGGATAAATAAATATAATATTCTGTCTTATGTAATACTGGTGTTAACAGTAATGAGAAATTAATATTTGAAATTATAAATATTCATTAAAATATGTAACAGTAATAATTTATTTTAAATTCCATTTCTAATTTAATGTTTTTTGTTCAAGGAAAAATTTAAGCAAATGACTTCATTCTATTTAAATTTCACCGATTTTTTGTTAAATTATTTACAAAAGCGTCTTGAATAATTTTAAAAAATTTATCAAATATCATAAATTGATTATATACGATTAATTTCATGTATAACCGAAAAATGCCCAATGTAAGACGTATAGAAATTGCCTCAGAGCTAAAAGCAAACTTTCTAAAACGCTGGCTGCAAAATTTGATTTTGTTGCAAGCTTCGACAGTGCTCAATCAATTTGAGACAATAATATCCACGGCACATTCAACTGATTCTCTACACAACCATGTATTTATGATGTTAAGGCTTTATTTACTGGTAGTAATATCAGCAAAGTAAGACTAACACCAAGAACGGAGCAGTCTTGGTCTTGCTCAAATTCATCGAATCTTGGTCTTCCATAGTTTATGGTCTGATACTTACGTTGTTTTTTTATTAATCTTTCTATGCATTGGTTATTAAAGGTATAAATTATAAATAACTCACAATTAATAATGAATTCTTAAAACACTTTATTTCATTGCAATCATAATAAGTAGCATGACTGCAACTCTACAGAATGGTAAATTTGTATAAAGTGCTTACTTTATAGCTCCAACGACCTGATTAAAGAGACAGCTAATGCGGTTTACTATGTGCTACTGACACTTGTGCGTTGGATGTTGCATTCGTGAACTTCTCTCGTTCCGCCTATTCGCTTGTTATGGTTTTGGATTGAGCGGTATATTTATAGTTGTTTGTTTTTGTATAATTCGAATTAAGCTAATAATACTCTCATACAAAATATCCTGTGTGTATTTTACTATAACTCATAGAAGACATCAGTTCGACATAAACCGTTTTTTTTAGTTTAATTTTTTTAATATTTAGTATTTAAATCTAACAAGCAAACTAAAAATTTCAAATACAAAAATCGTTTTGTTCCACGACAAGAACATTTTAAAGTTGCTACATACATTTGACTCATGTATTTATCAGAAGCTGTTATTGTTAGCTTAGTCTTGCATACTCGGCCTTGGTTTTGGGATCGGTTTTGCTTATTCGGTCTTGGCCTTGCTGGTGTATAGATAATCTTGTTTTTTGCAAGATCAAGACCAATACCGCAAAAGCAAGACCATTTATACTCATCACTATGTAGTATATATTTTACAATAATTTGTAGTCGCTATAACGATCGTATACTTGGTGGCTACAACAAAAATCCTATATCTGTTGTTTTCTGGATTTAATTTTCTTTATTTAAGTTAAGCGTCGCAACCAAAAAAACCGCACCGATCAGAATTTTCATGTTTTTTTAAAACTACAACAAACATGATTTTTATGGTATTTTTTAGGTATGTATTTATCAGATTCAATTTTGGTAAACTAAATGAAGCTTTAATTCCAAATTGCATAAATTTAATATACACTATGAAATCGAAAATTTTGTATTTTTCAATAATCATGAAATATGTAGGTTGATACATTTTTTTGGATTTAATTAAACATCATGAGAATCGTCGAATTTTGTAATTTTAAATAATATAAAATATTCTGGTTGTCACATATTTTTTGTTGCCGAATATGCAACATCTATGGTTTAATTATTTTCATCCTTTATTTTACTCCACAATGTTAAGAATTTCGAAAAATCTTTTCATAGTACACACCTATACTTATATAATCTAAAAACGCAACGACCTGAATCTTCCACGCTTTCCTACCATAGGAAAGCGTAAAATTCTGTATTTCATAATATTTTCGGTTTAAAATGAATGCTTTAGATTGATAAACAAAATGCAAAGGGTAGTTGACTGATATTGAATGTGCTATATTTCACATCAAAATGTGCAACTAGGCTAGAATATTCATCTCATTCTAGAAAACGATATTTAACATAGTATTTATATAGAGATGTTTTAAATAACGTTATAATCATATATTTTCTTCCTTGTTTATTTAGGAATTTTGAACGTCCATATCTTGCTTATTTTAAATAACTTCTCATCCATGCCCGGGAAGTAAAAACACTTCAATTGAAGTTATTAAATAATTTAGTCCAGTAGCCTCTTTTTAAATACGTATAAAAATAATAAATCAAACAGGTGTCGCATTTTTTGATTTATTGAGTATACATTACAATCGGATACAATATACAAAATCAGTCTTACCATGTAGAGAAATTGTGATTTTTGTGAGTGTAGATATAGATACTGAAAGACTTCAAATCAGTCACCATACATCAATATGTATTCCAAAAACATATTTTCGCAAGTCATCATACTTACTTATCAACCTATTGTTATTCAAAAATTCGGTAATGATAATGAATAAGCAAGGAAAACCTTGGAAATGGAATTTTAATTGTGGGAAAATTACATAATAATTTTGCATAAATTTCAAGGAGATCTTTTACAGATTTTAACATACCTGTATGTTATTTGCATTGTTTTATTGATGGTAAGATTATTAGGAAAATTAATTCGTTTTTCAGAATCTTATACATTTTGGTTATACCTACTTATTTACTGTGAATTTGTTATATGTCACAATTTTTCAGCTATAGTAAAAAAAAAGAAACTCTTTCGCAGTTTTTCGACCTTATGTTCACTTAACGATAGTCATTTTCTTGATAATTTTATCGTAAATTTAACATTTACGGCATTATTTGAGAACAAATGTTTTTTATTTTCTATTTTCATATTTCAATTAAATTTTAATTTTCTTTTTTGAAGAATTATGCTTTTTAATAATTTTACTTCTAAATAATTTTACTTAAGATTTTTTACGTTTGAATATTTTAACTTCAAAAATTAGAAGTCAAAGTAAATTTCTGGTACTGTCAATGTAATTCTCATTCTTTGTTTCAATATACTCTTAAAATCAACAACAATTTTTGTTTGATATTTTGCCACAATTTCAAGCTCAAATGAGACTTATGGAATATTATTATACGTAATACATACTATTATATAACAAACTTGCCATAACTATATACGTATTTAGTGTATTGTTTATACGTATTTAGTGTATTTAATTATTAATTGTTTATGTTATGATTGAGTGTCAATAGTTGTGGTATTTTTAATCATTAGCATTTATAAAATACCCAAAATATCCACTGTTAAACTAATAATTATGTATTAAAATTATTTATGTGTTTATTTGCTAAATTTGAGTTAAAATTGTGACGAATCCAGTTATTTTACGAAAATAAAAATTGTTTGGTCCTTATGGTTTAAAAGTAATGGATCTCCTTGGTTTATAATTTTCTCATTAAGATGTGTTCACGTATACTTTGTAACCTGTTCTGAGGGAAAAGAGTACCTACATTAACAGATCTATTTGATACAATTGGCTGATTTTTGCTTAATCACGAATTTAAACTCACCTTTTATGCCCAGAATGCGTCACCATAATTTCAGCTCCCTATGTTTTTAGTTTTTTGAGTTTTCTTGATGACGGATGGACGAACAAACGGAAATGTAGATACTAATAAGGTGGATTTTATGCACAATGTTGTTTATACAACGCATATTGATTTGCTAGGGCTCTACAGTTTTTAGAGTAAAATTAATAATCTGACTTATATACTTGTAATAATGATGGATAACAATATTCTTTTATTGATATACTTACTCAAGTCATGTAATGATTTTCAAAGTCAATTATTACCGTATTGGCATATTGCGTTAATTTCATGGATGTTCATAAAAATTCATTGATTAAAACACAAATGATTTATTTCTCCGTATTGTATTGTTAAGTCAAGGTTAGAAAACGTCAAAAAAAAAAAACAAACAATACAAAAAATAAATATTAATAAAAATTACAGGTATGGTGATTAATATTTTATTCACACCTGATTAGACATGGTTCTTGTATAATTATTTGATTATATTCGCTTACATTATGATGGTTTTATATTGTAGAAACAGACGATTATTATTATTACTATTATTATGGGACACGTTTATAAAAGATTCCCTCTCATATCCGTTTAATCGTGTATTGTTTTTACATTCAAAATATTTTCATTTATCTGTTTCAATACCACATGCTTCTTCTTCATTTCCGATTATTATAAATGAAGAAGGTTTATGTAAGGAAGAAGAGAGCTTACCCAAAAAATTTTAACATTTTCTTAAAATAGGTAATGTAAATTATGTTCGACCTTAATTGCATAGACCAGCATAGGTAGAAACCTTTAAAAATGATAAAAAGTGAAAAAAAATTATAGTAAGACCAAACCCATTTGAAACGGAAGAGAAATGAAAGGAAAAGTAATTTACGGGCGATCTGAGGTTGGGAAGTGGAACGGGGTGAGTTTTTAAAGGTTAAACACTGTTTATCTCGATTTCCGGCAAAATTACAAGTCCTATGGAAAAAAGTTAAATAGCAAAATTTTTTTTGGTTTCAAAAATTATGGTCCCTGGACTAGTAGTGGTAGATTAAATCATAAACTGCATAAATAAAGTGAATTGGAATTCCATACCGGTACCAAAAGCTTTAAATGCATGTTGTTTAGAAACATCGGTTGTGGTATGCTTTTAGATAGGCAGATCGGTTTACCGTAGTGATGAAAATCATGAAACTATGTTAGCAAATTATTCGGCGAAGAGACCATCGTAATCTGATCGGTTAAAGAAATATGGACAATATTGTATTATTGTAGATAGGATTATTGTAGAAGAAAGGCATTTCATAAAACTTAGTCCCTAGATTGTTACAAAATCCAGCAGCCTAATTTAAAGACGTTAAATGACATTTGAATGATTCTACAATGAAAACAAATGATATATAAGCACAGCGGTATATTAAACAAATTTTTATTTATAGTTCTTGACTCATCCATCCTCGACTTTGAAGGCTAAATCTTATGATTACTTTCTTCTTGTAAAAATTTTTCTACTTATTCCAGAACTATGTTTCTCCAAATCGGAGACATATCTGTCAACCCCTCTTAGTTACGAAATCAATCTGCCTTTTAATTCTGGCATGTTACTAAGCATACTAGAAGTTTTCGATTATTATATAGTTTTTCAATACATCTATTGTTTGCAATTATATTATTTCTGTTTTAGAACAATCAGCTAATTCTTTAAGTAATTAATCTGCTCATACCTACCTTTTGTAAATAATTTTTATGACTAAAGTTGAATCGTTTTCGTTAGTCCACTCATCGTACATTCACTACATTCACGTTATCACATTAAGGCTTGTTTTATCGATTGTATTTATTTGGTTAATACATATTTTAAACATATAAGATGTACTGTGCCGTATTGCATATTATAAATAATAGTGAACTATTATTATACATGAATATAATATCCTTCAACCAACCAATAAAATCATATAGTACAAATGTTCACATGGACCTTTTTTTTACAAACAATGCACTATCGAAAATGATTCTACTATAAACATATTTTTTGTTAATCAATTTACAATCAGTCTGCAACATACTGATCTAAGAGAATATCTGCCATTATTATCTCTTAAGTTTTTATGTAATTATTTTGCATAATTTCAATATTTAATGCTGTTTATTCTTATATAGACTTCTATAAAACGTATTTCTCAAATTTTAAGTAAAAAAAGGCTGTATTCAGGTTTATTTTTTTATGTTCGATTTATATATTCTGATAATTTAGAATTATAGAGGCTATCACCTGTTATTATTAATAAAAAAAGGTTACGAGATGCTCTAAATTGATTTTTGTATATGATAACAAAACTATTTTTAAAACATGTGACGTGTACATATTTAAATGATGACTGTAAGGCTTCTCATTTAAAAAATAAATGAAAAAACTTTCTATCTTAGATAATAACGATAAAATATGTTCTTAATGATCGATGATTATAATTATCGATAAACAGAATGCATTTGATAAATAAACTTTCATATTTAGACAGAAGTAATAATTACACACATGATCGGTAATACTGTGGAGATCCAAAATTGGCAGAATATAGATTTTCTTTCTTTCAACTGAAGGTATAGAAGGAGTAAATTTCTCAGCCTTTAAATAATTAATGATCTATATAATAAATGATTTAGCATTCATTTTAAAACCACGAAAATGAAATAAATAACATAAATTTATACTTGAAAATCACTTCAACGGTGCCGTTCGCGGAGTCATTTCAATATATATTTATCTTATTTGGGCTTCGATCTGAATTTCCAGAGAATCTCTAGACTATATCTAAAATGTTTCAAACAACAATCATAACTAACTTTAATTCTAGGGCTTGTGATTTTAAAGGTATATTTTTATGGGTCCTTTGGATCTATGATTCATAGTTCGATTTCATTCAATAATTCGAAGTAACCTTCATGTAATAACCGTCTATCGTTGTTTTAATTTTGGAGAGTAAATGAAAAAGGAGTAATAAAGAACACTTCTAAGAAAATTTGGTTTCTGTCATCCACATTTCTTAGCATACAAACATAGGATAATAGGACCTATTGGCTGCGGCTTTGGGGTGGTATATTTCAGAGAATATTATATATACTCGGGATAATAATGCGAAGGGAGAGATAATGAACACCATTAAATATAACGACGTTATAGATGATTTGGCCAATAAAGAATCGCGTATAAATCTTACATCCACAAGGTTCTATTTATTTCTTCTTCTACTTTATTATCCTTCTATACTAATTCATTTATAGAAATCACCTTTCAAAACCTCTTCTTTACCATGTCAAATTTTCCATGACCAGATAAATGGATACACGGAAGGTTGACGGCGGCACAGCCAGAGTGGCCTATATTAAAAAAAAAAAGTGTAAGTCCGGCACCTGCATAAGACTAAATTTTATAATAACCCCCATATAGATGTTACAGGATATAAAAACTAAAATTAAAGAACTGAATGCCCGTTAGTTATAATAAAATTTATAGTGGAAAAAACCAGTTATCAATAAGCATACATCTCTTCTATAGTTAGGGTGAGTATCATCAGCTGACACGTGTAACACCTGCTATCCCGAAAACCACCTGATAGTTTATTTATTTTTTTTTAATTCACTGAATTGAATTTTTTATATAGTTTTTTTTTTAGGTAGTACCTGCTACGTAAAATATTTAACATACCAATGTGTCTGATAACAGTATATTTAGTACATTTAAAAAAATAGGTCGTAGCTATATTCCGCGAGTTATAAAGTATTTTTTTTTCACAATTTTGTAAACTTATTTCTCTAACCTACTGGTAATTTAATAAAATTACATGAACTTCAGATATTTGAAAATGTTTCAAATTATCCAAAAGTCTAAACAAAGTGTTTATAATAATAACACTCGACGTTATAATTATGATTAGTATTAATTAGCTAACTGTAATCACGCTCTTTGCTAAAATATTGCTTAGAGTGAGATATTTTCCTCGTCAAATATATTTTTGATATCTCTTTAGAGACTGTAATAAGCCGGGAGTGTAACAATTAAGATTAGCCATTCCATTATTAAATTGGTCAATCCAATCCACGAGGAAAAGGTGCCAACCAGGATATACTTTAACTATCAAAAGTGACTAACGGTTATTTATTTATTTTTTTTTTTATTTAGTTAATAACATTTAATGTCTATGTTGGATAACCAAATATATCGATGGGTAATCAGTAAAAAAGTATAAATTGCATAATAAGAGACATAGCCGTAGTTCCTGCAACCGCAAGTTAATGCATATATTTTCTATGGATTCAGAATAGTTCCCTCAAATTGAGAATCCGAAACTATAGATATTCTCTATAATATTGAATGAAAATATCATTAACGTAAAAATGTTCAGACGAATTATTAAAAACAGTGTATGCATTTCTATCTGACTACCCGAATTATAATAAGTTAAATAAAAGAGCTGTATATTGAAAGTTAATTCGATTAATTTATGAATTTATTTGATCCCATTTTTTGGAATTTTTTTGGATTCTATTAATTTTAATATGTAAACCAATTAAAAAATTATTGGCTGATTCAACTTTAAAATGGCAATGAAAATATCTATTTTAAAAATTCCCTACAGTGAACCATAAGTATTTACCATTAAACTATACTCAGTAATTTAACTAGCGTTGAATATGATGCTGAAACACTCTTTAATTCGAAAGAATTTTACACTCCTATTTTATGATTTAAAAAGAAAACAGTGTAAATTTGAATAAGTGGGCAATCACGTCCTCATGTTTAAGATTTTCCCGAAAACACTTTAAGCATATAATAAACTATACTCCAAGTTAAGTTTGTTGTCTGAAGAGCTTAGAAAATGTATTTTTTTAGTTGTTCACTGTGTACTGGGTGGTGAACACCTGACCGCTTTTAAAAATACTTCAAAGCGTCTTCCAATGAGTGTGTTTTTTAAAGTATATTTATACAGTTTCGGAAATAAAACTTGGGTCACTGTTAGATAGTTTATCCTACATGATTAAAAAATTGTTTTCGTAAAAAGTTAAAGTTTTAAGACTGTTCTAATATCTACGTGCCTCTTTTTGAACAAAATTGAGAGCTTGGTATAAAAAATTCATTACCATAATTTTCCATCTTGTCAATTTTTCTTTCACAATCCGTCTATTCTCCACAGGTATTTTTTGTAATTTTTTTTTCTTATTGGCTTACGTAGACACCATGAAGTTTAGGCAATCGCACTTGGTTTTCGAAACTTCGGAAATACCTGTATGTGATTATTATTGAGTTAAGTGAATATCTGCGGTACATTGGTAATGTTTTTTTACAATAAAAACTGTATTATAGATCAAATTTATGCAATTTACCTCATGTTAAAAAAAATAATAATTTCAGTAATGCTCTCTTATAGAGTAATCATTTTTTTAATGTAATAAATTTTATAAGCAATTAAAATGTGGTTTTAAAAATTTCATTTTACTTATTTTTTGGCTATTTATCAATTTTTTATCGATTTTTTAAAAAAAATATTATTATTTAATATTTATGTATTTACTATTAAAATTTTTAAAATATTTGTTAATTCATATAGGCCTTGTTCACCTTCAACAAGTTAATATAGTCAAGTAGCAAGTAAATTTAACTAAACACTTAGCACTTGACCTAAAATCGTTATTGTAATTTGATAATTAAATCAAGTGACAATTAATTTATTAAACGGATATTTCCAGATTTGTTTATTTTTATAACTTAAATTTTACTAAATGCTATTTAAAATTTTCCTGTCGTGATACCTGCTACTTGACTAAATCACTGGATAGACGGGAACGACGTTTTAGTTAAAGGCAGTTCAAAACAAAGTGGCACCAGTGCAGAAACACATTGTTTTTTGTACCGAGAGTCTATGTCATTTTGAAGTCTCATCATTATTAATGATAACAAGTAGTAATAAATCAGAGATCCATTGCAGTCTTATATACGATAATTGTATGGTATGAATATATCTCTCTAGTATATCCATAGCAATAAAATATATAACTTTATTGCCATACTCTTTTTATGTAACTGTTTTCGAAAATTTTTTTTTCTTCCTATAAATTCCCCTATTTATGAATTAATTAGTATTGTTTTTATTTTTACACATTCTAATTTTCTATTTCTGCACAAAATTGAAATGCAATGCCACTTATTTGTGCACGTAATCTACTATGATATCAATGACAAATTTACCTTGATAAATGTGTAACATTTTGTAATCGTTTTATTATAATATCAGTTTTTTTTTTGTTTTGTTTTTTATAATTATTAATGAGAACTCTGAACTCTTTTTATAATTATTAATGAGAACAACCGTGCAAACCGTCACCAAATTAGCAACGAGTAACATCTCCTCAGAGAATAATTACAACTAGCTAATTTATATTGATGATGACTACTTTGTAGTCGAAATACGTATGTATAAAATACAAAATAATTTGATCTAGGAAATTGGGGAAAAAATCGATTTTTATTATAATATCAGTGTTAAAACTCTATAAATTGAATTGGTGGATAAGTTTTACATTGTAAATAGTTTGTTTTCAATTAATTCGAGATTATAGTAAGAAAAAGTTTGTATTATATATTTTCGAGATTACTGGTAACTATAGGTTTATATTGATTTTTATGCAATAGAGCTCAGGGATTCAATGAAATGAAAATATTTTCAAATATTTGAGTATTTTTGATTTGAAATATCAAAAAAAATAGTCATTCAAATAAAAAATTTGGAATACTATAACATTTTTTCTATTCTTTGATTAATTTTAAACAAACATTCTAATAATTTTTTATGATAAAAATTGAAATAATATGCTCAAGAAGAAATTAAATTCTTTTTAACTTCCTGCTAAGAAAATTAAAATTTTTCGGAAATCGGGAAGTTATTGGTTTTACCCCGTTTTGCAAAAATCGTGTTTTGATCAAATCTTGACGTTTAAAGGTCCTAGAAAACTATTTTAAAGGTTTCTGTGAGGGTGTCACCCTGTCTGACACCTGTGTATGTAAGTATGTGACCCGCTTATAACTTTTAAACGACTTGACCGATTTGAACCAAACAAGTGGCGTTTCAAAAAGAATCACATTCCTGAAAATTTCGAAAACCGATTCGGACCAGTAGATTCCAAAAAATCTAAACAAAACTACGAAAAATTTTTTTAAAAAGTGTTTTTTTTTTAATAACTTTTAAACGTCTGTATCGATCAACTCCAAAAACTAATCAGATCTTAGCCTTGATAAACCACGTCGATCACCAACAATCCGGTTAAAATCGGTTGATTCGTTCGAGAGATATTGTAAACGAAAAATTTCATATAAAAGTGTTTTTTTTACATAACATCGATATTTCTGTTCAGATCGTTTTTGATGAAATAGAATAATTATTAAAACTCTAAAAATCGCGTCAATCGCCGCCAAGAACGTAAAAATCGGTTGATTGGTTCGAGAGATATCGTTAACGAAATATTCGGTAACAAGTGTTTTTTTAACATCAAAGCTGAAAAACCAAATTTTTAGTTCATGAACATTGTAATATCTTAAATTTTAAGTGCTTAGGTATGAAATTGGCGGGAAGTTGCGGAGTGGACTTAAGGGTCAACCGTTTTCCAAATTTTTTTAATTTTTTAAATTCCTTACATTGAAAACTTATGGCTCTATATGACTTGATTTCTATCTTGCTTATTTGATAAAACAAAAGTGAATTTTATTATTCAGTTAAAATAATTATTAAGTTATTTAGTTAAAATTATAGTTTTAATTAAATTTTTATCTAAATGAAAAAATTAAATATAGAAAACAACAAATACAACACAAATTGTGCATATATATATATATATATAGATATATATATATATATATATATATATATATATATATATATATATATATATATATATATATATATATATATATATATATATATATATATATATATATATATATATATATATATATATATATATATATATATACGAACGATTCAAGTGACATATTTGTTGAGACCTCTATAATAAAGACAATATCTAATGTTATATACATTGTATTTTTTTTTTATTTTTGCGCACAAATAACTCAACAAATAACTATTCTAATGTATATTCTTTGAACTTTGGTATACATAATCTTGACATTAAAAGAAGGTGTTTACTGAAGAGTTTTTCGTGAAAAAAACATTTCTAAATATAAAATAATATTTTTATTTTAGAATCCTTTTTTTCCGGAAAAACATGCCTTCCGTTTTCATGACAAGATTGCGCATACGAAATTGCTAAATATTTGGATAATTATTTTTTAAGTTATTTGTGAGCGAATAATTAATTAATACAATGTCTATTACAATAGTTATTGTCTTCATTATAGAGGCCTCTACCAAAAATATAACCCCACTTGAGTATATATTAAAATGCGCCATATGGTTTAAAACTTAATCCTGCGAAAAATTCAATTGGACAATACGTTTTTTACAAATGATAAATGAAAATACATTTTTATACACCTTAAAAATATGTGATTTGAATTAATAATGTTCTTTTATTTATTCATGAATTCAATACTTATTCAAGTTTGTTTTTGTAAGTAGTGCCAATACGATGCGCCTCCATGGAATTCATAAAAAAAGAATTAGAAATGCATAGGTAATCTTCACAATTGTGACAATGATATTTCTACAAAACATACATATTTTTTTATAAATAATGTTTTATTAGTAGAGAGGGGGAGTTAATATGGTAATTATTTATTCGTTATATGTTTTATTAACGACTTTGCGATGATTTCCATTCAAAATACATAATTTATGTACAGTGCAAAACATTCTTAAAGTCAACGATATATAAACGCGTTGATGTTATAAACGAGACTTTAGTACATATGTGGGGAATTCTTTCCAAAATTTTTGTTTCTTTGAATTGAGTGTTGAACCATTTATAAAGTTTTAACGAAGGTGAATATGGATGTTTCGGCTCAATATATTCTCAAATTTAGTCTTAAATATGGATTTTATTTTATAAAACATAAATCAAACAAAAATTGGTTAGCTTTGTAAAATATATAGTTTTTGTAATAAAAGTTTCCTTGTGGCGTCTCTTATCCTTATATGTTTTAAGCACGCTAGTTAGCCATGAGCATGGTTAAGTCAATTAAAAATGAGTCCCGAGTTCCAATAAGATCTTTGCAATGCGATCCATGCGATAGGGCTTTGCTTACTCAACTCAATAAAATGTGTACCTGGATCTTTTTATTAGGGAAGCTTAGATGTCCGGACTGACCTCACTTCTTCTCTATGTGCCATGGTCACGAAACGATGCATGGGTACAGTGTATCGAATCCATGCGCCGAAAATGGCCGATTGTAACTCTGGTTTTTTTATAGTCATTTTATAATCTCTTTTGCTACCACGGATAATTTGCCACTTTTTAATAAGAAAACATCGAAATTCAGACATTGTCCTGTAAACATTAATATTCAGAAATTTCTCCAATTGTGGGTAAAGATTTTAAAGTTATGTTTTACTTTTTTGAGCATATTTTCAATATTAACTGTTTTTGATTTAAACCATTTAATTTTAATTAAGGCATTTTATGTACAAGAGATCTGAGATAAAATATATTCTTCCACAGTTATTCTATTTTGTATATATTTTTTGGAATTTTTTAGCCTTATACTTCCACAACCAAATCATTAAACTGAATGAAATGAATAATTATTACTTTTAATAAAATATTTCTCTAAAACAAACGTGTCCAAATCTGTCTATTTTGAGAAAGTAGGCTTAAGTTCATTAAACTCTAACGCTTTCCGTAATTATCGATTAAGATTAGAATTTCAGATAATATAAATTTAAATAATATTCTTAAAATCTATGAATCAAAAAAAATTTATCCCACTATCGACAATTTATAAAATATTCAAATACTTAATTTAAAATTATCAACAAAATGGAAATATGGTTTTAGATGTTTTATATTTTATATAGTAGCCTTGTCGATTTAATCTTGTCATATCAAACATTATTTTCCTTAATTAATGGCACAGATCAAAAATCACTCGATCTGTAATCACTTCCTCTAAAAACATTAGGTAAAAATCACTCCGACAAAAACCACTTCTCCCAGAACCACGCTGCTATATTTCCTTTATATACACTATTCATCACGAGTTGCATAAACATTCTTGTTACAAAACGTGGCACCTTCTTATGATTAGAAATGTACTTTCCTGTGATACATATTAGCATTTATCCTTATTATTACAACCTTTGTTGAAAATACTCAGGTGATTGTTCTGATCGAGTTAGTGCACGTCTGTGTGTTTTCAGACCATATTACTAGCCTGTGATTAAACTATCCAAGAGCTATTTGGATCGAGTTAGTACGGTTCTGCGGCTTTTTGGATCTTATGTTCAAACTGTGAGTATACTGATACACCCAAGTGATATTAATGGTCGAGTTTGTACGGGAATGAGACTTTTTTATCCCATACGTCAAAGCTGTACTCATGTGATACATGGAGTAGGGTTAGTGCACGTCTATGGGTATTTTGGCCTACGCTCAACCTGTGATTAAACTACCCAAATGGTATATGGGGTCGAGTTAGTACGGGTCCACGAGTTTTTCGGCTCTTACGTACAAACTGTGATGAAACTGCCTACGAGCACTGGGGTCGAGTTTTTACGCGTCTGCGTGTTTTTGAGCCTTATGCTGAACCTGTGATTGAACTACCCATATTTTGTTTTGGGTCGGGTTATTACAGGTCTGCGGGTTTTTCGGCCCTACGATCAACCTGTGATGAAAATATCTTTGAATATCATTTGAATAGTATATTTAAAGTCGAGTTAGCAGGTATGCAGGTTTCTTATCCTTACGTTTAATCTGTGAATGCTCGAGTCAAACACTCGAGTTGTTTTTGTGATGAATATTTTTCGGTCGAGTGATTTTGGTCCGGAGTGGTTAATGTCCGAGGGTTTATGGCCTAGTGGAATTGTCCTAATACCTTAAATAATCAGCGATATCAAACATGTCCATCTTCTTTCCAGAGGTTATTATTATTATTTTATTTAACCAAAATCAAACTTTTTAGATATTTTGTACATTATACGTTCCAAATTGGTTTTCTATTCAACTTTTACTATACATAACTCTTGGATATTTGATGTAATACTGATAAAAATATTTTTCAAATGTACATTACTTTTATTATTTCTCATATAAAATATACCAATAAAATACAATGACATCAAGGCCAAATTTTTGAATTTATAAGCTTCATAAAACTGAGGAGGTTGAACTTCGTATAATTTCGAACGAGGAATTCACATAAATTATTATTTAAATAACGATACCAAAAGAAATTTTATAGTTCTACGTCAGGTTCTACGTTTTATGATTTTTGGACTCCTATCTTGTGATTCGCTTCTTCGTTTCAACGAAGCTTTGATGGACCTCCCATCCGTATAATTCTTTTAACAAGATATGTGAACCCTAAAATCAAGCACAATTATTCAAATATCTTAGTATAATAATACTCACACACACACACATACAAACACACAAGCACACACAGAAACACACGAAAAATATATGGTCTATTTACCGTAAGGTTTCAAGGTGCATTAACATACTTTCGTGTGCATTCTCACCTCGTTCGATACTGGCTTTCATTAGCAGCTGCGGATCTAAACGAGCAGGGGCAGACTACTTAGAGCCCCAGTCAGTAAGAAACGCTTCCTACTAGCTGTCTCCCGACTGAGACAAAGTTTTTTTGGCAAGGAAGGGTATACTTTTGGCCAGGGCGACGGAAAGTGCAGATCCGTCCTAGTTCATGAACTTTGTATCCGTTTCTTTTTTACGAATACAGAATTTTCATCATCTAATGACCCGCTGCAAATAAAATAATTATTAATACAAATACACTGCCATAAGTTATTTTTTTAGACAAATTTACATAATTATTGAGACACACGCAAATAAAACTGTTAACTGTTTAGTAGTGTACAGAACACTAAGCTCGAAAATTCTGTTATATTATCGTTCTTTCCATTCCCTCTTCTATTTAAGAATCTATTTTTAAAAATGGTAAGCTAATATATAGATATACTTCCCAACGCTAGACTTTTTCGTTCCTTTTTTTGTGTAGAAACATAAAAGAAGCGATTACCTGTTATAGAAATGACCAATGGGCTGCCGCGTTAACCGACGACTGCATTTTTACAGTAAACGTCATATATAAAAAAATATGTGGATATTAGAAAAAAAAAAGGTTAATTAAAGTTGTAAATCAATCGTTAATTAAAAATGAATAGATGCATTTTATTGATTAACCCAATATTTTAAGAGATAAAGAAAAACCGGTTCATTAAATTGTTCGTAAATCGTAAACGGTAACTTTTTCAAGAAAGTTTAGAAGAAAGAAAAGAGGCAAATTTTATTCTCTACAATAATGGACCCAATGACTTTTGCTCTAAAGTGCAAAATTTACGAGATATCGGCAAAAAAAATTTTTTCAAAGTGGCGCCGGAAGCTCCACCGGAATTTGTTAGCATTTTGTGGTTTTATGTTCAAAAAGTGAATCTAAACCTTATAAAAAAAGAATTAGAGAATTTGATCGGGAATATAGTGTGAGGTTGTCCACAAAATGGCTAAAAAATTGGCATAATATGTGCAGCATCAAATACTGAACTGTTTAAAATTTGACATCTCTGAGAGCGGGATTAATAAAAAAGTTAAAATCAAATAATCAATTGTTCTTTTCAACAAACTCCGACGTAAAAAAAACAAGACGCAATTTAAGATGGATGTATTATGTATCATTATATTTCTTTATTAAGAAATGTAGAATTATTCTGTAATAGTTTTTCCCCGTTTTAAGTGATTCTAATTTTTGAAAAATCTATGACCAACTAACCCTGAATTACAATAAATTATTTTAAAAAAAATGAATATAATCAAAATAAAATAAAACCTAGAGAATAAAATTCACTGTCTAGTTTGGATCTATTATAATATTATTATTATGTGTATTGTGGTTAGCAAATATTATAAGAGATATTCCGATTCTGTTATTTAGGCTCGCATGACGTCATGAATATTGTTAGCTAACATCATGACCGAGTACAAAACATAATCACAATTCACACAACAGTTCACCAGCAGAACAGAATCATTTAAACAACATCCACATACAAAAAATTTAAATTTCTACTTCTTAACTCATACATATATTTGTGATAATGTATTTTAAGTATAATCATATCTGTTTGTCTGTCTCTGCATGTTGTATTATGTTTAAATGTGTTGTCATGCTATAATAGTTTGATAGTGTGCGCGGTAGAATGTAGAATGTGGAGGCCTCATTTTAGGTTATTCGTTCTATAAGAGTATGTATAGCTTCCCACATACAACAACATTATTTACTTGCATGTGTATTCTATTCAGAAACAGATGATGTATAGTAAAATTATTATTATATTCTCATTATACAATTACTAAATTATTTGAAGGTGTAACAAAGGATTTGTAGTGAATTTCTCATGCTCTTCTTGAACTTAAATTGGCGAGATAACAATTTGGTAATAATAGGTGTTAAAGTTTTTGACAATGCTAGCTCCTCACATTAAATACAATCGAAAACTTGTAGAGATAGCTTACAGTGTCAAGGCTATCGAGTCTTGCTCGGATAAATATATAGGCAGGAGGGTGACCTAGTTTCTAATTAAAGCTATTATATTAAATACTAGCAGAATGTGTAAGAGTAATAAGCTAGAAAATATAACCACAAATATCCCGATACCCCGAACCTGGTACTCTTGATTACAACTACATAAAAACGTCTAAGGAAAAGCAAATAAGAAAACTTGAATAAAATATTCTACAGTTGAATGAATATTTGTCTTGCTTTTATGCGTCGTGCGTTGGCTTTCGTTAATTGTGCACCTTTTCTTGGTGAATGTCGTTCTTTGCGCATGGTAAATGTATTGCAACGTGTTGCCATTACGCATTCTTTTACTTTTCTACATTTGACAACGTTTTACAGTAATTCTTATAATATTATTGTGGTGTGAAATTTATAAATGGGCCATTCATTGCATAAAATTCGTTCTACTGTCGCTTATAGAAGTATATAAGAAACAGTCTCAGTTATAGAGGTCTACTATCTAATAGAGGATAACGATATTCACTTTCTCTTATAGATTTCTGTTTCTCACTTATAGATGTTTTAAAGGATTTGATCCATGGACCTGTCAGTATATTTTAGGAATTATAATCGTAATACCAACCGACAGAGTGGAATTTAACATATTATTTATGTTTTACGATCGGGCACTCGGCGTTTTGCTACACCAGAAGAACAAAAGCATAACATATCAGATTTAATAACTGTTACTTTAATTCTCAATTTCGCTTTTTTTTTTTTGTCTGTTTTTTGTCTTTGTTGTTCTGTTTTGTGTTTTTTGAGCGCTTAGAAAGGATATAAAAGAAGGGGAGAGAATGTTTGGGTTCAGTAAAATTTTCTCTCACAACAGAAATAAAGCAGGTATTAGGCCAGAAAGCTCACTTCGCGCTTAGCCTAAAAAATGTCCTTAGATTCTAATTTGCTATATTTCATACCAAAATGTGAAAATAGACTCGAAATCACACTAAAACTCGAAAATTTAATTAAAATTGATTTAAAAACAAAGAAGGAAGTTATAAGCTATCAAAAATTATATCTCCATCTTGAAAACGAAGTTTAATATGTAATTTATGTTGATGAGATACTAGTAAGTGACGTCATAAGCAAGTTATTGCCTCTTTGTTTAATCAGGCATTTTAAATATTCATATTTCGTTTATTTCTAAATATAAACAAAATTTATACTCATGATCGTGAAGTAAAAACGCTTCAATTGAAGAAATAATAAAAAATCAAATATTCTATTTTGTAAGATATAAAAATTTAATCGAAATTTATTCAGGAGTTTTCGCGTGATAGGCGAATCTCTTATCAATTTATTTATATAGATTTGTTTTTGTTTTTTTATTATTTCTGAACCTTTTTATAAAAATTACGAAGGTTTTTATAATAAGTGCTAAAGATTTGTTAAAAAATTGATTAAATGCAAAATAATAACGAATTAGATAATTTATTGAGATAATTCATGAACTTTATGAATCAATAAAAAGTCATGTTTCTAGTTCCGGTTTATATATTGACAACACTTTTAAATTTAAATATTAAAATGAAAATATTATCTTGTTACATTCAAACGTTATTTATACAAGCATTTTATTATGATTTTATAGGTCTTAATCATGAACTCAATTTTATTGTACATAAATTTTATATACAAATTATCGTAAAAATATCACTGCAATGATATAAATAAAAAAATAAAATAAAAACAAACATTTTGTATTTATAAATAATTATTATTTATACTAAAGATATTTTATATAGAGAGTGTATTTTACAATACACATTAAGGGTCCTTAAATCGCAGAATACGTTAATAAAAAGTCAATGTTATGCAATTTAATATGCACAGTCTTGACTTGTCAAGATTGAAAGTGAAGTGCCAAAAAGTATTTCCCCAAAAAAATACAAAATTTATATAAAATTTAGTTTTCTCCAAAAAATGTCTTCGACATTGGACATGATAAATCTTATAGCATTTGAATAATTTGAGTTATTTGAACGCGAATTCAAAATATACAGTGTATATTTCACTATATTCTTTTTTTATATCATCAGATCAAAGTATTTATAACTGAATTTAAATATCCTCAAAATTAGGTGCTCAAATTTCAATTAAGAAAATTAAGTCTTTTATGATGCACTGCTATCACGCTGGCGGAGAAATGTGAAAAAATAACTTTTATAATATAATGTAAATACCAGAATTGCTTTTTAGGTGCTTTTATGGTGTTCCTATAATAAATCAATTTAACAAAATTACTATAAAAAATTCGGCAGCAATCAGTACATCATAATGACAATTTTAGCACGTAATTTAATATTAAATTTTATTTTGAATAGTTTGTTTAAGTACCTTTAATTTACGTTTATCGATCTTTAAAACCGGAATGCAGAAAGTTTTTGTCTATATAATCAAATATTAATGGATTTTACAGATTTTTCAGTGTTTGATTTAACAGATAATAACAATGCAATCAATACTACTACCTCCATGAGCTGTGGACTTTATCCAGACATAAACAAATACCGCAACTTGATTGCACGAAAAGAGGGGGATTCAATAGAAAACATAAATTTGTACTTTTTGACCTGATCATTTTATTTCACATTGATTCCAAAAATTATTTTCTATTTAGCTCACATAGAAATAAATTCACTATAATCGATCAACTATCATCTAAACTAGATGAGTGAAAACTGGATAAATGACAAAAATTCTTCAACCAAGAGTTGCCAAGTCCCAGTTACATCGTAGATTTATGGAACAGCTGCGACTGATACTTGTCTTTACCTCGAGCGCTCGATTTACTCCCTGCTATTTATGGCCCATTCCTAATTTTACGTGGAAACAACTGATCAGCGGTCCCTTGAAGTATCTCGCTTATCCAGTTTTGACTCTTCATGCAGGCGAAAGTAATATATCCCCATATAAATTATATTTTGTATATACGCAGAATACAAAAATATAACATTGTAGTTTATTTTCGCATTCAGTATTCTTCACTGTTTATACCATATAAAAAAACTTTAATAGCAATAAATAAAAAAATAAATAAATATATGACGTAGAATATGTTATAACAGATATTATGATCATCACGAATGCACGAACTAATAGCGTGTATATACTAACTAGACTAGCGCTACAGCTTAGCATCTTACATATTGGAGTTTTTTGTATTAATGTCTAGACAGAAAGTTTTTGTTTTTACCCCGATATTGTTTTGATAATAATAATAACATTTTAATAAACCATATCGTAGATGCTATATGTAAGCTAAATGAATAGGGGAGTTTTTAAAGTTATATTTTCTGAAGCTTTTTCTAACAGATCACAAAGATACTTAAAAAATTTGTCCCCAATCTTAATTATCTATTTTGTAGGATTGTGTATTAAACCATTATTTAAAAAAATTAATAAATAAACTTAAATTATTATTTAACTAATTAAAAAAATGATCTACTTTATTTATCATTTTATAAATGAATAAAATGCAAGTAAAATTTTTGTACAATAGTTTTTTTATAATCATTCGTACGCCATCTACTTGTAGTATTTAATTGTTTTTTATACGTATTTTTTTATTTGTGACATTTTGTATAAAATGAACAATATAAAAACTTTTCGTTTAAAATTGACAACATAAAAACAAAATGAAAAAATGGTGTTTAAATAACTTTTTTTTTATTGCCAATTTTATAGGCAAATATTATATTGTCCATTTTATATGAATTGTCACACGTAAAACTTAAATACTGTATATATAAAACAATACAAAAACTAGATTTTTTCATATCTTCGAAATATCATCTTTAGAATTAGAACTCTACTATTTAGATATAGTTAAAAAAATAAGAACTGCATTTTAGAAAGTAAATGGAGTTTTGGAGACTCCAGCACTAAGACAAGTAAATGTCAGACGGTGTCAACTGCCACAAGTGAATATTAAAAGTAGGTAATTATGAACTGCGATTTGATTAACAAAATTGTGAGTCAAACTCAAAAGTTTACACTGGTTTTTAGTAAAGGAAATAATTAGTTTGTTTTTAATTTCTGAAAGTATCATTTATGAAAATTGTATCACTTGTTTGATTAAATCATTATTTTAGGCAAAACTGAGAAGGAAATATTGTATAAAACTTCTAAACTTGTGAATTTATTCTTCACGTTTTATCACGCTCCTAACAAAATTTTTCACAGATTTTTTAATAATCTTCTACTTCCGAGTAAGTAAAAAGTTGATATTCATAAATTTTATTAATCCTAAACAACTCAATCCCCCATTTCCGACCTTAGCCAGTAATACCTCTGTACAAATTTCTGATTTGATATGTATCTGCATAAATAACTTTGTTAAAAATTAACTCTTCTGATTGATCAAAGACTTAAATAATTAATTTAGCCAGAAATATATTTGCCTGACTCGTACAGTCCGAATACATTGTAGCTTGATTTTATTTATATTATTTTATATTGTGTGTACTAATGAAAATTAAATAATTTTATAAAATTCACGTTTGAAGTTGATGTAATAAATATCTGAAATAATACTTCAATTTATCAGTTCTCAATTGACATATGACAAGGCTTACGATTGGATCATCTACGACAAGTAAATTATTTATTTATCTATATGTTAGCAGTTCTTGTGAATATGATTAATTACTTGATATTTACAAATCACTGTTTGAAATTATCTCTATTTGCAAATTTTTATAAAATACATCCATTGAGCTATAAATGCATTTTATTTATATTGCAAGTTTCGATCAAATTAAAATTTTACATGTTATAAAATTATCACCGCCCGGAATTCCACGAGGTGACATTCACATGTGTTCATCTTTTTATTTAACAATAGACAAAATTAAAAAATTGACACCACCTCCATTCGTAACGTGTATAGTTTGTTACATGTAGGGACTTTCTAATCGATGGATGGATGTGCCACGATGCTAAAATTTATAATAAAACATTCTAGAATATAAAATTATTTGTTCAATTGCGAATTAATTGTATAGCATAGATAATAATAATCCAAAATTAAATTGGCGACTCTTGCCTTCTATCAACAATTTAATAATATCACAAGTTAAACATAATTTAAATTTATTGCAGTATTAAAAAATTGTACATTAATTTGATATTATAACGAGTTAGAAAAGATATATAATTACCATTAAAATTAAACACAAAAATCACAAAATAATTATTTCATAAATCGATATATCAATATTAACAAACAGAACATTTAAAAAAACTTAAATAAGGCAATAATAAAAACTAGAATATAATTAAAAACACAATTAATTAACAGAGAAGGAATAGGCATGTAGAAGATTTAATAAACAACGAATACTTTACGCTTGCCATTAAATTGTTCAATGAATAAAAAAAATAAATAATTAATCATTGCTTAAATATTTTTAAAATTTTTTATTTGAGGTCTCAACATGGTGAAAGATGGCAATAATGCAGACACATCTACCAGGGGTCCTTTTTTAGAGAACTAAGAGAGTCTCTATTCTATCTTATGTATTTATTAAGTAATCTGTGTTGTATAGCAAATGCCAAACAAAAATTATTGAATAATAACAAAAAATGGCATTTAATTACCATTATTGGGTTGAAAATTATAAGAATGACCGATGATAATGCATACGTAATTTTTTTATTTTATATAAAATTACTTTTCAACTACTAAAGTCGTACAGTGACTACAGTGATTATTTTTTACACAACATAAGCACTCAGCACACAGCATTCCTAGACGCTACCCATGCAAGTACTGACAGTGCTTCTTAACTTTGGGGATCGGTAAGGATCAGTAGTTACGTCAGTGGGAAGGGTGGGTCGTATTAGTAATTATCTAATGTGAAAATATAAATAATTAATTACTCATTAAAAATTGTTAACAAATTTTGAGAAATTTATATTTGTCATTTCTAATGGAATTTTTTACACCATTAACAAACATAAATATCATTTGAAAGCATTCGTAACCATAGGAGAGAACATAATTTAATGCACGGTGCCCATAGGCCAAGAATAACAACAAAAGAGAATGTCAACGAATTATCCAAATACATGGAGATTCATGAAATTTATTGAATAATGACATATTTTTTGGAAAAATCAATTTTGCTGATGCAAATAAATTTGTTATGAAATTTCTCGGAAAGTTGGCTAAAGAATTATTGTTGAGACAAAAGTGTTTATATTTATTTATTTTCATAATAAATGTGTTGAATCTATACTAAAATGTCGACTACGTTGTTGATTTTCAACATGTTTCAATTAATTATATAAATAAATGAGTTCATATATTGTAATATAAAATTATATACAAGTGTTTATTATATTCGACCTTAACAATAATATAAACATATAACATATATTATTATTTATTCATTTTGTGTCATTACAATCAACTTAATTAAAATTTTATTTAATACTATAACGTTTGATGCAGCGTAAAGATTTTATAAAAATACATTATTTATACGATTAATAATAAATAAAGAGAAAGAACAATTTTTGAAAGCGACTCTTTAAGTTTGATATAGCTATGTAATGAGAGTCGATTAATACACCACAGTCGATAATTTTTGAAACTAAACAAAAAAATATATATATAGAAAGATGAAATGCATTGGAAACAGAAGAGAATACAACAAAAATGAAACGAAAAATAATTTACAGGCGATATGAGGTCGGGAAATGGAAGGGGGTGAGTATTTAAGGATAAATCACGATTTATCTCAATATCCGGCAAAACTACAAGACCTGTGGAAAAAAGATAAATGGCAAAGTTGCAGGTAATAAAAAGATCTACAACTTTTGTATTGACACTTTTTTGACATAACTTCAACATTTTGCGATTGAAAATTAGGGTACTTTTGCGATATTTATTCAAAATAAGATGAAAAAATAAATATTTTAAATCAAAAAAATCATAGTGTATTTGGAACATAAAAAGTTAAATTTTCACCAAATTTCGTGAATATAAATTTTTTTTTTTTGTAAATGTTAGAAATAAAAAACCAAAAACTTGGTTATGTCAATTTTTCACAAAAATTTTGAGGTTATATAAAAAAAGTGTAAATACAAAAGTTGTAGATCTTTTGATTACCTACAACTTTACCATTTAACTTTTTTTGTATACGACTTGTAGTTTTGCCGGAAAATGGGATAAGCCGTGTTTTACCCTTAAAAACTCATCCCATTTTATTTTCCGATCTCAGATCACCCATAAGTTAATTTTCCTTTCATTTTTTTTATATTCTCTTCCGTTTCCAATAGGTTTCATCCTATTATAATTTTAGTTCACTTTTTACCATTTCTATCCTGGTTTATAAAGGATAAGATATATCTATCTATACTCACAATAGAGACAATCTATTTTTGTAATTAATATACCTACACAAAGAAAAAATAATCAATCTATTTACGTACCGTTGTTGTAAATCATATATGGTGTCTAGAATGCGTTTGATTTTCAATATAAAATACTTGGTCTCCAAATTATGTAATTCTATACGAAAATATTCCATTCAATTTTCAATAAAATCTAATGAAATACGTAATTCTCAAAGTTTGTGGATATTAATAAATTTTTGATTGCTGGAAATTATATTTAGAAATCGGGCATGCATTCAAATTTTTTGTTTATTTATTATATGACTGTGATTATTTTTTATTAATGCGAGAGAGAGAGAGAGAGTTATAATTTAAATTTTCAATTAACCTTATGAAAATATTCACTAACGTATATTTACCAAATTTCTGGCAAACGATTAAGAATCAATATTATTACCTTAAGCAACGATTAAAATTTCAAATATTACTACTTTGTCTATCTTGCTTTTTATTAGTTTATTATTATTATATACAAAAGTTTTGCCAATCAAATTTAAATAATCGTGTAACGTATTTTCATCGAAATGAATCTATAAGTTTTATATGTCAAATTTATTATTAATTATATGTGTAAGGGGGGTTCCACAAGGATCGGTGCTATGGCGACTTTTAATTATATTGTATGGCCAATCATATATCAAAGATTCCTGCGAATAAGGTTTCGGTATTATTGGCTATCGGTACTATGATCTTCAAGTCAGTCATTCTTCTTTTATCAGAACGAAAAAAATCTTTCAACAACAGCATACTAAAATATTGAGAAAAAAATGTGTTTTGTCCGTAAGAAATACGAATTTTTAATAAATTTCGATTTTTTGCCCCAATCTCCTAGATCCAAAATTGTTGTATTTTATAAATACGTATTTTGACTACAAAGTAGTCATTATCAGTATGAATTAACTAATCGTAATAATATTCCGAGTGGATGTTATTCGTTGCTTATTTGGTGGTACTTAAGTTGCATTAAATTTTCGACCTCTATTGTGGAATCGATTGATGGGTGCATGCAGTGCAGTTTGTTAAGAAAAACCTCACTGTTGGAAACAAACGGGCCGTTTGTTTACCTTGTTCTTCTAGATCGGTCATGAAGATGTTGCTCAAGAATAGAGATAACGTGTAAAACTCTTAGAATTATTACGATTAGCTTATTCATACTGATGATGATTACTTTGTAGTCGAAATACATATTTATAAAAAACAAAAACAAAATTGACCTAGGTAATTGGGGCAAAAAAAATTGAAATTTATTCGAAACATCCTAGAGTTCTCTTTGATAATATTCACACTTCTAATTAATTACTAGGGTCTAACATAAAATAAATATATTTCGTAGAAATAAATATCATTTCATTAGGATAACCAATATAATTGATACTTCCAATAATAAATTTAACATAAAAATAAAATTTATATATACAAAGAAGCTCTGTAAATTAAACGAATTCTCTCTTAAGTGTGATTAAAAAGTGTTATAAGTACTCTATTAATTTAATTTCTAAAATTTAATCTAAGGTTTCATTTATGATTAGATAATACCATAATGATTAGATAAGAATGGCAAACGAAAATAGAGACAACGGAAAATTCCTAAAACTGTTTTTCAACTTCGCTTTTATTGTGTATAGCGGAGTGAAATTAATACTAACTGCTCCACTTGGATTTGTGAATTGATTGCAACTTAGATATCGAAGTTCATATTTTGTGCATGCACTTCATTAATTTTTGAAAAAACTGCGGGAATGAGTGAGCAATCAAGAGGGACGCCACTATTTTAGTTCGATATTACCTGATGTAAAAATTGTGGAATCTTTTGAACTTTCAAAAATATGGATTTTCAGATTATTTATGTCAACACATTATAGGTTAGAGACATCAGTGATACGGAATTCCTCTCTACTGTGTTGAAATAATTTAGGTATCTGAATTTCTACTAAAGTGAAAATTTTTTAAACCTCGGATTCACTGTTTTGAAGTATTATGTTAGCACATGCTCCCTTACCATTACGATTTACAGATATCTTTGTCGTTAGTTTCCTTAACAATACTGCAAATATATTCAAAGCATAATGATTCAAATTCAAGGTTCTTGGGTGAGTGACTGGAGTCGTAGTAGGATGTTGCAGCTAACATTGAATAAGGATCATAAGATCTGAGTCAGTAGTTTATCAGAATTTATTATATTTATCTATCTAAAATAACTAAGCGTGGAAGATTCAGATCGCCACGTATTGATTACATGAGCATACAATTTTTAATGATTGTAATTTTGTCTTATACGATGCGTATAGGATCGATTTCATAAAACTCTTTCGAAATTTTCGCATTGGTACAAAACCAATAGACCATTTTCTTTGAAGTGTAAATTCGCTACAAATGTAAACATCATTTAATATATATTAGTAATACTTTTTAACACCTGATTAATTATTGGATTTTGTTATTTAAATTATTCATTGTATAACGTCATCGTATTAATTGAATACTTGAATTGAATTTGTTTCAGTTTTGTAAGTGAGTGAGTTGGCAGAGAAAGTGAATATCAATGATTTAATAATTAAACGTCAAGATTATAAAATATAGGTATCAATTTATTATATACACGAGATATAGAATATGATATCAGAGTATGTTAGTTTTATTCTTAAGTTTGTAACGTTAGCAGATATTGATCGCATAAAAAAATTTTTCGTATATGTGTTCATAGCATCACCAACACCAAATTAGTTCATTTCCGTTTAGCGTCCATCCGCCTGTCCGCCCAATTTTTGTGGCGTATTCTAGACCTGAAAAGAGAATTAAGTTTCGTGAATGAGCAAAATTCACCCGATTCATAGGATCCATGACCCAACTTTTGAATCATTAAAGAAAAATTCAAAACCGAAAAATGTTTTCACTTTTTTTTTTTTTAAAACAAACAAAATTTGTTTGTAACATTTTTTCATAAAATATTTAGATTTGCCACATATATGTATGTATTTAACTGTATAGACTGGATATTTAGAGTTGAATGAATGATAATGATTAAAAATAATCGAGTATCTAAACAATTTAGTCTGTTATGGTGTGATACGATACAGACTTTTAGTTTACAGAATTTAGACTTTCCCTATAGGACCTATAGATTTACGCAGACTATTTGTCTATGCATAAGTACGAAAAAACTTACTTACAGTCATCTAATTTCTACTTGCGTTGATATTACTTCCAAAGTTGTATAATTATACTTCAGAAAACATACTCTTTGGAAATCTTGTAGATAAACAAAATTAATAATGATAAACAACTGAACACAACATAATAAGCTAGTATTTAATGTTTTTAAATTAGAATAAATTCGGATAATGTAAATTTTTTAGTCCATAGTTCATGACCATTTCAATCGAAATTTACTTTCATAAATTTATTTTAATTTATAGTCAGGAGTGTATTAATGAAGATTAATATACATATACATGTATATATACAATTTTTGATTAGAGAATTGCAACTTAAAAATTGTTTTTGAAATCTAACTTAACAAAGAAGTAAGGCTGGAGCATGGCTAGATTTGTTTAGAATGAATCCATTAAAAAAATGGAATAAATGATTTTTCCCATGGCATTGAAAATTGTTGAGTTTTACATAACCATAAAGTGTTTAGTTATGTTTTGTTCATAATGTGTTATATCAGTATTCTCAACATTATATACCAGTATTACGTCACCAAAATGGCAGATACCTAGATAAAAGCATAAACGCAATTTTAAGTATAAAGATCAATTAAATAAATAAATATAATCAAATATGGCACATAAACTGGCTATTAAAAAAATGCGCCACGTGTTATTTACCAGATTTTGTTTAAGTAAACTTATTAAATCATAAAATACACCATAAAAATTGTGTCTTTTATAATTTTAAATAAGCATGAATGATGAAGGCCGTCATGTTTTTTTTTTGCCGAGGAAATTATTTGATAGTAAAAAAGGCAAACAAACATACTAAGTAAGGAAATTACTACCTAATAAAATTAAAAAATTGAAATTTTGGTAGCGTAATTTAGTCATAAAAAGTAACATCCAAATCCGTGAATGAGCAAAATCGACCCTTTAAAGAACCTTTAAAGATAGAAGAAAAATGTTTATTTTTTCATAACAAACAATTATTATTTGAAATTTTTTTTCGTAAACTATTTAGAATCGCTACAATTTCAGCTAAAATTTAGCTAATAAACTATAAGTGTTTATAACTGTATGACCTGCATATTAGTAGTATTTTATTATGAACGCTTAACATAGTTCTAAATATTGATATTGAAGCAGATGTTGAGTATCTAAGCAATTAAGTCTGTTAATTGTTATCTTGACTTGTTTTAATAATGAATTATTTTACAATATTTTTATATTGAAACGGTCCTGTATAAAATATTTATAATGTATTGATGTCAATAATAGAAATTATAATGCTTTATTCACATAAACACGTATTATATTTATTAATTGAGCAATCAAATTTGATGGCAAGTTTGTATACCTTGTCTACACAACCCCATAATAATGGTTTTGTTAGAAAAATCATTTTATACTTAAAAGTTAATCTTTAACTCTTATTGAGCCAGAAGATACGTATAATGGAAATAATTCGATGAAGGTTGTTCTTTAACTGTCGAATGTTAAAGAATAACCTTCGAAATTCGAATTATCAGGCATAATTCTTTATGGCGAAGTGGTAAAGCATTTTGAGCAATAATCAACTGCTACAGTGTATGCACGAATCGTATATCACGGTCTCTTTACGTTTCTCCAAGCTGGATAATCATATTTAACTAATAAATGTATAAATTTCGTTTTTCTGTATCTTTTCATATACGGAAAATAATGTTAAGAAATAATTAACAATTTTTTTTTACATTTAAATATTTAAACAAACTCATAAAAGCTTTTTAACGCGCGGATTCCTAATATAAGAAGTTTAAAAATAATAATCTATAACACATAAATATGTTGACTCACATCTTTTTCAATGTATTTGCTCAAATATTTTTATGTATGTATAAAAATTGTAAACTTCTATAAAGGAATATTTTAATATTATTTATTCTATATCAAAAGATACAATAACTTATCTGAATACCTATCTATCCAATTAAGCAAACACCATTTTTTTTATGCAAAGAAGAAATTTTCTTTACAGTAATAGCGCGCCAATCAAATAATAGCGCGATGTTTCAAAGTATTTCAATTATATTTTAGAATTTATTTTTAAAAAAATTCATATATTACACTAAAATGTAAATCTCTTTGATACAACTTTTTGGCTATACATGCGCTCCATTTAACGCAAGTTTTTTGTGACGACATAGAATACAAATCATTCTCCAATACAAAACACTCAAATAAAACGTAACTTATAACCTGTTGCTTTAAAAAGTAACTAGTAACAAGGTTGCTTAAGTAATTGATATTTACGACTTACCAAAAATTTGAAAATAAACAACTATTCAAGCTTAAATCAAAAGCAATACAGTTTACAAAAAATTATGTGTGAAGTAAATATAAGTTTTATGCATATACCCTATTATTTGTGTACTCGATTTATATAAGTAGAATATGTCAGAGTTATATTAAATTTAGTGTACTGTTTAGTGTAACGCTAGTAAATATTGAAAGCGTCAACAAAATTTTGGTATAGATGTTCATATAATCACTTAATTACTTCGTTACTGTCTGTCGATCCGTGTGTCTGTAATAGCCGAAAAAATGAAAAAGATGCTGAAATTTTGGTGGCGTATTTTAGACTTAAAAAGTAAGTTTAAGTAAGTGAATGAGTAGCATTGATCAACTGGATCTATAACCCAACTTTTAGACCATAAGAGATAGGAGAAAAGTTCAAATAAATTAAATTGTTGTTTTATAAGATAAACGACTTTTATTTGATTGGCACATTTTTTTTATCAAGGACCAACATAAATTTCGATGACCTCTCAAAGAAAAAATATACATTTCTCGATGGTGAAATACTGAATTTCTTATACCAGTTCAGCTACTCAATTCTTCAGATAAATGGTTAATTAATAAAAAATACCAAAGTTTTGCAAAATAAATTTTTATTGAAGGTCCAGTTAAAAAATAATAAATTCCATGTTTAAATTTCGTGCCATAGAATAATAATAACGGATTATCTCATGCAGGAATAAAAAGTACAAAATTTACGCCAAAATAATTTTATAGTATTATTATTATTATTAATAAAATAAACTGGTAACCTTCTTAATTTTTTTTTAACTGCATTATATAAACACACCATATTTATAGTCAGTTAGTTATTCATACATTAATTTGTTGCATGAGACATGATATTTCATTCAAAACATTACAATAATATACATATATATATATTTTTTTTAAAGGTCTTCATATGTATACAATATGTAAATATATAATTATTATTATTATTATTATTATTTTTATAAAAATACATTTACAATATGGTGATAAGTTGTCTGTGTTATGTGACGTCATGAAGAACGTGTTTTATATCGAATGGAAATTTTTATGACAAAATACAATTTTTAAGTATCATAATATAGATAGTATGAATAATGCTTGAATATATTGTGTCCAATATCCAATGATAACGCAATAATTACATATATATTGAGATAATCACATTAAATAATGAGATTTAATCACATTACGGTAACCCATTTTTTTGAATTTACAGGTGAGGTGGAGAGATTGTTAGTGATTATAACAACTAACAGAGTTAATTGTTTGGATACTCGGCATATGGTTCAGTATCAATATTTTTATATATAATATATATATGTACTGCTATTATATATTTGCTTATTGCCAACTGAAAGTGTGGCAAATCTAAACAGTACACTACAAAAGTTGTTTGTTTTAAATAACAAACATTTTTTGCTCATTCACCAACTTGATCTTATTTCTTTTGCCTAAATTACATCACCAAATTTCTAGCTAGCACTCGCTATGTCTGCTTTTTTGAGTTATCTTGTTCACGAACGGGCCGGCGGACAGACATGCGGAAATTGACTAATAAGATTTTAATCAGCCCCAAAGAAATGAATTATAGAAGTTTTCAATTTAAAATAAATTTTGACTTTCTAGTCACTTTAAATTTTAATACCCGATTCAAAAATTCCAGTTTTACATCAATAATTTTCTTTTAACAATTAATTTAACTTTTTATTCTTGTGATTTTTAAAGCATCAATTGAATTGAATTTTACGGGTTTTTCATCTCGTATATAATACCTACTTGTATTAATATCAAACATTAAACTGTATGGAAAAATAAGAATTTAAAGTGTAAATATTTAATTTGTTATATGTTACGGACTGTTACTAAGAAATGTTGAAACTATTCGTGTCTATATTAAAAAGATTTTTTTTAATAATTATGTTTATAATTTATTTACATAGTAAATAATCTTTATAGTATATGTAGTACATCTTTCTTTACAATTCGAGAATTTACAACTTAATTATTATATGCGAAATCATGTTGAATCAAGCTGAAATCACGTGGATTTAAATAGGTCCTACTAACGTTAATCACTTAAATGGGCGTTACATTTGTATTAGATGATGACAAGTTTAACAATTCACTAAATCAATTGATAATTTCTTCGTCAGTCATTGTAAGAAAGTGTCGACTAGATTAATTATATTAACCTAATTTAGTAGGTTCCCTACCAAATCCGTTTTCTTAGAATGTTTTCGAAAATTTACACATCTTGCGACTCTCTGTTAATTGTCTGTTAAATATGGATATTCAACACATGGTTCCTATTCTAGCCGATTTTGAAGCAAACGATTTATTAGATAATAAAGTTTTCTTACGATTATCTTAAAAAAATGAAAGTCATTAATTGAAAATAACAACAATTATAAAAAATTATGACAAGCGGTATTTGTTTCATTATAAAAATGAAAATAGTTAGCTACTTTTTATTGTTTTCGATCTATTTCTCGTGACCTGACAAGTATAAGGTAACGACTTCGAAAAACGGCGAATTGAAATTATTTTTATATGTCTGGAGTGGGCTAATGGAAAGACCTCATTGAATCTCATCCTTTTTCACTTGTAGGTGAAAGACTATCACAATCATACGATTCGCCCTTGGGAACGTCCTAAATTCTATAATTATTAATGAGAGCTCTGGGATTTTTCGAATAAATTTCGATATTTTGATCCAATTTCTTAGATCAAATTATTTTGTATTTATATAAATACGTATTTCGACTTCAAATTAATCATCATCAGTATGAATTAGCTAGTTGTAAAGATTCTTTGAGGAGATGTTACTCGTTGCTAATTTGGTGACGGTCTGCACCAAATTAGCAACGACAGACCTTGCAGACCGTCACCAAATTAGCAACGAGTAACAGCTCCTCAAAGAATCTTTACAACTAGCTAATTCATACTGATGATTACTACTTTATAGTCGAAATACGTATTTATAAAAATACATTATCCTCAGAGAATCATTACAACTAGCTAATTCATCCCCTACAAAAAAAAGTATTAAAATCTTTACTTCTATTATTAAACGTAAATAATGAACATTTATTAACAACATAAAAAAATTTTCATTCAAAACTGAATCTGTAATTGAAATTTTATATGCAAAATCTGTTTTTAACATCAAGTTTACGAACGCCCGTAAGTACAAAAAATCAAAAATATTAATTGGCAATTCCACTCTCGCTTTGAATAGCCCAATCTCATCGATTAATCAAAAGGGAAAATCGTTGAATAGATTCTTATAAAAGTAAGTTTGACTTGTGTAATCTATTTTGTAAATAGACTAGGAAAAAAATATGAGAAACTTAATAAGCTCAGATTTATATTTTCATATTTAAAGATAAAGTCTTAATCCCGCAAATAAGGTTAATTTTGAGTTTTAGTTGAACTTAATATGATTACTGTTATTGTTATTGTTTTATTAAATAAGTTCATTTCTATAAATGGAATAGAAAATTTTATTCTATCAGCCACTTTGGTTTCTTTCCGAGGTCTTTAGTATAAAAACAACAAGAGTTTATCATTGATAATTCGATATCGTAGAAAAATATTTATAATTTTAATATAAAACTAATTAACAAAGTTGAGTTAAGACCGTTTATCAACAACCGTTGTCTTGACATGAAGGAGTGTGCTTGTAAATAGCTGTTGATTTAAATAACATGAAATATATATTGTATTTCTTTCAATTTTAGAACACAAATAACTCAAACTTTACCTATCCAAATGTTATGAAATTTGGTACACATGAAAACCTCCAAGTGTTTTTCCTGACAAAAATTTCTAAAGTAAAAATTTTTTCGGGAAATACTCTTTGACAAGCACTTTGCCAATATTTATACCGTTTGTATTTAATATTTTAAATAAGTATTTTTTTTATTTATTTGTGCTGGAAAATTGTGTTCCAACAGCTGCAAACTCTATTTAATGTATATTTCTTTGAAGTTAATCAAATCCATCAATTTATAACATTACACAATTTATATTATCTAAAAGCCTATCAAAAGATGTACCTGTGTAGATATAAACAAGAATACGATGTGCAACTTGATCTTCACATAAAAATGTCGCAAGAAGCTTAATACCATATAGATTGTGTAATGTAAATTAATGGGTTTGATTAAAGTTTATTTTCATCTTTTTGGAGCATTTAAATAAAAAATTGTTTTAAAAAAATCTTTTTTTACTATTTATTTTTGTATTCGTTTATTTTATTTAATATTATATATAAATATTGAGTAATATAATAAATTAATGGGTTTGATTAAAGTTTATTTTCATCTTTTTGAAGCATTTAAATAAAAACTTTTTTTTTTTTAATCTTTTTTTATTATTTATTTTTGTATTCGTTTATTTTATTTAATATTATATATATATTATGTAATATAATAAATTAATGTGTTTGATTAAAGTTTATTTTCTTTTTTTTGGAGCATTTAAATAAAAACTTTTTTTTTAAATAATTTTTTTTTAATAATTTATTTTTGCATTCGTTTATTGTAACCATTTATAATTTATTAAATAAATATAAATTGAAACACTGAACAGGTAATAATTTAATTTGGTTTTCTTTTTTACAAGCTTTAATTTATTTTCACCTGTTCCTGTGCGTATCTATTCTATAATCAAATCGCTCTTGTGAAATTTGATCTATGTCTCAGTGTTAGATTGAGCATACAATTATAAATTGTACGTACATATGTAAATCGAATGTCAGTATAATCTTAATGTCCTTTGTCATAATATAAAACAAAAGTAATATGGTAGCTTTGGAAAACTTTATTCTTTTTTTTCTTGCGCTTCCAATATATTTTGATAATACTTTATTAGAAAAAATCAAGATTCTATTTAATAGTGGTAGGTTAGCCTAAGCGGGAATTTTTGAATTAACTCGAGTGTGTTAGATTTAGATATGGGGGATTTCTTACTACTTGTTGTGCTCCTCCACCAAATCATAAAGTCCCCTGTATGAAAATTTGACCCGCCACAATACTTCAAAGTGACGATTTTTTTTGGCATTTTTCAACAGCAACCATGAGCTTGCGTCACATTCGAATCATCACTTTTTAAATAGAGGAACCTTTTAAATGAAGGCTTCGTTTATGTTGACAGCCCCTATGAATATCTGATGCGCGCAAGTAAATGTTTTTCCTACCCATTTTTAACCCTTCCGTACTGCCATCTCCACCATGACGGTAGCAGTTTAACATGCCTCTATAAAGACCCCTGGGAATTGTTATACCTTTATTATATCAATATCTTACACGCTTGAGTATGCCCATGTCGCTGTTTTTTTTTTACATTTATGAAAGTCTGTACTCACTTCCCACACCGTTAAAAATACATATGACTGTTTTTTCTCATACCATCTAATTTTCAAAATCCAGTAGGTGCCAACAACGGTCGAGTAAATCCCCATTTAGCATCGTTGACTCCGCCCCCCCCCTGTCATAGCTTTTTAACTTTTTAATGCCATAAAATTTTGTATTAAAAAAATACTGTTAAAGTAATCTTCAAAATTATTATGTATAAAGCACAATAATTTTATGAATGAATCTTTATTACAAATTTCATATAGACTCGATCAAACAAATGATCTTTGAATTTTCTACAATTCTTACCCGACAATTGTTCTATAAAAATCGATAAAATAAATTTTGTAGGTGTTAACATCGTTAAACATAAATGACACAAAAGCTTATACTACCTGTTTGAAAAGAAAATATAGATTTTAATTCTATTAATGGATATTTTATTTAATAAAAAATAACATTTAATGCACAATAAGTATACACATTGTCCACCGAATTATTTTCTATATGACAAAAAGGGGAAGTGAATATTAAAATACGTATTTATATAAAACGTACACATACATACAACAAAAAATAATTTACTCAACACAAAATTATATTTTGTTTGTTTATTTGTAAAAGATTTAAGAGTCAGGATTACAATATTATTTTCATAATTATAAACTTAACTGAGTACAACTTAATATATTACAAAAAAATTCCTACCAAAAAATAATATATGTTTTAGTATGCTCCCTCCCATCCGCTCCTTAATCTTTTAAAATTAATCATATAATATAAGTTTGTATAAGTAAATTATTATGGTGTTACTTTTGAACGCAAATTTTATATAAATATATGCGTGTATATTTTATAAAAATGTATTTGAATATTGACTTCTCCTTTTTGTCATATGGAAAATGATTCGGTGGACAATCGGTATATTGTTTTCACAGAACATTTATAGGCGACGTTTTTATAATGAAATATATACACGCAATTACAAAAAAAATTTTTTTTTAATTTACTTTTGATTTCGTTCCAATTTTATAACTTTTCATTCATTAAAATTCACAAATACGTTTCTATGAATCAAAATTATTATGATTATTATAAATACTTACTATATGAAATAATTATTTTCTTTGTAGTTTATACAACTGAATAAAAGATCATTAGTATTTAAAATCTCAATAGAGAAGTTGCATTTTTGTTTATCACTTTAATCGTCTTTACTTCACGAACATTGATCTTTTCTTTTTTTTAATTTTTAAAAATAAGCAAATTATTTCAGATTCAAAAATTCTGATTAAACAAAGAGGGTCATACGATAATATTATGACGTATCTGCAGAAGATTACATGTAAAACAGATTTTTAGACCCCCACTGACGTAACGTCATTACCGATATCAACCGATGACCAAAGTTAAGCAAGAAAAGACACAGTTAGAACATGCATGGGTGAACATCTAGGATTTCTGTGTATTGTTGTTGTATAGATTGAATATATACTCACTGTAGTCACTATATGACTTTAGTAGTTGAAAAAGCTGTAGAGTGACTTAAAACAAAAATATTGTTTTTAGTTTTTGACCATGGTATTGTGTCTAGTTTTACATTTTGGTGAATACAATAAGGAATTTATTTTTTTACAACTTCTCTATTATGATGTTATATCGAAATAAAATATTTTCTTTTTTTCAAATCTTATCATTTTCATAAAAATATCATGGTAATCTCCCAATAATTTAGAATTAATTTTCTATAGTTTTATGATTTTAATATGGTAAGCTTTGAACTTGACAAATGCAAAACACTTTTTTAAAGTCGATTTTAGTTTAAACAATAGAAAAGCTATTTTATTATAATAATAGCAGAAAAAAAGTTCAGTTTTGATTTAACATTTTTTTAAAGTACGAATAAAACATTAATATCTCTTTAATATCTCTTTGACTATAAAAAAAAGTGATAATGTAATCTAATTTGTTTACCTTAACATTTTATGTAACATAATTTATGTATTTATTCATGATTAGAGACTTGAAAAATGATAGATAAATATAAATATTTATCTAATCTCAATTGCAATGTAATATTTATTATACATTATCAGAATTTAATAAAATTCAATTTAAAATACGTAAGTGTCCGTGTTTATAATTATTATTTGTAATTCAGGGTTGATTAAAACTCTGTGAGACACTAATATTTCCCAATTATTAGACATTTGATTCTTAACCGCTGTTTAGTGGCACATGTGTGCCACATAATTTTTGAATTGAGCTGCCAAATCTATATATATATATATATATATATAAATGAATTGCCGTTCGTTTGTCTCGCTGAAACACGTGAATGGTTAGACCGATTTGGATAATTTTCACTTGAAATGTTTGTGGGTTCAGGGAAGTTTTAAACGGTGAGAAATATTCCATTTTCTACCCCTAAGAGGGTAAAATGGGGGAAATTTTTTTATTTCATTGTCCCAGGGGTCAAAAGGTTCGACGTATAGGATACCGAGATACTGTAACCAAATACCGAGAATTTATATAAAAATTTAGTGTCACGGGTTTCCTAAACCAAATAATACCTAAGAGGATGAAAGGGAGGAGGCAGTTTATCTGGTACAATCTACTTCAAATTTTACATGCAATCAATGTTTGTATGTAAACATCGTTTGATAAAATTGACGCAGTAACGCGTGATCGGGTTTGCTTTAAGATATAAATGAATATCACTATTTATTCTGATTTGTCTCAGCTTTGTTATTTAGAACTAGATAGTTGTTGAAAATATGTTTTTATATTTAGAAAATGTTGATTAGAAATAATTTATATGCCAAAACAACATTTGTCGAGTAAGCTGGTTAACAATAAAAATTAATTTTTATGTGTTGCCGGCAAATATGTGAAATTATCAAAAAAGTAGACGCAACAAAAATAAGGCCTGAGAATCACATCATTAGACGGAGGTCACAATCGACCAGAATGTTCTTAAAAAGTACAGAATGTTCTTAAAAAGTACTAAATTAGTAAACAATTAACTAACAAGTTACCTTCTTATATCAATATTTAAACTGTTCATTAATATTAGCATTTTTAAAGCACACAAAATACCGTCATATACCATTATAAATTATTTATTATAAGCTCTTTTTATGTATATGTTTATGAGCTCAGCTTGAGGCGAAGGGATGGAACCTTGTTTATGTTATAGTCTGCAATGTAGTCCCTTCGCGGAAGAACTGGTATATCCTAGGTTTGGCCAAAACTTTCAGACGATCTCCGAAATATATTCCAATTTCATCCTATGAACGAAGTCTTTTCAAACCAAAGAGTTCCTAACCTTTCAGTCAAACGTCGAAAGTAAATTAATCTGTTTCGGTTTTGGCCTTGTCAATCCTAGAAACAGCTGGAAAACTCGGTCGAATATCGATCTGTACATGTTTAAATAGGTTCATACTCTTTGACTTATAAGCTTGTTATTCATTGATAATATTAAAACATTAAACATTAAAATTACAAAAATGTTCTATTTTTTTCCCTAATCTAACGAACTCACCTCCGTATATTCCAAAGTATCTCAAATATCAAAACGAAAATGACGTAAACTGACCAATCAGGTGTCAAAATTGGCAGTTAAGTAGTTCTTTAGTTTTACGGCTTCAAAGTTAAAATGCTTTCGAATACTCGAAGTTTGAAAATAGCCCCGATTTTATAAAATTGAGTTTTAACGTATGCCTGTGCAAATTAGATTATTAGAAAAGAATCTATATTTGTTTTTTCTTCCTGTATTTAAATTGAGAAAAGGGCACCGTATGATCAAACAAGATATCATACCCAATAATATAATATTTTTCAGGCCTCTGTGCATCTATGTATAATGTTATATGATTGATGAAGTTTATTTTCATTTCAATACATTGTATTGATTTGTATAAATATTTAGGTCGAGTACCTCAGTTGAATTAAGTGATGTTCCATGAACTTAAAGTTTTATTTTACATAATTCATCATAAATTATTGTAAATGGGTACTTAAAAAATCAATAATTAATGCTGCAATGCGGAACGACTTTTTTGTGCATTGTAGTTATCAAAGATAATTTATTAGGGATTTTGATTTTGGAAAAATTGCAAGGAATATGATATTAAGAAAACTGCTTTTATACTCGAGGTATACAGAATATGTCAGAGAATATTCATTTTAATCGAAAGTTTAGGACGCTTGAAAATATTCACCGCACAATAAAACTTTGGTATAGGTGTTCATAGAATGATCTAATTAGTCCATTAACGCATGTCCGCCCGCCCGTCGTCATGAAGATATGATTAGATAAGATTCATAAACGAAAAGAAATAGCAAAATGAAATTTTGGTGAAATTTTCTTCTATGCATGAAAAGTGAGTTTAAGTTCGTGAATAAGTAAAATTGGCCTATAGAGTCCAAAGAACCTTTGACCCAACTTTTGAACCATGATAAAAGAAATTTAGAAGACAAACTGTTGTTTGAAACATTTTTTCGTAAAATCTATGGATTCGCCACAATTTCAACTCCAATTTTGATAATAAACATAAAATTATAATTACAATACTTTAGATTATTATATATGTATTTAAAACTGTATAGACTGAATATTTTGATAATTTTATGAATGGTAACGATTAAAAACAGTTCAAGCATTGAAACTCAACCATATGTCGTGTATCTTAATAATTAACTCTGTTAGTCTTGCAAACGTTTGTCTAAATTTAATATACGTTTGTATATTTCACATAATAATGTAAAGTTTTATAAATAAAGAAAAAATTATGATGAAAAAGGAAAATTGTAGGTAAATTAATAAATAACAAGTATAGCATTGAGTACAAAGATTACCTTTATTCAATTTTATATATAGTTTTAACAAAAATGAACAAATATTTAAAACTTATTTAAAGGCAGCAAATTGTTATTCTCACTTGCAAACATTTATAAACTAATTACGATAAATGGGTGTGGCGTATATAAATCATTATAAGAACAGGATTACACCGTAAGTGAGATATACTGCGAACTACTATAACGAGCTAATAATAACAAGTAACCAAAATATATAACTAATCCAAGTTAAGCTCTACATAATTAATCTTTGAATTGCATTCTATTGATACATTCAAATACTTCCTAGCAAAAGTTTCTGGCCGATTTCATAATAAACTTAATAAATTGATTATACTTACAATCACTTTAATTTGAGTACTAACTATCATTTAAAATTTATTATGAAACTACACTATTAAAAATATTATCTTAGAATTATTATTACTAATATCAATTATTAAAACGATATGGACAGTGTAAAGTTTAATGTATTTTAAAGTAATTGATATTTTTGAAGTACTTTGGCGTGTTTGGATAAGAGTGAATTTGTGAGTTGCGCACGTTCTAAATAATAAAAACGACATTAATAATATATATTTCTTTAAACGACTAAGTTAACTTATAGGTGTGGAAAATGAATATCGTTTAATTAACGTTCACATGATAAATATTGTTTATTTTGACGGTATATCTATTTTTACTGAAATAAAACCTTTTTGATTAATTTTAATTATTTTTCTTCCACGTGGTCATATTTTAGCCCTTCTTAGACCCCTGCCACCCCTCATGTAGCCTACCGTAGCTTTTTCTGTGAAAATTTTAGACTAAATTTAATATACACTCATATAAATTGATGTGTCGCATCTCGGATATAAAAACGTCAATGTTACGGCTTTTAAATGTTGATAAATTATCTAAATTCTGATTAAAAATTCAAAAATTCCTGAGCACGAAGATATTATGTGGCATATTTTTGGAGTGGATACTTCACTGATTACTGCAATGGGAATAAAATAGAACAAATAATTAAAAAATTTCCATAAAAATTATTACTACAGGCTGTTGTAATTTTTGAATAATAATTTTGAACGTATAAATCAGTTTCCGTGATAAGAGCTACCGCTTATAAAGAAATGAATTCTCGGTAGTCTATGCTAATAAAATCATGGCAACAGCGTTTTAATAACTGGAAAATTTGTTAAGAGTTATGTAGGATGTGTTTGGGATATTTTCACAGTATGAAAAAATGCTGCACATAATCCGGCAGTCAGCAGACATATGAAAATGAACTGATCATAAACTGATAGATTCCATGAGTATTTATTCTTCAATCTGGTTTCATTACCAAAATGAGCAAAGTAATAAATTATGAATTGATGTTTCCATCACTTTGATTTGTTGTTCTCCAAAAAAATGTTGCAATTTTTTGAACCAGGTTCAACAAATCTTAACGGGTGTCGCTTTGGATTTTTTATCAATAATTTAAGTCTGTATTAAAGTCCAATTAGAGTTCATTGTTTTTAACATTTAGAAAATTTAATATCATTTCATTATTTCAAATCAAAGAATATCTAGCTAACAACAGCAGACGAAATTTATCAAAATCGTTAATTTGATTAAAGTAAAAATTATTTCATTCAATATACTTAGCTGTAAGTAGCCACTCGATTTTTATCAGATGACTAAATTAGTGTATATGTATTAGAATTTTTTAATTTAAGATTTACATAATAGTAGTCATTTAAAAATTTTATTTTTCATCATTTTTGGTTTGTTTTTATCATGTGATTAAATTGATGTGTAATAAATTTAAGATTTTCATAATACTGCTCATCTAAAAATTTGTATTTTGCATCAATATTTTTGGTTTTTTTTATTTCGTAACCCCCAAATTTCCAATTGTTCCCACGTTCGTTTGTCTGTATCTATCTATTTATCATTATTCCGCTGTAACTTTCGAACGCTTTGTTCGATTTAGTAGGCACATTGGTCACACTCAGGAACTTCACTGTATAATTTTTGAAGACTATTTTGAATTAGCATTATTAAAATATAAGAAATATCCAGTCTATACAATTATATATGTATATATCTATAATAATAATAAGTATAGTTATTATCGATATGTATTTATTAGCCAAATTTGAACTATTCTTCTATCTTTTATAGTTTAAAAGTTTGGTCAAAGATTCATTGGACCCAATGGACCGATTGTACTCATTCATCTCACTCTCACCTTTTACGTTTAGAATACGTCACCAACGTTTCAGCTTTCGATAATAATTAAGTGTTTCTATAAATACCTATACCGTCATGTCGTTTGTATGGTCAATATTAGGTAGCGTTACAGACTTTAGACTAAAATTTATATACTCTGACATATTATAAAAAGTACAATTATGACATCATCATATTGGAATGTTTCCACAATAAAAAGTCAATCAATTGGAGTAAAGTTATGATAATTTTATTTACATTTTACTATAACTATTTAAAAATAAATATAATCGTTTAAAAAAGAAGAAGGTCGTGAATTTGTCTGATAATCAAACTGAAAAAAAAAGTGACATTTTAAAAATCCTGGTCAATGTCCAGAAAAGAGCACGCTATCAAAACAAATTAATGTGTGTATGTTCGATCATTATTCTTCTAAAATTATAAATAAATATATCACGTAATTTAAAAAATAAAATTGATAATAAATTATTAAAGATATAAAACAATTATTTTAAAACAAAAATGTGGCATATTATTTTTGAATTTCTATACCAAAGTTATGTGGAATATATGAGGGTAGATATATATATTATTATAATTAATTTGAAGTTGAAAGCTAGAAAAATGTTGAAGGAACTAAGAAAGTTATAGGGTATATGTTTTCATGTAATCGTTAAGGCAATGCACCATCGATGGATCTTAATGATGTTTAATGCGTTTGATCCGTGACTTAATGAATAAAGCCCAAATTGCAGTTTTGCATAAGAAAAATGCTTTTCAGAAGTGCATTATGAAGTACACAATTATTAAAAATATAAGTGGCCTTAACTCGTTACTCAGGAGTTTTTGAGGTCACTGAAGTCGAAAATTAGGTCAACGAGATTCTGCGGAGTACCCAGTGCTTTCTCTACACTAGGAATATTATAACAGTTTATCATATATTTGGACCAAACTCGTTATTCGGGGATTTTTGACGTCGCTGAACACAAATATGAAATTGGCGAAAACCTGTTAAGTACGAAAACTCGCGTAGTAACGAGCTTAGGTGAATTATAATATAAACATATGTGGTTGGGCATCAGGTACTCTGCAGGCTTTTGCCGACCTGGTTTTCGTGTTCAGCGGCCTCGTCTCACCCCCTCAAGTAACGAGTGTAGGCCATATATATGCTCAATTATCATAATACTGCAGTGGAAGACGTTTGGAACATGAGAGAGCCAGATACTTCACAGGCTCTCGCCAACCTTGTTTTCGTATTCAAAGACCTCGAAAACCCCCCAAGTAACGAGCTTAGGCCAATTATATGATTAAATTTTATATTACTCCAGAGGAAGACGTTAAAACACCTTCTGCTCTCGTGTTCGTGTTCAGCAACCTCAATAATCCCTGAGTACTCATAATATAGAAATATTGTACTCAGTATTCACCCAGTTTCACATTTTTAATAATTGTTTACTTCAAAATGCAATTTTCTTATGCAGAAATACAATTTGGGATTTCTTCATAATTAGATTAGAGCACAAACTCTTTAGTGATTCTCCACTGAAACTTGATACTAAGGCCTATTTCTGTGTTTTATTTCTTCAACTAATATGTACATCGTATTATATAATACATGTTATTATATAACAAACTCACTGAAATTAAACTCTGTATTTAATGTATTTTATATAGGTTAATAATTATTAATAGAAAATTAGTAATCAGTCACATTCTGGGTATATAAATCATAAAAACGGTTAGTTGTTATCATAAATATATTGATAACTACATAATAGTTGGTTAACGAAATCTTTCAAGTTAATTTCCACCCATTTTTATTAATCTGAATGATTATAGTGGAAAATCGAAAGTGAAAAATATAAATTTGAAAGCTGGAGGATTCGAAAAAATATATATTTAATTTGTGGGAGCCAAAATAGTGTTATATTAAAAAAATAGTTTCAAATATCGAGAAAATATGCTTTCTTGAATGTTAAAAGCGTGAGAGCTCGATATCCGTTTATTATAATACGAACTCATTAAGAAAAAAAAAATCATTTTGAAATTGAACGATTTTTTACGACAAGAAAACTGCTTAACAAAACCAACATGAAATATTTGTAAACTGTATACATGTTTTGGGATGAACTTATCTGGGTGGGAAGCAGCGGGGACAGACAGTAGGGGCTCATTGGTTATATGATAGGTATAAATTTGCAGGCGGGTGGTGGACGCTACTTTTGCTCCGGAGAAAAACAAGTGTAGATCCGGTCCTGTACCTAATCTACAAAACGTTCTTGAACTACATCACATGAATCATGTAAATTTTAAAAATTAGAAAATTCAGACAATTGAAAACAATCTGCTCACTTCCAACCCATTCAGAACTGTTATTTAATCTCAATCATTACACAATCCTTATCTTATCTATACAATAGCTCGTAGTTGTCTTTCTAAATCAAAGAGCAACTAACGAAATAGTGTTTTTATCACATTATTATAATAAATAATTGTTTTAAAAACTTTATAATTAATTTATCATTAAAAAAAATATATTAAAATTATTATCTTTAATAAAATTTTTGAGTAGTGGCTTTATCAAACCACCAAATTGCCATTTTAATAAAAATGTTTAATTTATGAAAGATCTATGATTTAGTCTTTATTTTAATGTAATATTGCGACGTTACATTTCTTTTAAAAATTATAAATTATTTTCTTAGGCGAATAGTTTTTTTTTTTATTAAATACTTTTCTATTGAAATGGATGACTGCGTCCAGGTAATTTTTTATTAAATGTTTTCTCGATTTTTTATAAACTACACAATGGACTAAAACTGTTTGTTCCTTCTAAGCAAACAACAATTATTTTAAAAAATTCGCCATTCGAGTCGCCAGAATCCCAATTCCAATAGCAGAATTATCGTACCTATTATAATATTCATTTTTGAAATAATTATCCTCTTAAGTTCTCTTAAAAAGTATTTAACAAATATCAATTAATATTTTTCTACATCGATTTCGATAGTTTTGACAATCATCTTCAGTAGACCTTAAACATAATTTATTAATAAATACCAAAAACACTTTTACTACCTATTTTCCTTTTTTTTTTACCTATTTAAAAACATTAAATACTCGATTGTTATGTTGTGTTGAGTTCTTAATCACAATTAATTTTATTTATCTATCTAAAACATTTATTTTAAACTGGAAAAATAATAAAATACACCATAAAATTAGTGTATTCTAAAATTTTAAGTAAGTATTTTTTTTTTTTAAATAAGATTCAGGTCGTTATATTTATTCCACGAGCTAAACAAATGCTCATAATATATTTTTATATTTCAGCATTAAATATGCCCTTTTGGATGATTTTATAGGTATTATATTTTCAATGGTTAATTCTTTTTATATCACAGGATTGCCAAAAAACATTGCCAACAAAAAAAAAAAAAAACAACGGTTTTGTCGAAAAATAATAATAATGCCAATGTTCATAACTACCATTAATTTTTATCATTTTGTTTTGAGTGCTTCGTAAAGAAATGGTAGGTGAAGTGAAGAAATTAGATTCATACATCCGTATATAATAAAATATGATAAAAATGAATGTCTTATGTTATTCAGTTTGTACATTCTGTAGACATGAAAAAATGTATAAATTGATTAATATTGAATGACTGTAATTTATTTATATAAATTAAATAATATTGTAAAATAGAAAGTAAATAATTGTCTATAATATGTTATATATAAAGTTATATATTGTAAATAATGACATCAGACAGTGTACATATAAATAAATATGTCCTATATATAGGTTGATCATTAATTGAAGGTATCCAATGGACACATTTTTCATTTCAATAATAAGCTACTGAATTATCATTTCAGCTATAATAGAAGTTCTGAAGGCACATGCGAAATCAAGCACTACATTCTGGAATTATGTTACTTATAGGTTAAATTTAAAGAATCCAGATTTTTGACCTCTTCATTTTACATTTACATTAAAACATTTTTAATTGATTGTAATTTTTGGAATAAATGCTAAAAAGCATACCATTTAAAAATGTTTATTTAGTCCATTTTACATAAAATAATCATTCTAATGACTCCAAAAGGAGAGGAAAAGTAAAAAAATTATTGAGTACTGAAGTACCTTCAGATCCTGCCTTACTTGTAATTTTTACTTGCAGGCAAACAAAAATAATAATAATTTTAATAAAAAACATAAGTTTGTTAGAATAGTACTTACCAAAACAAAAAACTCTGTTTGGATGAACTTTTTCATTAGCAAATGTTGCTCGAGAAGCATGCTCGAGAAAAAAAGCATGACTACTATCCATAGAAGAAAAAATTGGATTTAAATAATTTTTGATATTACAGTTTTTTCTCTTTTAAAATTAAAATTGCTAAAATATAGGCTTTCAACCTACCTCATCATTCATAAACCGTAAAATAAAAATTGAAATTTTATTGAACACTTCAATTATTATTGCACAACCTAATTAATATACCATCAACACTAATGTTATAAAACGGTAACGTTCGTGTTGTTGTTTATTGTGGGTAATCTTTGGAAATACTGAAACGAAACTTAAAATTAATTAATTAATGGAAAGCTACATTACCACTGTCTATAAACATTTTTCATTTACGTATCCGGGATCTCGTGGTAGGCCATATTTTAAAAATACAATTTCTAAACGGTGAGAGATATAGAAACAGTGTAAATACAAAAAATGTTTATAAATATAAAGAACTTTTGTTTGGAACATTTTTTTTTCGGGTATATGACGGTATATTAAATTTAGTTTAAAGTTTTGAACGTAAAAAATTATTGAACATGACCAAAGGCCTTTTGTATTTGTGAGTATTTATCAGATAGAAGACAGACGTGGCGCTTATAACGTACATCTTTCTCAAAACGAAATCGACCGATGTCAGCTGACTTTAATACAAAATACAACAACTGATTGAATATTTAATTCAATACCAACTTATTAATCATTCTGTATAAAACGAACAAAACAACAACATACATTATGTATTTGATTGGCTAGTTAACATATATATATTTTAGACTATAAATGGCCAGTACGTGATCAATTTTAAACAAAGATCAAACGTCGTTGTCATTATCAATTTTAATATTATAAATATGATAAAATGAGTGTATTTTTTTATTATAAATACATTGTAAATAAATAATTTTATTATCTTTAATAAATTACTATTTATTTCGACATCTGGCTGGAAAATTTCCGTATACTTAATAAAAAAAAAAAGATAAAGGTTAAATAGATAACAATTTCATATCAATTTGTATTAAAAGCAGATATATTTTTGATTAAATTTTCCTTTTAAATGTTTATATTTAAAAAAAAAAAAAAATAGTAAATAGTCTGAAATATAAGCAAATTAATGATAATATTAAGCTTAACTTTGTATCCGTTTCTTGGGTACAAACATAAGTGCTAATTAGTGGGAGGCTATAAGTTTAAAGATTTTTTGATGAAATCTTTAACTACTTTAACTGAATTTAATTTTTATACTGAACATACATAATTTGTCACAGTATATTAATTTTAGTGTAAAGTTGTAATGCTATCTAATATTGACCGCACAAACATAATTTTGGTATAGATGTTAATAGAAACTTAATTAGTCCACAGACCTGTCCGTCCGTACATTCGTCATCACGATAACTCAAAAACAAAACGAGATAGCTAGCTAAAATATTGTTGACATATTCTAAACATAAAAAGTGAGTTTAAGTTCGTGAATGTGCCAAATCGGTCCATTAGGTCTAATGTATCCTAAACCCATCTTTTAAAGTTTAAAAGATAGATGTAATATTCAAATACAAATTTTTGTTATTTTTTTGAAACAAACAACTTTTGTTTGAAACATTTCTTCGCAAAATGTTTGAGTTCTCCACAATTTTAGCTCAAATTTGGCTTATAAATATATATAAGTAATAATAATACATATTATTTATTATACATGTATACATATATAACTGTATAAACTGCATATTTATAGTATTTTATGAATGCTATTTAAAAATAGCCCAATCAACGAAATTCAAACATGCCGAAACGAAATTCATACACAGCCTATATCTACGTCACTAAATACATTTTCCATATAGATAGCGCTACTGTTCACAGACTACACGATGATTTTTGGGTAACCCTAACCTTCATATCTGTTAAAATTTCAAGTGTTCCAAACTTTATAACAACAAATTACAAAGGTTTATATAAAAACTACAATTTGATTAATTTCAATATACACAAGACAATGAATTGTGTAAACCGTCACCAAATTAGCAACGAATAACATCTCCACAGAGAATCATTACAACTAGCTAATTCATACTGATGATGACTACTTTGTTGTCGAAATGCGTATTTATAAAAATACAAAATTATTTGATCTAGGCAAAGGAGGCAAAATATCGAAATTTATTCGATAAATCTTAGAGTTCTATAAGAAATGCGTCGAAAAGTTAGAGTAACATTAGCATAAATAAATCACTCTTTAAGGAGATTGTGTTCATAATGTTCATATATAAAATCGAATTTCTTAATAATTATTTTATTAGATAGACTAAAGATTTATTGAGTGTAGGACATATACAGATTTAATAAGAAGATTTTAATAGGTTCACTTGATTTAAGACATTATAGTGTTTTGTTTAAGTTAGTGTTTTTTTTAATTAAATATTATTTATGAAAGAAAGTTCTGTTTCTATCGTTTAGTAAATAAAATTAATAAATAAAATAAAACAGGAGTAACTATTAATCTAATAAACATAACAAATATCATATTTATTTTATATTTATCATGATATTTATTAAATGATCGTTCTCCTTAATTCAAATATATAATTGTGTTTATTATACGATTTCATACATATAAGATTTAAAACACGATCAAAATCTTATCATTTTAATTGAACAACAATCTCTTATTTTAAATGGGTATGTCGACCATAGGCGGCAGTTCCAAAATTATAATCGAGAGGAGCGGTCGCGAAGTACACGTTTAATCTCTCTCTCTTGTCTCTTTGCGTTTGCCTAAATCTTATCCAAACTTATCCAAACAAATTTCAAAAAAATCAAAAGATGCAATCAAAGGTACTATCAAAGATATAAAGATATGCAAACAGTTTACATGAAAATTTCGCCTTTCTCAGTCCCATGCGTTGTTAATTGTTTCGACTTTTCTGATTTGTAAACAAATGGAACCTATCTTTCTCGAAAATTTTCAAAAGACTTGAATACCGTAGATTTTGCCAGGAATTTGTCGTATTCAAACTGCAAGTAATCTTAATGAAAAATTAAACGCATTGTACCTGTTACAAAATGGATGCACGATGCGTTTCCTTTTGTAAATATAGTTTTAACAATATACTGCGCATTTCTTACGGCATCTGCAAATTGTTAATCGGGTGCCGGATAGTCGTACAAAAGCGCAATGTAAGTCATTTTTACTTTTTTGCCCATATATGTCGATAATGATTGCAATGCACTGCGTACGTCTAACTGATTATATAGAACAGCATTAAAATAAAGATATAATTATCTGCGGTTAACAATGAGTCCGAATCGTCTACGTATACAGTCTTGCGATTATAGCTCTGAAAATAAAACTGCCGTTGAGGTGGGCTTTGAAGTAGCTTATTTCTCAGAAAAGAAAGTACGTCGTGTAAAACTTTAGCTTACAGTTAGAGAAAAAATGCTGGATTCTAAAGAATGAAGAAATCTCTATTTCTTTTTTGCCTTTCCTGGCTATATGTTTCCTATATTTAATTTGATGTCACACAATCGAAAAATTTAGTGTGCAAATATCAGCACAAAGTATGACGATTCACGAGTCTACCAATAAATAACAAATAACAAAAACTATACCCAAATATAAACAAAAACACGTGTCTACTAGGCGAGATAACAGCGTGGTAATATGACGCGAATGGAGCGATGGCAATATGCGTCAGGCTTTAATAAGATTGGAAAAACGTACGATCTTTTTTATAATTTTAATCATGAAAGTGCATGATATAAATTATAAAAAAGATCTTAAAAAACACTTTCAATAAAGGACACAGAACTTCCTCGTGATGTTTGAATATATTCAGAACGCCTTCATGCAAGTTAAAATTTGAATGTAACGAAAAATCACATTTTCTACATTTTGATTACATAAAATTCGGACAGTAAACTGAATTTATTTCTTCTCCCTGTTTGTTCTCAGTTTATTCCGAATTTAATTATTCTGAATTATCAATTTTCTTAAATAATCACATCAAAATGAATGGTTATTCATTTAAGTAATAAAACGGTGTTACTTGAGAGCCGGAACGTTAACTGATAGGTGATATGTTTCTAAAATGAGACCATCTCAAAACATTACTGTTTATCACAAATTTTTAAATATTCGTTCAATAGCTTAGAAGTTAAGCTCATTCGTCTGAATAAGACTAACTTTACAGTTGGGACAACATGCAGAAAATGTCTAAAAACAAAATCTCAATATGAAAGATTAAATTTTTTGTAATTTTTTATGTAAAAAAATATCGTACAAAAGAACTATTATTCAAATATTTATGGGAAGAATAAATAGGTACGCATACAATTTATTTTATATGAAGAAAAAAAAAGCCCCGGGAAACGAAACACAAATATACGCGTTCGTTGTTGGTTGGATGAATTCATTCAAAGATGTAGAACACAATAAAAATACATTCAACAACAAAACATATGTGTGTGCGTGAGTGTGCGACCGACGACATTGATTTTTCACTTTATCGTGTACACAAAATAACATCAGGCAGGCGATGGCGGTGGCGGTGGCAGCGAATTGCACTGGATGCACAAGGTTCCTAGTGCGCAGGGAATAGAACTGTTCCAAATACCACCGACAACACACACCGCACCGCACCGCACCGCCCACACCACGCTACCATCATTATCATCATCATCATCATCATCATAGCATTTATTTTCATTTCCAAAATCCATTACCCTGCACACTTTTCCGCTCCCGTCTAGTAAATATATTTTATAGTACTGTTGAATATTGATCGTTTTTATGTGACGACATCATCATACACACTCAATACAAAACAAGCTTCACTTAAAACAACTCACTATTCGTCACTTGGTAACGACCGTTTTTGTTGTTGTTGTTGTTCCATTTCTGATTTTTTTTTAAATCAATCAAATATAGATTTTATGCTTTTGTTATTCGAGGTGACAACGTCCTAAAATTATTACATTTTGTATGTTCTACAAATTGAATAGGCTACGGCAATTTACTTCATTTTTTTTTTTCATTTTTCTTCCTGTTTTTTACATTTGGGCGTGTCCGAGATTTTTTAAACTTCCTAAAATAAAAACCTATTATTTTTTACCATTTAATAGGAATTGAAATATTGTTTGTTCCAGTGAAAATAACAGTTTAAAAAAATCAAAATGTATGTAAATTTCCCGCTTAATTTGAAGATTTTACTGACATGATAATTGAATTGGAGCAGTACGGGAGAAACTTGAGAGTGGGCACAAAATGTGGCATTTTTATAATAATCACTATTGCATTTTCCAAAATATCTGGATGATCCAATTTTAAAGTTGTTAAGGATGATAGGACTGCTTGTTGTATGTATGTAAATTCCAAAGATAGATAAATCCGTGGTTCTAAAGTCGCTGTAAGGCTTTGTCCATACTTGGATTGTTACATTGATTCTTCTTAATTATTAAAAAAAGTTCTAGATCGCGCTCATTCTGTCAGCATTTTCTAACCCAAATTAATTCCAGTGACAATATCTTTTTTTCTGTAAAGACTTTGTAGTTCGAGGTTAGTTCTTAATATTAATTTTCTATTGCAATTACCGCATAAAATTCCATAGTTTTTTTTCCCAGGGTCTTTGTTCCTTCTTAAAGCTAACGGACACCAAATTTTTTCTTTTTTTAAATATTGGAATAGCTTGGAATTTAAAATATAATAGAAATTTAAAAACTTTAAGGTAATAAATATAATAAATAATTCTTAGTGAAAACTTAGACTAGGTCACAAGTTTAGTTGATGTTCATGGACAATTTTTTTTAATCTTAGAAATCAATATTCTTGTCTAAGTAAGATATGGTACGCAATTTTTCGAAGGTCTTCTCGATGCAACCTGAAAATTTGCTTAGATCATCTTTCGCAATATTTAAACACAAAGGCATGGATGAAGGGTAGTGGGACTCGCGAAAAAATTTCGCGATTCCTTGGCAGGAATTAAGTGCAAATAAAATGACTTGTCTTTATGAATATATGTTTTTTTCTTATAAATTGTATTTAGTCCAAATCTCAACTAGCATATTTAAAGCTAAAAGCTTCTAAAATTAACAAATTTCATTTCTGAATCTGACTGGCCAAAGTTTAGACCCTATTAAATAAATGATCTGGCTTCTTTATTTTCTATTATTAAATTAAGAGGCATTTTAAATTTCTCATTTTCCCAAAACATAATTCATTGCTAAAGATGATTACCAGCTCAAATAACAACGTAAACTAAGAAGCAACTATCTTTAAAAGCAAATCTTTGACAGTGTAATTAATAGTCGGCCTAAGATAGAATTTGTATTTTCGATAAACAATAACTTTTAAATATTCAATACAAAATAGTTTGTTTATATAATCAGAAATTATTGCACGTGAAAATTTACTGACTTGAATACACAAAGTTTTTTTAAATCACAGCAATATTAAATTTTCCACATGCAAACCATAACAAACACTATCCTATCGAAGGTAAAACTTATATGTTGTTAATGCACACACGTTTATACTTCTAAATTAAGTCATAACATTATTAAATAGAACCATATAAGGTAATCCAATTATAATACCTAATACACCTTCATAATAAACATTTGAATAGTTTGTCTTTTTGATTTTAATATAGACAAAAACAATTAATATAATAATAATTGTCTTTACTATATTCAACGATAATTAAATTTTAAAAATCTGATGTGAACAACCTTATCCTCTATATACAAATTTCATTGGTACTTAAGGGTGTTTGCGGAGATCCTTTAACATCCTTTAATTCCCACTAAGGATGGGATCCGCAAACATCCTCTAATTTCCACATATATTTTATAGAAAATTTTTCTATACAATGCAAGCTCAAATAAACAAAGCTTATTTACAAAGTTTTCATGTTTTTCGTAATTCAGATAATCGTACAAACACCACGTTCTTAAACATTAATTTCGTTTTGATCTTGACATATAGATATTAGACTAAAAGATTTAACTTGATATTAATATCTTCGTTTTGTTGCAAATTTTTTTATTTCTTCGTTAATTTCTTACAATAAATATGGTTCTGATAAGGGTGCAAAGTCATAGGAATTCTATCAAACTGCGAATCCCATGAGCTCGTTAAAAGTAACACATAAATATATAGGAGTTTTTAAATATCCATGTGCACCATTTGCGAACTGTAAGTCATTCCGTAATTAAGCTAGGAAAATTTCGTTATTGGAAAGGTAAAGCATCGTACATCGTGGTACGTGAAACTATTTATGAACTTTTAAATTTTACGATTATTTTTTATTGATTTTAGAAGAAACATTAAAAATCATCTAAAGTTCCGAAATTTTTTTCACTGCTTTTTGCTTTTCTACGGTAAATAAAATCGAAGCATATAAAAACAACACGCATTTTACAATTGGATAGCCAATATGTAAAATATTCATCTGAGATTGAATATGATTTCAGGCGATATTTCGAAAACTACACTTCCTATTGTAAATTAGACTTTATATTTTCCATTTGTGGATCGTAATTATTTTATAAGCGGGGCTTTATCGAACGCGACAACTGGCAATGGAGTACCATTGAGAAAATTTTGAAACAAGTCATCTAATCGTTAAATAAGTCTTTGGCTTTCTCAGACCTTAATTACCTAAGAAAACTTAAAAATGACGACACATTATTTTTTGTTTTGTGGTGTATTACCATTTTACCAAAATGTATTAATTAAGGTGCCATTCACAAAATCTATCCTAAATAACACTAAAACATCATTAATTTGTATGAGAACCTTCGATTTGACTTGAAATGTATGTTTGTTGGAGTCAAATCTTTCTAGCCGAATACAAACCACTCCTTTTTATCGTACAAAGTTGAAGTACGAACATTTACATTTTGGTTCTGTTCAGGCGACAATGCATTTTAATGGTATACATGACATGTTCTTTTTTTTAGCACCAAAAATACCACCTTTTTACCTATGCAAGATTGAAACATGACTTTGATGTGAAATGATGAGAAGAAATCAGGGAAAAAACTCCAAAAATACCTGCTTTTTTCTATACAAGCTAGTAAGATGGCGGTTTTTTACAATCGATGTGAAATGATGAAAGGAAATCAAAGTAAACAAAATATTTTCACCACCTGCATTTGGCAAAAATTTTCTAATCATACCAACTTATTTCTATGCAAGCTAGGAAGATGCGGCTTTTGCAATCGATGTGAAATGATTAGGAGAAATCAGTGTACAAAAATTGTTTTCAATTTCATCCTCTACATTTAAGGAAAATCTGAACAAATACCAATCTTTTTTCTATGTAAGCTAGAAACATGCAGGTTTTTGCAATAGATGTGAAATGATTAGGGGAAATTTGAGTACGAAAATATTTTTAATTTAAACCCCTCCTAAGGAAAAACGCTCCTTTAGGGAAAACTCCAAAAATACCAACTTTTTTCTATGTATGCTGGGAACATGTTGTTTTTTGCAATGAAGTGTGAAATGGTGAATTGATTTCACATACTACTTAGAGAAAAACTTCCAAAAATACCATTTCTGTATGTAAACTATAAAGATGCAGTTTTTTGCAATCGATGTGAAATGGTAAAGGGAAATCACAATATTTTTAATTTCACTCCCTTTCTTTTGGGATATGGATATCAAATAAAGTAGTTTGTTGAGAGGAAAACAAATAATAACTAAAAAATCAAATAAACTAATAGTATAAAAAAGTTTTGAAACTAATTTTTATTTAATTATGCTCTAAAAAGTAGAAAAAAAAACTTTTAATTAATTATATAAAACCTATCAATTTATAACATTACACAATTTATATATTATAAAAGCTCGTCTCGAAATTTACTTATGTAATTAAATAAGAATAAAATATGTAAGTTAATATTCAACTAAAAATCTAGCAATAAATTTTTATACCGTATAAATTGTGTAATAAACTAATGGTTTTGATTTAATTTAATGTTTATTTTATTAATCCATTTATTTTTAATTTTTATGTTATAATAATCCAATTCTGAACTATCTTTAAAATTATCAAGCTTTAGATCACCTAGAAGTTGCAAAATTTCTACAAAAAAGCAACAAATTTACAAAAAAAAAAAAAGTAAGATATCTTCCAATAATTATTAATGATGGGAGAGAGGGATGCATTGGTATAAATAGAGGACTCCAGGTTTTTGGTCAAGACATTATTTTTTGATTATCGAATACATAACTTCTGCATCATATATGCCATTAATATTACTACTACATTATAGTTGTATTCAATATACACAGAGGTAACAAAAATATGTGTCTTGCATGTAAAAAAAATTATGATTAAAAATTATTCTAAAATGTAAAGTTGTTGTAAATTTCCGGTCTCACGTTTTAAATACATAATATATATTTACTATTTACTATGTAATACACAACATATAAATAACTAACTAAATATGTGGTTGGTTGGTATATATTCTATACTGTTTGATGTGTGATGTCACTATACTAATGTTATGACGTATTTGTTGTTTGTTGTTCTAGGTCTGTTTATTAGTATGAGTTTTTGTATTATTATATTATTTTTTATTATTATTATTTATATTAAGACATGTGTGTGTAATAATATTTTTGTATTATATTATAAAAATTTATAATATATAATATATATTATTATTATTATTATTATAGTTTATCTGTTCACATGGAACCAAATCAACTCAACGAACCATTTATAATAAATAATTTACTATTGTTCTTTTTTTTTTATTTATTTAAAAATAATTATCTCCAATTATTATTTTTCTTATTAGTGCTGTTTCTTGAATTCTTATGTCTGTCTAACTTCAATGTGGGATTAGCCACGGAGAAAAGTATCTATATATAACAATAAATAATAAGAGAATAAATAGATAACTATAATGCTAATAAAGCCTTAAATATAAATCAGCCCACTTGTTGGGCAAAGGTCTCCACCATCTGGCACCATTAAGATCTGTTTAGTGCTAGCCTCGTCTATTGACTACCAGTTTTCAACACTATTTCTTCACGCCATCTTCCCCGTGAACGCGTCCTTCTCCTCGTACAATTATGATGTCCAGTTCGTACATCTTTGTGTCCAGCGATTATCTCGCAGTCTGGCTACGTAACCAGCCCATAGTAACCTGTTCATCATACTCCGTTCCATGCCACGCTGACATGTACGCAGCTTTTGATAGTCCTCCGCGTTGATGCTAGTACCCCATATGCCAATACTGACAACACCGAAGTGTCCATTACTTTTTTTAAGACATATAGGTATATCGTTTTTAAAAATGTGTTAAAGAAGCCAGTATTTGCGCCAAGCATTTGCAATTCTGTTTTGAATTTCAAATGTATTATGTTTTTCAAAAGAATATAATTGAGCGTGACATTTGTAACACCGTTCAGCGTGACATTTGTATGATAGTTAATGTTTGACATAATTTTCCTTTTTTCTTGATTAATTTGGAGACCAATCGTTATACTTTGATGATTAAGTTGATTTAGCATCATTTGTAGTTCATGGGCATTTTCAGAGACCCCATCAATTGCGATATCATATTGATACCATGCAAGTCTTGTAAAAATATACCGTAATATAAGACTGAATAGTACATATGACAAAGGATTCCCTTGTCTGACTCCTCTGCAGATAGAAAATACTGTGCCCGAGTTTTTCGGAAGGAATGCTTTTTATTGGTCTACAAAAAATAAATATGTAGTTTTGCCGTATTCTATAGACTTTTCAATTATTTGTTTGATACCGTGAGGGTGATAGCAAGTTGAGAAGCTGTATCTAAAGAAAGCTTGTTCAGTTGGTTGAAAATAGAAAACTAACTAGTAAAATATTATAAGGCAAACGCATAATAACTATTACCAAAGTGGGAGCTTATCAAAGGTATTTTAATTATATTATTATACCGCAATCTAAGTTGATGTGAAAAATGTAATCTTAATACGAGATAAGGTGTATATACAGCATTACATTCCCACATCCAAGCAATATGGGTGTGGCAATGGTAAAATCAAATACTTGGACAATGCCTTACAATTTTCACTCAAAAAAACTAAAGCCGAAACCTTGATTAGCTGCGATATTAGCAATCAACTATGAAAAACGCAAGTGATATAAAAAGTATTCAGCAGCATTGAGTAAACAAAAAATATCAAGGTTTTTTGCATCAACTCTTAAACAGAGGACATGGAAGATAGTTTCGATGGACTGGAGCAAATCGTTGAACTACTCGAAACAGATGTGATTGATAATATTGAGAGTAACGAGTACATGACTCTTGAAAAAAATAGTGGAATTGTCTTTTTGCAATTATAGAAATTATGTGAGTGTATTTTTTAGTAAATATTTAATCGAATTAAAAACGTGTGATCAACATGACTTAAAAAAGTTTTAATTGGCAGGGTGTTACTTTTAAATTTGCCTACATCAAATCACAAAAAGTCTTGTTCTCTTTTATTTACATCCTTTAATAGTTACACATTTGCTACGGGTTCTTCGTTGGTTTTATTCGGTTCGTGTCTGTCTTGTATTTGAAAATATGCAGATGATTCTTGTATATTGTTTTATTATGTGTTATGAGAAATGTGTAACAAACTGCTTATTTTTTTAAAATGAGAATTTGTCGATGTAATTATGTATAAAACTAGTTTACTCCGTAGAGTAAATTTCAAAAAGTAAACATTTTTTGTATTTGATCTTTTCTCTTTTATAGTTTAAAAGTTGGATCATTCATTGGACCCATTGGAGTGATTTTGCTCTTTCTCGAACTTAAACTCACTTCTTATGTTAGGAATACGTTACCAAAATTTCTGCTTGCTATCTGTTTTTGAGATATCTTGATGACAGACGGACGGCCGGACAGTCGGAAATGGAATAATTAGATATTTCTATGAACGTCTATAACAAAATTTTGTTTGTGCGGTCAATATTAGGTAACGCTACAAGCTTTACACTAAAATTAATATACTCTGACACACTATGTACCTATGTCGAGACTAAAAATTGGCATTAATATTTTTAAAAAAATTAAGAATACTGATTGAACTAAGCGCTTTGTATTTTACGTAAATACTAATAGGTATTTACGTACCTTAAAAACAATCAATAAATATTTCAATTGGATATTGATAATATATTACCAATATTGTTTTAAATAATAAAATTGATTACTCATTGTTATCGACTGTTAATTTTACGTGTGTATTTCAAGTGCATAGAATATTTAACATTCTCATGTAATAGAATTACTATAGTTCGAGCAAATTTCACGTTCATGTTTTTTTTTTTGGAATTTACCGATGGTGTAAGATAATATCTGGTGCGATAGGTATAATACACCCAAGTTGTGTCATTGTATGTGATCTCGAAACAATAATACGAAGGAGATTTAATTGTTCAGCTCATCCAAAATTAAGACCAACTTGTACAAAAAATTCCATAAGACGAAAACATCGTACTCGAAAGTTAATCTGGCCAGACATTCTTTAATTTAATTAATATGACATCCTTGATTAAGTATAAAAAACTATTCAATCAGTGTGAGGAAAAAAATGTGATCAAATGAAAAAATTATCCCAAAAAATATATAAAGCCTGACACACACGATGCTCGTTTGTCCGCTGGATTGCTTGCTTAATTTTGTAGCTAGGTGTCTTGCTAGCTACAATGATAGGCGTTACGATAATACGATACTCGATATCAGCCTTAAAATACGTAACCATGGATTCAATATTAAATTAAAAAATGCGTAACAATGGAAATAAAAGTCCACTGATGTACATGCAAGCATCTAATTGGTTTTAACATGAAAAACTAGCCGAGGAAAAAGTACGGGAAATAGAACCAAAAACATTTGCCATCATTGCAGCTATCACAGCACCCTGGAAGTAGACCATCGGGCGAACACGCATCGTGTGAGCCAGGCTTAATTTATAAGAAATATAACCTTGAAAATTTCTACCCGATAATTTTTACACATGCGTCATTTTAAGTTGCAAAAAAAAAAAAATAAAACAAAAACAAATCATAATAATCTAATTAATAAATATAATTATTATTATATTTTAACCACAATTTAATAAGAAATGTCAAGTGATTATGACGTAGTATGGAAATACACAATTATTTAGAAATAGATGCAAATTTTTTGTTTAAAATTATATCAAAGTTTGTGACGTTGAAAAATAATCTAAAACATCTGTTTATTAATATTAGTCAATTGAAACATTGGATAAGCAAGAGTTAATGATCACTTTTTACTCATGAAACGAATAGAACCAAGGAGATGAATTACGTTAACTTGCGTCGCAGGATTAACGTAAACTAACTGAATAATTATCAACAAACATTTTTCAGAATCTTTCAAAAAGTAAATGTTCTTTACAATGTCATATAATACATGGACTGAAAAGTCCCGGGCCTAACACATAGATGGTGCTAGTTTTATTGCAGTCACCTTTTTTTTCAGTTAATACTAACCTTCAAAAAACAGCTGTTAAAATTTCATGATATTCTATTCATTAGTTTGTGAGTTATTGTGCTAAGAGTGACGCTACTTTTGTTATTTTCAAAACAATGGATCAAAAACAATTTCGTGTTTTAATTTTACACTGCTTCTTGATGGGAAAAAATACCGTTCAAGCGAAGCAATGGCTTGAAAAGTGTTATGGGGACTCCGCTCCATCAGAAACAACAATAAAACGTTGGTTTGCTTTTGCGACTTCAAACGTGGTCGTAGAGACACCGATGATGCAGAACGCAGTGGACTGGAATGTTTGCGTTGCTCTTGATGGAGATTACGTTGATGAATAAAGCTAATTTTGAACCAAAAAAAACCGTGTTTTCTTTGTTAGGCCCGGGACTTTTCAGTCCATGTGTGACTATGGTTATTGAGATGTTTATGGATTACACAATATATTCGGATAGCACAAATACGAATAATACGGACTGCGAAACAAATACGCATAAATCGGATCAAAAAAATTAATTAATTACGAAACATCTTTTATGTATGCTTCGATTTTTCAATCAACGAACAATAACCTTCACGGCCTTAGTTTCTCCATTTCTTTTTAAGGGGCAATTCCCAAAAATCATTTTTTAATTTGAGAAATATTATTGTGATTGCGTATGATTGTAAATGAAAACGAGACGCAATAAATAATTAAAATAATTATGTCGATGAATTTAATACATCTCTTTTCGTTAAATTAGCGTAACTTATTTGCAAAACTAAGGTATTTTAGCAAATTTTCAGTTGAAATTGTGGAACATTTTAACAGTTTCCGAAAAAATCTTTCATACAAGAGTTGTTTGTTTTGATAATAAGAAGTTTTTGTTTGTTTTTAATTTGCTTTTATGGTTTAAAAGTTGGGGCATGCATCCAATAGTACGATTTTGCTTATTTATAAATTTAATCTCACTCGATAGGTCTAGAATATCAAAATTCCAGCTCGCTATCTCTTCGTGTGATTTGATGACGAGCATATGAACGGATATGGACTAATAAGCGAGTTTCTATAAAGAACTATTCCATAATTTACAGAGAAAAAGTTTAAAACGAATTAAATTCAGAAATAATAGAGGTTTTAGAGTAGCGTCCATCATTTTATTTGTTTTATAAAGTATGTTTTTATGATTTAAGTGACTTTTTCTTAGATTTAAGTGACTTTTTCTTAGAGTATATTTTCTTAACAGATTTTACTCATAATACAAATATTCAGACTTCATATTAATCACATTAAAATTCTTCATAATAAAGTTTAAAACTAATTTGTTATATATATATTATAATATAAATTATGTCAGTATAATTAAAATCACAAAAGTTTCATCCACTTGATATTTGTAATTTGATTAAAGGGAAAATTTATTACATTTTCCACGTCATTTAATAATAAGTTTTATGTAAAAAAATATCATGCAACAGATAAGAAAAACGAATAATATTTATATTATGATTTTCTATGCGATAAAAATTATACCTAAGTATTAATAAATTCTAGAAGTGTTTGTATTTTATCACGAAACAATTTAACATAAAATCATTATTACCATCTGATTTTTATTTGTATTTAGAACAAATTTTTAATTATTTCTTTTAATTGTTCCTTCAATTTTACGAAACAGTTTCACGTTTCCAAATTAATCTCAAGAAACAAAGTAAGATATATCTTATTAGAGTAATTCTAGTAGACACAAGATTTAACCTCATTTATAATTTTTGATAATTTAATTAACAACATGTACAGTATACTTAGTATAAACTTAAATGGGACCACTCAATAGAGAGAGTAAATGCAAATGTATATAGGGACGTATATACTCAATTACTCTTTCTTTTATACGGTTTCATTTGTGTTTGTGTCAAGTAACGCTACCAAATATCGAAGGCACTAACAAAATATTGGTATTGGTGTTATGTATAGAATCATATAAATAATCCAATTTAGAATCATATAAATAATCCAAAAAAGAAAAGAAAGGAAATTTTGGTGCGTATTCTAAACCTAAAAAATAAGATTTAACTCTTATATGAGCAAAATTGGTCCATTGGATCCAATTGGGTTCAATTAATGAAAAAATTGAAGAAAAACTTAATAACAAAAAATATTTCTTTCTTTAAGACAAATAAGTTTCATTTGAAAAAAATTTCTTAAACTGTTAAGATTCCTCCCAATTGTAGCTCAAATTTATGGACTGTGTATTTAGAGTATTTTATGAATGCTAATGATTAAAAATAATTAACAACTATTAAATCTAAATCTAAACAATTCAAAATGTTAGTTGTTGTCTTTACTTGTTTTCGTATTAATTTGTGTATTTGAAAATATTAATAATTACAAATGGATAATCAAATATTGCTACTTAAACGTAATATTCAAAGTATCTAATCATATATACAAATGGTACACCTAAGTGCTGTAATTTTTTATCTTATTAAAAATTAAAATCAATAAATATATTGCGATAACAGCAATTAATACAAAAATAAGTCCATATAAAATTATTATGAATAAAAATGATTGTAATTTATTAATTGATAATGAAAACAATTGTACTACTTATTTGTTTCGTATAATCTGGTAAAATACTGGAGAAAAACAAAACATGGATTTTTTTTACTAAAATTGTTAGTCCGGTAAGTAGGTAAAAATATCACATTACAGTAAATTATAGGAGTGATTTTTGTGTTATGAAATCAAGCAAATTGTTGTTACATTTATGTATGATATTGTTGTCAGATTCTACAACTTTGGATATTTTTAACAATTTTTGTTGTATTCACAAATTATATTCGTTTTCTTTTTATGTGGAAGTAGAAATGATATACATGCGCCTGTATACATAGAACTAATATTAAGCAATTGTGTGGAATTGAAAGCATTACATATCTGCTGGAAATTAGATACTTTATAGTTTTACTATTTTTATGTTTGTAGACAATTATCTTTATATCTTTCAAGAAATAGCGTAGTTGATGTTTTTTCTATTTTGGAAAATGTCTACGTCTGTACAACAAAAGTTGTTAAATATCTTTTAAGTAAAATAAAATATAAAAACGTTGCAACGCCGTAGGCTTTACGCAATATATATTGGATTGTTGGCTCGGTTCTCTTATATGTTATCGGGTGGTATAGGCGAAATACCAGGAAAGAGCTATTGCAACGCTGGTTCTTTTACAAGTGGGCTAGTGTAAGGCTGATCTTCGGATGATACATGCAAACTCAAAATAAATGAAGAACTACAATAATTAAGGGACAACTACATTTAGTGTAACATAAAGGTGTAGTGAACGTTACTCTCTGTATTGGATCAAACCTTTCCACCAACGTTCACGTATGCATTTCTGACCGCACTTAGTCCAAAGTGCTACCAACCATATCACAGATGCTCAATATTTTACAAATAACGATATTTTATGAGTAATGTTTTCAGAATTGCTATTTTTTATATCTGTATATAAAAAAAAACATGATTCGCATTCCTTTATCTGATATCATTATTATGACCACAAGCGAACTGTGTCATTTTTATGTGCGCTGTTCTAGGTATTTTTACAATTTTGGTTTATTAACACATTATATCAGATTTATAGAAGTGGAAATGGGACTCCTAAATAGTACCTCTATCATGATACTTTATTGATAGATAAAATTGATTTCACGTCTGGTGGTAATGAATCCGGAAACTTTCTAGCCATAGCACTTACTCAACTACACCACAGATGCTCGATAGTCAACTATGTGTCTTTATTTCAATATAATAGCACAAAATATGTTCTATTGCTCTATTACTGCTCCTGTAAAATTGATATAATTTCTTAATATAACATAATATATATAGTTGTAGAATTTGACAATCGCACACAAAAACGAAAACAATTCGCTAGTATTTAGAATAATCATACTTTTTACTACACTACAAAATAATTTAAATAAAAAAACATTTATATTTTATGATATTTTCAAGTTGTACACACATAATAAAATTCTTATCATTTATCAAATAGAACATTATATTACCATCCATAATTATGTGATAACATAAAAAAGAAATTGTTGAATGATAATATAATATTTAAATATTAAAAAAATGTTGTTAATTTTTTTTTATTTATTCCTATTATCAGTAGGTATAATATAATATTTTTTATAACTGATTAGATAAAAGTCTATTTAAAGCAAATCTATAATGATTATGTATATCAAAATTTGTATAGATAATAATTATGTGGAAACATTTACGTAGTCAAATGTGGATAACCGCATGATTATAGTTAATGAAAAAGAGAGAGAAGCATGAAAAGTAGAAGAAAACTGTTGTTAATTCTATATATTCATTTAATTGCATCAAAAATTTTCGTCTAAATCTTAAGCTACTAAAATTATGATTTCAATACTGAAAAAATACATCTGCTGGACAATTCCATTTAATTTTAGCACCCCTCCTCTTACCTAATCACCATTTCAACCATTCCAAGAAAGCTTTTGATCCCAGAAACTATGTTACAAAATATCTAGATTCACTGATTATAACTATTTGAAATTCCTTTAAAATTACTTTCTGAAACTCCCTTTTAACGTTTGACCTGTTTCCCAAAAAAACCTTGACATCTTCATACATTATTTCCCCGTTGATAGACCTCTTCTTAAGAGGGCAATCGTACCTAAGAATTTTTCTAGATATTAGACATTCCTGACTTACTGCAGAATACATTTTAACGACAAAATAGGACGCCGCCTGGAGTTTTAAATTTTAACAAACCTTCTTATTTCTAGATCACAAGAGATTAATAAATCATAAGAATAGTCTTCTTCAAAAATGTCAACTTACTAAGAAATAACGCTACTGAAACATATCGGCGAATCAATTTAATTAGTGAATATTTAATTAGTATATTAATTATTTAATTAGTTAATTTCGAAAATATATAATAACAGCTTAGCAGATGTAAACTTACGCGAGAAGACAAATTGAACCTTAATTTGTGGAAAGCCATATCAATAATGCTAGACTAAATTAATTTTAAAACTGGGAACGAGATATTTCCCACAATCCTGAGTGGTTTAATTGGGTTGCCTTCGCTTTGGAAAACTACTGTTATATTTAATTTCCATGGAATTTTACTATATGTATATAATTTAATTTTAATGAAATTTTACGCTGAACTTTTTTATGAATAATATATCTAAAAAGCAGTACTTTCAGTCACTAAAACAAATTTTTTGTCTGTTTTCTTTGTAGGGCTTAATCATTCTTAAGCCCATATACAAGAATATCAATGTTTTAACTGTTTAAAGTTATTGATATTATTCTAATACATTTATTAATATTCCAAATTTTGTCCTTACACATATAAAGTTTTTATTATATTGGGTGTTCCAGAAAGACCGCCAGTTCTTTTTGGATTACGTAGAGAACAAATTTCTGACACAGGAAGTTGATTCTTGATCTGATCCATAGGTAATTAGTAATTAATTACAATAATTAACCAATAATGACCAAGGTGGAATGAAATAACTTGAATTTTTATAACAATAATTATTAATAATTTTAAGCAATACATTGCGCTTCTATCTCTATCTCCTAGTAATCACAATCCTAGTATTCTTGTTTCTCTTGTAGCGCACTCATCATTGGTTAATTATTGTAATCAATTACTAATAACCTATGGGTCAGATCAAAAACCGACAAGGATTTCGTGTCTCAGAAATGTATTCTCTATCTGATATAACAAAAAACATGCGGTCTTTATGGGGTACCCTGTATTTAATCTTTTCTTTTATCTAATATGGTTTAAATGCGACCTACTTTCCGATTTTGCTCACAGACGGTTTATAGATGAAGATGATTTCATTAACTGATTCACCTTATTTATTCAGAGTATGAAATGATGTTTTCAGTAATACTTATAGCTTTTCCAAATTTGAATGAATGTTTAAAAGATCGTAATAGAATGTTATTCTTAAATTCTATTTTTAGTGCCCAATTTACAATAGTGTATATAAACAATTTATTTCAACCTTACGTATATACATGCATTCGGTCGTTTAAAATCTCGTATAAAATGTGGAAGAGCTTATGTTTATATTTATCCAATGTTTACACGTGTGTGAATAAATTCCGCCCATGTATCCAAAGGTGTTAAAAATAGAAATAGTTATATGAATATTATATTCGAAATAACATCAAAATACGTAATAATCGAGAATATATATATATATATATATATATATATATATATATATATATATATATATATATATATATATATATATATATATATATATATATATATATATATATATATATATATATATATATATTTTTGTTCGATTAAATTTTGATTGCAAATATAATCAAAAAATGCCTAAGGATCTCTATAAATTAACAAAATTTTGTTTACAGAAAATAAACTTAAGTATTGGGATCTCTAAAATCTGTATTATGAAATAATATAAATCCGGTAGTTTGTAAAAAAAAAAACTTTTTTTTGGGTGTGTTCTCAGAAAAATTTGTGGCTAATTCAACATTATTAAGTATATGAAATACCAAACTTTTACGCATCATGTTTACGCTTCCAAATAAGGAGGTTATCAATTTAACCTGTATGTATTTAATATTATTGGAGTTGTACAATATTCGTTTATGTTAGCCTATATGGCCATCTAAGCAGGTATGCCAAATTTTTTTAATGTATGCATGTATTTGTGTATGTGAGTTTGTTCCTGTATTTCTCAGAAACTAAGTATCGTATTAAAATGATTTGAATGCAATGAATGAATCGAATTTTAAAATACATTTCAAATTAGATCATGTTTGCCTTTTTTATGTTACTTATATGAATCGAGGTAGAGCTTAGTGATAACGCATTGAGGTAACACTCCTACGAATGTCCTCAGTTGGGATTACATTTGGTGGAAAATTCTTTTCAGCGCTACCCATTTAAAGATATTACAAATACTGGCCATGCGCCCAGCCTGTATTCACCCAGCCCAAACGAGTGGTCAAAACAATTATGAAAAAAAAATCAGATAATTTATTTTACCACAAATTTTCAAATCTGAGGCGCAACTTCAGTCAAGACATTATATGACTTGAATATATGCTCGTCGTCTCTTGTATATAATTTTCGATCGATCTTTACTTATTAAATTCAAGTTCATATACATTTCATTTGATTATAATTTCCTATATAAAGCTATAAATAATATTTGAATTTTAAATCACAGTTATTATACACGTAACGAAATTACCAAACAAAATATGTGGACTGTGTAAAATATTCCATTAGAACACGTGTATATTAAAAACGTGAATGGGTCAATATTGTGAAAATCAATCAATTGTTTATATTTGATATATTATAAGGGGGAACTGGACTGCATGAGCTTCATATGCGTTTGACTGTACGAGCTTCATATAAATATGCGTTGATAATAAAGCGATCGGTGAAATCTGATCTTATTAAATTAGTGAATCTGATCTTAATAAATTACAATGGTCGACCCCGGACTGACGTAACGTAATGACAGGCCTAGACCAATCAATAAAGTTAAGCAACAGCAGTCATAATCTGTATTTGGATGGGTGACCACCTAGCAGTACTGTGTACTGTTGTTGTATAAAAATAATCATCCCCTTTGGTTAATGGCTATATAGCTGAAAGTAGCTGAAGCCAGAAATTTACAAAAAAAAAAAAAACAAAAAATACAATGGGCAATGAACAAAGTATGAAATATAATTACTCTTTTAACTTATGAAGACGATTTCGATGACATTCAATGAAAATATACAATTCTCAAACGTTATAGAGGTATTTGCTTGAAAAATTGTTATAAATTTTGAAAATGCTAATTAATTCCATTTCCATTTATTTAGCGTTTCGAGTTCTTTCATTCATTCTCATATATGAAATCTGTTTTTTTTAAATATTTTTTTTATATAGTCTGAGTGCTCAAAAAAATGAGGTGAGCTTAAAAAGCATTTTTAAAAGTTATCCCATATTGCAATATGACTTCTGGAAAAATTCCTAAATAACTCTTATGATTTGGAGGTCAAAATTATCTTCAAAAATAACCCGTTAGTAAGTCATTAAGACGTCAAATCGCTACTTATTGAATATTTTAAGACTTCACAAATAATAATACTTTAAGAATTCTAGAATTCTTTTTTCTGACTACTAAAATAAATACGTTTCTTAAACTACAACAATAAATAAAATATTTCTTTAATAAATTTAAAAAAATTTCTAGTGTATAATATTAGCCTCGAACAAAGATACTATCAGCTATGAGCCATAAATAAATATGATGCTCAAATATTAGATATTTTATTTACAAGAATTGATCAATATTAATTTTTTTAAATGAATAATAACACCACCGCCTATTTATCTAGATAAATTTGGAAACTTACACTGCATCTCAATAATAAATTTCAACCAAGTCGTGAGAGGAATTTGTGGTAAAACTAATACGTTAGCATATTGCCTTAATCTTCGATTCTTCTTCTTTATAATAATCCTCCAAATTCATTTTTAACAAAAGAGAATAAACAAAGACCATGAAACAAAGACTGATTAAATTGTAGGTTATTATTCGAAAAAAAGTAGACATAATTTGAGTGAAATGCATATCAGAAAAATTAAATGTAATCTTAGTCTAAAAGAGACCTCATAATTCTGATTACTTAGAAAACTCAATAAAAATACTTCTTGAAGTCCGACTCCGAATCCGAATTGACGACTTCTTATGGAACTATCTAAAAATGACTTAATTCTGACTTCCCTCGAAAATTATAAAAAAGACTTTTTAAAGAATTCACAACTCTTAACTTTTATGACTTCGAATTATGACTTCTTAAAATAGAAGTCATCACGACGTCATAATTGAACATCTTAAAGAAGTCTTAATAAAGACTTCTTTTTGAAATATTTTTGATGTGGATTTTTGCTGGGATAGCAGTTTTTGTTGAATTTGGCAATTTTTTCAAGCTAATTCCTCTTTAACTTTTGAACAGGACAGAAGGGTATTTTCAAATTATCCAAGAAATGCTATATTTATTAAATCTGGCAATTTTGGCACTTAACTATTAAACCTGACTCTTTTTTTGAAAATGGATTTTTCAATTAACCACTTTATTATGATTTGAACAATTATTTGATAATTATTTTTTTTATTGTAAAAAAAAGTCATCATAATTTTCTATTTTTTAAATTGGATTTGCTATTGTTTTAGTTTTTTTTTTTCCATAATTTAATTTTAAGACTAAAACCATCGCTTACATCAACAAAAATCATAAGTTCTCGTATCCTCCATTATTAATATTTCTATTTTGAATAGCAGTTTCGAATTCCGCTATGGCATCAGGAAGAAGGTATCATAATATTGTATTGTTTACGAGTTTTTACTCGTCTTCATAATTTTATATCATTCAAGCTTCTGGAAGTCGGCGAAAATTAATTAGATTTCATTACATATATACAGGTAAAACTATTATAAAGCGTGTAAAAATTAATTTTTTCCAGTTATATAAGGAACATCTAAAATATTATTATTGGTCTAGTAAGTACAATCAGATATACATCTCGATTGGAATGCAAATAAAATTGAAAAATTTATGATTTCAAAATATTGATTTGGCAATCAGCAAATAAATCATTTTTACAAAATTTTATTTCATATTTTCAAGGTTTTTATGATTTGTTACAGAAAACAGTAAAAATATAAAAAGTTTAATTGTAAAACTACATCTTATCGAAAATTTTAAAATGATAGCTCTAGATATTTTAAAACATCAAGGCGCAATTTTGGAATTACAAAATCGAGAAGATTTTAGTAGAATTTTCGATAAGATTTTAGTTTACAGCCTGTAAGTAGATTCCCATTACACAGATGGTTACTTTAACAATTTAAGGCCATTTAAATATTAGCATTTTTATATGTAAAGTTCTGGACAATCATTTGGATCCATAACGATAAAACTCATACCGCTTTTAACCAAATTTCAAAGAATACTTTATTTTAAGCTATCATTGTAAAACTAGAACCACAAAGTTTCTATAGGTCCATTTAATTATAATCTTTCGAATAAATACAAAAAAAATATTGGGTTAACTTTAAGTTATTTGGCTACCAAACTACCTTAAAACACTTTAAAAAAGTTTGAACACCACTGACTTATTATAGAATAACTTCAAACAATAATAATTTCAAAAATTATCTGAAATCACCGTTAGATATTCTTGTTTTAAATATCATCTCAACGTCAATAAAACATATTTAAATATGAAAGGTTTAAATATTAAACGAATGCTTAGTAATAATTTTAATTATCTTTTTTTTCTATTCTAAATTGTAAGATTTATTTATATATATACCTTTACTTACCTCTTGTATACCTCATAGATACAAGTTTATGGGTTTGTATATATTTATAAATGTAATTATTATAAATATAAATATACTAACAGGTTTATTTTATGATATTTACCTCTTTTTTTGCTTACATTATCGAATTTAAATTTATTAATGATAGAGTTTAAGAAAGTATTCATTCAAAGACAAAATACCGACTGTATATGATATAAATGCACCGCCTGGTTATACATATAGAAAAGGCTAAAAGATACATATTGAAGTGTTGTAAATCTTTTCAGTTTACCGGTATTCCCCAATAAATATACCGTTAACTATCTACTTTGCAAAGACTTAGAGCCTTTAAAAATAGGGGTGTAAGCTACATTTTTACTTTCTTTTACTACTAATAATAGTAAATGACATATTGTAGTTTTCGATTTCTAGTTTTCATCTAGAGATAAATGTTTTAAGGTCCTTCGAATCTGAAAATGTGGTTTTTAGAATTTTATGTGTGTGTGTGAAAGCGATGTAGTATCAAAAGCATTATCCTAATTTTTATTTTGTCTTCATATTACCACTATTTGTACCACAAAGCTTTTGGTCGCAATCGGAAGTTTGAATATTATACCATTGATTTTGAGATATTTTCAGTTTCCTCAAAAATGGTTCCAGAAATTTGCCTAAAACTTGGCACATTTAGCTCTAATAAGATATATTTTTCTAGTTAAATTATTAATTATAGTAGAATAAAGTTTGCGAGAACAAATTAGTTGCAAATGGTCGCAGTACTGAACCTCTTCTAAGACTTGCTTCTAATCGATACTAATATACAAGGAATTACTTCTTTTAAAATAAAAAGATAAAACAAGCTTAATTTAAACACATTTTTTCGATGACGTTACCATGCTAAATCCTTTTTTACTGTAGTTTAACTTCTTTTCAATAAAAAGCCCTCGCCATGAAACTTCCGTTTTTATGTTAAGTTTGTGCATGAAAAATGTGCTTTATAATTGATTTCTGATATTATTTAATTTCTTGCCTTTACAAAATCTTGTTGACCCTTTTGTTTTACAAGTTATTACCTTTTGTACAATTACACCTTGTGTGTATTTACAAATTATTTTAAAATGATAATTGTTTTACCAACAAAAATTATTTTTTAGTATGTGCTACAAGAAAAGTAAAAAATATACTGCTAAATGCGCGCATCGATATAAAAGAAAGACTTTAACTTCTTATTTTACTTTTTTTCTTTTGCAAAAAAATAGTTTTATGCTGACGATTTTCACTCAGTTCCACAGTCCTAGCATAGAGTACCAAGCGTAAAATTTGAATAAATTCCATAAATTTGAAAGTATTAAGTTCTGTCATCAGTATAACCCAAAATGGAAAAGAGATAGCGAGCTGAAATTTTAATGGTATATTCTAGATCTGATAGAATGTAGCATTAAGATTATTTTTAGTTCGTGAAGTAAGCAAAAACGGTTGATTGGGCCCCATAGAATCATAACGTAACTATATGAGATAGAATACTTCAAATATAATATAAATATATATTTTTTCATAAGCAGTCAAGATTCGCCACAATTCATGCTAAAATGTAGCTAATTAACACATTAATAAAGATAATAATATATTTTAAGGTTATTCCAAGGCCAATTTCAATATTACTATATTTCGAATTGGAGGCTTATGGATTTGGGGATAGTGTAATTTGTTTCAAATCTTAAGTTCCTTTTAACATATATAATTGAACCTGTTTTTATAGAGATGGAAACCTCTAGTAAAGGTTTTTCTCACTAGTAAAGGTTTTTAAGAATTGAAACGATGGGACCTGACAATTACTTTAATTGTCTTGCTTACCCAATTCTCCATAAAATTAAATAATGGGTGGTTCAGTAGAAGCTCAAGAGTCAATTTGAAAAACTTATTAATTTTAGTAAAATAGAAATTTATAATGCGCTTCACAGCAGATACTTTGTATTACTTTAATTGAAGCATCTTTACTTCAAAAACATGTAAATGTAGTTATGGTTTTTATTAATAAGGAAAATATGGACGTAACCCTTGAAGAATAAATGACGTCATTCATACGTTTCTCCATATTGAATACGTATCGGTAATAGTTGGTTTTATTAAGTTTGGATAATAAGGAAAATAAACTGATAAATGTTATTTTCCATAGATTTCGTTTTCTAATCCATTTGAATTTTAATTATCTAATTTTGGTATGTAATTGGGTGTAATTTCATAATATACACTCATTTTGTGAATGATATTCTACAGTATATCTGATTATGCATATTGCCAGTAACATCTATAGTTGTATAATAATAATTATAGATATAGGATTTTATAAAATTTACTTTTTAAAACACAGTTATGTGTACTTTTAAATAACTTAACTGTAGATACCGTAAAATTTTATGTCCATTAATATTATATGGACCTACATGCTACATTGCCTTACATTATTATTATTTACCCGTTTATTTTGAATATATTAATTTGGAATAAATACTTATATTTTGGTTTAAATTAATCCAAAAAATTAACTGTATTGGATATTGTGATAATAACTGAGTTGATGAATCGAACTTCAATAATTTTTATTCTATCATCATAGCTCCTCCATTTCCATCATTTTTGTAAATTATTATTTTTTATATTTGCCACAAGCTAGAAGTAATTTTATGAATAGTAAAATTGGATATCATCACAAACAATGAATCGACTATTCCATCTCATTTTGGCCGAAGATTTCTGATTGATTTTTGCTAATGATTAAAAAAAACCGACCATCATCATATCCATCATTTAACCATGGACCCTAATAATATGAATTAAAAATTTTTTAATGAATTTCCATGACATCCATTATTATTATTTTTTCCTTTAGCGTTAATTAATTTATTATTTTCAATTTAAAAATATACTTTAAAAAGAAAACTTTTAACTGCAATTACATTTCCATATAAAAGTGTGTAATATTCATTTATTTGATATATTAATTTTGTAAGCTGTAAAAATGCTATATAGAATTTGAACATTGTAAATTTCTTGAAGAAGTACCAAATGGAAAGATGCCTAATTTTTTAAAGTGTCTTCACTTACAAAGATACAAGAAATGTTCATTAGTTTGATAATTTTCTTTATTAGCATCATAATATAAATACAAGTCGGTTTACAACTATTGCACCTAACCTAAGCTTTATCTATAATACATCATCTTATATACTAGTTATATCAAGAAAATGTTCATATTCAGGACATTATATATCTATTTCGATTAGGATTTTATTGGTAATCTTGTTATAATAATCGTTAAGGCAGTTATTATATCTTTTATAAAACTAATTATCCTCGGTATCATGATATTGCAATCGATGAATATTTAACTCACAATGTTTACCTGAAAATTTGTGTAATCCCTCACAAAGCATTTTTTTTTAGTAGGATTTTTATTAGCATTCTAGATGATAATCAACTTTCCTAAATAATTTTACTATCATTAAAATATTTTCAAATATTCTACATCGTTTCGGAATATCAAAGAACATTCTAGAACATTTGAAAGCATGCTGTATGATAGACTTACCTAAATCATTTTAATGTTATTTAAGTGATACATTTCAAACAGTCAAAATTTAGTGGATTCGTGTTATTACACTATTCGAGCCATTACAAAGTTGTATTTTTAGCTAGTTTGTTCTATTTTGAAAATTATCAAAAATGTGGCTTTTTTGGGAAAACTAGATATCATCAATTTTTCGCTTATTGGTACAGGCGTGGCAGTTTTTAAGTTATAGAAGCTTAAAAACAATAGTAGTCCACGAAATAAAGAACCAGGAAAACAATGTTGAACTGTTCATTATATTGATATCGAAAAATAGTAATTTCAGTCATAAAATATACGAGGGAAGACTGTTATACAGTAAGGAGTACCAAAATGCCTCAAAATTTTCCCGTAACCAGTTCTTACTCACCAATATTTGACTTTTACGATTTATTTGACCTCAACCTCATCACAGTATACACTTAGAGGAGCCATATCAAGTACTGTTGAGTGCACAAGCATACAAACAGATAACTGGAAGTAAACTCTATGTAATATATTTAAGCAATAATATAAGCATAATAAATTCAAACAGATAACTTGATTATGATAAATAAAGCAAACAAACAATTATAATACTTTCTTTTATATTTATTGTGACGTATGTTACCAGCCACAAATATTTCCAGGCCGTCTGCGTCTCTTTTTGACCTCTACATCTGTTACTATCTTTAGGTAACTTAGAAAACGCAATTAAATTATTTTAATAAATTGTATTTCAATGCTGGCCAAATGCATAGCTTGTATTTATGATAATCACAATTTTAAGCGTTGTATTCTCTTCTAAATTTTTATTGTGAATGTCAATTTCCTGCTAATTTCTTCTTTTTTTAACAGAGTAATATCATGTAATCTTTTCTTGAAGCATTTACTGCTAGAATTTCTGTCTCTTTATCCTCACGTTTAGTTAACTTCTCTTGTCGACGTTATGGCCGGGAACACTATCTCTCCTGCTCGTTCTAGATCATATCACTCTCTATAACTACCACTTTCTTCGTTCTATTCGTTTCCACTATTTCAAACTTGAATTTATACAGTTTGATTTTACATTAACTAGTAGATTTTTTTTAGATTAATCGCTTCTCCCATGTTGGCATATGCCTTATATACCCATTCTTATGGCGGCTTTTGTATAAGTAAAGCTCAGGAATAACACCGGATTCTGTTCTTTAACATGTTATTGAAGTACGTGAATATGAATGACTACTCATTTCCATTTATTAGTGAGTTGCTTAACTAGTCGATTTTTGTGGAAATATGAAAAGCGAGAGTTTAAATAAAAGTATTGATATTCCATATTTGTACTAAATTTTACTGTTTAAGTGTCTATTATTTCATCACTTTATCACTTGGTACGTAAACTTAAATATCGTTACTGTATCGTTTTACTGTTTTCGTTATTTACATGTTCATCATATTTCTCTCTCTCTCAATATCTACGTAAGATTTCAACATTTCACATAACGACGTTCCAAAAAACTTCATGTGTAGATGACAATGTCAGCAACAACATTGGTATTCATTTTGTACAAAATTTTATCGTAACCGTAAACAAATGCTTCAATTTCATCAGCACGATAAGACTGTCGAGTTTCACTAAAATTCTTGAGGACATAGAACTTTGTTTGTGGAGACCCCGAAATACGTGTCATCTTTATAATTCAGTACTGGGGCCTTTGCATCTAGCAAAATATTCACATGAACAAAAAGAATATACAGTTTAAAAATAAACATATATGAGATAATAAATATTAGCAACAATCATAATATAGCAAATTAATAATTTTAATATAAATTTTTTTAAATATTTAAATTCGCATTTGTAACCTAAAATTCCACATCCCAAACACAAATACGCATTTTATTGCTCAATTAAATCTTATTAATTATTTAATTGAGTATGTTTGTTCGTCATTATCCAATATTTCATAAATTAATAAAACGTTTATATTTAGGCGTGGTCTTTATAAAAATAAACTATTTTTAAACTTGGAAATACTTTTAAAAAAAAAAACATTTTTGTCTAGGTATACAACTTACAGAAGCAAGTTGAAAAAACTAAAAAAATACACAAATAAAATAACGTATGTGTATAGTAAAATAGATAATTGCTGGCTATTGATTTCATTTAGATGCAACAGTATTTCTTGTAAAAAATAAAAAACCTTCTTTTAGATATAATTTGACCCTCCTAAATAAAATATTCGTTTTTTTTTTATAAAAATGAAATGAGAAATGTGTATATAAAAAATACAACACACTCTGTCTGTTGTATTATACATTTAATTTGAATATTAGTCACAGTCAGGTAAAAATTTATAATATTTATGTGTACTAAAAATAAATAACATTTATGCACAACACACATGTATAATATATACACTGAAAACAAGTATATAGATTACATATAACTGGGTTTATAACAGAAACAGTCAACCATTCACTGGCATATAATCCACGATGGATGATATTTAAATATAGCGGGGTAAATCGGGGAGCAAAGAAACATGGCTATATGTAAAAGGAATTCTGGCAGCAGCAGCAACAACAACACACACCAACACACATATACAAGTACAATATAGCCAAAAGCATTTTATGACTCGGACATTCCATTATATGCGCGAGGGGCGATATGCGCACCAAACCACACCGCACAGATGACGTCAATCATTATACACACATATAATAATGTTTGTAACGTGTTAACCCCCTGTACTCTTCAGCATCCATATACGTATATGTGTATTGTGTATATCGTACTTCGTACCACCACATAATTATGTATGTCCTGTCCTAGGTTGTTTGGTTTGCTGCCATGTTGTTGGCAGGCATGTGACGTCACAAACGTATTGCTAGTCGTTCGAGTCGATCGACTACGAGATACGTTGATTCTTTTATTCAATGTATATAATTGTAATGTATATAATACGATAATACTACAACATACTGTATTCATGTATGTGTGAGCTTGTATAAGTTTTCAATACTATTATAGAAAAGGATACACATATTGTGACTTTTGTATAAATTATACCGTATGTTTTTGAAAAGTTATTAATTGATTAGGCAATTTTAGTCAAGCATGCCTGGATGTTTACTTGCTGTAACGATTAACAGCACTCCAAGGTATGTAAATAACAGGACATTTTTCATCAACTATAATTAATCCAAATTTGAAACTTGGTTCATATTCAAATTGGCGGCCAAAGGTTAAAAATAATAGATTTGTTCAGTTTTTTTTACGATTTTAAGAAAAAGTTAGCCTTGTACGATAAAAAGTTCAATTACAAAGTTGTGTAACGTTTCAATACGAATGAGTTATTGTAAAAAAATGAACTTTTTTGTTTAACATTTTTCTAAAATTCAACAAAAAATATATTTCTTTGACTTAGGTTACACTGTTTCGTAGAAATTTAAATGAATTAACACGTTATTCATCGCACTTTATTCTCTTAACTTACACATGTCCATTATATTTAACCGAGTAAAACTGAGTGCTTTGGGTAGATTTTCTTTTCTATCTTCGGTTTCTTTATCATCACATCTTAATTTACGTATATCGTTTGTAAACAATAAGATTATATTAAAGATTTTGTTTGTATACTTAAATTACATAATTTTTATTTTTGTACAAAAATAACAATAATAATAAAAATAATCTATTTATGAAGATTGATTCCAAATCAATGATTCATATTCTAAAAATTAGTTTAATTTTTTAATTGTGTGCATTTTAATAATTTTTTTTTAAATTAGTACTTTATTAATTTAAATTTCATTCATAAACATTGAAGAATTTTAATTATAAAATAATGTGTAATCCATAACCATTATCATCGTATCATTCTATAAAACTTGATTATGTAAGTAGTATATTATAAACATAGCTGATAAGAATAAATTTATCCACGATGATGATAGAAACACATTTTTGTGTATTTGTATGAACTGTCTCCACATTTGACGAAATTCTTTTATAATCACGCAAAATTAAATATATTACATTTCAACATATCGAATGTGAGAGAAACATGCATTTTTTCAATTTGTTTAAAATAATTTAACAGCAACTTTACTACCCATTCGGCTCGATTACGATATCCAGATTCTAACGGGTCTTTTTTTATTATAATTTTTCGAACGAATCAAACCCGAACTCCTATACATTAAGCTAAACAATTTTTTTAAGATTTAAATGTTCCTTACGGTGATTTTTATAAAAGCTTACTGTATACGAAACAAAGATAGTACAAAATATTATGTGTAGTACCTACCGCACTATACGCCACTTCATATTAACCGTCTCTTCTCTGTCCTCTCTTTCCCCTCTATTCCATTTATATTATGTTATTCGTCGTCAGTCGTCACGCATATACATACTATGTATATAAAGTATAATATACTTGCTATATAATCATGTATATGTATGTATATAATACATGTACATAAATTTATTCAAACATATACACATAGTAAATACACACAAACATATAGTACAGTAGTGTGTTGTTATTAATGTTGTATCGTTCGGGCTTACTGTTCGTGTATGTTCGTTAAAAAAACGCGTTTGTTGCAAGGTCCTGAGTTAAACCGTTGCCGTTTGTATTTGTATATCCCTGCACCTCTATACTCAAAATTGATGTTTTAGTGTTATTAAACATACCGAGACGAGAAGATCGGAAGAACATTGTATTAATTTTATTTCATGTTCAAAATTTAGTGTATCTGACTAAATATTTTTATCAAGAAAATGTGTGTACAATTGTAACTGCAGTGTTGTAAATGCATAATGTTTTCAATATGTGAACAAATATAAACTACATTTTTATATAATTTATTGAGTTTAGTGAATTTAAATATAAGTAATTTTATTGAATATTGAAAATAATTCACAATTGAATAAAAGTTTCTTGTGAAATCAATTGATAGGTGTAAAAATAATTTTATTTTATTTTTTTTAAATAATATTTTTTCTTATTAAGTGTGGTATTTTTAAATATTGATGGTGAAAATGTCTGTGATGCAGCAAGCAAAACGGCAGCATTGTTATTTATGTGATTTACCTCGTATGCCATGGGCAATGCTCCATGATTTTACTGAGGCAGTGTGTCGAGGTTGTGTTAATTATGAGGGTGCTGATCGAATCGAAATTGTTTTGGAAACGGCTAGACAAATGAAACGAGCGCATGGTTTTCAAGAAGCACGATCCAGTAGTAATCATACAACAACAAAATCACATCGTTCGTCAAGTTCAAGTCATGATCATCAGAATGGTGGCACATCTGGGTTAGAAGTTGTAGGTATACCAACAACCGGTACGCATGTAAACGCTCGTCAACAACCACAACCGCCAGTAGCAGCCACACATCATACGAGCAATTATGCCACATTACATCATTCACGTACAGGTTTACTGGCTGAATATGCTGCTGCTGCCGGTTCACAACCTCAACCACCACCAAGGGGTAATAATGGATCAGTATCACAAATGAGTCGTAATATGCAACCACAAGATACTGAACATGAGACAATGGCGATGAGTCGTACAGCAGTACGTTTACAACCTGCTGCGCATCTGGTCGCTGCGCATCATAATATGCAACAACAATCACATCATACATCCTCAAATGGGGGTGGCGGTTCACGACCGAGTTCTTTGCCACCAAATACATCAGGTTTAAGTTTAAAACGTACTCTAGCAACAGTTGAGGAAGATGACCATCATTCTGGACATCATCATCCAAATGGTGTGGGAGGTGATGCACCACCAAATACAAAACGTATGATGTCTGTGGATGAACTTGGTGGTACAACGGTGCGACCTCCGTTAACCAGGGGTGAGTCGTTGCCGGCTGTATCTCTTGCTGCCCCATTTGTCCCCGACCGAACTTTTAAACAGGAAAAACATTCTATCAGGACGCCCTCTTTTGATGCCGCTACTTTTAAAACGAACGGTGAGATTTTTATCTATATCGACACTGATCGATGTAATTTTGTTATTTTCTAATTTCTCATTGCTAACCCTATAACTTATTCCTGATCAACAGAGATATTTCAATTTTATTCGTTTTATTCAATCTTCTCTCTCCGTGTAACGGGTTTTCGATTTTATAAATTATCTTAAAGTTAAAAGGAGTGCTAGAAAAATCAACGTTCTCATATTTTCCAAAATTTGTAATTGTTAATATCCTATTAATATAGGATATTATTGATATTAGAAATAGGTCATATACGTGACACATTATTAGTAATTAATCGTTTGTAAATTCCTTTTACAGAATGTTATTTTTAATTATTATACTATCTAGTAAAATTATGTCAGTTTTCTAGATTTATGTTAATAAATTCCACTGTGATGACCACATATTTAAATGTATTAACATAAAATCTTATACGAAATTTTTTTATAGTTTCCCATTGTCAATTCATCAATTTTCAAGCTTAAAATTGAATAAATTTTAAACTCTGCCTACACTCTGGTATTCTAAAAATGAATCAGAAAACAATTTTTTTAACAATATACAGTTACGAGATACAATTTCTCAGTTTCAATATCTATAAATAAGTAACGTACTCTTCCATTTTTTTTATATTATTGCATAGTTATAGTTTAGTAATTATTTATAACCTTAATTAAAATAGTTTATTGATTTGAAAATATAGTTCAATTATCTAACCACTAGAGGCGTATCGCGTAACAGTTTTTTTTCATTCTACAAAAGATCGAATAAAATAATTCTAAAGATTGAATTTTAATAATAAAATTGAAATAGCTTATCATTCTTCACGCTAAATTAAATTCATTTTATTTTACTAACAAGACCGAATAAAATAAATGCATACCGTAGTAATAATGTAATATGTATTTGCAAAACAAAGCATTAAAAACTATTTATGAACATAAAAAACAGTTATAGATAACCTCTTTATATTGAATGTATTTTGGATACCAATTGATAGAAAAATTTAATAGTGTAATTACCGTGATTATTGAAACTATTTACTGGGATAGGTCAGTATCTATGGCTTTGATATTAGCAGTTGAATTATGAATGAATATTTGTATCATATCTAAGTGCAAAAAATAAGTTAGCTTCATCAATTGAAAAAAAGGTGAATTGAAAATATTCAATTAAGTCTATTATGTAATTGTAAAATTACATGCTTCAAAGATCAAAGTTAAAAAAGATAGAAATAATCAAGGACAATCTATTTGAAAAGTTAGTTGGAAAGTTCATAGAAGTTATTCCATTGTTATTGAAAAGAAGTTGTGAAACGTTAAAGATACTGAAACTTGAAGAAAGTTTCAAATCGTAAACAAAGGGACATACGCTTAAGTAAGCGAAATCGTTTAGTAGTTCTCGGAAAGCATTTTAAATATTCTGCGAGCATCATATGTGTTATATATTGTTATTACGCAGTTACTTTACAATTCTTCGATTTTCGTTATTAAAGTTAGCTTCTATTTTGAAGATAGGTCAGAATATATCATTGTTTTAATAACGTAATATATTATTAATCTGATAATCGAAAGTATTAAAATGAAAATGGAAAATTTCCTAATGAAGATTGTGCCATTAGAACTGCCAATGAATGAAATGCCCATAAAAAAATTTGTCTGATACTTAATCTTGGTTGGTGATAAATTTTCAACCTCCCCTTCAAGTAGTCTATTAAAAAAAAAACGTAAATTTTAACCTTTATTTTGCAAAATTTATGCAAATTTTTAAGTTAAATTAAAATTCGCATAAAAACGCTTCTAATTAAATATTTTTAATAGTGAAACATCATTTGAATACAAAAAAATGAATCATTATGTTTTTTTATTAAAATTATAATATTTATAATCATAATGATAATAATAGGTGATTTATATAATAATATATTTAAAAGTTCTAGTGTAATAGTAAATAGCCTGAATACAATACTTGTGAATGTGTTTTTATGATTTTACTTTATCAAACAAATGCTTACGTAGTTTTAATTAAATTGTTGCTATGCACTTTTATTGTAAATGTGTGTTCTTGACTGACTGACTGAATATACGTATTTTATGAATATAAACATACATTCATACATATACACGGTACTTAATATTATTGTTATTAGTCATTAAGAAATGGAAATTTTTTTATAATATTTAGTAAAATTGTTGTATAACCCAAAATTAATTGAAAAAAATTTTGGTTAATGAAAATCTAAAACGTTAAGGAGATGCGTAGGACTAATAAGACACGTATTTGAAAATAATGTCGCCGTATATTTTTAGGTTTATAGTTAACAAACTAACCTAACATAGATCAGCAGTTCATCCATTAGAGAAGGATGCCACAGACAGATATACAGAAATACACGTTAAACTTATAAAACCTCCCTTTTGCCCATGCCAGGTTTTTCAATTTAACGTTTCTTCCTGAATTAAATTTTTTTAACATGTATTTGTTAATATTTCCATGCTTAATATTTTTTATATTCTTTTGACAATGGTTCTTTTTCCATGATTTTATAATACCTATATTGTTGGTATATGGATATAAATTATTGTTGCCCTTCAATATTTTATTTTTTATTTGATCTTAGCATGTGTAAAAATCATATACTTGAAGTATCGTTATGCTGACAACAAAAGAGCAGAGAAGAAATGTACAAAGCTTGGTTCATAAATAGTATATAAATTCAGTGCATTTAGAAAATATGAAAATACTTTTTCTAGAATATTCTATCAAGAGAACATTTTATGTTGTATTTATAAACATATGTAAATTATTGAATGTCAAGGCTATTTGATAAATACTAAACCATACATAAAATACGTTTGTGTATATATGGCCTAATTTAAACCAATGATATAAAAAAAGTATATGGGTGTATTTTAGGGTTGTCAACACCGCAGATTTAAACCTCAGACTCTAGAAACATGCAGTTTATTCTGGTCTCCTTTACCTTCTAGTAAACTGTTATACTAAATACTTCAGTATTTTAATACCAGTCGAGTATTGAATTATTGAACTGTCTAGAAACTGCTCAGCAATGTTGATAAACAATGATATATATGCAATCTAATAAGAAAAGCGGGATTTTCTTTGAAGAGTTGTTATAATATTTTTATTCCTGAGAATTAATCTTACTTGTTTTCTTAAATTTTCTACTACCAAAAGTAAATAATTATATTATTTTTTTTTATTTTGTAAAATGTTTTAGTTCAAAGATATCTGTAAATTTAACATTTTTTTAATATTATTAATATAATCTCCGGCTCTAGAAAAATTTTAAAACATCAACCCCGTGAATTTAAAATCAAATTATTTACTGAATTTTATTCACTATTCAAGGCAAGTGCAAATCGAATAGTAATATTTATTTACTATACTTAAACCTAAATTGTCTTAAGAGTATTTTATTGAATGCCTTTTTGACTTCTTAAATGTGACAAAAAGAAAATCGAAATTCACACGCCATGTAGATAACAACTTGTCGAATTCAGCAATTAGAATTTTCTTTCAAGATTTTACTTTTTGTTATTCCTGTATACTCCGTTTGAATTTTTAATATTATAGAAAACTCAGATGTAATTAAATTTTCTTACAAAATAAGTACTTAACCTCAATAATTTGCATTATGTTGTTATATACAATGATTCTCGTCATCAATATCCGAAACACTGCATCCAAATAACATAATGCTGTAATTATTCGAATGATAATGATGTTATTATAAACACAGTTAGTTCAAGCTATGTTTTTTTTTCACACAAACAGTTAAGAGTTCTTTTATAATATTATATGACATATTTGAAACACGCCTTCATATTGGGCTAATGGCCAATATTTAACAGTAGCAGCATAGCCACTTGACAAAATTTAAAAAACAAAATAAAAATATTCATATAGAAGCTACACGACGGAATATTGCTAAAAATGTATGCTTTAGTGTGTTTATCTTGTATTTACACAGTACACCTACTACATTACTTGCTATTGTATAATGAATGTCAATTTTTTGGCACAAAGTACTGTACGCGTCATAGCCCGGACAGGTGATTGTAAAACGTGAAATGTGTTTGGATATCCCAAAAAGAATTTGGATGATCTCATTGTAAAATAAATACAGTAAATAACTTGAATAACTTGTTTTAATTGGAAATTTTAATAATGGCGAATTACTCCATAATCTGTGGTATGGTGCTTCGTGCCTCACCTTATTAATACATTTAAAAATATTCCAATTACTAAATTGGAAAAACCATTTAAAATTTGATTTTCAGTATAGAAATTAGTGGTTAATGTTAATATTCGCCTTATTTGAAGTGTGTCCTTAACTTATTGTTTAAGAAAAAATTTGAGGTCTCCATGGGCATTATTGTAAATATTTGGAATTAACCTTTCAGAACATATTCCAACACGAATCCTCCTTGACACCACCTACTTACAATTCTAATTCTTAATTTTTTTTAACTAAAACTAACTGTAGTATAAATTCCCAAAATTTGGAATGATATAAAAAGGCTTTATTACCACTAGGAAAATAAAACAACTGGTAACTACATTTGTTTAGTCAGTTAACTAATTAATGATTAGTCAAATTTCATATTTATAAGGTGCTTTTACTCAAGCTCTTTGTGGGAATTCAAAGATCATTAATAAAAGTAAATATGAAATAAAAATATTTTCGAATATTAAAATTTAAAAAATAATTATTCTTAAATAAAGTTTGGTGTAAAATGAATCATCAAAATATCAATCTCCTTCCTGTTAGAATATGGCGGTTCAGAACATTGAATGTGTTTATTCTATTTTTAATAAAAAAAAGCAACATAAACTAAATATCATTTTATTATAAACTCACCGAACTACAACGATATGATACGATTCACTTGAATGGTCACGCAGACGTATGACGTCACGCAACGTAAATATGTATGTCACGTGAGTGTATGTTAATATATATGTTAATATTATATTCATGTTTCATATATTCATGGAAAGCTAAAATAATTTTATGAAGATGCAATGTAACATATATTTTTGAATAAAATTTGTTATAAAAAAGGATTGTAATAACCGCAATATAAACATTCACTTCCGTAATAAAAAAAAAACTCGCAATGCGACAAAGATTTCAAATTTTTGATTTGTATCCTGTGATACAGTTTATTATAAGTTTAGCTCCGTGCCTCTAAGCGAATCAGTCTCTCATTTTTTACCTTCGAGCTAAGATCAATTTTTTTTTACCTGTTTTCATTTCTTCGCATTTTTCTTCTCCATTCTACTTTCACATTTCATATTTGATGTTGTGGGCAATCAATAAAAGGTTGTTTCAAATACCTTTCGTAAAACATATCTTGTTTTGTATAAAAATATAACATACCAATTTAATTAACAAGGTTTAACACTTAAAATTGGAGACATATATTTGGCCAAGTTGCCGCGGTTTCTTGGGAAGGGCACACTTACGAACTCCAACAAATTTATACTGGAAGAACGTCAAAGAATTGAAGTGTGCCACTTTTCTCATTACTAGAATTTGGTGTAGCAGAGGATATGAGTTAAGATGTATTGCTTCCATTCTTACTGTGACAGCTCCTGTAAATAACATCTTTCAAATAATTCAAATAAAATAAAATTGATATTTTTTTGATACATTTTCAAATAATATTGAGAATATAAAGAAAAATGGCTTTTATGATATATGTGTATTATATATGTGTGGATCTTGATTAGTAATTGAAATTTATTATATTTTCATTTAAATTATCTTTAAGAAATAAGATTTTAAGTAGCTGGACTATTGACCCACTCAAACATACTCCAATAACATAACCACCGATAAGATTTATGAGGAGCAAAATACAATTAATCATAATAAAATTTTTTCAGAATTTTGTGTCGATTGCATGATGGTAGAAATGAGAGAAATAATAAATGCTATATCGTCTTAAAAAAATGAGGAAAAAGTTTGAATAATAATAAAAAAGAAAAAAATGATATTTTTTACTTCGTATGATTTTAAAATAATTATTCAAATAATAGTAACTAAACGTGGTATCATGTGGAGACGTCAGTTTATGAAATAAAATCAATCTATTATCATCGTGTTGACCTTAATTTTAGTATAAATTTTTATCATGATTGATAAAATTTTATTTTACAAAATTATTCATAATTCATATACGTTATCAAAATTGATCTGATTATTTAATAAATTTTTTAATTAGATATTTTTGTGTTATAGTATTTCTGATGTATTTTTTGATCCAACTGTAAAACAAAATAGCTTAGAGTACTGCACTATTTAAAAGGATAGGTATTAGGTATTAAAGATAGATATTATATTTATTGCATCTACAAGTACTACAATAATTCTCTAAATAATTTAAATAATTAAAATGTTGAACCCACAGACATATCTGAGGTTGAACCATTGTTGATCAACACCTATCTAGCATTAACAATTAAACATAATTTCAAAATTAAAAATCAAAACATTAAAAAAAAAATTGTTTAAACATTTTTGCTTTTGAACGATTTCAAATAGCATTGTTAGAAAATGGTTATATTAACTGAAACAATATTGTTACAATTATTTTTATAAATAAAAAGTGGAAATTTGCTAAATATTTAGTGTTATTATTTATTGATATGACTTTCCACAAATTAACGCTCAATTCTATTAAAAACGATTTCATTTATTACAAATTCTATAGTTAAGATATATTCAATAAACCATTTTCTTTTCAAGAAATCATTAATTTATTTAGGGTCAGTAAGAGTAAAATAATACAATATATGAACGATACGCCTATGTATATTATTGTTCCACGTAATCAAATTGCAATTACATTATTATTTATTGTAATATAAAACTTCAATCCAAAACAGATGCATATTTTTTTAATTTTTATATTTTACACTTTGCTTAATAATGAAATTTTCGTACTAAACATATTTTCGCTTAATAAATCATTTTTTATTGTAAACAATTTAATTTTGTTTGTTTTTGTATTTTAAGTTCTATTTTAATAAAAATGGCACTGAATTGAAGCCATAGAATATCATTGACATACTTGAAGTTTAATAATAATTCAGGAAAACAAGACTGAAATGCTGATACTCATTTTTTTTCTTGAAATTCCTGGTTAAGGTTTCTGAACATAATGGGAAAGCAAACAAACCGTAATTGAAATTTGTGAAAAATTAATAATAGTTTTAAATTTTTAGTAATAGTGAAGAAACTAGACTTCTTCATTTTATTTCGGATGCCTTTGAGATTTTGTTTTATGGACATATTGATAGTTTATTATATCAAAGTTAAAGAATTTAAAACAACTCGTAAAACAAAATTAATAGATGGAGTTTGAAGTATAATTTCTAAACTTTATTAACACAAATACCATAATAACCTTGTTCACTTTGTTATATTTTAAACTTCACTTGAATGAAAACTATATTGGTCAGAATTATTGCTCGCCAAGCGATTGAGCGTCGCGCTGACACATTTTTGGACTAAATACCGATTTTTTAATATTAAATGACTTGTCCATTCAATCACAATTTCAACTGTCAAAATTAATTATTCACAAGTATTAAGTAATATTTTATATGAGTTCAAAATTCAAAATTTCTTTCAATTTTTTTTCTAGGCTATTCAGTACCTGTCTCCGTAGCTAATGGAAATCCTGCAAATGCTAGCTCACCTTTAGGCCCACGCACAGTATCACCTCCTGAACCAACAACTGGTACTGGACCACAACCACATGTGGGTTCTAATGGTTCTGGACAATCTCCTATGGCTGCACTTATGTCTGTTGCTGACAATTTACCACCAGGTAGTCCCAGATCTACTGGTGGAACACCACCCGGTAATTCAGCTCCACGATCAGCATCTAGAGGATCTCAACACTCACCAAATAGTTCAGGTAAAAAATTGCATAAATTGCATTATGCCTTTTATTTACCTAATAAAAATTAGATTTTTAATAAGAATATTTAATATTTTAGGTTCTACCAGCGGTAGGCGTTCATCTGGATCAAGACACGTGTCATCAACAACAGTTACATCTAGTGAGGCCGCCGGTAGCAATTCTAATTTAACTGGTCCTAACGGTGAAGTATTATCAACCCCAAACACCGAAAGTAATCAAAATGCGGCACCACCAGCAGCCACGCTAAAATGTACATTATGTCAAGAACGCTTAGAAGATACACACTTTGTGCAATGCCCGTCCGTACCACACCATAAATTCTGTTTCCCGTGTAGTCGTGACAGTATAAAACGGCAAGGTGCTGGCGCAGAAGTATATTGTCCTAGCGGTGAAAAATGTCCACTTGCCAATTCAAATGTACCATGGGCATTTATGCAAGGTGAAATTCAAACAATTCTTGGCGAAGAATTGAAAGTGAAAAAAGAAAGAGAAACTTAAGGAAAAGAAAATGAATATGGAGCGTTGAAATAACGCTTTTTGGATAAAATAAAAATATTGAAATGAGACCTGGTCTCGGCCGGTCTTATATATTCGACAATGAATTTATTGTCTCGAGCTATAAAATATAGCTGCATGTAGAAAAGTGGCTAAAAAACATAAAGTCCATTGAAAATGTTGGATATTGTCTTGCCATTCTCTCATATTGGCAAAAATGTATAGACTTAAAATACCAACATATGGAAATTTGGATAATCATCTTATCCAAAATTTTAAACAAAAATATTTTTCGTCTAGATAAAATCGAATCGATATATTTTATTCGACGATATATCTTTATTTATTTTTTTCGTTTTTGTACTTTGTTGTTTATAAATGGAGAACTTACCATTTTATGAGTTCTGAAAAAAGTAAATATTTTTTGCTATTTTTCAAATTAGCTGGTTGTAAATTCAGCTTGTTTAGATTTAGTTATTATCTTTTTCATGTAAATATTGTAAATATTTATATTTCTCGTACTGTGTATGACGATTATTGGCAATATAAATATCATAATATAATATATTTCATTTTTTTCGAAATATAACTCGATATTTAAATTAGAACAAAAATTGAAACAGTAGGTAATATAAAATTTTATCCCAGAGATAATCAAAATACGAATGAATTTGTACAAAAGAAAATTTTATTATTATTAATTATATTTCTATTATATGTGCTATTCATTATTATTAATTAATTATTTATATGATATAATATTATTTTTAGGACTGTAAAAGAATATACAAAATTTTTTGTTATATTTTTTGGGCCCTAGTCATACACACACATACACACATACTAAACTATTACTATTTACTATAAACTACCAACTTACTATTACTACCCACTAATATGGAGGCAATGATTAATTTATACATAAGGTTCAATGTGCTCCATACATAGGAACTCCAAAACTCGCTGGTAAATTGTAAAAAAAAATGTTGAATGAAAAATAAGTAATAGCGTATTCTAAAAAATGCTCTTATTGTATAAAAAATACCAACAGTGAGTTTTTGTATTTTTAATTTGTATAATTCAGATTTTAAAAAAAAATCTATTTCGTAATACATTTATTTGCAAAATATTTTCGATTACTGAGATCATTTCGATATTAAATTTTATTTATATTTTAAATTTATTATTTACTTCTATGTGACGAAAAATATCCAGGTCTCTGGTTCACCCACAATAGTATATACCACCATACTAGCATTATTTGGATAATTACGAAAACTCGATTTGTTAATAAAAATAAAATAAATTAGATAAAATTAGAAAAAATAATTGTTATTCGTTTCTATTCAGTTTAGAATCGTATACGCACAAAACTATTAAAATTCGAGATTGAAAATTGTAAGGAATGTTTTCAAAATATCGTTTACATGAATAACAACCTGAAAAACTAAATTATGTTGTAGACCGTCGCGAATAAAATTATTAAAATTATAGGATTAAATCCCATGTAATTTGGATTTATTATTTTGCTTGTTATGAGTACACAGATAAGCAAAGATAATTTGCGATTTTGGTTTGCAATAGACTTTGATTATATAAAGAGATTTTTTTAGTAATAAAATCTTTCAGTTAGTAATGGATTTTTTTAATATTGTATAAATTATTTATTTTGTTGTATTTTAGTATATTTGCAAAGGTTTTAATATAAATTTGAAAATGTTTTTGAATGATTTTAAAATTATAATTATTTTGCAAATAAATGAATTGTCATGTTATTAAATACAAGATTTATGAAAAAAAAAAGTAAAAATTGATGTGTTATTTGTGAAATTATAAAAAAAAAAATATAAATTGTAATCTGTTTAAAAAAAAAATATATATATGAATGTGATTTTGTTAGTAAGACACCGTAACATGTGATTGTATTATATATTTTGTAAATACGAATTATGTATTAATAAAAGGACTAGAAAATAAATGTTTTTATTTGACTTTACTTTTTCATTGCCTACAAAATAAATTTTCAGAGTAAACAAAATGTTTGATTCAATAAGTTATGTATTTAAAATTGTTTTATATGGGTAATTAGGGGAGTCAGTATTTTTTTTAAATGGTTCTTCAAGACTATCTTTAAGTAAAATAAGAACAAAAGAACATCTATATTAAAGACAATTTCTAATGCAATATAAATTGTATTTCAATTTTTACGAATAAATACTTAATTCAAAAATAATTATCGAAATGATATGAATGAAATTTAGATTATATTTACGCGGCCATTCTTTTGTATGCGTCAATTGAAAGAAGTATAATTTATATGCATTAAAATTAAAGTTTGTCTTGTTGAAGATGTAATTTTTTTGCTTCTTATTACCCATAAATATTTTATAAGAAGTGGAATAATTTTTTTTTTTTTTTTTTTTTTTAAATTCGATTGGAAAAAACATTATTACACCAAGTTATTTATTTCGAACCAAAAAGTCCATTCAAAACTTCTGGCTTTTAAGATAGTCTAATATTCAATTTACAAATTTCTTTGCTAATGAAGAATTTAATTTTTGATAATGATACGCTCTAAAAATCATGCGTGTGAATGTTCAAACTTTTAGCCACATGTAGCATATTAAAGAGGAAAGTTTTCTATGCTTTCATTTCATATTAAAATTGTTTAAAAACTTTCATGCACAAACCTGTGATTGATCTTAATTTTTTAAGATAAAAATTTCCTTGTATATTTTCGTATTCTTTTGTACCATACTCTAATAAGTAATTTTTATTTTCAGATTGAAACATACAGTTAACGTCCCTGATGAAGCTAAAATTGCAATCCAATCGGAAAATACTGTGGTTGAAGAGAAAAAGGAAAAGAGAGTGAAAGAACAACAATATCCATTGGATAAGTACATAGTAATGTCTTTTAGAATTTTATTACCATCAATTAATTTTTTATATTTAAATAAACCTCGCTTTTTCACAAAACAACAAATTTTATTAGACTTTACTGTTTGAAAAATTATTTTTACTTAAAAAAAATTGAATAATTTTCAAAAACAAAAAAATAATAAAAAGTAAATTTTGTAAACATATGGAATGTCTAAAGTTCAAGAAAATTCAATTTTACTAATTTTCTAATGAAGCAGTTTATAAATGGCCACCTGCATATAAAAAACTTGGGAATGCTTTCCTCATTATGCAATTTTATATAGTTTTACTTCTGTTTTCTTTTAACAGAAAAAATTTTCGGTGAAACTAAACTACTCCAAATATTATTCATTTGGTCCGTTAAAAGTTGATTATGTTGTATTTTTTTTAGAACTTCACATCTAAGAACATTTGTGATACTTTGAAATTACCTCCAACTTGCTCCGATATAACTCAAAATGAAATTGATACGGAGCATTTGTTAAGATCAGTCGATGAAACCTTAGAGTCATTACAACTTGATATTGAGACCTTTGTTAACAGAACAGTAGCAAAATTTTCCAATCTATCTACAACAAAATATTCAGATGATGAGAAACTTCATGTTAATCGTTTAATTAACAAATGGATGACAGAAAACAGAATTAATTACGAGAATAATCGATTAGATAAAACTTTTGTAAAATCAATTACATCAATTAGTGATGCTCCAAATTCACATAAACACTACAATTCACTGAATACTGTAACTGATATTGTAGTGAATACGAAGAAACAAAATATTCGAAATTCAAAGCCTAATGATACTACTAAAAAATTAATTAAAGAATCTCCACAATCAAGAAAGGATCAACGGCATACACTTCACCTTCATGAACATACACAGCAGCCGAGTGTTGTAATACCAAAATTATCACCTGAAAATTTAAGTAATGAATCTTCAAAACCAACCAATCTTTTAAAACGCTTAATTATACAAGATATGCCTTCAATAAACATTCGAAATGCATTAAAAATTCAACATACGGGTAGTATAAATTTAACACCCAATGAAAATCAACGTCACCAGAAATCAACGAATATTGGTGTATTTAACATAACTCACAGTGATTCATCGTCAGATGTTTCCCAACAAGTTTTTATGATAGATAATGGCCCTGCCAATTCTAGGCCAAGAAATCTACAAAATCCTGCTGAATCAAATTTTTCAATCTGTTCGGATACCGATTCTCAGGGCGATATTCAAGTAACTATTACTGTTCCTAATACCGATATACATTATGTTGAAGAAAATGAAGGCAATATTTCAACTCAAATTACTCCTATTCTTAACTCTCAAGAAAATAAAGTAGATAATTCTTACCATTCCGAAAATTTAACAGAAAGACATGAAGTTATAAATACGATAGAATCTTGCCATAACTCCGAAGAATCTCAACAAACATTTGAAACAAAATCTATGATACCAGCTGCTAATGCAAATAAGAAAAGTGAACAAACAAATGTAGCAAAATCAGCTGAAATTAATGAAGCCATTAATCATCACCATTTAAATGATAAAACAGTTCTGGATACGTTACTATCTAAGAATTCAATTGAAGAATTTCAGGAAACATCTGAAACAAAATCAGTTTCAAATAATGAAATAAAAAACAATTCTATTGAAAAAACAAATGTTATTGGTATGATAGAACCGTTGAAAGCTCAACAGATAAATAATAAAGAAGTTGTTCGTACGAGTCCACCGGTAGATACATCGAAGTCACCGGTAAATGATGGAACTTTAAAAAATACTAATATTCTTGGTGTATTTGAAACCAATACCGTTGTACTGACAGAAATTATTGACCTTCTAAACAAAATTAAACAGCAGAAATGCTGTTGTTTAACTAATCATAATCATGAGGATTATCAAATGGTCGATCGTTCTAAAAGCGGCGAGGAAACGATAACAAAATCTATAAAAATGAAACAGTATAGCAATAGTGACAAGATATTAGAGAAAGATTTTTCAAGTGATTCGACATTGACTCGTATCGAAGAATTAATATATATTAATAAAGATTCAGATGAAGGAGAAGAATCAAGCGAAAAAATTTTAAAATTATCGGGTATTCTTAAAACAAATACCTCAACTCAATCACCAAATTCAAATACTTCATCAACCGCTGCATCTAATAAAACTAATTTATTATTAAGAAAAGTTTCTTTTACTAATTTGGAAGAATTAACAACGCAAAATGAACCTATTCAATCACCTAAATCGATTACACAATCCGTACAAACTGATAGTTCAATTATATTAGAAACAGATAAAGTTAACTACGAGTTTAATAAAAAAAATGAACATAAATTAACGAAAGACATTAAACAAAATGTTGATAAAGAGACCAACACTGGAACACCATTGAATATGACCGGATGTTCAAATTTGACCCAAACAACATTAAATTCAATTGATCAAGGAAAAAATATTGTTATAAATATAAATCCAGTTCCATTATCATATTCTAACAATGATGTAGTAAAACGAACTTTTACAGAAAATATAAATAAGTATAAAGAATTCGGAGTTCAAACAGACAAAAGTTCTGAACGAAAAGAATCAGAAGTAGGCATTACACAAGAACAAATTGAACAACCGAAGTTTTTTGAACTTGGAAGTATTAAAAAACCTACATCGATACCATTTAATCAAAAATCCTTGGAAACGCAGGCATTAAATACGTCAAAAGTAGATGAAATATGTCAAGATATGAACGCGTCTATTCAAGCTTTACTTGCTGAAACATCTGTTAAAACTAGCCCGTTTAAAAATATTTCCATAGAGTATCAGGATTTTGCAAATCAATTTATTTTAGACACGGTGAATTCTGTTCGCATTCCAATATCGAACGCCACAAGTAATGCTATTGAAAATCAAAATATCGCTCATAAAAATAAAAACAAAGTGCTCGGAAATAAAGATAAAAGTTATCGAAACAAAAATGTAGATAGCAGTAATTCATCAAGTTTATACACAACTACTTCGTTGTCAGAAGGTGAAATTAGGCAGCCATGTAACTGTAGTTGTAGTTTAGGGGAAATTCATACATGCACAATACCAACATCTTTATCAACACCAAAATCAAACAAGAAACCAAAAAAGTCCACGGTATCTCCAGAAATGTTTCAAAGAGATAATCCTCATTTAAGAATTCAGAAAACCAGGAAACATAAAAATTGGCACTGTATATATACAACATCACAAAGTTCAAGTTCCATTGACGAATCCTCTGATTACAGCAAATAATATATCAACTAAATTTAAAACAAAAATATGGATCTATATAATGAAAAGACAAATTCGTTTATGTAAATTTACTGGGTACTATTTATTACACAGGCATAATATTTCACAAATTTAAATTTATTATATTTTAAACAAGTTAATTCAGAACGGAAAATAAATTGTTCGTAATTTGGTAGCCGTTATTTACCCAGTTTGCAATCATAATTTCTACTTTCCTCAATAATATTAATTAAATTAAGGCAAACAATACATAGTACCCTTCCCCTCTTCTTATCTTTCCCAAATGCCTTAACTCAACCTTGTTCACAACATTTCTCCAGCTCGTCACAATATGTTAGCATCCTTTAAAATAAGAAATATCTAATTCAGTTATTTGCATTGTCGGAGCATTAAGATCAAAAATATTGTTTGAAGTGTGTTTACGCTTGGATTTATTACTTTAGCGAATCAGAAGACCCAAGTAGACGCAGCCAAATTTAATGTTATATGAAAGCTACTAAATGTTCTTTATTTGTATATGCTAAGCCGCGTATACACCTCCAACATTCGCGCACAACTTAACGCTGTAACGTAACTTGGTTTCGTGACTGCAACGTGCCTTTGAACCTTTGTGTGAACGTGCTCGCGTTACAAAAGTTAATAGCGACGATGTTATATCGCGTCCCACGAATTGTCAATAAATTTGATTCGCGTCAAAATATGTTACTAGGTGAGGTTACTAATTAGGTGTACTTAATAACACATTTGCAAGGACAGTCAAGGAAATTTACCACTACAAAGAGTCACGTTAAAGTGAAGGTACATTGCTTGGTAAACAGATGGAACGCTACGCAACACATATCAATATCGAAACATATCAACACCTACAAACCGTTGGTCTCGTAGCATATATCATGTTTCACGTAACAGTGCAGATGTACGATATGGTGTTACATTACGAACGAATGTTGCCGCGTCTTAAAAAACGGATTTAGAGCGATTAAGCATAATCTTTTTCAATGTGAGAAAAAAATATATATGATAAATTTAGTCTTGTGTTTAAAACAAAAATTCCTCAAAATTGCATCAAATTACTTCAAAATAAATCACTGTTTAATTCAAACGTGTGGTTAATTAAATATAAATTGTCTAACGTTAGGCAGGCCACTGACGGGTGACGTCATATCCCTTGTTACTAATTTTAGACACTATTTCTTAATCTGAATAACTTCATGTTTATAAATATTGACTATAATTTATGTGAATTTCACCTCTGTGTGACGTCTTTACCGTTAGTTATGATTGACAGTATATGTAAAAACCATGGTTATTGCGGTCTGTTGGAATTTGTCCACTTTGCTTTTACATTGCTCCGAATTTTTGACATTAATAAACTTTTTCAGACACATGACGAATAAAATAAATACCGCATATTTTTTTTAAGTATCACAATAAATTTTCATACAAATAATTTTGGTTTTATGTTCCGAATTATAATACTGCAACCGCTTAAATAATCGCAATATTTGAGATTTATTTTTTTTATATTTTAGAGAATTCAAACTATTTTTTGAGATAGGGTCATTACATACCAAATCATCAAATGTAAGCCTCTGACATACCTCCGATTTTGATGAAAATGATGGGTTTAACGTCAAAAGAACGAAAATGACATTCTTATTTTTTCGTTACGCAATTATAATAGTGTGCCTCTCTATAAAAGAAAACATAAACATTTTTTCTTATTTATTCTTAGCATTTTCCATTCAAGTTCAGGAAATGCTCTAAATGAATTTTGAAACCTTTCTTAAATAGATTTTTTCAGAAAACATTATAAAACTTCTGTGTTGTATCGTTACCGAATGTAAGCTTTTAGAAAAAATAACTTTTTTCATAATTTTGAAATTCTTTCGGTATTTATAACTAATGATTCGATTAATGCATGGAGTTAAAATAATATTCATTGTATTCCTCATAAAGTCTACTTATCCTGTGACAATTTCTAGATCATTATCTACTGTTCGAAAAAACGAAATTAAAATTGGAAATGTTTGAAAAATACCCTTTTTTGGGGTAAAAAAATGATCAGTTTGCTTGCTTATCTTCGCAAATTTCATAATCCGATAAAAAAATGGTGGTATTATTTTGAGTTCTTGAGATTTTATAGTCTTTTATTATTTAACAATGACGTTATTAAAATTTCTTATATTATTTATCAATGACATATATGCAAATAAATATGATATTTTCACTTCCTTATCGAAATTTTTTGCATATATTGTCAAATAGTACGATTTTTTTTATATTTGAAAGATATTAAATAGGCTATAAAATCTCAAGAAATAAAAATAAGACCTTTATTTTACCGGATTATGAAAGTTGGCAAGATGAGCAAACTTTTAATCTAATTTTAATATTTGAAATTTCCACTTCGTTATTCGCATTTATTTGTATGCATGTGTCATTGTTAAATAACATTAGAAATTTTAGCTTTAATTTAGTCCACAGTTATAGCTACGGAAAAAAAATCAAAATTATGTAAAACAATGAGTTTTCTCGCATTCGGTAACGAAACATCTCAAAAGCTTTAAAATTAATTTGAAGAAAGCTTCCAAAAACCATTTACAGCATTTAATGTATGAAAAAGTTTTAAACTAAGAATAGATGAGGTTATGCAAAATGTTTTTTATTTGTAAAGTGTGACACCCGTTAATTACATAACGAACAAAACAAAAGAAAGTCATTTGCTTTTTTTTGACAAAAAATTTGGTATGGACAATTAATCAATTTTTACAAATTTTACAAATTTTGAGCATTGTTCGTGGCTAATTAGATTTTGTATAATACTGTTAGTTTTCTTAATTCTTATGGAATAGTAATCACGGATGTTTATTAAGACCCATTCAAATTCAAAGTATATGTGTAGTACAAAATTAGTATTTCATACAATTGAACACTATACGAAAACTCTCTTATTCTGAATAATCATATTAACAATTACTTATTTAGACAATAGATTTTTTTTATTGTATAAACTGCTTATTAATAAAAACCTTACGAAAAATAATATTGTAGTTAATTCTTAACAAAAATTTATTCTTTCAAAACTTTTACAGGTTAAATATTGTATGAAGAATGATTTTTTCATACCTGACTGAATATCTTCAACCGATAACGTTATAAATAAGTATACACTGTAGTCACTGAATGACCTTAGCAGTTAAAAAATGACTTAAAATAAAACTAAACCCTTACCTTTTCTTTACTGAATTTTTTATACCTTTTACAATTTTTTTTTGCGGGGTCTCATTTTTTCGAAAAGTTTCTAAAGTCATTTGGAATCGAATGATACCATGATCATATTTAAGGGAATAAAGTTTGATCTGAAAGGCACCGTTTGACAGGTCTATTCATATGTATCTTTTTGGCTTATTTTCTATAAAAAGTTTGTTTTTTTAGGTTTTCTACTACGATTTTTAATTACGAGTAATATCAAATAAAAGTAAATAAACAGGTGAGAAAAAATATTCAAAAAGAGTTGAATGAAATTAAATACTTTATTTTCTAATATAATTTATACATTTTTGTTTTAATTTAAAAGAAAATTTGTATCATTATTTTAGGCCCGTATAAATAATTATAATAGGTATTACATAAATTAATAAAATAAATAATATTTCATTAGGTTGCTTAAAATTTATTAGTGGAATATTTAAGCAAATAATTTTCTTAAATTTTAAAATTCCTTCAGAATATATCTAAAAATGTAAATAGATCTGTCCAAAAAAATTTATTTATTTCCCATATTTCATTAATATGATAATTTGCAATGTTTTACTTTAAAAATAAAAGCAAATACTAAAAAAAAAAAAAAAATTTGGATAATGTTTCTATTTATGAACAAAAATTTAAATAAAATGGTTAATGAACAAAAATACGCATCCACTTTCATCAAAACTTTTCTCTGATTGGTGGACAGACCCATTGAAATATTGCATTTTTAATAGAGCAAGTTTTTCTGACCCAATGATAGGTAAAATTAATATTCTTTAAAATATATTAAAGCTTGACCTTGCACTGTATATTGAGTTTCTATTATTCTGCATTCTAATTTGTAGAAAATTTTAAAATTTGAAATCTAATATTGAAATTTATACAACATACAAGAAGAGTATAATATCCAACATAATTCATGTTTGGATTTTAAAATTTAGATTTTCTATACAATTTTATTCCGAATAAAGATTATTTAGCTTTTTACAATAAAAATCAACAAAGTTTGTTGTTTTTTATAACTAAACCAGCGGTTAAAGTTACGATTAGGAAGGTTCTCGGCGAGGTACCTAAACTAACTCATAGAAGATGACGCTTCTCTTAATAGGAAAAAGAATCTATTGGTTTAAGCATAATTTAAACTACCGACAAATGTCTATTGATGTATTTATAAATAATAAAATATGTTTATGGAAATCAGGACAATGTTACTTGTTCATGCGATATTTCCCATTCTCAAGTGTTTAAAATTTGAGACGATATTTTCATGTACTTGAACTACACCACTCGCAAGTACATATTGCAGCTAAGGATCTTCGTGTACGTAGGTATCTTAGATTTAAATAGTCGCTTTTAAATCTAATATTCTGCTATCAACAGTTAGTGAAAATTACAATACTGACCGTTATATAGTAGAACGAAAGACAGCTGCTTCAAGCTCCTACTGAAAACTTAGGTAACACTTAATTTGAATATTTTTGATAGGAAATCTGAGGTTAGTTTCGTGAGGAGGAAGAACTTTCAAACACTTAATAATACTCCACGCAATAATGCTGTTAGAAATATACGAATAAAATTACGTTGAAAAATAGTAAATCACTTAATTATAGTGAATCTAAAGTTTTGAGTCTGGGTAATGTTTATTTAAATATGTTATAAATGTGAAACTAGGAGTAAAAAGTGACCGTAAATGAAGACTAGATTTCTTACACTTATTCTTACACTAGACTTCGTTAATGTAGATAATTCTAAGGTTACGAAAAAAACCTGACTTCAGACGGAGGAGATTAATGACAGACAACAGAACTGAAAAAATTTAATTAAATTTATATATTTTGTTTCATATAAAGGCAATAGATCAATAGGTCATGCAAAAATTCTCTTAAATATGTCTCATTTTTAAATGATTCATTCTTTATCTAATATGTCTTAATAGGGCTATAAGTTCATCTGACATTCTTCTAAGCACCATTATGCAAGGAAAAATTAACATAAAATTCGAATACTTTCAGAAGTGTCAATAAATTTGAGCAATAAGAAAAGACTGTAAATTTAAATAAAAACTTATTAAAATTGTGCTTATTGATAAATATACCTAATTGATTTTATTAATATTATTTTGAACAATTTGTCAAGTATTTTGAACGTCTACAGTGCAGTAATTATATTTATTTATTTTCAATTAATGCTTGTATGCAAAATAAATTTGATTTCGATACTAATAATGGTTATCAAACATGTTCCGCAGGGGCAACAATGCGGCAATCTCATAAGCTCTATTTTAATATTGCAGCATAATGATAGAGGTATAATAAAATAGTAACAAAAAAATTGACTTTAAGCTTCTTCGTTTAGAAAATTTGAAATAGAATTTTAAATTTTTGACGAAGAAACTTGAAAGTATTATTTATTTTAAACAATTTTTTATCATACTGCTGCTGTCTCTTGTATAGAAACATAATAACGAATTTATTTTGTCCGCACTTGTTTTATATTTCTAAATTCTATGAATTAAATAATTAATGCATTCTAATTTTTTGTATTTAATTATATTTTTAAGCCTGAATTTAACTTGTGCATTCAAATGTGCAATGTTTCTTATGTTTGGAGTATCTTATGGTTAAGAAATATAATCTACAAATTAATTTTACAGTTGCAGCGAAGATAACTGTAGACACGTCGACATAATCATTTTTTACCCACAAAGATAGTAAAAAATATTATCTTGATTATATAAATTATTATCTCAATAGGAAAAATTACCATCCAAAATAATAAAATTTATTAACAAAGTATTTACAATTTTATTGGTTTAGTGGTAATTATCACTTCTATTGTAGTATATGATTTGTCACCATTACATGTCTCCATGTAACATTTTTCATTCTTAATGAATAGTATACCTATACATTTATTATTACAAACTTTTTTAAGTGAGCATCTTCATTCTTAGGCTAGACGCACATTGACTGGTATTGCACAGCTCCCTCCATCCTCCGCAAAGGTCGACAAGTACAACAAAGAATAAATACACTGTGCTGCATCGTTTGATCGTATATTGGCGAGCAGTTTCGTACTGCCTGCTCTGAAGTGAGCCTTGTTTCATATTTACTATTAATTCCATTATATCTTAAGTGGCCTTTGGACGCTCAATATCAACATCAATCTGTTGGTCAATATTTGCGTGCAGAGTAGCTCCGCGGAGTGCTCTGAGATCTCATTCTAATAGATTTCATTAAAGTCTTACTATCTTGAAGGTCTCTTTACCCAGCTCAAGAAAAATGGGTACCTGATGTTTGATTGGGGATATATCCAGGCGGCTCAGGGAAGTGCTGATCACACTTCCCTTCTATGTGCCGAAGTGTCTATCGTTACAGTGCATCGATATGTTACGACTCTGATTTTATATATTTTACAATATACTAAATAATGAAATTAGTAGCCCAATTCACTCGAGAGAATATTTATTGCTCAATAATTAGTTCAGACTGACACTGTTGCTCGTGGAAAGGTTGTGTTGCCATTCTTATCACAACACTGCAAGACAAAACTGAACCTTTATTATGTAATTTAGTCCACAAGGGAAGCAATGTTTAGTATATTGTATAATAACAATCAAATCCTTTTTGATTGACTAAATATATTACACAATCTTTTAATGTGATTTACAGATGAAAAATACAATTAATCGATGTCAATCATAGTGCAATATATTGATGATAATATTTAACGTAGTGTACGTTAATTCGCCTCACTAGTAACTCCGTAAATGGTTGACATCATTCTGGTGGACAACCTCTTTTCATAATATAGAAGACACTTCTTTAACATAATCTTTTTATCTGTTCGAATACTTATTAATATTACTCAACGTAGTGCAAATGAGAGGAAACATTTTTTTGAAAAAAATTACGGATTCCATGATGGAACAATGAAGCTCAGAAAGTATACTGAACGTGATAAACATACTACGAAATTTCATCAAAATCGGAAAATAAATTCGAAAGTTAGAGCGGAACATAGATAAATAGATACATTCAAACAAAATGACGAGATAAGGCAATGTGAAATTTCGCCCTATAAAACGCAGCTTTGTATAGATGGCACTTGTAGCAGTATTGTGCTACATTTCAATATTAATTTATTAATATGCTGTACAAAAATGTACTGTCTACGTTACCTGTCACCTGTGCTTCAATGTGCGTCTGGCCTAAAAATAGTAATTAATTAGCCCTAAGTTAATTTTTTTAAATTTTAATTAATTGATTCCCTCACGTTTAATTAATGAAAATGTCGTTGACGAACTGGGGAATAAGTTTTTTATTTTGTTGTAATTTTATTTTTTATGTGAAGGTTAATTTTTCTATTTATATGTATTCCGCAAACATAACCCAATATGTTCCATTTAAAACAGCGAATAGAAACGGAAAAAATACTCTGGAAAATCTATCAATATTGATGGCTCTGTTACGATTTCGATCAGCTCTACTTAATTTTGGTTTAACTTTTGGTTGACTGTTCAACAATAATAAGGAATTTTCCTGAAACAAATAATAATTATTAATAATGCGAAATAAAATCTTCATTAAACTTGTTCAATGTCTATTAATTTTATGGGTAAAAAACCATTGAATTTTTTTCTTAGAATTATTTATTAAAAATTCACTTTTTAGGTGTCCGACAACATTTCGAAAATTCTCTATTTAGAATGCTGCGTCTTTAAGCAATGATTCTTAAAATTGGGATTTGTCGGGGTATTTGTAATTTTTGTAGTGAAAACTTCTCTATGATCTCCGAGCGATTTAAAAAATTATATTAATAGTCACAATACCCTATGACACCTTTTGTAGAGCTAGAGATTTTTTTAAGATTAATTTAAAAATAATTAAAATTACCTTTGAAGCAAGTTCAAAAATTTTTGGATCTGTTGGCCCTCTTGGACCATCTCCATCTAAAGCCGATAAAGTTGTAGGTCTTGCTGGTGCCGCTTGAAAAATATATTTTATAAATGAGAATTAAATAGTTTTAGAAAAATATATTAGGTAAAATGCGAAAAAAGTTTTGTTTTTGCTAATAATGTTTTTGCTTTTTCTGTTTATATAATATCATACGGATTTTAAACAAAATAAAATTGCTAGATATATATGTGAAATATCGACATTTAATAAACTGTAAATTCAATAATAATACACAAATGTTTTGACCAAAATAAAATATTCTTGCGACTTTTTGTTGTAAGAAACAGTATGTTAATTTATGCCTATTTCTAGAAATAAAAGCCATTAGTAAGTAGGTTTCATGAAAAATGAAGCCAAAATCGATTATTCTTATGATCTGACATTAGGTCGATACGATTTCTGTTGTGTGCGTAGTGTTACTATAGCTTAAAATTCGACACCGCTGAAAATATACAATTTTTTTTGGCTCTATGCATATTATATACATGATGCAAATTTATATCAAAAGTCTGGGCAATTAAAGTGTCTAGCGTCGACTAGCCACTGTTTCTCGCTACCATGTGTCTATTCCTTTGTACAGAAACGTCTTCTATAGTATAATATACAATTTTTTTTGGCTCTAAGCATATTATATACATGATGCAAATTTATATCAAAAGTCTGGGCAATTAAAGTGTCTAGCGTCGACTAGCCACTGTTTCTCGCTACCATGTGTCTATTCCTTTGTACAGAAACGTCTTCTATAGACGTTGACACAAGTTAACAGCAACATAGGCTGGTCTACGCTTTACTTTTAATCCATTCATCGAAACCTTTCTTTTTAGATTTAATTCATTTATCTTATTAAGTAAGAATGAAATCAAAACCGCTATCTGAAAGTAACATGCATGTGGAAAAAATTTGACAATTTCAGAATGACCAAAAATTGATAATGTACCTTATCCATAGGAGTTTAAATCGCTTTTTGTTATATTTGTGTTTACATACTCTTTTTTAATGTCATATTTAAAAAAAAAAAAGTTGTTTTATAAATTGATAAAAACTAAGAGTACCTACCAGCTACAGTTCATCCAAATTATCGTAATATGTTCGTTTGGAATAAAAGTAATATATGATCACAAATAACAATACAGATTTTTATAAATTTATACGTACCAGCTGCTGCAGCCGCTGCTAATGCAGATTTTCTATCTTTTTCTTTATTTGCTGGACTGTCATTATCACCCAAAACAATATTAACTAAACAATACTCCATAAGTGCCATAAAAACAAATCTGTAGTTATATTAAAAAATAAATTAAAATATTAGCCAATTTTTTACCATGTAAATCGTTAATGTATGATCAAAATCTATAATATCGCGAAGAGCAAAGACAGAAAAATTATAAATTTTCACTATCAAAAAAAGCTCTGAAACAAATAGCATACAAAACCTGAAAGATGCATTATAAACTCAATTTATTTTAAATCGTACCCGATATCTAAGAAGAAACAAAATTTGTGTAAATGTCGCAATTATTTGCGATGAGTTAACAAGCTTTGCTATTTATAAAATCACTAAATTCTTAGATATTTCTCTCCGTGAATTCAATATAAAATAAATTTAAAATTAAACTTTTTGTCTAAAACCCAGGGGCCTATAAAAACTATGAAAAAACTATGAAAGCTGGTCGTGTGACAGATTAAGAATTTCACATAAACTTACGCTTTTTCGCAAAATGCTTTTGATTTGTTATTAAAAAAAAAAAATATTAAACTCACATTGTACAAACAGACATAAATGCATCCACAGCTTTCAAATAGGAAACAGGAGGAAGTGATGCTTGTGATTTAGCATGTTGTGTTGATAGTGTTAAAAGAGATGTCACTCCTAAAGTAACTCTTGCTGGAGCCGCTTCAGGTTTAATCCAAAATGACACCCACTATAAAATGTATACAAAACACATGAAGAATCGCTACCTAAAGTCTTTTGTATATTAGGTAAAAGAAAATATATAAACAGGCGCTCTCAAATCGACTATCATTTTTGATATAATATAAACTGAATTAAATGCCCCTCATAACTGCTAAACTACTACACCGATCCTTTTCGAAAGTTTCAACATTATTTCTGTGTATAATTTTCGAGATAACGCCGAAGATTTTTTTTTTCAAATTTATTAATATTTTTATTATTATTATTTTTAATCAAAGTAGCCGATTTTGTTTTACGAAAAAATCGCATTTTATAATAAAAATATTTTAGAATAATATTAATCGTGAAATAACTTTTATTTTGGATGATCCAGCACTGAGTTATGAGGGACGCTTTTGAATAATTACTGCCATTGGCGTATTTTTTAATATTCCATCATGAAAATTTTTCACAATATTCTTCGAATGTTTTACTTTTATGTATATTTAGTTTTAATGCATAGATTTTAACGTTGTCGTCAAAAAACTATGTACAAAAAAGTGCCTTTATTACATGAATTAACCCTATCCTGCCCTTAACGAGATGAGCATTCGTTGATTGAAAATTGGTATACGGTATTAGAATGGATTTAAAAAATAAAATTTTAAACCTTAGGTATCTTAAGTAGCTTACACAAGCACGCAAACAAAGCAATTTTCAAAAAACATTTTAATGACTTGGTAACGTATAGTGGATTGAATTTTGAAGTATTTTTCCTATTTATATAAAATAAATAAGTAAATACAACCCTTAAAATTCAAAACAATAATTAACGAAGCTCTATTGAGTTCGACAGATTACAAAAGTCAAGTAATTGTTTCTATTACGCTATGGTTTCATAGGATGCGAATTCTGATGAAAACAGATCTGATGAATCTATCAAAAGAATCAAACTTTGTAATAGCAATGAGGATGTTTACTCTAGATGCGACTGCTTTTTCAGAACACCTTTGAACACGTCAAAACTTTTTCACCGTTCAAAGTACTATATATTTTCACATGCATTCTGACGAACAGCACGAAGATTTTGTCCACTCGTGGGACAACGGCAATTACTTTCTTTTGTCATTCCCGTCATCAATACACAAAAGTTTTTAGAGTAATTTTTTATTAGACGTTTTTTAAGTAAATATATTTGCTAATGGGTATTTTAAATGCCAATATATCGTGCACCATTCACGATTTTGATGAAATTACATGCCTGCTATAGTTTTACATAAGCGATTTCAATTTGGTTGAAATTGAATATTCTGGTGATTAAGAAAAAAAAAATGGATTATCCCATTGCTTCATAAAAATCGTCACTACTGTCGTTCATAAGGATCCGGCAACAGTCAGAATTCGCATCCAGTGTAACCGTATATTATTGTATTAACGCAACTATAACTGCTAAGTACAAATTATTACTGAAAAGCAATATGTGACTTACCGACATTATAACAATAAGACATGTAGGTATGTATGTGTGAAATAAATAATAACCCAAACGTCTTTTCAAAACGAAAATAACTTCTAAACATGTAAAATTACCTAAGAAAGAAAATGTTACGATTAATTTGTGGTACTTTCTGAAAAATCACTAAATTTATGAAAAATTAGTTTTAAAGAAGAGCTTGTTTTTATTTTTTAAAAACAAACTTTTATAGTATTTGAATTGATTTGGGGAATAAGCTTGTGAATGCGTGATCAGCGCGTTACGTAAAGATAGAAAGAGAGAGAGTATAAACATATATATAGGTGGAGCTATAGAAGTTTTACTTCTCTCGAGAGATCTAAAGCATACTCGTATTATTTTACATAGGATTTTTCTTGAATTTTCATTATTTAAAATAGGGGTTTGTGTAATATATGATGGACGTGCAATATGTACAAAAGAACCATCTTTTAAAACGCTACCATATTATTTTTGTATAATATTATCTTGCCATATTATATGATTTTACATATATAATTTAAATATGAAATTAAAAAAATAAATATAAATTTAATAGGCTAAATTATAGTTTAATTGATCAATGAGAAAAGATCTGATTGAACTAAAAGATAAATGAGAATATATAATTTAAAAAAAAATGAACTATAAATTTCAGTTTAATTGATCAATGAAACGTGAAACTGGTGAAACTAAAAAAGGTTGTAAAGTTAAATGAGAGACTAATATGATTATTGTTGTGTAAACTTTTAGATAAAAATTCACAAACCTGTTGAATAAACTTGTGTACAGTCAGCTGTATAATTTTTAACTAACTGTAATTGAGGAAGTTCAATATTTTCATCAACCACTAAAGGAACATCAGGATCCCATTGGAAAATTAAATCATCTGTTGTATGTGATACTAAAGACAATAAAACGAATTGTTAATATGAAATGAATAATTAGAGGATTTAAATGTTTTATTATATAATATTATACTAATTGAAAAACAAAATAAAATTATAAAACAATTATTACCTACTCCACAAAAAATTTGTGTATTCAGTTGTTAACAAAATAATTAGTTAATTTTTTTATGTAAAATTGTAAAATAAACCACAAAATTCGTGTATTTTATAATTTTAAATTAAGCGTGAAAGAATTCAGGTCATCGAATTTTTTTGTTGCTGATAATATGTTAAGTAATAACATAAATTGTCTTTAGTGTGACATGTTAAGTTAAATTTTATTAAGAGTTATTCCTTTTGCATTTTCGCTAAAACGTTTCAAACAAAGTGAAAAACTCACCAAATCACCAAAAAACTATTTTTCAATGTTACAGAAAAATCACGATGTGTTTTCGCCCATTTACTGTCAACTATGACCGTTACGCTGACGGTATGTTGTGTGCAAAAATCATAATAATTGGTCAATCGGTTTTTGATATAAGATCTTATTCGTTATCCCGTCTTGCCAGCTTATCCCCTCATTAAATTAAATAATTGAAAATAAGAAAATAATTGGATACTTCAATAAAAAAATTTGTTGGCATCTTTAATTGTATATAATTGAAAATAAGAAAATAATTGAGTAATCATTATTTTATTTTATTTTTTCGTACAACAAAATTTAAAATCATTATAGAACATTGGTGAATAAAAAATAATAAGTAGGTAGCTACAAAAATTCGATTGATTTCGATATACAGCCAAGTTAACGGTAATAAAAGTACAGCAAATTAGTATTCTATGTTCTGTTTCGACACAATATAATTTTATATTCTACTTCGACACAATACCTTTCATATGGCATAGATACTTACAACTTTCCATTTGCAATTTACATTCTTGGGTATCATGAGGATAAATTATAAAATTCATGGCACATGATAATTTTAAAGTAAGCCTAAAAAACATATTGAAAAATTATTTAAATTTGAAAACAATAATAAAGCTTTACAACCATATTATGTGTTATATAATAAAAATAGTTTGCACAAAGGACAAAGATTTCTTGTTCGGGGTCTTGCAATGGCTAATGCCATCTCTGTGCCTAGATTTTTTTTGTAAATTGCATCTCATGATAATATTGAAACTGTTTTTATTATTAGTACACACATTTACTTATTTTAAAATCGATAATACTTGAAATTTTGAAAATTTCAATAGACTATAATAAATATTAACACTTACTTAACCATATATAAAATTGTCTTATCCTTATATAACCATAAATAATGATTTGGTATAGTCATAGTTTGAAATGTAACCGATTTAGCATTTTTAAAATATGAATCTGGTCTCCACATATTCTTTAACCAATCAACTTCTAATAATCTTCAAGAAAATTAACTTAATTAAGTTTTGGTTCCAATATAAAATGTGAATATAAGTCGCTTACCTATATTCTGATGTCATATTTTCAGGAAGACGTAATCTATAATCTTTCCAAGTTTGTGCGAAAAATATATCAGCAGCATATGTCTAAGATATAAAAATATTTTATTAGGTATAATTTTAGACTCAAATGGCTGTTAAATTTAACTATAAATTTTCAACTTTAGGATTCAACTTGGATGGGTGTATATATCTGAGAATTTAGCAAAATTGAAAAGTCAATGAAAACACATTTGAAGAAGCTTTATTTAAATGAAAATGAATTTAATAGAAATGTGGATAAAATAGGTGTCTGCCAGTCTATGATGCATTTTATAAATACATCTTTATGCATCCCCTTGAGGCTTATTTATACTTAGCTATAATATAAAGAATATTATTCAAATTATAAATTAAGAAGATTGCAGCAAGCCTGTATTAAATTTTTCGGCGTTGAATAAAATTTAATTTATATAGAGTATAAACCGCTTATGATGCATTAAACCACATTTAAGCTTTGTTTACGTTGATCAAGTAATTTAGTTAAGTAGCAAGTAGTTTAGTTACTCGACGTGTGTGAACAGCAACAATTTACTCAAGTGTTTAATAATATTGTTAAGTCAAGTAGTTTAGTCAAATTCAATTTTGTGTGTGCAACTAGTTAAGTCAAGCAGTTTAGTTCAATTCTTTTTTTTGTGTACAAGTATTACCTCCACCACGCAATGTATCACAAATCTATAACAATAAACAAATGAAGGAATCTGACATTTATTTTTGTTCGCGTTACAGTCATACAATATGAATAGTTTTGTGATATGAAATTATATTACATGACCTGTGGCCGTTTATATAGTTTTAATAAATTATTTGTTACTTGATTAAATTATCACATTATAAGAGTGTGAACGATTTTTGATCAAGTGTTAAGTGTTTAGTACTAAACTGCTTTACACTTGACTAAATTACTTGATTAGTGTGAACAAGGCTTTATATTCACCTTTACTACTAAAAAGTTATAATTTAATATTAGTACAGTAATAATTTAAGTTAGAAAAGATTGTTTTTGATTTAAATTTGCACACTCTTTCAAAAATGTATAAAAAACTGCCACCTGTGGACAGCATATCAGATATTGATAGGGTATATTTCTCAGGTGTATCTGAAGGCGAACGTAATGTAAATCTGCCGATTTTCGATTTTCATGGTGGAGACGGCCGTACGAAAGGGTTAAAAATAGGAAAAATTCGGAAATGACGCAAGCTCGTGACACTTCTTGAAAAATCACCACTTTGAAATAGTCGAGCGCTTCAGATTTTCATACAGGGGGTTCAGCTTGATTTCCTGGTTGTGCTGGTCTTTTATCTGATGATTATTTTGACGAATTTTGTTATTTTGACGGTTTTGAAAATTTTTTAAGGTGACATTATTTGTTTGCAGGTTTGTGACCCTCCCACTCTCTTATGCCACGCTTAGTATTGTCATATTATATTTTTCCAGTTATCCTTAAATCGTTTCCTTTAAAATAAAAAAAAATTCGTATGCGCACGATAAGATTAAAGTATAATTTTTGTTTGTTTTCAAGTTTGTATTTCTCCCATTCTATTATTTCTCGCTCAAATTATTAGATTAGTGAACTGCATTCTTCTCAACATATATTGAACCAAATATACCTTAATCTGACGCATCTTATAACTTAACCTGTCTTTTTTGCAAGTTTGTGACCCTACTGCCCTCTTCAGTCACGCTAGAATCGGAAATAATATGTTTTCTTTTATTATTTAAATAAAAATTGACACGTTCGACAATGACCAAGTTGCGTGTTTTTTGTAGTTTTGTGACTCTCCTGCCCTCCGGCGTCACGTCAGATGATATTTTTTCCATCATTCTTCTATTATGTCCTTCAAAATAAAACAAAAATCGACTACGCTCGTGAATGTCCAGATGGAGTGTTTTTGCAGGTTTGTGACCCTCCCACTCTCTTGTGTCACACTCAAATCGTCAAATTAGTAAAATATACACTTTTCAACACGTAATCAGCCTACCATATCTTAATCTGGCACCCTCGGTTAAATCCAACTAGCGATTTTTTTTACTATTCTGATCAACTACCCTACTCGCGAAGCACCATATAGAGGGCTGAGATTTGGTGGAGGAACTCAACAAGGAGTAATATCTCCTATATCTTAATTTGACCCGCACGAGTGAATACAAACCCCGCTTGGGCTCCTCTACCAATATATCAGAAATGTCTTCACCGAATGAGTTGCAAATTACAATTTATGAGGTCAAAAATGGATTTTTGCATTTTTATCGCATAAAATATTTTGTATCAGTAAGTAAACTTTATGTTATATTTGTGATCTTCAATTTTATTAAATATCCAGACTAGTCAATTTATACAAAATTTAAATCAAATATAAAATTTCCTTAAACGCAGTTAAATCAGGTAATCGATATATCGGTATAAATATACCCATTCTCGAATATATTTTCTGATGAAACTATGAACGAAACGGTTGACCGATAAAGTTAAAATTTGGATATTTGATATTCAAATACATTTTATACATTTTTATCACATAAGTATAAGTATATAGTAAGAGGACTTTCTGTTTTCATGTTTTATTGTTCCGACATTTGATTTTTCTTTTATAATAATTTTTCAGAAAAATTACTTTTCGTTATAAATTTAGCAATGTTTTTTCCTGAAAAGTATCCCATAGATAATACCAAACAAAGTTTCTATCGTTCAATCGTGAGTTTTGAACTAGAGTTCGTTCAAATGTCCTTTACAACAGTTTTTGTTTCATAAAATATATTTCCAATTTTTTCTATAAAATCCTCATTCGACATAGAGAGAGTAAGATAGAATGTAACATTTTATGAGTAATTTTAAGCGAAAAATTCCGTTATCTTAAAATATGAAATTTTGATATAATATGCAAATTTATACTAAATCATGGATGACGATGGAAAGCGTACAAAATTTCCCAAAGAACGAAATCTGTTAAGCCCGCAGCTATGTATTACGATACGATTTTAAATGACAATTTACATAATAAATTAGTATAATAGATAAACTCATCAAAATTACAAATGTATTTATTAACGCTTCCACCATATTTATTATATTGACATGTTTAATATAAATCATATTTTTAGTTTATTGAACTAATGCACGTAAAGTATAATAATAACTTTAATTTGGTTTTGAAATATTATCATCAACCTTTTTTTCATTATTACCGGAATAGACCACATATAGATTTATAAAATTATTTATTGCTACAATTATGGATAAAATTCCTTGAAGGCCGTCGTTTGCGAAAAATTATTAAAGTTAATTTTATTAGAATTAGACAAATAGAAAATAAGGACTCACGGTGCAGTGAATTTAAAAAATATATAAATTTTAAGGCATTTATGGCATTAAAATCACTAGCAAATTACTTATTTAATTTTTTCGTCTTGCATTTTTTTTCTTTACAAAAATTTGCAAATTTGCATAACAAATTCAAAAATTGTTTACAGAACCTGAAAAGTAGTATAAACAGATCGAATATTCGAAAATTTTAAGTTTGCCAAGCAATCAAAATTTTTTCCAAGAAAGAGAAATTTCGAAAAATACACTGAAAAAGTTGTTCGGATAAGCATTATAGATATTTATTATATTTTTAATAGTACATTTATCAATGATTTTAAGTTATGACGAGCACCGAAATTTAGAGAGGTAGTTATATAAAAAATCGAGTATACTACAGAAAAATATTTAAAAAAAACTTACCATAGACGTTTCATCAATTGAATCTAAGCCCATGACAGTAACATGAAAATAAACAATTGTTGGTTGTCCTACTTTTTTAGGGGGTCTCATTTTATCATAGGATTTTGGATCTTCTGGTAATAGATCTCCAAATGTTAAACTGACTCTGTTATTTAAGAAAAGACAATGCTGAAGTACTTAACTGAGTAAATAAATTTTATTAAGTTGTAATTACTTACTGATATTCGCCAGAACACGATGATTCTTGAATAAAAAAATAGGTAATAATAAAAAACTTCCACACACTCATTTTAAAAAATCAATTTATACAAATTAAATTTTTTTATTTAATTATTTATGTATTATATTACTAAATTTAATCTATTTCTAAAATAATATTATTAATCATAGCTTCATATTTTACAAAAATATACAATTTACTAAGTTAAATTTTCTATTTATTTTATAATATCAGCGCATTGTAAACAATAATTTTATTTTAATTGTTTTATTCGTTTAATTAAATATGTAATTCAAAAAAAATATTAGTAAAAAAGTTTAAATTAATAGGTAAATGATGAAAGTAAAACATTACTCTAGGATCAACGAAGTATCCTTTAAGAAATCTCATAAAGAACTAGGTTGCTAAAGTTGAAGGCAAGAAAATTATGTGAAGATGAAGAAGTAGCGATCTATATACCACTTACAACGATGACAACAAATAGACCTTTAACGTAAAAGAAAATACATTATTATATATAAGTATTTACCTCTATATACGAGCTTTCCATGATTCATTTTTCTTTTAGGTTCCATGTTTCCGTTTTTATTTTTCATAAAATATAACGTTTAGGACCTTTAGCTCATATAACTTTCCACGTTGATCGGAGTTAAAAGTCGAATTTTCTTATTTGAAGTTTTATAAATTCAAATAATGTTTACCTACATATTATTCATTTAACTTCTTCAAAAGTTTTGTTAACAAGTTGAGGTAAAATTTTTTTAAGAACATAAAAAAGAATAAACATTTTTGCACACTGTTCATTCATTGATCAAAATATAGCTTAAGGCCGTCTTATGGTCTAGAAAAAAAAAAAAATCGATTTTTTTTTTTTCATATTTTCATAGTTTAACTATTTAAGAATATGTCTACGAGAGGATTTTCCCAAATTCAAATTATTTTCGGAGAAATAAGTGAAATAACTGCTATTTTTGGAAAAATAAGAAAAATTCCGATATTTCTGCATACAACGATTGGTATGAAGATCATGAAGAATCCTGTACCATAAACCATAAAAAAGGTGAAGGCAAATTAACTGATAAAGTCATCAATAAATTGTCTTTATACTATGGCTTAGCGATTCGCCGGCATCCTGATTCTGTTGAAAACATGAGAAACGAAAATCCTCCTCTGTGTGATAAAGTTTTGAAAATTATAAAGCCAATTTACGAGAGTTTATCATCAGAAGAGTTATTGACTCGATGTTTGGGTTCAGAAACTCAAAATAATAATGAGTCTCTAAACTCGCTGATATGACCTTTCGCTCCAAAGCATATCCATACCGGGTCTCAGATCATGAAATTGCAACATTTATTGCTGTATGTATTTTTAATGAAGGCTTTATACCGATATTGAAGGTAATGACGATTATGGGAGTGAAAACAGAAACGCCGAAAGTAGTTTTTTCGAAGTCGAGGAAGGTCCGATGTATGAAGCAGGAATGGCAGATTGAATAAATGTAAGTTAAAAATAAATAATTTTATAGACTGCAACAATTTACATTAGGCAGTCGCCATTATAGCATTCCCTTTGTACCGTTGTTTTTAAATACACATAATTAAGGTGGATCTGCAATACAGAGGTCGTATCTACTTGTAATAAAAGGTTTTATTCCTGCAAGTCTGAGAAATAGTTTTTATTTCAGTAAACCAATTGAAATTTTCTTGGTTTCCTGGCCAACAATCTAAGGTCACCAATATTTTAAAGCAAATCAAGGGGTATCGATTCAATTTCGTAAGCTGTGAAGCCAATTTAATATTAACGAAAAAAATTCTAGTTTGATCTGACCTAGTCGAAGCTGTATTCGAAGAACCAAGTTGGCAATGTACTTAGGTAGTGACATTAGTGATTTGAAAAAAACTTAGCTGGATGGTTTCTAGCTTTTCGTGAGCGGTAGGCTCATACCCAGCCTCCAAATAGTACAGTCGGAATTATGATGCTGTTATATAATTTTCATATACCATCAAATGAATTTGTTTTTTTTAAAACTCGTTCGCCATTTTCTAATTTTTCACAGATATTTAATCGAAGGTGTCTGAAAAATGGACAAGATAGCAAAAAGTTTTGACATTTTTAATAATCAAATCGTTTCATTTAATGATTTTTCCGGAGAGTGTCTTTGCTAAAGAACTGATCTTTGGTATTGGTGGTGGTAATAAAAAAATCACTGAGTTTATCCTGCAGATCTCTCGGATTGTACCCAAAAATTATATTGTCATCAGTGTATGCCAACAGTAATATATCCGTGATATTGTCTATGCTAACGCCTGTGAAACCTAATTCTTGAAAATACGCCACGGTATGAAAATCATAATGGAATTAAATAAATAAGCGTTTTTTAGAATTTCAATTGCTTTTATCCAACTTCCGGAACTGTATTCGATAATTTTTAATTGCCGCTCTTCGTTTGTTAAAAAATCTTGGTCATCAGAAGTGCTTAGCTCTATTTTCATAAATAAAGACGCCCACGTTATCCTTTTATGGAGGTTGTGTGGGGCTCAACATCTGATTTTTTTTTAGTAAATGTGAACTGAATTGTCAATCATACACATTCACTAAACAAAGTGATTCAATATTTACAAAATTGATTGAAATGAATAAATTTTCAAATTTTTTTTCATTTTGTGATACAATTCCAGTAATTAATTTTGTTTAAAAATTTATAAAATACAGTGCTGTATTTATACTCGCTTTATCACTTAGCCAGCATGTAAATAAATAAAATAAATTTGATAGGGTGTCCTTTTTCGTTAAATCTATAATTTATATTCTAATTAATGTAATATTCGAAACATAAATTAAGATCTAAAAATTCAAACGATCAAAAATATGTCTGAGAGTTCGAGGCAACGAATAAATGGATTTCTGTACATATATGTTGGAGCGGTATTTATGCCCCGTAAATTATAAAATTTTTAAATATTTGTTGTGTACCTATTTTCAATCGTGAAAATTTTATTTTATCTTGACTTGAATATTTTTTATAAGTTTATAAAAACCTTACCGGATTATATTAAGTAGGTTGAAACAAGAATCAAAAATTGATAAAATACCTAGAGGAGTATATCAGACGGATGTAATAACAGTGGCATAAACAACGGTCTTTATTTTGATATTAGTCGCACACAAAAAAGACTACAAATCAAATACAAGATAGGCCATGCGTCCAGCGGATTTTTTTAGAGGAAGATAAAAATTTGACTTAATTATGATTAGTGTAACAATTTCTCTTCTTCAAAAATTTGGATAAGTGAGCCGTTTTCTTTTTTGGAACCCGTAAAATTATCGATTGTGCCTTTTCAAATTGGCGGATATTTTTATTTTATGTTGTTGCAATAACAATTTCAGAAAATGTTTTATAGCAAAACGAAGTGATGTGAATGTTCTTCCCATTACCATAACAAAAACACGAATATTCCATCCATTGGAAGAGCTTATGTTTAGAAAATATGAAAAGCCTAGTTAAAAAAAATAGCTTACTTTTCAGAATTTTCTAAGAGAAAAAAATTGCTACACTAATTAGAATTAAGTCAACGCTTATCAACCCGAAAAAAAAACACTAAAAAATTAACAAGATGTTCAACCGCAATGTTCAAACGCAAAAATAATGGCTCGTAGTTGAACAATATGTTATCAAATGAATAAACTAACTAACCAGAAGTTAACTTTTTATCTGCACTTTCATTTCAAACATGTCTTTGTATAATTTGTCAATGAAAAAGGCGAATAAATTAAAATCAGAATCCACTCCTAAAATTTAGAATATGTTTATTTGAAGAAAACAGTTATTAGTTTATTTAAAATACAAAATACTAAAACCCACGCAAGAAGTTGTCAATTCTTGGGAGTCGATATAGAATTGTGTGGCGAGGTCGTATCTAAAACTACCAGGTACAAGTCTGAACATTATATTATTTAAAAATATTTTGTTTACTAATACTGTTTCGGGAAAAACGGAAATCTCCGAAAATCCTTTTCTTAAAACTCAAATATAAGCGATCCACTTTTAAATATACGAAATTTAACCTTAGATAAGTTTAGAAATACTATTAATATAAAAAATGTACTATATTTCCATCATTTTGAAACATAGTACAGTGAATGTAAATTATCACTAGTAAAAAATTTATTCAAATCCATATGCATATTCAATATCAGATACTCAAAAAGATAGGTATTCTTCGCGCATTACACCATCTTCATGTCATCAGTATCTTATTGTATCCACTTTTCCGTTTGAAAGGTTTATATATTTATATACAACGGCAATTATTACGTTGAAGCTCTCTCAAGCTCAATAATTATTACTACATATTATTGTTACCTTCTTTTTACTAGGTCATAGTCATTTTTATATATGTAATTATTATTTTCATTTTCATCTGCAAATTTTTACTTTTTGTTTTTTGAACTAGATATGAGAAACAGTGTCATTATTATTCTAATTACATAAAATGTAGATACTAATTTTCAAGGTTAGTTAATTATCAATTAATCTACAGGTAATTTGTGCCATCTTTGCAAATATGACATATGTTTAATGAATAGTAATTTTACCGGTTTTATCTAAATATATATCCATAAAAAAAAAAACTTAAAGAATAAAAGCCTAATACGAGGATGTGCTCTCAAAAATACGAAATCAGAAAACATTCTTGTCTAAAATTAAAAAAAAAGGAAATTAGGAGTCAAACATTACATATAAGGGGTGAAGCACGCGATCAAGGCTAACCCCTTACTTTATCTTATTTCTTATTAGTCTGAAAAGCACATATCCGTAGTAGGGATTATCTAATTAGTTTATCTAAACTTATTATTTTTATTAAAATTATTAATAATATGTTTTTGAAATGTGCTAATTGATCCCCTGCTTTCATTTAATATTTAAATGTCATCTGGGAAATAATAACGAATAGATTGATATACAATTCATCAAAATCGAGTTTAGTCGCTACTCCCCTTTTTGGCTTTACCGTAGTCGGGAAAAAATATACTCGAGTGATAATTTTATAGTATTTTTTATACACGATTGTACCATGTGGTAATCAATTTTTTGAGTAGTAGCAACCTTTGTTTGAACAATTCTGCCTAAGCAGCAACCCTAACTAATCTAATAAAAACAAACTTGTTGAGTAACCGATTGAAGACCACAACTAACGGTGGAAATTGTTTACACACACAATATTGTGTTTAGCATTAATATTCGCAGTATACTTTTAATTATTAACGAGGATGAAATACACTCAATACGTTGCGCATGGAGATATATAGAGATTAATTAGCTTACTTTACTGGAATTGTGGCGAATCTAAAAAGTTTAAGAAAATATGTTTCAAACATAATCTGTTTTTATAAACAAATTTTTTTTTGTATGTAAACTATTCTTCTACATCCTTTGCTTTAAAAGGGCCATCGATTTATTGAACCCAATTAACCGATTTGGATCATTCACAAATTTAAATTCACTTTAAAGGCCATAAAACTTTCAGTAACCCATCTGTTTTCTTTTTTGAGTTATTTGAAGACGATGTGATTCTCTAAAACCTATACGAATATTTTGTTAATGTCTACAATATTTTCATATAGACTTAATTTAATTAAGCCCATATATTCTAATTAAAAGCAACTCTAAGTATTTCGTGTCAGATACATAATGTATGCTGTAGGTCGAATTTTGTACTGGTAAATTTCCTGTGCCTATACTACTCAGTTTATTATATACAATCCGAATTACAACCCAAATTTTAAATAATGGCCTATTATGAGTCCTTTATCGGATAACACCCCAAATTTAAATGCTGAACTTTTCCGCTAATGCTTATACATATCGAACCAGATGTTTCTATCGCAAACACACACCCATTCAATTTATTTACATTTAATTCCCGAATTTTAATCAAATTATTTTTCTAGAGTCGATTTATTCAAGGTGAAGATAAACTTGTACTAAGGTGGAATTGCTCTTAAATGATTTATTCTACATGGATTCTGAGAAAAAACGGAGAATCACTAGAATTTTAAAAGAAAAATTACTATCAAAATTGCCAAAATTTTACTATCTTTGGTAGCGTATTCAGTTGCATTCATTCGAGAGTAAATTACGGTTTAAAGCTCAAAAGTTCAAAAGTTCAACTAGTATGTATTCTTTTATACAATATAAACTGTATATTGTTTATTTTATAAAGATATCTTATACTTTTTTGTATAAATTCGGACTATCTATTCTTCAATATTACAAAAATGTCAAGTGAATATCGATTTCTACGACTAAACGTAGCAAATTATTCAATATCAATTAAAATATACCTCTAGACATATTCATTTAAATGCGGTTGCACATTGATTTACATATATTTACATCTAGAAATTAATAATAGCAATGAATATAATTGCATTTTTAACATTAAAAATGAATAATTAAACGAATCAGTAAAATTTTTTTACTATTTTTAAGTCATCAGAAATATCAAGATACGTAACGTAGTTGATCTCAAAGCCAAATCAGTTATTTAAAATTTGAAAATTCTCATTATGTTATTTCCAAACTTATGAGATTATACCTGCCGAGTTTTAAAAAAAATTATCATAGTCAAAGACACATCTCAAACTTATCAAAATACCTACCAAAATTTTTCACTTACATAATCTAGGGATTTTTGAATAAAGTTTGTAAATTATTTTTCCCATATTTTTGCGAAAATCATCATATTTAATTTATTGATCATAAATTTTCTGTTCATGTGTCAGAATGAACCGATAATACAAATTGAAATATTTTAATTTAAATTAACCAATGAAAAATGAGATAATTTAGCAATGAGATATAAGACTGAGTCTAGTTTCGATCTCTTGTAAAGCCCTACTTTTCAATATACATTCTAAAAATGTGAGTTAGATAGAAAATAAAGTATTCCTAAGCTCGCGGAAATCTTGTAGAAAACGGCAACCATTCAAATTTTGTGAAACATTGCGGGTATTTTGTTGACTCAAACAACACAAAGGAATAATTAATAAGTTAGTTGTTAACTGTAAGAAGTGATTATGTTTTAATTGTGTATCTCGTCTTTAATCGTATAGGTTGATCTAAACAACTGTTTTAAGATCTATAATAACTATAGCCATTATGATTTGCTGATTTCGTAAGCAAAACTTTTAATGTAATTGAACCGATGTTTGTTGTGAATATTATTGACAATTGGCTGAGCTCTATATATACATCCAATTAAAATTTCGGGAATAAAAAAATTATTATTATTTTTGCAAATCTGTTTTATAACTATTTTTCAAATTAGTGATCGTTTGAGATTTTTCTAGAATTTAAGATTTCACTTTTAATTTAACTGGATGCTCTTGTTCGAGAATACTTTTAATCATAATAAATTTAAAAAATTTGTTGCTGATCATTCATCCTCTTTAAAATATATAACTTTAAAATCTTTAAATTTTAATAGAATTAACTTTAGGCCAGGATCATGTATAAGTTTTAATACATAACTTGGAATAAAAATCATCCATTATTCCTAAATGATAAATATATCTTATGAATTCACATTCTACTTTCTTAGTAAAGATTCTTCCCCAAGTGACTTACATACCGTGGTATTTAATAGCCGAATTAGTTCCTATTCTTCAAAATTGATTTTAAGATATAGGCATCAGTAAATAATTATTTACTGACGCCTTTTAACTTGTGATTTTTGAAAACAATCAATCACCCATTTGAGATATTTTATTATCCCGTCAACAAAAAATTGGTTTAGATAAAAAATGGGCAAAAAAAAATTAATCAAACACTGATTTAAAAATAATTGCTTTTAATGGGCAAGGGCCAATAGTCAATTTCAAGGCTCATGAAAAGTCATACATTATTTCCTTTATATTGAATGGTACAAGTCACAACTGGCATCCCTGTATGGTTGGATTGAGCTAGACACAATCCGAAATTTCAAAGAGGGTAAGAAATATGGTTTATTTTAGTCATAGAAATATTCTACAAATTTCGGGTCATTATTTCCGTTCATATTTAGAATTTTAAAATTCAATAACTATATAAAGCATTTAATGTATCTTTTCATACTGTTCTAATGGCCACCAAAAGTGGTAAGTGGCTCTTCACATCATCAATTTGATCCCTAAAATGCCATGTTAGCATATCTTCTTAAAAAAAACTGTTGAAAACTACGAAAAATATTTAACCTTATCGATCTACTGTAGAAATCAGAATGCGAACGAACTTTTGATGACAGGTCATATTTGCCTTAATTATTACATAATAACTTATTCAAAAAAATGATAGATATGTATAATAAATAGGTCATTATTATAACATTAAAATAATAATTGAGTTATTAATTTACATTTTCATTAAATTCGTCTTGAGATAACAATTCTTCTTTATTTTTATTTTTGTTTTGCATCATTAATTCATATTGTGCTTACACACCTTAAGGCTACTTTGTAACTTCAAACCGGAGAGCTTTTAAAGGAACCACTGGTGATATATGTAGCTATCCCATTCACAATAATGAGTTGTAATTCGTGGAACATAATACAACTCCATACAAAATGTAGAGAATTTATTTTAAAACTTACAGTTCGTAATGGGTATGACTCTTAGTGAACAGGTTAAACTTACTGGCTATTAAAAAGAATTTATAGCCAACTATAGAAAAATGCCGTTACGAATACGAAACAAGAAAATTTTCTTGTCTCAAATTATATAAGTGATGTTTATCTTATCTTATAACTTGCTTGTACTATGTAATACATATTAGGAGTATAAAGTGATATGCGGCCAATGCAATCCTCTGAACATCACTGTATTTTTAATAGCATATTATCGTACCAGGGTTTTAGTTCGGGGATGCCTGGCGCCTATGATTAGTATGACTGCTCATAAACGGCATTGGTTCTCAGTTACCTGATATCATACTCAGTTACCTGAGTATGATACATAAAAACAAGTCTGAATAATAAGTACTTAGGTTTTTTTTTTAGAGCTTTAAAGCATCTGGTAAAAGTAGAATAGATTGTGCATTTTTTAAACATTCTTTGGCTCATACATAAAAATCAGCTCTGAAACTATAAGAAAAGTAAGTTGTGTTTTTATTTAAAGGTAAGTACCTTTAAATTGACTATCGGCTCAAGAAAGAAGTATGCATACAGTGAAAGTATATATAATAGCACTACCTTGCCCTACACATTTCTTTGTGAGAAAATAAGTAAGGTCTGGCGGCCCTGGGATCTTGCTCTATAATCTTCTAAATATTAAAAAAAATCATGAAATGTTGAATTTCCGGGTCTTATAAGCTGAGTCGAAAGGTCTTGAGTCACTGAGTGTTCTTGGACCGAAACGGACCCTCAATCTTCATTAGAACTGGAGATACTTGAATACAAAACTATCACAAACTCGGAGAAAGAAACGCCCTATTAGAAATGTATCTTATATAATTTGGCCTAAGAACATTGAGTTAGTCATCTAATTTGAGTAACACTCAAATTAGATGACTAACCTTCAAAAAACAGCTGTTAAAATTTCATGATATTCTATTCATTAGTTTGTGAGTTATTGTGCTAAGAGTGACGCTACTTTTGTTATTTTCAAAACAATGGAGCAAAAACAATTTCGTGTTTTAATTTTACACTGCTTCTTGGTGGGAAAAAATACCGTTAAAGCGAAGCAATGGCTTTGAAAAGTGTTATGGGGGCTCCGCTCCATGAGAAACAACAATGAAACGTTGGTTTGCTGACTTCAAACGTGGTCGTAGAGACACCAATGATGCAGAACGCCATGGACTGGATTGGTTGCGTTGCTCTTGATGGAGATTACGTTGATAAATAAAGCTAATTTTGAACCAAAAAAACTGTGTTTTCTTTGTTAGGCCCGGGACTTTTCAGTCCATGTGTTATGTTTAGAAAATGTTACAGTTGTTTAGAATTTCAGATGCAAATTTATTTACAACAAATTAAATTATTTATAACAAAATTGCGGAGCAGCACACAGATCTACTAGTTGTTCTAAAACAAAAATTTTTGCTATATTAAGCATTTTGACTTTTTGGTATATTTAAAAAAATTTATTTTTCTTCACATTTGATAAGCAAGCACATATTTGTCAATAATTTCTTTAGCTGAATTATTTTCTGAAATAATAAAAAGCTCCAAAATTTGTTAACCTTCAAAGTTATAAACTAATATAAAGTAACCTACCAATACAGTCTTTAACTTTGTATCTAATATATTGTTTAATTATTTGTGACGTAATTATTTATTGTTCAATATTCAATATGATGAGTACACAATTTTTTATCAAGTGCTATTGATTTTTGTTTTTTGTGCTAGTATTCAAGTACTATCATCAATAGACTTTACAATTGCTAATAGCCAGATTGAAGTCCTTAACACAATGTATATATAATAATATAACATGATATATATATATATATATATATATATATATATATATATATATATATAAATCGAAGGCAAATAGGGTTACCCTATTTGCCTTCGATTTATCCTAAAGTGGAATACGAACCCTATTCAATAAAGAGATACAATATACATTGTACTTCTTTCAATTTTTGTCACGTGTCAAACATATAGTCAAAAGTTCTGCATGACGTTCATAAACCCGAAAACTGTGATGTTTGCATACTTACTACTTTTCTCTCAAAAAGTACCGGGTTAATTTTATTTCATATATATATACATATATATATATATGAACGTCATGCAGAACTTTTGACTATATGTTTGACACGTGACAAAAATTGAAAGAAGTACAATGTATATTGTATCTCTTTATTGAATAGGGTTCGTATTCCACTTTAGGATAAATCGAAGGCAAATAGGGTAACCCGAGGATAGAAAAATTTTTTAATTTTCCAATATAAATTTTAAAGAACATATTTAAAGAACCTATAGGTGGCTCAAATCCTCAAAAAGTTGATATTTAATTGTCCATTTTATGGTTACAGGTGTTTATGTTTTAAAATCTGGCAAATATTTCAATAAAATCTGCTAGTATATTTGAACTTCACCAAACTATTTTTTGAAAACTCGGGACACTTGTGGGAGCATTATGTATAAAATTCAGTACTCCCTGTAAAATCACTCATTTTTTTCAGTTTTTGTTGAGATATTTGGCAGTTTTACGGTTTGAACAGAACAACGAAATATCACCTATTTTGAAGACTCAATTCACCTGTATTAATATTTTATAAAATTTCTATTTAAAAATTTTGTAATATTCTTCTACTAGGGTTACCCAATTTGCCTCCAATTTATTCTTATAACCAAAATTATTAAAAAAAACCAAAAAAGGCACATATAATAAAGAAAATTTCTAATACATTAAACACTTTACTTCTTTCATGTTCGCCTTCAAATACCTATTCAAATGTTATATAATTTGGCATGCACCAAACAAAGCGAACGCAACATAAAAACGACTTGTAAAGAAGACTTGTAAAGAAGGTTTTGCCTAATATAAATTTTTGTAAAACAAAATTTTTTATTTTTAAAATGTGTATAGGAAATAAGTCTTTAATAAGCTCTCCGTTTTCATGTCAAAATTCTGCATGGCAAATTTCATAATATATGGGTAACGATTTTTCTTCAAACTATTAGAGTACTTCTAAACTAGTATAGATAAAAAAAACTGAAAATGATTATATTGTTATTAGAAATAACTTGTGTAACCGCAACATTTAAAACAATTTTTCGTATAACCCCAATATTTATATACAAGTACAATATGAGTATATACATTCCATTCAAAATATTGCATGTATTTTGCTATTATTTCTGTAAATATTTGTTATAATTTGAGTAAAATTTGAATTTTTACTTGCGATCGAAGCGGAGTTTCAGGCCGAAAATCGTGAACACATCTTAGGTGTATAAAACCAAAGGCCGTTCATACCTTGCAAACAAAGCGAGCTTTAAGGCCGAATGCCTTCTTTATTTCCATGGCGAGCGAAGAGACTATTGAGATCAAAGATTCTCAGCCCCCTCTTTGTATCCTCTTTTATCGCTCGATATTAAAAGTAAAAAAGCAAAACAACTGCCATTAAATCTGATATATAATTTTTGTACCTCGACTGTGGCAGAAAAGCGATGAGTACACAGTAGCGAATTTAGGTTTGAAGAAGTCCTAAGCCCGAGACGATATGGAGTCCTTTTTCTTTTGTCACAGTTTATATATTGTGACATGAAGTTTGCCACCGGTCAAATGACGCCGTACAGACAGTCCCATGTCAGCCAGGACGGAAACATTGACCGCACTGTTAAGTTTTTGGATGCGAGTGGCATTACTGGCCTAGGTTGGGATTCACCGCGACCGTGGCGTTCTAATTACATATAAAATAAACTTAAAAATTTGGTCTTACAGTTTATAGAAAACCCAAGCAATTTTTAATTTTAGTCATCTTGAAAATTTTGGCGGCCCTCAAAATTTGTCGCCCTAGGGCCGGGCCTCACGGGCCTTAGCCTAAACCCGCTACTGTGAGTACCTGCTTTTAAATAAATAAATAAAAATATAAAAATTTGTTAAAATTTACTAACATTGTTTATTCTATTTGCGTCTTAAACAAAAGTATATGAACTCGTCTCTTGTTAAGTCTATTTACATTATTATCAAGATACAATACTCTCCCTTAAATTTATTGATTACGGAACATAGAATAAAATCATTAGAAATGTGGATATAAGTAAAGGCATCATTGAATTATTTTACATGTACTAAAGTTAATAATATAATTTGCATGTTTATATTGTTTGTATATTTATAGGTACACAATTTTTTCTCATCAAAATATACTTAATAGAAATTGAGACTCATAATATAATTTCTTTTTATATATACGTAGGTACTTCTATCATTATCCTACATACGTATGTATTCTGCTGAAACGTTTCTGTGGTGAATTCAAGTGATTTTCAAATACACTTGAAAATATGCTTATATTTCTGATCGTGCTCGAGTGAGAATTAATGTGCAACGATAGATGAGAAAAAGAATGTATAGCTATAGAAAAGAATATAAGCAGATTATAAAGAATACTCGTCATCTGATTTTCTTTTTTTTTTTTCTTCTTTTTAGAATATTCATATATTATTTATTATCAATAATATTAAAAAATGTGTCACATATATAAATTCATATTTTACCTCTGTATATACAGGCCAGTAAAATGAGATCCGATATTCGCTGTGTTTAGAATTATTTAGTAGAAAGCCTGAGGTGGCTTTAATCTCATCAAATGGGCCCAACTACATGGAATAAGGCCTGTCTGTACTATCGTGAGCTTAATTTTTGGCAGCCAAAAACCCGTGCTTAAATTTTAGCTTTTTTTGGTTTAGCCGTTTGTCCGCTTTACATTTTCAAATTTGAACGATTTTTTCCAACTTTGCAATATAGTTGACAAACCTTAATTTTCAACTCCTATATCTAACTTATTTTACGGAAAATATAATAACTTTTAAGAGCTCATTCGACGAAATATTTTATGTACTTTTATTTTGATGTTCGCCGATTTTTTAGTAGGATACGTCGATTTCAAGTTATCGGAGTTTTCAAAATTGATGTTTGCCAACTTTTTAGTGAAGTTGAAAAAAATCGTTCAACTTCAAATCTATAACGGCCCCAAACGACTGATTTCAGATTTTGAGAATTCATTTGATGAAGAATTAATTGTATGTACTTTTATTATATTTATCAATTGTTTTGTAGAATGCGTCGTTTTCAAGTTATAAGAGTTGAACTTTGAGGTTTTTCAACTTTTTAGTAAAGTTGGACGCATTTGACGCAGAATTTTGAGGACTTCAATTAAATTTTTCTGTAAAAAGCGTCGTTTTCATGTTATAGTATTTGAATGGAGTTTTGTCCAGTTATAGCGAAGTTGAAAACAATCATTGAACTTCTATAACGGCCAAACTATAAAAATCATTAAAATCTATAACGACCAAACGGCTGAGTAGATTTTATTTTTTAAGAGCTCTTTCGATGCAGAATGTCACGTACTTAAGTAAGTATCTAAGAATATATTCGTAGGAATCGACGTTTTAAAATTGGAATGGGTCTGCAATGAATTAGATATGTATTTTATAATAATTTTTTTAAATAATATTAAACAGTTATGTTTAAAAGTTCTTGAAAAGCTCCAACGAAGAATTTCAAACTTAAGTAAGATATGGATTGTTGCTTAATGGTTATTAAAACTGATGCTTCAGTAGGATCCGTCACTTCAGCTTCGAAATTGGATGATCCACGCAAACTAAAAGGTACCATTTGTGTTTTTCACTGTTCAAGTTAAACTGTTCGTGTTACAGAATTCATTCAATGTCCTCATTATATCATTAAAATCAGAAAGAAATTAGTTAGGGATTTTTGAGAACAAGGTACTCTCTACTCATTACAAAGCAACACCTCGAATACCCATATTTTATAATTTATATGTGAGTAAAGCCACTAATACCTTAATTACTTTAAACTTTAGACTGCTTAAGCAGGAGATTGCGGGTTCGTATTCAGACAGTGGAAGTTTGATCAATTATATAATTAAGAGGGCGGTTAATTAATCACACTATTGTCGCATGGATAAAAACGAAGATACCAGCTCCACCAACGTCAAATAAGCCATCTTTGCCTTCAGGTTATGGAATGTTGTAAACGAGGGTACAGATGATCAAAAGATCTAGGTATAAGGATGGTGACTGGGGTTCCCGTCTTAATATACACTAAGTCACAAAGCACAGCACATGTTAAATTAGCCTTGGTCAATCAAATAGATTACTGAATAGATAAAAGAGCACTCTCAGTTGATTTTCCCTTACAGAATCCATGTTGAAGTAGTTTTGAAAGAAACTACTTGGCATGGGGACAATGAAATATCTATTATACCTAATAATATAAATTTTAGATTACAGATATAAGTTGCGTGAGTGTGTAAAACCAATTTTTTTTTCTCTAATTTATAAATATATCTCTGATATCATTTGAGTTGAGTGTAGTTAATTAATAAAATTTTGTAAAGCTATATATTTTATGCAATAAGTGGATTTACTAAAATTGTAAAATGAGTAATGCGAAAATGTATACTAAAAATCACAAATTCCTTATTCTTAAATGATAATTCTTACCTACAATCTCGTTATATTGTAGTATCGCTTATCAATTCAAATCAAACAAATTGATTATATATATATATATATATATATATATATATATATATATATATATATATATATATATATATATATATATATATATATATATATATATATATATATATATATATATATATATATATATATATATATATATATATATATATATATATATATATATATATATATATATATATATATATATATATATATATATATATATATATATATATATATATATAAACAAATCAAAATTTGTATTATAGGAATACTTTGGTAAGCCATTATTGAATTTATTTTTGGAAAAATTATAATAACCTCATAAATGTAATTGTGTATAAGAATTATTTAAACAATTGAAATAAAAATCATAAAAAAATATGTTTATGTGAATAATCGGAAAATTGGAGAAAAAAATTTTTTTGGTAACATTGTCGAGTTATAGTTTTTCGGTCTCTTAAATTTAAAAAATTCAATTAATAGATCCAAGAAGTGAAAAAATATTTGATTATTGGTATTTGGATTAATGTTCATTCATGTATTCAGAAGACTCTTAAATTTTTTTGTTCCATATAATATTAATATTCAATGTTAAAAAATTATATTTTGTTAAAATGGATGAATTCTGTGATGACCAGATCCATCGTATTTTACCATTTCTTCATCACACAATTTAATGTATGAATACTAGTGCTATAATTCCAAAAATAAGTGTTTGGAAATTTCATGCACTTTAAGAATCCTTTTTGGGATTTCCAATATCTTTAACAGTTCTTGAGATATCCACAAAAACAAAACCCTTCTTTTTTTTTACTAAATTTTTTATAACCTTTATAATTTTTTTGCGGGCGTCAATTTTTTAATGTCGTAAATTTTCTTTGAATTTTGAAAATTCTCTTATGTGAATCCCCCTTGCCTCAACTAAAAAGTTCTATTCATTTCGATTCAATTTCAATAAGATTGAATAGCACTTTTTTATTAGGACATTCTATTAAATTACAGTAGAAAATTTTAAAAATTTTCTGAATTCAGACCTCAAAAAAAATGAGAGGTGAGTGTATTTTCAAAAATTATAACAAATTTTGTCTTGAAAATTTTAGATAAATTTGGCTTTTTTTTAAACACAAAGCTTCATAATTTTTTAATATGGAGTATCACCGAATCAAAAAAAAAATACGCGTCTTCTGTGGGAAAATTCTATAAAATTTTCATTGAAAAATTTTTTTCACGGAAGGCTACTTATTTGGCTCCAATTCATTCTATATTTTAATCACATGTTATCAAATTTAACGACTGTATTCACTGCCTAGAAATCTTACCTATAAATTTCATTAACAACTTTACGAGTAGTTTCATCAAAAAAATCAAAACGATTTAATTTTCAACAAGCTGTCTATTATTAAAATTTAGAAAGAAGGTAAATCAAAGAAAAAAACTGCAGTCTCATAAATACATTGAAAATTTATTTAGATTTCAGTGTCATTTCTTTTTTTACATAAAAAAAAACGCTACTAAAATCTCTTCTTAATGATAAGAACCAATAAATGAGTAATTTCATAAAATATTCTAAATCTATTTTAGCATAACTTTTGTTTTTTATTAATAAATACAGTAGTTTTTTTTAAATAATTTTACCTTATTTTTTATTTTATTCGTATAATATTTTCATTAAACTTAAAATAAGGTAATTTATATATTGCTATGAATATGGGTTCCATTTTATTACAATTAACAACTTAATTTACAGCACAACTTAATGTTAATAAAGCTATTTATTTCTTTAATAAATAAATAACTCTATTAAAATTAGTATTGTTTTTTAAATGCAACCAATCATGAATTAATTTAGGTAAAGCTAAAAATAAATAATTTTAACATTTTATTTAAAAAATAAATATTTCAAAATTTTTAAAATTTGTGGTATAACTTTTTTTTTAAATATTTTCTTTATAAAATTTTACGTGCTAAAAATAAAAGAACTTATGAAATTTGAATTATAGGTACAAACTACGTTTATCTGAAAAAATATAGAAAATGTATATACTATTTTTTCATTGCAATTTTCAAATTTTTTATTGGTCTCGAAAATGAAAACATTTTAATTTTACATATTTCAAAAAAACACAAATTAAACAGTTTTCACATATTATTATAGTTTTATCATTGTAGGATAATTTTTCAAAGCGATGAGTATTCAGCATTTTAATAGGCATAAAATGATTTTAAATATTAAACACAGTGGCCAGTGAGGCAAAATCCTAAAAAATAGTTGAATCAATCAAAGTACGCAAATTACAAAGCGAACTTCACGAAACCACCGTACTAGAATACGTAATCCAAGTTTTCACCACTTTTAAGGGGACATTTTTCTTTTTCTGGTCAAATGTAGAATCGAGCACTTAATGTTTCGGACATCTATTTGTGTCGATTTTTGCATCGAGGCAATAGGAGTTGAAATTTGAATTCAAACTCACATAATTTCAGAGTATTAAAATATAGAGCAGACTTTGAACAGAAAATATAGAGCAGGCTTTGAATTTTTTTTTATCTTTTGTATTTTAAAAGCAAAGATTTGGAGAAAAAAAAATATTTTTCAAGCCTCAATTGAAAATCACCATAAAAATAATGCACACATCGTTCTACATTATTCAATTAAAATTAATTTAATACTCCTGAAAAATATTTTATTCGAAAAAAAAAATCGATATTAAAATTTACTACGATAAAAATAAGTTTAGGGTATTTTCTTCGTGTTTTATGAAAAATATATATTAATATATTGTCTACATATTTGTACCAGACTGTCGAGGTTTGACATATGAATAAAATATTTTTTAGAAATTGTTTGTTATACAAATACAAAATAATATAATTTAATAAAAAAATGTATCACGATTAAACAAATAAAAAATGCATCTTATTTTTACAAACACTTATTAGGCCCCAAGTAAAAAATTTTTATATCCCATCAAAGAACTAAGAAAAATTTAATTGAAAATGGTATATATCGACAAATACCATAATACTAAAGCAATCATTCTTTTTTTCTGTATTTAGGAAGCACTGACTGTTTTTTTTTTTTAATATTAATTTTCAAATAACAAATTCTAATCGTGTTTTATCTAATTATAATTAATTAATCAATTAATTACACATGCAACTAGATAAAAATTTTACTTAATGAATCATTTGTTAATTTATCATCTACTCAAAATGCTTGTGGTCTTATTTTCTAATCGTGGTTAGTAAAAAAAAAATTGCAATATGTCGAATCATCACAAAATTAACGTGTAACTAGTGTCATAATAGTTTCCTACAGACGTACACGTTTTGGAAAACCATAATGTTTGTTCTATTTATATCTTATCTAGATTTTATTTCAAGATTATAAAAAGTAGGTTAAGTTTCATATTGCATGATCGACATATACAAACTGATTATACACCAGCGATGTATAATATATTGCTCTGAAAGGAAGAAATGAGAGATTTGATTAATCTTTGTTTATTTATGTATGTCGATGGTTAAAACAAACTTTGCTTTTTCACACTGTCTATTTTTACCATCATGAATGGAGTACAATATAGCCAAGAACTTTTCAGTTTATCTCATAATATTTAACATTTAACGAAGATTAAAACCATTATTTCAATTATAATTATCTTAATCACAAAATTGGTTTACATCATCTTAGCCTTATACCACAGCGCGATTCAATTCAAGTGAGTTTACAATAACCGTATATGTAATACTACCATATTGTCACGTCGTAGCGGAGAGGCAACGAAATTATTACGGTGCATTTATCCAATCTGTGGTACTGTGAGCTTGATGCGTCTGCATAACTTTATTTCGCCTCCGTTAATTTGACCAAGTTCTTAATATATACATATTTTACTCATAATAGAAGTTTACTACTTATGGCGACTATCAATATTGTAGTATTACGCATATGATAGCAACTTAAATGTGTAAAAATATAATACCCAGAATTAAACACGTAAAAATAAATATTTTAGTATGGAATTTTAAATAAACATAAGGTTGAAACAGTAATTCCTCTTCTCATAGCAGATAAAAAAAACCAATAATTCAAAACTCCGCCTAAATATCCGTCTTTAAAACGTACACAAATAACTATGCTTATTAAAATGAACACATTTATAACGAGAGAACAGACCTTAAAGGAATTTACTTAATTTCTTTAATGGTTAATGTTCGTTTGGTCGCCTTATGGTCAATTTACAGAGTAAATATGGTAGTCACTGTTTTTTTAAACTACTTCGTAAATTTCTAAATCAGCGTGTTTTATAAATTATCTAACACAATAATGTATAGTACAACATATTCCCCATTCGATTTATTCTACCTTAAGGTATCTAGTAGGTATTATAGTCGACATGAAATTGATGTATTGTATATATCTTCAATACAAATTTTATTTTAATCTTAAAAATACGTACTGGTACCGGAAAATGAGCTCGAATCTCCATCGTGGTTGGATTTCCTTTAATATATGCATGACAAGTGCAACGCCGACCACGTAGGCATAAACACTGTTACAACTTTGATTACGCGACATTTTATCTTACAACAGGAAAAGTGGAGTGCAAATTATAAATGTGTTCTTAAAAACTGCACATTAATTAAGGATTGATAAATTTTGTATTGTTAAAAGATAAATTACAAATGTTTCTATGTCAAATTCACATTAATTAAGGATTGATAAATTTTGTATTGTTAAAAGATAAATTACAAATGTTTCTATGTCAAATTCAGAAAAAATATTGCATTTGTATAATTTTTTTAAGGAAAAATATACAGGAGCCCATACAAAGAAAATAAAAATTTACGTCTAATTATTTAAATTTCTCTAAATAACTTTTAAATAGATTTACAATAGTGAGGTTAAAAGCTCCCCACGATCAAATATTCAGATATGAGTTTCTTTTCTTTAATTTGATATATTTGTTGTATTTTTTTCAATTTTTTTTTTTTAATATATTAAATTTAATTAACATTTTTATGACTATAATATTTATATAAAAATGGTTTGTACAAGTTCAACATTAAACCTCATTTATCATTTTTTATAGCAGTTTTTTTAAGGCTGATAATAACAAATTTACTTAATATTGCTTTTTAATTTTTTCATTTTAACGTTTATTCTAATAATAAAAACAAGGAGAAATTTAATCGGCACGAATTGCAAATCGGCTAAATTTATGCTTCAAAAAAAGCACACTCTTTTATGTAAAATCTTTCAATTTTCGCTCCGGTTTTATGTCAATATTATACATACCAAATTTCATAACATTTGGATAAGTATTTTTTAAGTTATTTGTGCGCGAAAATTAAAAGAAACATTATATTACACGTAATTTAATTCAATAGCTTGTTAGAAGGACACCCCTTGCATAAAGGAGAGTTCTTCTAAGCATGGATAATCCCTATTAAGTATATAATGCACCATGCTAATCTTCTGGTGTACAAATAAATGATAATGTATGCTTCAATTTTTTATACGTTTCATACTCTAATAGTATTTAATGCACCAATTATTAAGATAGAAAAATACTTGGAAGTAATTTAAAGGAAATTCTCAATAGAAAATTTTTTCTGCCAAATCTTCGATACCAATTTTTAGTATGTTTTATTGACTAAAATTGTGTTCGAAAATTTTATACGCCAACATTGCTTAAATTGGTGAATTCTTTTTAATATTTGTATTGAACGAAATTTTATTTTATGTGAAAATATTTTGGATTTTCCAAAAGTATCTTTCAATGAAACTATTTTATAAGCTTAGTTTATTTGCAGCTTATTATTTAAGTCCAATGACTTGTAAACAAAACCCGAAATTCTGGATTAAGGAAGTACTAAAATATGAAATTTCTAAGTATTTCGTCCTTGTTAACTTTCGAGTATATTAGTGTTGGTTAGGTTATTATGTCAGTGAAATTAAATTTGTTTTTAATGTTTTTTGTAACTTTGGCTAAAATATTTATATACAATACAATTTACAGTTTAAAATAAATAATAATATTATTCATTAGTAATAAAGCATATACTTCCAAGATATTTCGTTATTTTGCTTTTTGATGTAATGCCAAAATTCGAAATTGAAATTATGTTCAAAATTTCGAAACGTGTATACAGCCAATATGTTATTCAAAAATACCCTTTTGGAAAATCCTATAAAAAATTGAGCATATTGCTGAGCTTTACTGAAAAATAATATAGTGAATCATCAAATTTTATAAACACCATTATATTATGGATAAATTTTGATAAATAAAAAATAAATTAGCACCACTATGGAAAGTATATAGTTAATTGCGTAATCAGCACTTTTAAAATGGCACCAAAATGTATAAATTTTTCCTGATTTTCATATACAGTTGCGGACGTATTGTAGATTTATTTCGTTTTATATTTGCCCATAACATGGATCTTTAATGTACTATCAAACAATATGAAACAGTAAAGGACAATTGTCGACATAGCAATTATTCATATCAGTGCGTTTAATGATTTGGTGATATATTTCAGAAAATACAAGAAATAACTGTGCATATTGTGCATTTTCAAAAAATAAATGCTCAATAATAGCTTTTTTATAAAAACAGTGCACACATTTACCATTTCCTTTTTCTAAGTGATTAAAATTTTTTTGTTTCGTCCTGAATATTTCGTGTTAATTTGAGAATACCTGATTAGTCTTCCATTTTATGGTTTGTCCTAGTCCGCCCCTGTATTATCATAATCATTTTTATCATTATTATTATCTACGACAACATAATTTATATATTACAAAATGAGGTAAGGTTTGTATAAATGTGTTTTCATTAATTTCGTTCGTAACATTAATAATTTTTTAGTAACATTCAAAAACTATTTTATAATTTCAATTTCTTTATTATAAAACATATGTTGTACTCATATCAGAGCCGGATTAATCTTAGACTGGAAGAGATGTGTGATATATTTAAGTTCCAATTGTTTTTGATCGAATTCAAAATTTACACCAATAATTTCAAATTTTGTCTACCCCATAATTTCAATCTTTCTTTCTTTATATTACACTTTTGCAACTATAACAATCTAACTTTCCTTGATATTTAAAAGACTAGAAGAACTTTAGTCCGATTAGAGTCTTCTTTACACATATAACCATTAGTCTTAAAGTTAATCCGATCCTGTAGTCAATATAGTTAAAGCTAACACATTAAATATTACTATTTATAATAGAATATCTTTGTTCAACATTTAATGATTTCAACTTTCATGATAGTTTCAAATAAAATTGAACTGCTTTTAATATAATAATAATTTTATAAATTTTTATTTGGAGATTACTCAAAAAATTATTTTACTTAATAAATCGGTACTTAAATCATCCATGTGTAAAATATCAGTAAAATTATAGCAACTAGTGATAAAAAGGAAAAATTTGCTTTAATGAAGACATATCTACGAAATGATAAAACTTTGAAAAGTTTAAATTTTGGTTGTAATTGGTTAATGTTATGATGAATTTGGTATAAAATGAATTTTTATAAAATTCATATTAATCAAACGACAAATAACAGATGAGAATAAATTTTACCTTTTAAATCAAAATTTTAATCGTGTAACATTATACGAGTAAAATTGACTAAATCATTATCTATTCGTAAAATAATGATAACTCACATTTATGCTGCCGCTTTCAAATGGTAGCAGAGCCCAGTTTATTTAAAAACTTTCGTTATTAAAATCTAATTTGTTTCCCTTCTTTTAATTATTTTCAATTTTTCAGTTACAATGGATGATAGTTTACTTAATGCAAGTTGTATTTTTGAATATCTTATACTAGCTACGAGCGCTCTAGTGTCATTACATGTGGTGCAATAAAATTATTTTCCTTTATATCGGTTTGTTTTCGGCCCATTCCGTCAATCATTAATGCAAATTTTGTGGCATTTTATCAGTAATGAAAATGTATGTAATTTATATATGAAAAGTGTGGTCAAAACAAATATTAAATATACAGGTAAAATAATTTATGAAAATTATAAAAAACAGCCATGTCCTAATTTCATTAAAAAATGTCTGGCGGCAATTTCATTCGAAACTGTAATCAATATTTACTAATTTTAATTTACTAAACATTTATTTCTCACTTTTTTCCGTAGTAAAAATTATGTTTATTACTTTCAATGAAAACCAATAAGAATTTCAGTAGAATTCTAACAAATAAAACAATAATAAAATGAAAGACATTGCACTAAATTTTTTTAACACTCAAAATAAGTCAGTGTCATTTGGACGCCATGATAAAATACTTTCTATAAATAATCTAGTAGAACAAAATAACAATTTTTTTATACATTTTAACTCTCAATAACAAGCAAAAAACGACTACATAATATACATATGGTTTGCTGGAATTTTTTTAATTAGCGTTGAAACTTGCCATACCACTTTGATAAATGATAATAAATATGTGTGCATGCAATTTTAATAAAAATGTTGTTTGGAAAACACACACATTGGCTGCTGATTTTGTTAATTAATGAATAGTTTTTATTTAGTAATTTACACATTTAAGTAATATCTCGAATTTTTATCCATATTCTTTTTTTTCAAATATCAAATAATTTGTATATTTGTAAAAAAAGCTTCTAATAAAAATTGTACCTCAAAGGTAAAACTTCCAAATTTTGCTCTTACATACCATTTGTTTAAAATATTTTTTACGAATATTGAGCATTTAATAAAAATAAAAAATGGATTGTTTCAATTCAGAATTGCGTTTTCGCTTATAACAGAAAATTTGTCAAATTTATTTTCGTATTGCGTTGTTACTTCTAAATTGAAGTTTCCAAAATATAACAAATAAAATAAGTAGATATCTACAGAAGCGGTATATGTACAGAATATTGGAGTATGAATCAGTCACATTAAAATAAAAAATCCGGACATATGAAAGCTTTTCCTAAAAAAAAATAAAAAGGAATAAAAAAACAGTGAACATTTTTTCTATTTGTATATCATTTAGTTTTTATTTTTAAGTCGAATTATTTGTTTTTAAAATGAGAACAAATTTGTTATGTTTAATGATTATTTGTAATGATCCGTTGAGTAATAAAATTAAAAATTCATTATTTTATGATGATTTAAAAAAAAATTACAGTTGTAAAAACGAAAGATGTACACGACAAGTGTAAAAAAATACCATGCGTGTTATTTAGAAGATCATAGATGATGTTATACTTTTGCCTATATCAATTTAATGTCAAAACTATGTAATACAAATAGCTGATGATCTGCAGAGAAAGGAACGACCTATCGGTGGAATACAAGATGTGGAATGTAATAATTGAGAATAATAAAGTACCATTGAATTAACGACAATTTTAATTCAAACATTGAATTCAATTAGTAATTATTTTGTGCCAGATCCTTTTTAACCATTTGAAATTTTCACAATTTAAGATCGAATTTGCAATAATCACTTACATATGTATTAAACCAATTCAATGGTGTCCGAGAACTAAATCAATCCTATTAATTAAAGGTTGTAGTATGGTTTCCATCCTTAAATAATTTTCCAAACTTAATACACTAATGCAACTGATCCTTGTATGTGTTTTATAGACAATTATTTAAAATTTTACAATTTCTAAAAACCTATGGTTTTTTCCTGAAGACATTGAAAACTTGAATAACTATTTTAACATTACAAAGGCTATTAATTTATTTTTGGTCATATTTTCAAAATTGTTTATCAATAATTCAATTTATAATATACTTCAGACAAGTAGGGTACATAATATACATAATGTAATGTCAAGACATAGAAATTTGCAATACTTTTTTTTAACTACGGAACTATTTTCAAGGGAATATCACTTTTAATATTTTTATGTTCATATTACTTTAATTATTTACTATTATTTAAAAATTATCACAATATTGATAAATTAAGTAAGTGGTTAAATATACAAGTTTTTAAAGTATGGGATAAATATTAGGAAATATTTTTAATTTGAAGTATTACCGTTATAATTTCATATATTTAATTATTTTTACCTAATTTAGCAATGCGATATGTTCTCATTAATTTTAAATGATAATGCAGTAACAATAAAATTTATGTAATTCTACTTTTGGTTTGATATTTAATAGAATTAAAAACCCCGGACGCACTCGACAGCATGGTTGAAAATTCACAATATGATGGCTTAAACTAAGTTAAATTTTATAATTAAATAATTTCGAATAAATCGTGAAGTTATTTTTACCAGAAAGTGCATTTAATGTATTGTACACACTTTGTTCAAGTGACACTCTAATCAAAACAATTTAAAATAAAAAATATGAAATCAAATTTTGAACTTTCCAAGTTCCAATGATCTATAAAATCGCATTCACGGTTAACAAAATGCAACAAACACACAATGACGAATAGACATTAGCCTTTTATTGAGGTCAACCTGTACGCCCATTCATTAACAGGGTCAATTTGGGCCTAAATTTAATATTTCCTCCCTTTATTCATATTTAAAGCACAAACTATTTTTACTTCAAAAATGTAATAAAATATAACTTTAAAAGTCAATATAATCTCATGTACGTAACTTTAAAAGTCAGTATAAATCATGCTAAATTATAAATAATATTAAGTAATAATATCTACATTATCATTTTGTTTTAGATATCACCAATATCGACTTACCTCACATAATTAAATATTACATATTCAATTAAACAAAAAGTAAATTATATTATTGTTGTACTTAACGATTCTTACTTAGAAACTGAGTGTTTTGATAGAATTTGTCTCAATGAGCCTCTTCTTTGATTTCATAAACCATTTTTTAAATCATAAACCATTTTAAAACAGTATTACGAAAAATGGTTTCTATCAATAAATGTTATCAATAAACTCTATTTATGATTTACATAAATAGAGTTACATTTACCCACCGATGCTTTAATCCCGCCCTAATTAAACGTAACTCGTATTTCTTAAGACGTACGCAAGCGAAACGCAAACAATTTTTAACATTTATAAAACGGTCATGTACATAGGTTTGGATAATCTATGTTAAAAAAGTATGATTAAAAGTGTGTAAAAGGTTGCACTGATAAGTTGCTCTATATATGCAAGTAGAGTATACTACCCACAATAACCCACTACTGATGTACACGTATAAAGACACTCACATTTCTATACTTACGTTAGTATGTTCTGTCATGTTTTTTATAAAGAGTCAAAAAGTGTCCATTTAAACTATCAAGATCTTTCTATATAAGACAGTGATTTATAAAACGTTTTTTAGCCAAATGTCACGTAGATGGAAATAAAAACATGCATTGCGCTTACGTACGACGAACGTGTTACGTTTAAGTAGAACTATATACATAGTAATAGTCATAGTAGACTGTGCTTTCTATAAAATTTATGTTCCAATACTAAAAAGAGATATAAAGTTTCTTTATAACTATTGCTATGTAATACTCATAGTAAAAGGTCTACCTTAAATAAGAGGTCAATGTAACGTTTTGAATCTTTAAATTAAAAATATCTTTCCAAATTCAAAGGTTAATACAAATGATTCAAAAAAACTTGTCTAATATGAAATGAGCATATATTTATTTTGCTCAATTAATTTATTCAAAATTTTGCTCAATTAATTAGCATCAAAGCGTAAAAAGCACCAAAGTGTATAATACTATATTGAATTGGTGTAAAAATGAAGAAAAATCAAAGAAAAGGTTCACAGTTTTTATTCGAAGTTTTCTTAAATGGAATTTTCTTAAATTAGGAAATTTCTTAAACGGTTATTAAATTATTCTGAATTCCGAAAATATTTGTAAACAAATGGTAGTAAAGAAAATATTTATTTACTTAATAAATATTTATATGCATTCTGAATAATTATAGTATGACCGACATTTACATAAAGTAATGTATTTGTGCTTAAAGCATTATCTGTATTTTTATGATTTCTTTTTGTTTTTTATAAAATATCAATTATCATCAAAATTCAATAAAATACAAACAATAGGTTCACAAAATGATGATTAAAATACAACTTAAAAAAATATATAATAACATTGCCTATATAATATTTTAGATATAGTTTCTATATGCAAATGTTGGTTGTTGTTCAAATAAATACAATTGTAAACATCCATAGGTGTATGTAAAATTTATTTAAGTAAATCATGTGCCCGTTGATTAGCAACGGCTATTCGTGTTTCATTCGATTCTCCTTTACGATTGATACGATCAATTTGTCTGTTTTGATTCTCCAATTCAGATCCCATATCTAATGCCATATTACGTAAATTACCAATCATTGTGTTTACTTGCCCCATATTCTCTTCCATTTCATCTTCACGCGCGTCGTTTGTAATTCTGAAATGAGAAATTAAAAATTACAATTATAGTCCTGTCTTTCCAAATTTTATTTTATTTACTTTTAAAATCAAAAAATGGGGGCGTGTACCTTATGTACGCGAGTCAGAAGTTATACTTTTTTTGCATCATTGAAAAACAATTTTTAATTGCATGCAAATAATTAATTACAATAAAATAATAAAAGGACTGGGGAAGGATAGTCAACACAGTCAATAAAGCTGAGTTTAAATTTGAATAATTAAATAGACAAATATATATTTTCTTACATTAAGTGTAACATAAATCATAACAACAGCTTCAACCGGTGAATTTTGTGTGACGGTTATGCGCGCGCAACTTAAAATTGTACTCTCATCATTTTTTCATAACGCGTCTAAAGAAATATAACTTAAAAAGTTTTTGTAATAAATGGGAAAGACCATTTATAGCAAAACGATTTTTTAAATTTATTTTTCGTTATAAGTTATACCCAATTTAAAAAAAAATAAATAAATTTTCGGGATGTGATTCAAGACGAAACACATCCCGATAGTTCCCGGACCTAATTTAACATTATTCAGTCATACTTTGATAATATTTATAGAGCAACATCCTAGAACCGCTAGACCTTGTTTATTTTCTCATAAATAAAATATGTGGGACAAAGTGCGCTATTATGTACTTTCACTGTATGAATATTTGCAATTTTATGCTGGCGGCCACCAAACAGATACTACAAAAGATAATTTTTTTTTTCAAAAGCCCAATTTGGTATTTTAGATTGTTTTATGAACACATATAATAATAATAAGCCATAACATCCATTAGCAGGTATAGACGTCTCCCCCATAGTATGAAGTATACAATTAGTGAACACATGCCAAAATTTGGTACATACACATACCAAAATTTAATTTTCCTGATATTGTCATGATAATTCCTGGTTCAGTGAAATTCCCTCACAATGACAGGTTTACCATATCTTTACCCACCCTCATGTGTTAAAGAAAGTAAGAAAAGACATGCATACCGTCCTATATATCCACCTTGTGGTCCAAGTCCATTTCGTTCGTCCATCACTCTTTGTGGTTGATTATTTACTACTTTACCATCATCATTTCCTTTCCATGTGCCTTCGTCTTCCTTAAATGAAGCACCTCTGAAAAAGGTAAATTATGAAAAACAAATTATGAGAGTCGATGAATACAATTTTATTATGTAATATGAATTCTTTAAGATGATCTAGCATATACAATATGAAAGATGTTATCGAAATGATGCTACGAAATTTCAAAACTATTCTATGATTAACACATAAATTTCTTGATAGCTTAAATATCATAAGAATATAACATTCATTATAATGAAAAAAAAAAAGAATTTTTTCAAGGCATTTATTAATTTTATTTAAAATGATTGGGTTAACTTTCATAAATTAATGATTAGAATTTTTAATTTTACAAACAAAATAGACCAATTACACTAGTAAGATATTGTGCCGTCTAGTGTTTTATTTAATTTAGAAAAAAAAGGATAATGACACCTGTTTTACAAATAAATATTTATGTACAATAAAATGATATTTCAAATGCCATTGAAAGAGTGGCTATTATTATTAACATTTTTAGGATAAAATAAACTGAAAAAGATTAATACAAAAGATTTTGGACTATTTCGTCGTTTTACAAGCAACACCCGGTTAATATACCCAAAAATAATACAAAATTTTATAACGATCTGATTGAGATAAGTATTACATCAAGTTTTTCTAAATAAAAAACAATTTTGATAATTTATGTATTCGATAATGATTCGAAGTACAAATAAAAATTAGTATTGCTGTTGCGAACTACTGCGATACATTTTTAAGACGAATCCATAAAAATTTACGTAAAACACATAGTTTCTTATTGAAAACTTTACTAGTGTAAAAATATTATTTTATTGAATAACTCAAAAAAAAAAAACGCAACGAAAGTACTCTTTATTTGATTCAAGATTATTAGAGCATGGATATCCTAAAGTTAAATTTATTTTGAAATGTAGTGAATTTATTTGAGCACGACACTGATCATTTCGAGTGTATTAAACTTTTATGGAAACTACAAACTAAATATAATGTAACTGAATTTATCTTAAAATTAAATAACCCACTTTTGACAAGGCAACACACATAATCCACAACATTTTTCCATTCCAGTTAAATTTTTTTCAGCTTCTTTCATATCTGCATTAATTTGATCCATACCTTCTTCAATTCTATCCAGTTGTTCTATTTACAAAAAATGAAAAATATTAGTTATTAATATCCCAAAAATTTTTAGAAGCATTTTCTAATTACTAAATAAACTTAAACCTTTTCAAAAATGAATAAAGAAAAACATCAATAATGAAATTAATAAAATCAAAACATTGAATAAAAAATAAATAAAAATTTAATAAAATCCATTTACTATTTTTTTATCGAAAAAAATATGTTATACCAGGTTGAGCTCTGTTTGCCTTGTTTAACTCTAAAATACTTAATTTTACACCACAATATTTAAACTAATATGAAATCTAAGCCATCCTATTACTAAATAAAATGCCATCAATTAAAATTTATATGAAAAATAAAATTAAAATAACATATTGATTAATTGAAAAAAATCAAATAAAATAAAACACATTTCGAAAACTTTAATTTAATTTAAATTAAGTAATTTTATAAATTATTGTTGGCATTTTATAAAATATTTGGAGTGCGTTGTTGTACACATTTACAATACCTCCTTGCTCATCCAGCATCACTAGAGTTTTCATTCCGACCTCGTGACTCTATAAAACACACCAGAGAACACATCAGTCAAACTGTAGAATTAGAAAATCACCCTCTTTCATAGGTCAATTTTTAACATACACAAATTAACTAAAAAATGTCCAATTTTATAAATGTTTTATTAATTATTAAAAATGTGAAATATCAAAATTCTATTTTATTGCATTTCAAATATATTATTTTAAAACAAATCCAGTATTTTCTTTTATTATTATTATTTTAATTTAATATTCTAAATATTTAAAATGCAGTAAAACATTTTAAAAATAAAAATTATTAAAAAAAAAAATAAATTATTAGTAGATATTGAAGACTGAAAATCTCCGTTGTTAGTAATTGAATTAACCCTTTCAATGCTACAGTATTCTCGTTGATTAATTTGTAAATAGTTGATAAAACGCATTTCACGGGATGCTGCCCAGTCAGTGTTGTTGTTTCTTGTTGTAATTCAATTATAGCAAAACTTTTTATTATCTTAATGAAATCATAATTCAAAAATTGTGTTGATAATTTTCTTTTAAAGAGAAAAACAACTACATTTTTTTATGTATTTATTAACAGCTTAATCGACTTTACAAATTTACTTTAGATTAATGATATACATTCGTTGTGATTTCACTTCGACAAAATAAAACTATACAATTTCTTCGATAGTATAACATATAGCGATATATAGCTTTAAATTTAAAGAGGTTCTGTTTATATTTATTTAGAAGGGCCAGATTTGTGAAGTGAACATCTACTTGCAGCGCGTTTCACTTGACGCACACAACGATCACGCCCATCATGACGGTTTTTGCCATTCCACTAGCTTGTGAGAGTTCCAATCACAAACCCAAGTGAAACGAATTTTGAGCTTTTTAAACGTTTGATTAAATTACAAATGGCGGATTTGAAAATAATCAAGAACCTAAAAAAGAGCTTTCGTTATACTATGTTAGATTTCATAATTAACTTAAATAACTATCGGATAACTTTAAAAAAAATTACTATTCAATTTTTTATATTTCATCTTAGTATGGTATTTAAGTAATTTACGTTTAAATATAATAAAAAAAATACGCCAAAAAATTATCAACGTCCACTTCGACCCATCTCTATAAATGTCAATGTAAGCTCGCTGTGGGCGAGAATAATGTCATAATGACGTTTATGACACAATCGCAAACTCTGCGCTCATGTGGAACGGCAGAATAAATGTTTTGACCGCCAAGTGAAACCTTCTGTTGTAATAACTTTACAAAAAATTTTGTACGTCAATGGACTGCACCCAATTCCCGCAAAAAATACCTATTCCTTACAAAAAAAAAAAAAAAAACTTTTATAATAAATTAATTCAAAACTTAGTTAACTTTAAAAAATATTTTAAAATACTATTTCGATTTCCAAAAATTTTCTTATTTATATATTAAAACATTTTTAATTCTCAATTAAATTGATAATATTTACAATCTTGCCTTAGACTTAGGATAGAAAAAATAAATAGAATTTTTCTGTAAAGAAACAAAACATAAATGCAAAATTATTGAAAATCTTAGCTTTTAAAATTTGTTATTCAATATTCTGTATTAATATATATTCTGCATTCACTTAGCCAGTGTTATTTTAGTTTATAGAAAATAAACGAATTTTAAGGTTATTAATTTTTACTTTTCAAGTTACTTGCAAAAGCTTTATGAAACAGGTCTCGGAATGTTATATATAGTAGTTAGACGAAAATATCCTCATTTAATTAAACAAATTTTAATTAATAATTTTTAAGCAATAATATTTGCAAACAAATTAGAATGTAGGATACTAAAATCCTAAAACGATTTCTTGATTCTTTACATAATTATAATGATGTAAAATTTTATAATAGCTGTTTTTCCTTGAAAAGAATTTATGTAAATGGTGCACTTGAATAAAATTGAAATATTTATCGAAGATTATAATTTTCTAAGTATGAGAAAATTTCAGAGTGAACTCAAAAGAAAATTAACTACATAGCAACGAATGAAGAAATTTAACAATTTCTAAACAGATTTAAAAGTTTTAATACGTTGTGTTTTTAGGAATGTTTTTCACAGGAGAAAATTTCAATATTTTATTTATACAATTCATGGTAGAAGAAAGGGTACAGTGTGGAATTATTAAAGCCCATATGTAAAGTTTATTATCATTAACGAGGTTACTGGGAAAATAAAACTGAACAATCTCACATTAAGCTATTGTAATTTTGATTAATGGTCAAGCGTTGTTAAAATCTCTAGCTTCGCTCTATCATTTTTCTAAACTATGAAATAATTTTCTTTTTTCTATAATATCTGATACCTAGACATCCTTTCCAAATTGCTAAATGCTCCTAAATGTATCTTAATAAACTCGAATATAAAGTGGACAAAAAACTTAACTGTACTGCTATATAGGAGTGCCTCTGTTTAAACTGAAATGTGTTAACACTTATTTTCTATATCACAGGCCATTTGCTAAAACAAGTATTTATTATAGCAAAACTGGTCCATGAAATTTCTAGATCCATTCTCATCTTATACTGAAAATATGAAGGTTTTTTCTTTTTAAGAGAAAATGATGCCAACTTTCCTGAGAAACTGAATTTACCTAAGAACCGTAGAAAGGATATCTACAATAAAAAAAATATAATAATAATTTGTACCTAGTTTAGTTGTAGAACTAACTATGCGACATAATTATGCATAAAAAATATCATGTTGTAGATAATGTCTTATAGAATACAAATTATGGAGAGGGATAGAGGGTATAACATTAAATAAATGTTTTAATTTCCCTCAAAAAATATTTTTCCCCGTGTGACATTCAAATGATGAAAATTGCCAATATTTCAAATAACTTTTTATCTTACACATGTCTTTTCAATTTATAAATTATTATGCCAGTATTATGAACACAAAAATTGTCAAACTTTCACTAAAATTTGAATATTGCCCATATTATGCGACACAACAATGTACCCTGCCCTTATTTTGAAAGAGAATAAGCATATTATGTTATTATGTATTTTTTTTTTCAAATAATATTTTTACTCAAAATTTTTGAGAAACTTTTATTAAAATATATCAACCAATTAAGAAGATTTTATTCAGAAAATTATTATTGTCACAACAAGAGCTCGTTGGATAGATCTTTAAAAACAGAATGAAAAGCTTTTTTTTCAAGAGCATATTACATAAAATATTCTCCTTTTTTCATGTTTCTATATTCGTTTTATTAGGATATTGTATTTGTATAGTATTTTAAATTATTTCGAATTAAACTCGAAGTATATTGTACTTTTCTCCTGAAGTAAAACATCCATATTGAAAAAAAATAGTGAGCTTAATATAGATAATAAAAATATTTACTAAATTGAATTTCAAGTAAATTTTTATAAGTAGTTATAAGTAAAATAGTTGACTGATGTGGAGTTTATTAGGTAGGTAATTATCGTTGATATATTTAACTGTGGTAAAAATTGTGACACTGTTGTCTGTAAACGTTGTTTGTACATTTTATATTTTTAAAATAAAATTATTTATCCAATTTATTTATAAATATGTTAATATTGTTTCCTAAAGAAGTTAGTAATTATAGCGTTTAAATATACATTTTGAAATAAAAAAATTATTAAAAATGTTGCCATTTATGTATTTATTTGGCAAACAGAGCTTAAGCGGTCAAATAAAAAATGTATATATTTTTTATGTGGAAAATATTTCAAATATATTTTTATCTGTAAAAAAATGTTAATTGTAATGAAAAATAAAGTTTAATGTAATAAAAATAATACAAGTGTAAATGAAATAAATAAATAAATTTTAATAATAATTTTTGTGGATTTTTATTTTCTTCAAATTGTTAATCGATTTCTTCATTTTTGGAATAAAAAGTAATTTAGAAGACGAAACTGTGTACAATTTATTTGTGGAAAAGCGGTTCTAAATTATCACCCATTTTGTTTATTGTTGTAATATCATCTGTTTCCTTCGATAGATAATTATTTCACGAGAGGAACGGGTATTCTATTGTATTTTGCGATATCGGGAAAATTTTTGATATCGCGTACAAGCTAAAAATTGAAGATCATCTATTTTTTTGTTATTATAATAGAAAAATCATTTAAGGAAAAATATCAATGTTCATTGTTTTCGATAAACTAAAAATTAAATTTTACAATTTTCGGATTTTTATTTAAAAGCCTCACTTTTATGAAATTTCGTTGGGAAACAAGTTATTAGAAGATAAATCAATTAAATCAGACACTGGTCCATATTTTATCCATACATTCAAATTCAGAGGGACGACTCTATTTCGGCGAAGAGTACACCACTTCGGTAAAAAACAGTAAAATATATCATGATTTCCGTGTATCCGTTTTATCATTTATCTTCCGACAATGTATTTACGAAAATTATTTTAGATACTCAATTTGAATGTCATAAAACTCGAATAAACTTACGATGATTAGAAATTAGTAAAAAGGTGAAATCTTTCATTCTAACATTCCCTTGTATGTTACGCCCTTTCCAAAAATAATTTTTGTTTTTGATATGAAAGCTCCCAATTGAATCCGAGTATTGTGAAACCAAAGTCCAGATTAGAAAAACTTTTTTAAATGAAATCAAGGTCTTTATAGACTATGGAGTCAATAGTCAATGATTATTTAAAACGAAAACAACTTGGACCCAATACACCCTTTTGATATCTTTCAAAGCAACATGTAATGTGTTTCTTAAGTATAACAGCCGCGCCTCGATTATATTATATACATAATATATATATCACCGTTGATCATGAAAGTTTAGGGTTGTTTGAAATTAAAAGAAGCCTGTTTAGTTCAAATAAAATAGATCAATTAAAGAACCATACTAGTTTCGGTTATATGTAAATAATAATTAATAAATCCAAACATGAAAACATCGATTAAAAAATTATAAATAAAATATTTTAAATTGGCCACATTCACCAAATATAAATTTTTTTTTTTTAATAAATAAATGAGGTTTTTTAGGGAATGAACAAATAATTCATTTTAAATATGATAAAAATCCACATAGCCATAATGAATTGATTATTGATTCTTTAAAAAAAAAATTATTTAAATATTTTTAAATTACAATAGTATAAAAAAATAAAATATTTCTAGTGAAGGCGGCCACATACTTAATTCATAACTTAATCCACAAAGTGTAAAACAAAACAAAAAAGGAAAAAAAAAAGTGAAAAAAAAATATGTAGTAATAATAGATGTATTCCCATCTTAAAAAGTAATTAAATTATTTTTTTGATAGTTGAACTCGAGTAAATTTGTTAGAGTAAGTTTGAACTCACCTCCCTGATCGTCAAGCGCGACCAGAGTACGAATGCCAGCTTCCTTGCTCTGTCGCAGCCCGAAACAGAACACAATGTTAGTATAAAAATGTTGTGTTAGTGATATATTTTTAAGTTGAATGTATATGGTAAGAAAAAATGTTTAATTCAACATGCGTGAAATGAAATTATTGTGAATGTATTTTCTTGAATGCATAAAGAAATAAAGCATGCAATTTTTCAAAAAAATAATAAATAAAAGTTAAGAAAATAAAATCGAAATACTGTGAGCATTTCAAACTGAGCAAATTAATATTAAAAATAGCAGTGGATAATTTTTTAAAGAAGAAATATAGTTAACACAATAAGGAAAATTAAAAATATTGAAAGAAGAATTTTTTTAAATTAGAAAGAGTAAAACAATTATGTGTATGTAAAACGGAGACAAATGAGAATATTATAAATGTGAGAGAAAAATGTTTGAAAACAATTCATTTATATTAAATACACAATTAATAATAATTATCTAGATTTTTTTTTTAATATTAAAAGTTAAATTTAAGGATCGGTTATGTTGGTTATATAATTCAATTTATATATTAGCTTAAATTTAAACATTTACACATTTTTATCCTTTTTAGTAGAGGTTAATTATTTTCTACGCACAGCGTAGAAGTAACAGTGGAAAATTATTTTATCAAAAAGTTCTTTACATTTTTCTTCAATCAGATAAAAGCAGAATGTGACATCAAAAAAAAAACAATCTTTAATGCACTATAGTGTAACACAAATTGTTTTTCTTTCATAAATTACTTAAGAAATAATTACCCAAATATTATAAAATTTGGCATTCACAATCTTGACATGAATGCGGAGAGCGTGTAGAAAAATTTTTCTCGAAAAACATTTCTAAATTTAAAATGTTTTGATTTTTATTTTATAATTTTTTTTTTGGGAAAAATTCTTCGATATTCATGCCACCATATATACTCCGATACTCTTTTCATGCCAAGAGCCAATTTTTATTTTGTGTTATAATATTATTTTTTGAGTTATTTGTGTGCGAAAATTAAAAAAATTGTAATATATATTACATTATAATTCGTTAGAGATTGTCTTTTTTGTATATGTCTCATTATGCATTTTACGGAGAATTAAACGTATTCATTGAATAATTTTATAAATCCATACATTATAAATGTCAAGTACCTAGTGATTATTAATTGGCCATTATTCATAATTTCCGAGCTGTTTCCTAGAAGAATCCCTACTAATAATAATAATTATTATTATTGAAAAATTAAATTGATAGCTTCTTATGAATAATGTTTTTCATCTATTATTCTTTTGTTCATCCTGTGAATAAAGCACGAAATCAAGTCAAATTTCCAAGGCTCTGCGTATTGAGGCTAGAGATAGCACGAGTTTGTGTTTTTTTTTTGTGGTCGTTACGTTTATCCTATGATAAAACATATAATTGAAGCTGATTTAGCATGGGTCGACATATTTATGATCGTTTTAAACTCCTTTAAAGACTTTTACACAATATAGTTCAATAGAATCTATTTTCATAAAATAAAAACTTTATGAAAAGCTTAAATTGGACTGGGACCAATATAAAAATTGTACTACACCTTTAAACATAACCATTACTAAAAATCTAGATAAACAAGTATTACTCCCCCTAACAAATAATATTTTAACCTTTACTGCCTCTTAGTATTTGAATTATAATATCTCTCACTACACAGCGCTTACACAGTTGTTTATTTTTATCTGTATAATTTTTTACTCAGTTTAAAATGTTTAAGTCTCATCAAACGTACGAATCAATAATAATGATTTATTTAAAAAAATGTTCTAGTGTTAAAATAATTGATTGAATTGATTGATTTTGACTACTTGTATATAAATATTTATAAGTGAAATGCAAGCGTTGAGTAATGGCAACCTACGGCGCAGACTAGCTTCAATTGTATTGTTTATTTTTATTAATTTATCTTTCAATAATTAACCCCTTAACTATTATGTATACATGTATTTTAATAACATGTTTTATTATGTAATCATTATATTATTACAACGACCGAAAGAACTATTTACAATAATATGAAACTTAAGTTACAAATCAAATTCATTTCTAGAGAAAGAATGAAAGTTGATATGCAAATAGCTTTCCCATGCGTACTTCAATAAAGATGAAGAATCACATAAGAAAAAATGTTTTTCTTTAAAAATAACTCGTTTTTATAAAACGAAAAACTGTTTTTATTGAGGTATTCTTTAAAATATATTTCGTATTTTAAACTTTTTCATAAAAAGGAGTAATGTCCAAAAAATAAAACAATATTTTTTTTTTTTTTACTTTTGTATTGAAGTAAACGTATCAAAACTATAAATATGCATACATATTAAGTTTTAAACTTTCTTCCAAAATGAATGTCAACTTTCATTAATTTCAATTAAATTAAAAGATTGTAAATAATTCTTTACCATCAAATCGTTTCGGGTACATTTTTATTTATTTATATTTTTTTTTATAAATTCTCATTTTTAATTTGTCTGGAGAGTCGTGTGTAATAATACATTTTGATATGTTTATTATGTGAGTTTTCATATGGTGCGCATTTTGGACATGATATATGACCAAGTGTTAAATGTTTTTTATTTTTATTTAATTTGTGAAATACATTATTTTTATTTTTTTTACACACATACTGTTGACATTTAATTAACAGTGAAAGGGTTAATATTTCACCTAGTAAAATAAAGTTGATTAATTAAAAATTTTAAAATAGTGTACTGAAAATAGCACTTAATCACAAATTGATTGCAATGGAAATAATTAAATGTAATTTTAACACAATTTACCGTAAAATGTACTCAAAATCGAATAAGATCTGTTTCAACAAGTTTTGGTAGTATCTAAAATAATACCTATTCATAATAAATGAACAAGATTTGTGTACGTAGATGCGATTAATGACGTGGGGGAAATTGGGATTGAAAAGTTGGAAAATGAGAATATTCTATTATATTTATCATATACTGAATAAAAACAACTTCATATAATCCGAAGATAATTTAAATGATTTTTGAAAATTTGTTTTCGATTAATCTAATTTATTCCTCAATTGTACACTTACATTATTAATTCATTTAATTACTAATTTATTTTCCTTTCTTACTTATTAAACTTTTAAATTGAAGAATATTTAAACCGAGTTTAAGTACATTAAACAACAAGTGATTTCAAAGTGGAAAAAATTACTTCTATTGCAATTTTTCTGGTAAATATTTACTTTGTAATTATTTTCAGTGTACTAAAAAAACTGTTTATCTACATCTACAAAATGCAAAAAAATCACTAATTATTATTATCCATTTTTTTTTTTTTTTTTTTTTTTTTTTTTAAATAGCCCCAATAATGATACTCCCATCATAATTGCATGAAACCAATTTAAAAACAAGACTCATTTTTTTTTTCAAACCAATTTTTAAATAATTTGTTTATTACAATTTATTTTAAAATTTTTTAAGGCTTGTAAAAAAAAATATTTCTAACTACTGCTAAATACATCTCTCTTTTATATGCAAAAAAATTTAATTAAAATCATGATAAATGACACATTACCTCTTCACATAATGCAAGCATACGACGTGTACTATCCAATGACTGAAAAAATGAATTTTATTATTTTATTTAAGAGATTTTATATTTATAAAATTATTGCTGTCAAAATTATCCTTAGCTTTATAGTATTATATTATTGTATATTAATTACGCACCCTGATAAAAAAAGTTATATTCTATCGAATAGAAATTCAATCCTATAGTATTGAATAGGACTTTTTTTATCAGGCTAATCAAATCGGAAATTAGATCAAAATTTAATAGTTTTGAAAATTAGTATGGTTGTTTATTAGAACGTAGACTACGATACCTTGTACTTCAAGTTTTAGAAGTGTGTGGAAGATGAAAAAGGGGTGAATTTCTAGATTTTTTTATTTATGTGACCATAGTTATCATAAATCTTACGGAAACCCAGAATATATACAAAATTAAAGCAGGTCAAATATCCAATCATAATATTATTATAATAATCTTTTATGTAACTTGCTTCGTATGCGTAGCTGTCTATTATTGCCGCTCGAATGTCGCATTTCAGACTTAAGGACGTAAAAACACTAGTCTATGTATCACACAATATTCGTATCATGAATAATACGTGAAAGGTACTTCTTAATCGATTGATGCGCCACGAGTAGCTAAAATTTGTAATAAAACATTCGCATTCTAGATAATATAATTATTTATTCTATTATTTGCACGTAAATTGTATAAGAAATATCAAACAAAAAATATTGAATAATCACAACAAGTAAGATTTAATTATTGTTATTGAGTTGAAAATTGTAAGAATGATCGAAGAAATTGCATTAGTAATTATTTATAATCATTCATTTAAATTTGTTAATAAATTTTGAGAAATTTTATATGTTAAATCATAGCATATCAATGACAGATTTATTATCATGTGATTGATAAAGTAAAAAAGTAAACGCGAGAAACAATTTACCTTCCAACAGCCAAAAACCACTCACGATATTTTTGGCTTATTTTGCAGAAGGTATCAATACAACTATACTAATTTTTAAAACTTTTGGATAGTTTCTGCCAATAGCATTGGAAGAAATTGTTTGTACAACTGGCCTTGAAATAAAAAATACAAAAGAAAAATAATTTACGTACTTCATCAGTCGCTTGTTGTGCTTTCATTTGTAATTCTTGTAACTCTGTTTTTGGAACATTTGCAGCAGGCTCTGCTGGCTCTGCAGCTTGCTTTGCAGCTGGCATCTTGTTGCTAAAAAAATTCAAAATATTTTTTATGAATTATTATTACCAAATTAACATTTTAATATTTGTCTAGTAAGTCAAATGAAATATTAGAAAAACATTCGAGGATGTGATTGGATCCACAATTTAGGAACGGTTGTGTAAAAAAAGTGTAAACATAATTTTTCATGTGGAATTGTTTTATAAAAAAGGATTCAAACAGGGTGTCTAATCTATCTTGAAAACTAAATTCCCTGATTTTTCCAGGTTATCCAAGCACAGATTTGAATTTTTCTAAACCAATATTTATATGAGCTTTTATAAATCGAAGATATTTATTAAGTAGTCTTTAAGAAAAATATTTTTAGTTAAATCAGAATATTAATCTAAATAGCTTGTTTATTATCATTTAACTATTTTTCCTATTTCCCCAAATCAAAATTTAGGTAAAATGACTTTTAATGAGACAAGGCTGTATTTAATCGTCGGAAACTCAATAACCAATTGCTCAAAATTGAAGAAAAATATAAAAAATACAAACTACTTTGTGTTTTTTTGTTTAAAAAAAACAACAATTATAACATTAAAAATGTATCAATGAAGTATGAACTCTAGCGCATACAAAAAAATTATTTTCTTCATTTATTTTACAAAGTAAATCTCCAAACCATACAAATGAATAAAAATAATTTGTTTGTATTTGCAAGAGTTGACACATTTTCAAATACCAAAATTTAAGGAACACAATTATTTCAAAAAGCATTAGTAATATAGAGTTAATTGTTTAATGGCTACCGAGAAAATTTCCGCATCGATATGAATAAAAGGAATTGAGAAGCTTTTCAATCAATTTTACACTTTTTTACCAATGGCCGCACAGAAAATTCAAAATGATTTCGGAATCCAGAATAAATTTACTGGATCTGGTATAAACGAAAACATAGAAATCCTTAACATGAATTTAAAAAAATTGTAAAAAAAAAGACTACTGTTTTTCTTGTTAAATTATTTGAAAGTTTTTAATCTTTTGAAAAAGAAAAATGAATGTATCGACTTGTAACAGGTAATATTGAGTTGGGAATCATGTATACATAACATTGGTGGCAATTTTCGTAGTTAGACAGAAGATTTGCTAAAACATCATAAAAATATTTTAGCAAAACAGCCTTCTTAAATAAATACTTAAAAATTTCAGTAAATTAAAAAAATTCCTTGACAAATTACTCAAATTTCATAAATTATCTGATTATTCCAGGTTTTCCTGGCCAGTAAACACCTTGTAAAAATAAATTTTATTTTTCGTTATTAAATAAAGTTAATAATAGTTAAATAATTTTAAGTAAAAGTTAAAGCATATTTGCCGAAAAGTGAAAATAATCGAATTTATTGTAAGCATCAGCTTGCTATCATAAAAATGCCTTCTTTCGATACACTATATGTATTTTTCTACCATAGAAGCAACAAATAGAAATAGTAATGTTAATTATTTGAGTATAATTAAAAATATTTTAGTTCCCAAATTTATACCGTTAAGACAATATCAGGCATATCGAAAATCTTCAGAAAACTGTGTTAATTAGTTGTCGTACTATTACAAGTTGAATAAGTATATAAAGTGGTAACTTCCAAGACTTGGAATTTTTAAAATAAAACAACTTATAGCTAATACTTGGCTCTATCTGTTATTTGCTGAATAAGTTGACCCCTTTGTTTTATTCTCAATGTAAATAAATAAATATATGGTTTATTGTTGATATTGATTTGGTAGTTTATACTGAATGACCCAAATTTTTTGAGACATTTAAAAATATATATTTATTGTTCTAAAATCTAAAATGATTGTCTACAAATCTTTGTGTAGAATATATGACATGATTAGTTTGAAGAAAAGCTTATGCTGATATGGGCATCACGAGACGCCATGCTTTCCTTTGGAAAATTCTTATTTCTAAAGTAAAGGTATTTTCACCAGCGTATTATGATATGTGATTGGTAAGTAATATTCAGTCAAAAAAGGTTAAGGTTAAATTTAAATATAATGACAGTAACTGCTATGAATCTGAGAAAATTGCAACTAAACTAAAAATTACATTTCATTCTTAATTAGACCTCGCTTTTGACTATCAAAGATAAGGTTTTGAGCTTGAAATGTAAAATACTACTAAACTGTTTTATCTGTTTTACAAAAAGCGGAATCTTTTGTCATTATTGAAATTAACTTCCATGGATTTTCTTCTATTCCTTTTACGATAAAACCGTTCTATTTAATGACAGTAGTGTTGTAAAATCGAAGCGTGTATGTCCTAACATTGTACACGTCATGTATCGCATGGTAAAATTAAAATCCAACAATAGTCACCATATTTAACGTATTCGATATTGACAAAATGATATTCTCAAGTGTAATTATATATCATGCAGTTTTAGACTAAATACGAAATGCCAATCTTAGTTTTACCTTGAGAAGGGTAAACTATCCAATAGTGAACAAACTTTTACTTGCATAGATATTACTTCCGAAGTTGTATAGCTATACTTTAAAAACATACTCATTGGGAACCTTGGAATTTTCACTTGCAATATGTGTATTCAATTCGACACTAATTATCTATTTTTGTAAGAAATTTGTATTTTTTTAAAAATGGTCGGATTATTTCACTGTGTACTGAGTAAATGGGGCGCAGTGAACCAGTACCCAATACACAGTGAACCGCGGTATAAATAAAACTAAAAAAAATATACAAACCTAAAGTGCCTGGCGGAGTATCTATTATCATATAATTCTTAAAAGGTTTTCGTGAAACTCCTCAACAGGAATGCTACCTCAAAAGCTACAGTAGTAAAAAAAAGAAGCTTTTTACAACACTATTTTACGCTAGTGAAACCTCATCACATTCAACGCTAGTGAAACCTCAGTCTAAATTTATATAAAGAATCTCTATCATTTTGCTGTTTATCTTATTTTCTCCTCATCTTTAATAAGCTGGAGAGCTGCGAGCATGTTCTCAAGTGTACTTCTTGCTCATGATTCACTGTTGGACATAATGCATGTATTATTTCACTCTTAAAAATCGACGCTCTTTTTAATTTAATTTGTTTAAATGCCTATGTTAACATAATGTTTAAAAAAATAATTTGATATTACGATTATATAGTATGCGTAAGGACGTGATACAAAAATTTTGATAGCATTTTTTTTTTACTTTTGTACTCAAGAATTTTCTTTTTGAAATACACATTATTTGGCTGCCCTTTCAAATTACCCCTGGTGGACAATATTCGCGTCAGGAAAATGCTCTTTAACTTTTGTACGTTTTGCTACTACTGTGGATAGTTTAATGATAAATACCTAAGGTTCACAGTGGGACGTGATTTACAGTTGGATAGTTTACCCTACTCTAAACCATAAAAGACCATAGTGAACTCTCGAGAGTCTTTATTTTAAAAATTTCTTCAAAACGGGAAAACGCATTTATTATTTGTTATCTTACTTCGTGAGATATTAGAAGTAATTTTCTAACACAATGGAGACTTGAAAAAAATATTTTCATGTACTATTTGTGTTAAAACATTTAATATACTAATTCATTTCCACCATTTCCTAGAGAAAATCAATTTTCATGTGATATTTGTAATGAAATTTACTGATTATTATGCCTTTCAATTATTTCTGCTATTTTGCTAAAAATTGATGTAACAATGGTAGGATATCGTTGCTACACATATCATTTGACAAACAAAGTCGTAAATCAAACCCGTACCAAGCAGTACTACCATTATACGATACGAATGTCATTTACGCAAGCTCGGTTCACACTTGACCATATTTCATACGTGAAAACTATAAATGCAAAACACTAATTCGAGTAGTATTTAATAACGTATAATTTAGTAACTTTTTAATCTATTTTCGGATTATAAATTAAGGTCAACTTTATAATAATAATAATCAATGCTTGCCCGTAATATAAATATGTATCTATAAAATATCATTTTATCATAATATTATAATGGGGATCATGTGTGAGTTTAACTTTATCGTATGGTACAAATAATGACCAAGTCAAATAAGTTATTATTATCGTATGAGACACATTGGATTATGATAACAAAACTTTATGCAATACAAAATTTCAAATTCGCCTTAATATCATTTTTTTTAATAATTACTCTTATATTGTCATGTAATGAGATAGGTTATTCATGGCTAACTAATGCACCGAATCGATGGTCGCCGGGGACTGGGGAGGGGTTGTGTTATAAACCTATTTTATAAAACCTAAAACACGATTTATGTGCTTTTCGGGAAGATTCGGGCAAATTGACGCTTAAAAATCTATCTCTTTGATACTAACTTAATCTAAAAATTTTCACCCCTCTACTCTCTATCTCAGTGAGGCTCCCCTCAAAATTTCTGAAATCAATTTCTCAGGAGCTTCATTGAACTAAAGGTTTTTAAAGTTTATATGTGAATTAAGTTAAACAAACGGGTGCATTTTGAGGGTGAATATCTCCTCAACATCCCTTTTCTTTTTACAAATGGTGGCTTTTTGGGTTTGCGCACTCCCACAACCCCTTCAAGTCGCGTCATATAGTTTCTGTGTAGACTAAGTTAGTGTGTTTTGTAAAAGTCAACCTTTTACCCTCCGTTCCACCTTTAGTATGTATTCAATTGCCACAAATTTTCATGTTTTTTATGGTTTTTAAAGATCAACCTCCAAATTGAAGAGTTGAGAGCCGTCTTGTACTAAGACTATTTAATGAGTGAGAAATATGACTTAAGCTCTGTTGCTCAGTAATTTTTTTAGATTATAATAATAATCTGTAGTACATGGCCTACACCGTTTCTATAATCGAGATTTTATTTTGTTGAGTAAGTCCATAGTATACAAGTAGATATTCCATGAATAAGCCATGCATGTATTACCTAATATTGATTAAGAATCAAAGTATCTATCTACATCATCAAACGATCTACAAATTCATATAAATTCTGTATATCGTCCTCCGATGAAGTGTTTATAAATAACACGAAACGTTGCGGCGAAGTAAAAGCTTTTCCTTGACGTTTTTCACCGATCCTTAATCTTCTGTTTCTTAATAGATATTTCATCGTAAAGGGTCTTAACTATCGTAATACAAATACTAATAATATTCGATGATTGTTTGTTTTGTGCTTGATTTTATATATATATATAAAAACTGTATATATATATATATATATATATATATATATATATATATATATATATATATATATATATATATATATATATATATATAGATATATATATATATATATATATATATATATATATATATATATACATAATATATATACATAATATATATATATATATATATATATATATATATATATATATATATATATATATATATATATATATATATATATATATATATATATATATTTGATGACCTGATGATTCTAATTACAGTTTTTGTTTTGTACATATGTTAATTTCCAATTAATCACCAAGTTACAGTTTTTGTAACAGTTCTTTAATTTCTGTTCAACTATTGCTTGTACAGATATAAATGATAATGGAAAAAATTACTTTTTTAAGTCACGTAGAGATTATAAAAAAATAGAGTGAAGTTAAATAAACAAAATTTTAACCCACGTATGGAATTACATTTCAAAGAATTTCTAAGAAAAAAGTGCATTTAAAAAAATCCTCATATTACAAGCTGTATTTAACATAAATATTAACAAATGCACGTTCCAAATGGCGTTAAAATAAAGGCTAGTGTGACTTCAACATGAAAGTTTAAATCTCATTTCTGAGCTTATGTAAATATATAATATAAAAATATATAATAAAGTTTTGTGACATCCATTAACAAGGTTCTTTACCAAGAAGTTGATGATGTAACTTGGGGATTTTTGCAACAATAATTACACATTGTTTATAAATGTCTCACTACTAAATAATTATCTTCATTATGTCTATTTTATTGTTCTAAGTTCTACAATGTTTTATTCCAACTAATCAAATAATAAAGAAGGAAGTATGAAATTTAAGATTAAGCTTACGTAATGTTTGATTTGTGGACAGTAAGTTCATAAATCATTGGCCATTTTTAAATAAGAAATATCAATGTAGTTTAGATACAAACAAATTTATCAAACAAAACATTTTGGGATTAAAAATAACTTTAATTTTACTTCCTAAGAAAATCATTTCATATAAAAACAACAAAATATTTGTTGTTTAAATTAGTTTTGTCTCAAAATATGGATTTAGGTTTTAATTGTTCTTTGTTTTCATATATCATAAGGACTTCTCCCTACCAATCCGGTTAAAATCGGTTGATTCGTTCGAGAGATATCGTGAAGGAAAAATTTCAAAAGTGTTTTTTTTTTAAATCACTTCGACATTTCTTTTCGGATCGTTTTTGATGAAAATAATTATTAATCGATGAAAATCGGTTCAACCATTCAAAAGTTATAGATTTTTAAAATAGTATTTTATCAAACTCTCATCAGATTTTTGAACTGGAAGAGCTCAAAAGCATAAAATAAAAAAGGATATTTTTGAGCACGGGGAGCTCAAAAACATTGTAATATGTTAAATTTTAAGTATTTAGGTATGGAATTATTTTAGCTACAAAGTTTATAAAAGTATTTACGTTTGTGCATATTTACTTCAGTTGATCTACCACACAAAGACATCTTTGTGCATATCATGAAATGAAATTACTTTTATTTTTTGTTCAAAGTTTAAACCAGTACGTACTTATTTATTAAAAACAGATGAGGAATATATTTACAACTAGACCGTTAATTTTTATTGATTTTTTTGTAAACTATTTACATATATAACAAGTTATTATTTTCTCACTAAAGAATTTATGGAACAACTATATACATAAATCAAGATTATATATCTGATAAAAGCTAACATGACGCAAAATAGTTTTAATCTTCAACGTAAATTTTATGTTAACCACTGTTAACCACATTAGTCACAAAACCTTAGAGCTTAAGCAGTTAATCCTTATAATTCTTAAAAAAAAGTAGTCGATAATTTCACACAATGAAACTAAAAACAAAATATAAGTTTAAGTGAAAGTAATCCAATAATATACCCTAGTACAGCAAAAAAGTATATGGTTTTAAACGGTGTGTATGTATCTTATCATAATTCAACATGTGAGATATCGTTTAAAACGTCTTGATCGTCCACTAGTTATAATCTATGTGACGTTACATCAAATTCAATATGACAGTCTTTTGAAGATTTAAGGTCATAAATAAATACAAATTACTGTTGAAATGTATTGTGTTGGCTATCAAATGAGACGATTAAATACTGCATTTTGAAAGTTATATTTAACAGCAATAACTTAATCCCAAAATATTTTTTTATAAAAAACTAAATAAGTTTAAATAAACTAAAATCCAACTACAGCAAATTGTTTTAAAAAGTACCAAACAAGAAAATATTCTTCTCCGAAATTAGAGATATTGATGTTAAGAAGAAATATCCTACCTTTTCTCTCTCAAAAGTGTCGTTTAAGTATAAACAATTTTTATGGTAAAGTGGTATGCGACCACGGTTATTCTTTGAACATATCTAATTTACAAAAATATTTGATATATTTTAGAACGTAGTCGTAGTTGGGTTTTAGTTTTTTAAAACCTGTATTTTAGTTTTAATTTTTCGTTAAAAATTTATTAAAAACTTAAGATTAATATATACAGTGAGAACATATGATTTCATCCATCAGGATAATATACAAATATTTTTTTAAAATATAAATCTTGAAATATCTTTTATTTTTTGTTTTCATGTGGTCGGGGATGCATCCTGTTCTCACTATAGGTACATATTAATCTTGTTTTTAATAAATTTTTGACGAAAAATCTGAAATTTCGTAGTTAATTATATTCCACATATTTCTCTTCCAAAATATCATACGCCTGATTGTTTATTAAACGTAGTTCATAAACGGAAGGAAATTAAATTCCAAAGATATTAGACAACACAAATTACGAAATAAATTTACAATACCCATAAACAAATATTGCGAGTATAGTAAGTCATACAATATAAATAAAATATTATTCATATTGAAAATATATAAGGTGTTCCTTGCCAGGAGTTTCTTTTAATTATTATTTTCCTAAGTTCAAAAAAATCTGAAATAACGCAAATCGAAAGGTGAAAAATAATTTTTAGATATGAAGATATTTAACAGCGATGTCCACTTATTTATAATAATTTCATGATTTTTAATAAGTTTAAAATAAACTAATTGGTCGAAAAATTTATTTAATTGTAAGAAAAGCGTGAAGTGCTTTTAATATCGACCCATCCTTAAATTCAATCGGAATTTATATTGTTTTATTACAAACCATTAGACCCCCCATATAGAATTTTTACCTGATACCATGATAGTAATTTTAGATTTCAAAATTGATGCTATTTTTGTAAATAACGTCCACCTTAAAAACCTCAATAACGACATTCATCAATTTTTAAAATAGCACAACCAGTGTGACATTTTGAAAAAATCGATTTTTTGTTGTTTTAAATTTCGATAGTCTAAAAATAAAATACTTAAATTTCAAGTCAATATCAAAAAAAGTTACAGTTATCTGAAAAGCAGTTGTGTGATGTCAGTTGTTTTCAAATTTGTTGCAATTACAATTTGAGAAGAAATTATCCGAACGAATGCCTTGCTATTTAATCAACTTATTGGTTTTTTAGATTTTACGCACTGTGAAGGTAGCTATCACTACAACATTTGGAAGATATTTTTCTTTTTTGGAGCCTCTTGAGAATACGAATAATTTTTCCAGAGTTTTAAATTTTTTTTATTACATTATTATATATCCAGAAAATATACATCATCTTTTTCAGGCGGTCACATTAGTGGCTCCCCTTAAATGTAATAACCAATTTTCCTAAGAGGCTGATTTACGAAAAATTGTAAAATACCTATTTATTCATATGTTTTTATGGCTACAAAATACTATTAAATATTTTTAAAAAAATATATAATAACATTTTGTGTTGAATGAATAATTATAGTATTGGACATCATGTAAATTTGTGTGTGTATGTGTATGCATGTCTTATTTTCTATATAGGTGTATAAAATTGTTGTACCCTTTTTTTTCTATGGAAAGTTCAAACGTAATATATACAAATAATAATATTATAATATTTAATAAACGATATATAAACTAATCCAGTAGTTCAAATCCCTGCTGTGTGTATGCGGGGATTCTTCACAAATTTGTCTCGCCACACACTTTTAAATAAAACACAGCACGTTCTTTTATGAATTACCCTTTCCATTCATTAAATTATCATTTTTATACTAGATATACTAACTATGGTTATAGTCATATATCTTGAAATAGTGTGAAAATAGTTTGTTTAAAAAAAGTTCAAAACAATTTTCTTCTTCGACTTACTTCAATTGTAGTGAAAATTACAAAACAGACATAGAAATTTTCAATTTTACAGATAAAATTAAATATGATATAAAAAATTAATTAATTTTCTAAAGTATGATAATCATTAGATACTATTGTATAGATTTCTTTGAATCACTGATTATGACGCAAAGTAATTTAAATTTTGTATGAAAAAATTTTACGTTTATTTTATCACAATTTTTATGTTTATTAAATAAACTCTTATCTTATACAGAAAAAGATAAAAAATGAAATTCAATTTTGAATGTTTTTCCAGTGTATCAATAGTAAGAGACGCGTAGATATTTTTGTGTAAATATCTGAAGGAACATGACAAATATAAAAATTTGAAGCAGCATAAAGAATTTGGGTAAAACATTTTTAGCAATGGCAGAAGAGTTACACAACGTAAATTCGAGAATTTTATACATTACAATTCCTTTTAACCGAAGAAAAAATTCTCAAATGGACACATCTACATTTTTTTAATGACCGCGCAAAATTTTTTACAAAGTAATACAATTTGAATGGTTCTTTTTTTATCGAATAGGGTATATTTCGAAGGAATAAATTGAAATAAATTCTAACCCGAACAGTTAGGGGGAGGGGATGGATAACATATTTTTATTGACTGAGTATCACTGAATAGTCTGATTTGGATGATACTTCTTTTATTGGATGGGGAATACTATGAAGTTGGTTCGGTTCAAACTTGAAAAAAATACTAGCCCTTAGGGTAGGGAAACCAATTTTTGATGATTGTGTATGAACCCAAGACATATTTCTTGGTGGTATAATATTTAAAAATAAATAAATTAGCTAAAAATAGAACCGACTTCAAAAAACAAAGACTAAAAAGTAAAAAATAATTTTAAATAAAAAATTTCTATTATAAATAATTTTCATATCATCAATTACCTTTTGTAATCGGCGCCGATTATAATCATATTCTCGATAAAAAATTGATTCATTGACGCCGACTTTAAAAGATTGATCACAAGTCAATTATTTATAGAAGTTTTTAATTTGTTGTGAAAAAAAACTTCATTTACATAAACAATAATAAATTAATTTTTTGGGATTTTTTTCAATTTAAATACTTTTTAATTCCATAGGCTAGAAAATAAATACGCCATTTCATTACAAGAAGCACTTTCTCTTTTTTTTTTTTTGAACGTTCTTATGTTACTACACAATATATTTAACATTCATCCTGCACTCATAGAAAAAAGAAAAGAAAATGATGTAATCGTAAAAACCATTTTGTTTTTATTTATCTATGAGAGCAGGATGAAAGATAAATATATTGTGTTGTAAAATAAGACTGTTAAACTAAATTAAATAAAAACAAAATGCTTCTTATATGCGCTTCTAGTTACAGAAAATATAACATTTTGAGCGAAAATTACAGTTAAAATTTGGAGTCCTACAAGTAATAAAAATATTGTAGTTCTTTTTATACTCGACATACATAATATGTCAGAGTAGATTAATTTTAGTCTAAAGCTTGTAACGCTATCAAATATAGACCGCACAAATAAAATTTTGGTATAGATTTTCATAAACACCTAATTAGTCCATTTCCGACTGTCCGTTCGTCATCGTGATAACTCAAGAGAGATAGCAAGCTGAAATTTTGGTAAGTAAGGTATTCTAAACATATGAAGTGAGCAAAATTGATCTATTGGGTCCAATGGATCCTTGACCCAACTTTTAACCTATAAAAGATAGAAGAAAAGTTTAAATACAAAAATCTTTTTTTGAAACAATTAAGCTTTTTTTGGAATATTTTTTCGTAAAATGTTTTTTAGTTCAAATTTGGCTAATAAACACATATAGGTAATAACAATAGATATTTTTATTATACATGTATGTATATATAACTGTATAGACTGTATATTTATAGTATTTTATGAATGTTAATTAAAAATAGTCCAAAATTAAGAAATAAAATTCAATCGTATAATGGGTATCTAAACAATTAACTCTGTTAGTTATTATTTTCACTTGTTTTTTCTAAAAATATATAAATTCAGAATATATAAAGATAATATCAAATGGTCTGATTTTTTTCTTCGTTATCCTGGGGAGAAAATCTGGCTAACCTTTCTTTTTTACCATTTTTCACTGTTAAGTTAATAAAAAAAAATTTACAAATATGAAAATGCTATAACTGTTTAATTTAATATGCATGAGATAAATTTTCTTTTAATAAAAATTTATTTATCAATTTAAATGAAAATTAAATGGAAAACATCAACATTATTTCGAGCGTATTCAAAAGCTTCGTCTATACAAATTTTAATAAAAGATGAAAGATTATATCATTTAGTTTTTCCTATTGTAAACAAAAATTTAATATTTCTAGTTGTTCGTTCGTGAGTTGAATGTTATTGTTAAAAACTCATGAATGCAATTGTCTAAACTCATGTATGTATGGCAATATGCATACATGATGCATTATGAATGCAACTGAATGAAGATCAATAATACTTAAAGCCAGCCTCATTGTCTATTTATTTGTAAACATTATTTTCTACAGTTAAATGAGGGATTAACTATTTTTATAAATAGCGGAAAATTGATTTATTTTAGTAACAAATGATGAGTGAAATTTATAGATCAGGGTAGAAGCCTTTAAAAATGGTAAAAAGAGAAAAAAAATTTTAGTAGGATAAAACCTATTGGAAACGGAAGAAAATATAACAAAAATGAAAAACACGGTTTATCTCGATTTCCAGCAAAACTAAAAGTCCTATAGAATTAATTCCATAGAAAAAATATGGAGTTAAATGGCAAAGTTTTAGGTAATAGGAAGATCTACAACTATTGTATTCAGAGTTTTTTCACATAACCTCAAAGTTTTCTGTTTGAAAATTAGGGTGCTTTTCCGAATTAACGTGAAAAAAAAATTACAATGTATTTGGAACATAAAAAGGTAAGTTTTCACTAAGGTTCGTGAAAAAGTTTATTTTTGTAAAATATAGAAATAAAAAACCCAAAAACTTCGTTATTTCAATTTTTCACAAAAATTTTTAGGTTATGTGAAAAAAGTATAAATACAAAAGTTGTAGATCTTTTTGTTACCAACAACTTTGCCATTTAACTTTTTTTCATAGTACTTGCAGTTTTGTCGAAAATTTAGATAAACCGTGTTTTACGCTTAAAAACGCACCCCCTGCTACTTGCCGACATCAGATCGCCCGTAAATAATGTTTCCTTTCATTTTTGTTATATTCTCTTCCGTTTCCAATGGATTTCAACCTTCTATAATTTTTTTTGCTTTTGAAAATTATCGAACTTGGTCTATTATAAAATTTCAAAAAAAAAAAGAAAACCTTATGTTAAAAACTTAAAACTTTATAAATTAAGGTAGTACGAGCGCCAGGCGGTGTGGGGATAGGTATCGACTCTAGCGCGGTAAGGGGAACGCAGTAACCATATGATTTTTTTCAATATATAGATATACATTTAACATTGGCTAGTGGCGGCATTTATTTTTCTTTTAATTAATACACTTTAATTAGTCGGGCAAGTGTAAATATTTTTGAATTAAATTGATCACTAATATATTTACTTTCATCCATAAGTTTTTTAAAAATATTCACCGACAGATTGACGAGAAAAATACGGAAATGTATCAATGTTTGAAGGTTACCCCATAAGACCAATGTTAAATTGCTCAACTTTAAAGTTAATTATTTATTTAAATGATCGGGCAATCTCCTTCAAATTTTTGGAATTTGTTTAGACATATTTAAACTTTGTATTAAAAAAAAATCAAGCCTTTTATCAAAAGTTGCCTTGGTGCTCGTACTTCCTTAAGACAGGCGAAAGAAACCAAAAAGTATTATCCTTATCAGAGCATTAAAAATTTAAAGATTTCATTACTTTCAGCAACTAATCATGTAAGGCAAAATGTAATGTTTTCCTATAAATAAAGTTATTGTGTAATAGGGGAAATTTATGCAATTGGATAATAAAAATTGATAACATTACACTGGTAAACGAGCCTAGAATCTTCAAATTGATCATCGGACCAACCAACTGCTACTGGTAGCACTTCCGACTAGCATTTGGAAGATTCAAGGTCAAGTCCCGACAAATATGTAATGTTTTCAATTCTTACTATATTTCAATAAGATAAATATTGAAATGGAAAAGGAAAGTACTTGTGGTACTTACTATAAGACTTTTAAATAATTTTCTATGACTATTTAAATTTTTTTGCGATGTTATGAAAAACGTTAGATTATTAAAAAATCTCATAACTAGATATATATCTCATATCTCATATCATATTTCATATTATTAAATATGTTATGCGAATAAATAAATTTTCACTTCGCCACAAGATTTTCAACCAGCACAATCCTAATTAAAGAGTAATACAAATAAATCTAACGAACCAGATTTCAGTGAAGATAAACTATGTGTTTTTGAGAGCCTCCAAAAATAAACTCGATTTTTTATGCATTTTCAATTGAAATATAGAATTTTGCAAAATTTATTAACGTTATCGAGATATGACAAAACTTGTTTGTTTTCTCATAAGTTGTGCAGAAAATCAAAAAAATTCATTGTAAATGGAAACACGAAATTGAAAACGAAGCAAAGGTAAAACTAGAAACGAATAATTCAGTCAAACATATATAACATGTCTCTTGCTCAAATAGTTAAACAAGTTACAGAAAAGTCAGAAATATATTATCCAAAAACTATATTACAAAACAAAAAAAAAAACAGACAGAAGAAAGTGTTTTTTATCCTGTACACAAAAAATTGAACATGGTAATTATTTTTACATTAAATACTTTTAAAAAAATTTATAGGATAATGTAAGATGAAGTTTTATACAAAGTAGAAAATACGTGTAACACAAATAGTGAAGTGGTTTTAAATTCTTGAATGTAACAAACGATAGATGTTGTGATAATTTAACCACATATAATGACTTTCTATCTCAACAAATCTTTCTATGCTTTCAACAAAAAAAATAGTTGAATCAAGGAAGTTAAAAATAATTTAAAAAAAAAAAAAAAATTTTAGTGTCCTCCAGATTTTAGCGAATTTTCTTTTTTTAAATACGAGAATAGTTCAATAATACCTAAGAAAATCTAAAGCCGCGCCCAAAAGTACAACATTCGCGTGTAACATAACACCGTAACGCAACTTTGGCGCGAAAGAGCAACCTCTATGTGGAGGTGAACACGCAACACCATCGTGTAACAAAAGTTGATACGCAACGATATTACATTGCGTTCCACAAACTGTCAGTAAATTTGAATCTCATCGGAAGATGTTGCTAGGTGGGGTTACTAATAGTGTGGACTCAACTCAACAACGCAACATTTGCAAACACAAGACGTAAAAATTGTTTTAGAGATGACGTTCGTAGTATAGCTACTGACTTGTTTTTAATGGTTTTAAGTAAGCATCATTTCTCACAAGATATCTGGCAATTTTGCAACCAACTAAACAACTTAAGCGAATGGTCCTGATGAGTTTCTGTCCACATTAGTAACTGTAGATAAAACTTTTTTTTTTTTATTAAAAAATAGAAAAAACTGAGTTTAGAGCAGTGATTAAACATTTCAATTTAAAAGTCTTAACAACAAAAGAAATAAAATCATAGATGAATTCAGTTCATGGTACATTTGACCCTGTATATTCAACAGTTTATAAAAATTGGATAAATGAATTTAAACGTGGCTGAACATCAACATAAGGCGAACATTTTTCAGGACACGTAGACGTGACTACCCCAGAAATGATCGACAAAATCGACGATATGGTATTTAGTAGCCGAACAATAAAATTGCACAAATCATTGAAGCCACAGGGATTTTCTCAGTTTCGCATGATAAATTGTGTATGAAAAAAATTTCTGCGAGATGAGTTCCACATTTATAAACCACGTAGTCTAGAGTCTTCTAAGACTCTTTTGGAGCGACTGCTCCAGATGAGTTTCTATGCAAATGCATATAAAAACCACATTCTGAGACGAAAGAACAACAGTCAAAACAGTGAAATATTAAAGACAAACGGACTCCAAGAAATTTAAAAATTAAAAAGGAGACACTCAGGGTCATATCTGAATGAATACGATGGATGATCTCTCAATTCAAACTTTACTTGTTCAATTTTGCCTGTTGAAACTCGTACATAAACAAAATTCGTTCAAAGTATACTTACCACGTTTCCGTTATAATTATATATTTATTTATTGTTGGAATTTGAGAGGAAACTGTAGCAAATCTAAACAGTTTATTAAAAAATTTTTGGGCTGGCAAAAACAAGATCATGTCGAATTACTAGGCCAAGGCCGATTTTGCACATCAGTAATCCTCAAATTAAGAAAAACATTTAGGATCATTCTGCACTGGTTTACACTATCTGACAAAACTCGAGTAGTTTATTTCAGGTATGATATACTCTGGAATAAAAAAACGTGAAGACCTGAATCTTTCACGCTTACTTAACATTATAAAATATACTAGTTTTATAGTGTATTTTATAATTTTTTTTCAGTTAAAAATGAATGTTTCAGATAGATATAATAGGGAATAAAATTAATACGGAAGATGTAATAAAAAATACTTTTTACCCATCAAAGAATGAAAAACTGGCTCATACCAAAGAAAATTAGAAAATTAAAATTGATTAAAAAGTGTATAAGTTATGAGCTTTTAAATATTGTTTTCCATTTCTTTCTTAAATCAAAATTTTATAGGTGATTCTACGATAAGCGGCCATTTTCTATAGAAAAATCGCACAACAAAATTTTTGAATATTAATGTAATTTATATAACATTTGTATACACAATCAACTCACTTATGCATACTAACATTTTATTATTATCAATGAGAACTCTAGGATTTTTTGGAATAAATTTCGAATTTTTTGCCCCAATTTCTTAGATCAAATTATTTTGTATATTTATAAATACGTATTTCGAATACAAAGTAGTCATCATCAGTATGAATTAGCAAGTTGGAATGATTCTCTGAGGAGATGTTACTCGTTGCTAATTTGGTGACGGTCTGCACATTATTTATCTTAAATTTTGAAGGAAAGTGTAAATAAGTGCCATGGATATCGATAGGGCTTCCTATCATAGAAAGGCTTCTTTGTATAATCACTATGGAGTTGAATATGTATGACGTCATGTATGCAAACCTCCTTTGTTTAATTAAGAATCTTAAATCGTCCATATTTTGGCTATTTTTTTAAGATTTTTAAAAAATTACTTTAAATTCATGTTCATGAAGTAAAGACGCTTCAATTGAAATAATAAAAAAATTTGTGCACCTTCCCTATTGTAATTCTCCATATACTAGAATACATATCTATATCATATGGACAAAATTATTAGAAGTTTGTTACAATTAGAAGAAAATAATTAACAGGACACATTTTAAAATCGATATTGGATTGATCGATTATACGAGCTTTAAATGTTGAGATAAAAATTTGAGATCAAGTTTAACTACTTCCCATACTCCAAAGTATATTCTTCTGAAATATATAAAATATTGGAAGATAAAATTTACAATAAAGTTGTTTGTTTGTTTATAGCCTTGTGATAGATATAGGTAATTACATTTTGTTGTTTAATAGTAGTTTTTATTATTTGTATAATATCATTGAGTATTGTGTCTGCTTGATATCGTAACATTGCAAAAAAAATTTACATCCAGAATTTAGTAAAGATACAAAACTATTCAATTAATTTCTCAAATTGATGATATTATACAAATTTCGGTTTTGTAGAATTGTAACGCAACACAAAAATAAAAATTTGTCTAGATACTGTACATGTTTCCGGCAGATTTTCTTGAAATTATCAAATATTTAGTTTACCGTACCACCAGAGCAGAGATGTGTCGGATATCCATATCCGTGGATATCATAAAGATCCGTATCCGTATCTTTTTCAGTGGATCTTAAACGGAACTTTTGTATTATTAACTTTAATTACGTACATGCAGTTATAAATAAAGGTAGCAATAAAATACCTATTATTTCGGTTTAAATGAGCATTTCTGTGTTCTTAGGGACCCACAATAAAAAATATTTATTGTGGGTCCTTAAGGAGATATATATATTTCAAAAATGAAAAACATTGTTAAATCCAATTAATATAGTTTTTGTTTCACAAAAATTACATATTTCAATCCTTATTGAATTGAGCTTAGTGGTAATTGTTATAGATGGTTACATTATGATAAGATACTCTAATATTAGTAAATATACTATCTAAATTCAAATTTATTATTCAAATGCATACCTATTATTCAAATAAAATGATACTTCTAAGTGATGTCACAAAATACAATCACATTTTAAGAAAATTCAAAAAAAATTTATTAATGATAAAAATCGATTGATTGAGTTGAAAAGTAAAGTTCCATATCCAAATAAGCGGATTCAGTCAATAATTATCCGCATCCGCAGTTGTTCATTTTTAACGATCAGGCATATTCCTTCGGTAGAGATATGACGAAAGTTTGAAATATTCAGCTTTATTTTGTATTCAATAAAAATATTGCTTTATATATTCAACAAAAATATGATGCGTTATATTCGATTAACGCAATTGAATTTTCAAAAAAGAAAAACATTTACTAAACTAATACTCTTAAATTTACTTTTCTTTTCACCAATTTTCAGTTTACAATCTCGGTTGTATATTAATATTTTCAAAATATTTTTATCTATCTATACATAAAATATTCAAAATTTCTCTAAATGAATTTTCAATTTCCATTTTGATTTTTAAGGAAGTACGAGCATCAAGGCAACTTTTGATAAAAGGCTTGATTTTTTTTTAATACAAAGTTTAAATATGTCTAAACAAATTCCAAAAATTTGAAGGAGATTGCCCGATCATTTAAATAAATAATTAACTTAAAAGTTGAGCAATTTAACATTGGTCTTATGGGGTAACCTTCAAACATTGATACATTTCTGTATTTTTCTCGTAAAACTGTCGGTGAATATTTTTAAAAAACTTATGGATGAAAGTAAATATATTAGTGATAAATTTAATTCAAAAACATTTACACTTGCCCGACTAATTAAAGTGTATTAATTAAAAGAAAAATAAATGCCGCCACTAGCCAATGTTAAATGTATATCTATATATTGAAAAAAATCATATGGTTACTGTGTTCCCCTTACCGCGCTAGAGTCGATACCTATCCCCACCCCGCCTGGCGCTCGTACTTCCTTAATTATAATTACTTCTCATTTTCAGATTACTCAAAACAGGTGGTTAGTATGAAAATCGTATGTACGACATACACTTTCAAATCTGGTTGAAAATTGCGAAAGATAAGCGAGTTACATTCGTTTATTTTTGCTAACACAACCCAATACTTTCTTTTTAAAAATAAAATTAAAACTAAATTAATAGATATTTGCAATTTTAGTAATTCAATCGAGAAATAGTCGATCTTTCTAATTTCGGACCGTTCAAATATTATTAAGTAGACTTCAAAGGATTAGTTTAATTTTATCTTATTTTTGTTGATATAGTGTAAAAAAGTCAAAAGTAAAGATAAAAAAAACTACAAATTGAAAATTTTCAGAAATACTAAAAGTTAAAATAAATTCTTATAGTGAAATATCCATCGTTAAAACAACTTTGCAATAGTTATATTTCCTTTCATTAAAAATTTTTTTGGAAAGAATTTATATTTGTGTTGACAGTCAATTACAATGACAACATTTTTCGTTGTCAACGGGCTTGACAACAACAAAGTTGATGAAATGTTTGTTAATGAATGTTCGTGTTATACACACACACTGAACACATTGTTTACAGATATAGTAATAAAATTAAAACTTTTCTTGAGCATCAAGCAAAAATTTGATAACTGCTATTATTTACTCTTTTTTTTTTTTGGAAATAGTAAATTGTAAAATTGCGATTGTTGTATTGTTTCAGTTGAGATTTTGGAATTTTTTTATTTTTATCTTATCGATATATAAAGAAAGCTAAAAGGAAAATTCTGCATGGATCGTAATGCGAATCACTAGTCCATTTGAATAATGGACGTCCAAATCAAACTACAAGTACTGAAAACTTTCATTGACTCGACTACAATAGAACATAATCTTTACCATGTTAAAATTTTTAAATTATTTATAATCACGAATCCTGTATTGTTATCATTATCTTATTTCTTTTAATAATTAAGAAAACTTTTCAAGGATTTCACTAATTATTATTATATACTGCATTGAAAATACTTTTCCTGTTACAAAATTGTCCAAACAAAATCAATAAAATTTGCATAATAGTCTTGCAAAAAGGTACCTCCTTGAACAAAATACTCTAGAAGTTACAGAATATCTCATTCAACCTTCTTTGTTTGTGTCGTATATAATTTGTATACAAAACTAATTCGATTGTTTTAAATTTTTAAAAAGTTAATTTATGTACAAATAAGCGTGGGTGGGAACCATGTTAAATATTTTATGTTTTAAACAATCGTTCATATACAACAATATACAGTTAAAAAACTGATTATCCGTACATAAAGTTCCGGGTTGAATGTGGCAAATGCAGACACTACTAAAAATCAATATTGCCTACCGCTATAACATATAGAAATGTTTATGAATTAAAAAACAAAATAAAGGTAGATATATAATTGAATGAATGTAAATACAATTGGAATACATTATATTAAAAAACCCGAAATGAAAAGGAAAACGAATTATTAAACTCATAAAAAGTTATGGAATGAAATCTATGCAAAAAAAATTGTATTAAAGAAATAACTTAAACCCCACCCAATTATTTTATTAAAATATTTTACAATAATTATTATTATTTAAACAAATAAATACTTGTAATTATGTTTCACTTACCTGTATTAATTTATTTACAAAAATAAACCACAAAATTTAGTGTTGTCAAAATGACTAACTGCACACACTTATTGACTGACGTTTATTGAAGATCATAGACGCTGTAGCACCCAACTGGTTCATAGAGATGATACTATTATTATTGTTGCTCATTACGTTAAGCTTGCGTCTAACATTGGATGTGTTGCGAAAATGATGCTTCAAGGTTGGTATCCACATATGACGTCATCAAAGTTTGAAATTATCATTGCTATTGGCTAATACATAATTCAGTAAATAAAAATACGACGACTTTTTCTACGGTTATTTAAAAATACGATAATTTTAGGGTGTATTTTAGTTTCAAATGGAGGTTTTAGAGAAATGAACAAAATTAATTCAGATAAAAACTCAGCGCAACATAACAATATTATATTTAATATTTTAAGATAAAATTCAAGTAAAATTCAAAAATTCAAGTGTCACAATTTTTTTTTAAATATACATTATTATATAATTATATGAGGATGGCACCCACTACTTTCGACACACACGCATTACCTAGCTACACTAGGTACAGTTAAATACCTTTCATATATAAGTATACCATCAGTTAATTTAACACTCAAACATGGAGGATAGAGGTTAGGAGAATCATCTGTGTATATGAAAAAGTATCCGTCAAAAGTGTTGCGCCACATTAGCATCAGGGTAAATTTTAAAAGAAGCGCCAAATATCATTCGAGTAGCATAAAGAAATAAACAATACATTCATACCATACTATTATGAGAAAAATAAGTTTTGTTTGTTTATTTTGACAAATTAATGATTATTAATGTGATTACTTAGAACAAAGTAACTTTTTTTAATGGTTTTTATTACAACAATAGCCTTATACTGTGTTCACAGAAATACACTTACCACACGTTTTCTTAGAAAATAATTTATAAATCTTACACAGATAAAAATTTGTTTTTATTTGTTCTAAAATAAACTGGTTGAAGGTTATTCCACAGATAATATAAACTAAAACACAAAGTAAAAATATACAAATGAATTAAATAAACAATATTTCATACACAAAAACAAGTTCGAAGATTAATACAAGCATTTATCTTAGTCATTTTCGAATATGAATATTGGTACATGAATATTGATGAAAGTCAAAACATTATATTATTAATAAGTAATTATTTTACTAATTGATATCCTGTGAACAATCAAAAACAATACGTTATTTGAGATGGATACTTTGTTTTGTGCGTTAGCCATTCGTACGTGAAAAGATCACTTCAATTTCTTTTTGTAGACGTTTTACTGTAAAAGAATAATATCTACAAATAAATAAACATCCAACGAAGAGCCGACTAAAATGTTTTCCAGCCACGTAATTCACTTGCTTGAATGACAATTTGAGGTTTAAATATATATGTATATAATACGTTTATATAAAAATTTGTTAATGGAATTTATCTAGAAACTAATTAAATTTATATCACAATGGTCACCCATCAGTTGTATTTATTATTAGTAACATGTATCATAATACAAGTACAAGGTATTATGTTTTATTTGGAACCGAATGCACAAAAGTGTTTGAAAGAAGAATTACATGCACATATTTTGGTATCTGGGGAATATGACGTTACAGAAATCGCCGGTCAAAAAATAGATTACGTTGTAAGTATTATAACTAATAAACTTATTATTTAAACAATTCTATAATATAAAATTTTATTTTTAAGGTGCGAGATTCTAAAGGACATATTTTATCCCAGAAAGAAGATATTACCAAAGGGAAATTTACTTTCTCTACTGAAAACTTTGAGAAGTTTGAAATATGTTTTATTTCTCGAGTTCCGCCACGTAAGTACTTACCCATATTTTCATTTAAATGTTTCATGAAATCAATTATCTAACACTATTTTGTTGTTTTTAGATCAAAGAGGAATACGACAAGAAGTATCTTTGGTTACAAAACATGGTGCCGAAGCTAAAAGCTATGAAGGGGTAATTACTCTCGATGTTTTTAATGACAATAATATGTCAAACGATGCACTTCCAATTTTGCGCTATATGGGTGTTCCTTTTCCACATAAACAACATAACACACATCTTTGTATAATAGATGTGAACGTCATTTTTTTTTAAGTGACAGTTTTTGTTATTAGTACAGCGTAAATATTTTATCAATTTATAAATTAATTGTATACGATTTGTTATTGGAAGTGCATCAAACTTTCAAATTACATTTAAAAGGCATAATTATACTATTATAGTTTTATTAACAATGTGAATTATCTTTAACATATTTTTTTGGTCAATCTAAATTTGTACATTAACTAGCTAGTTATTCTTTTTCTCTTGTCATTGCAATATGAATTATTATGTGTCATTTCTCAAAAAATAAGCCCCTAAAATGAATATCGTAATTCTGCTCATGTTAAGAATGCAATATTTAATAACTTTTTTAAGTACTTAGATCTGAAATGCAAATGTTTTAAAATAATTACTTCAAAACATTACTAAAAAGACTTCATTAGAAGTATTATTATCATTAATATTAGACTCTATTTAACCTTAAACCTCTTACCGCCTTTTAGATATTTCAACAAAGTAATATCTACAATGTAATATACGACATTTTAGAAAACTATCAAAATAATTGTACAGTTTTGAATATTTAATATATTTTTTTAAATTTGATCAGCTTGGAGAAGCCGCCAATTTGAAACCAATGGAAGTTGAATTAAAAAAATTAGAAGATTTATCTGATGATATTGTACAAGATTTTGCATTGATGCGAAAGCGTGAAGAAGAAATGCGTGATACAAATGGTAATATGTTTTTCTGTACTTCTATATTCAAACATTGCAATAATTTATTATCATAGATAATATATAATATTTATTCAATGATTAAAATATTGACAGTATTTTGATATTTTAACTATTTGGGAATTTCAAAATTCTAAAAATATCGACTGTATTACCGACCGCGTAATTTGATCATTTATCAGTATTTAGTGATCTTGTATTTGTTCAACATTTTATCTAATTTAAAGCTTAAAACTAGTAAAATGAAAATGAGAAAATTCAAACTGTTTAAAAAGGGTTTCAATAAAAAACGAAAATTGAGGTTATAGTAACTACATTGTGTCAACGTCGAATTTTGTTCGTATAAAAAAGTCCTTAAAGTAATAAAATTGATGTGAGAGTGAGGAATCGTTACTGTCATCTTAATTAGTGAGGAAATATGGACAAATGTAAAAATCTGATAAATGCTTAAATTATTTTTTTACATTTTTAGTATTTTGCAAATTTTTATTTTTGTCAATTTTTCTTTGAGTATCAGAGAACCATATTTATTGAATTCTCGATTGTTAATAGATGTGGTTACAAAAAGAACTTATCACAAAAAAAAATAAATAAAAAAAATTCGATTTTTATTTAAGAAATGTTTTTTGTTTCCCGTTTTTATATCAAGGTTGTACATCTCTCTGAAATACAAGATTATATTCACAAAACTTTTAATTAGTACATCTGAAACAATTATTATCCCATTCATATATTCATTAACTTCTTAGATATTGGGTTTTTTGTCCATGAATTAAAATTGATTTGTAATTATCTTCATAAATAATTAGTTTTTTTTCTCTTTAATTTCAGAATCTACAAATAATCGTGTATTATACTTCAGTATATTCAGTATGTGCTGCTTATTAGGTCTGGCCACATGGCAAGTTCTATATTTAAGACGTTTCTTCAAAGCAAAGAAATTAATTGAATAAAAACAAAATCATTTATTACAAATTGGTTCCCTTTGTGATTCATTTTATTTATATTTATTTGTTTTACAAATAATAAACTTCGTACGTTTTTTTGTTAATTTTCTTATTTTTCTTCACAAGAACATGTTTTTAATACCATAAATAATATAAATAAAATTAAATTTGTAATTTTAATAAAAAAAAAAGAGATGTAAATATAGTAAATACTACGTCGTTTTATACAATTCTGTACTGTCAGCAAGATCGAATTTAGGTTAAGTAGGTATATTCGAAAATTATTACATTTTTGTGATATTATATTGTCATTATTGATAAATTTGTTGCAAATTTTAGTCTTACCACAAATAATAATGCGAATCAAAACTATTGTGATTTTTTTTTTATTACTGAGTTTAGAATATGGTTAAAGACGGATGAGCAAAAAATCAATTTGAAGAAGATTTCTTGGATAATGTAATTATTAATATTTTTCTATTAGTGCTATTATTACTAAAGTGTATATCTTAACCATATGTCGTGAACTTTAATGTTCATTTACGTTTGAATTAATTTCTATATTTTTATTTCTGAATATTATTTAATTTTTTCAAAAAGAGATTTAATAAATGGAGCTAAAGTTTACTTAAAATAATAGAAAGATTAAACGGGGTCCTTACCGGTTATTGAGGACTTACGAAAAGCTTACTTGCCAGGGATCTGTCTTCCCTCCGGTATCTGTACTAAGAAATAAAACTCGAATATAGTTGAATATACAATGTGAAAATATTTTTTTGTTTTATAGAGAAATCCAATGGTAGGTAACCAATAACCAATGCATACGTATATTTAATATATATGTAATTTACACCTAATGTCTAAGATCGAATGTATGTTGTGTTATAGGTCTACATTGCATCATCTTATACAAACATTAATTATACTATTTGTGTAAGTTACCATATGTTTTCCACATAAGATATATTGTTTCTACTCTTAATGTTGAACCTTTTACAATAGTTTTTAAAAGGGATCTGAAAATTGATTTTTTTTTAAATTTTTGATTTATGTATGACTTCCCAAGGCTTTGCAGCGGAGTAATCATTTTAAATTAAAGCGGTTAATTAATATTTAAGGTCCCCAATTTATCCCTTAACTGTTTCCATCCTTATAGAGTTTGCGTCTTTCTTGATTCGCACGTATATTACTATTATGCAGCCAAAAGACTTTAAAGTTATAGTCATTACCATCTGTAATTTATAGTTTATTTTGATTATATATACTGTCTAAATATATTATTTACTTGAATATAACCTTTATAATTTTTAACGATTTTTAACATAAATATGGCTGAAATATAAAAGATACGTTACTTTTTATTACATCTAAGGATGTAGATTATTTTTGTAGTACACCGTAAGCACCTATTTCATACCATTCGGACAGCGTACGTATGAAAGAGGTCCAGTTTTTTTTCCGACTTGGTACAGAAATATTGAAGTTTAAAGTGAAAAAATATAATTGTTAAGTGGGTATGTCTTTTTGATAGAGACTTCTATAGACACTGTGGTATACATTGTATTTATACAATATGTGCGCATAAAAAAACTCAAAAAATAATTATACAAATGTTATGAAATTTGGTATACACCATCTTGACATGAAAACGGAGGGCTTATCGAAGAGTATTTCGCGAAAAATATTTTTAAATATAAAATAAAATTTTGATTTTACTTTACCTTTTTTCGAGAAAAACTCTTTGCTCTCCATTTTGTTAATTGAATTGAAATTATTTATTAGGGAAACTCCCTACAAACAAATGAACGTCTCATTATAATATTAGTGAAGATAAAATTAGATTGAATTTTTAGTAAGCGTGTTAGTATGGTGGAATATTAAAATGTTTTGACCCCGGGCTGACGTAACGTAATGACATGCATAGACCAATCAATGAAGTTAAGCAACAGCAGTCACAATCTGTATTTGGACGGGTGACCACCTAGCAGTACTGTGTACTGTTGTTGTATACAAAAAATAATAATCCCTTTTAGTTAATGGCTGTATAGCTGAAAGTAGCTGAAGACAGAAATTAAAAAAAAAAAAAAAAAAATATTCAGTACAGTTCTTCTATTGATATCTTTGAAAGTTATACTTGGAACTAAAAATGTGTTAAATAAAATAAATTTGATATAACAAACTTTTAACGTCCCTTTCACCTCTTTTAGGTTAAATTACAAAAAATCCGATTTTAGTGTTTGTTTAGATTATAACAGGATCCGAGGTTTATTTCAAGCTTTCAAAGTTTATGGTATGGGCTGTACTTTATCGATAAATCGAAATTTGAACCATATCGTCAACCGTTTGAGGTGGAATTTCATAAATTTCTTTCTTAGTTTTCATTTACGTTACCTTGATCAAAATTTGAAATCCCCTTTTGGTGTTGGATTTCAAAAAAATCTTTCTTTGACTTCGCCTATGTTTTAACAAGACCCTCTGGTCTTGTTTTGAAGCCTCTTAACTTAGCGGTTTGACCAGTACATTGATCGAAATATTAAAACTCTTTTCACTCCCTTTGTTGATAAAGTTCCAAAATTCCTTCATAGTGTTCTCGTCGTATAAAACACACTTACGCAGCTTTTAGGTCTAGTGGTTTCGGCCCCAAGTTGATATCAACCAGTCCCTTACCTTATTATATATAGAGGTATGAAGAAATCGATTTTTACACATGTCTAAAATGTCTTCTATACGTATATAATTCTACCCACATATATATGTGATAATTTGTTAATAATGTACTTAATCCTTCGTATGATTAATTAAATAAATTAATCTCTTATTTTTATAAGCTAAATCGTATAATTTGCTATAGATTTTAATATAAATCAATTATTTAGTAAAACAAAACACACATTCTTAATTTTTGATGATTTTGAAAGGGATAAACCGACAATTTTTTATTCTTCTTTACCAAGAGGAATACAAAATTATGATAACTTGGCGAAGCACATTTTTATTAAAATTATTTTCTAATATATTAGCATATTAACCAATTAATTGTGATTAAAAAGTTTTCCACTCTTTCCATAACAGAGAAAGCTGATGGTGTTTTGCTAAATTAAAAGTAAATTTAGCAAAACAATTTTAAGAACCCAGGTTGACAATGATCGGTCAGAATTAAATGCAATAAAACAAACTTTTTCAAAAAATTTTATTTTTATACATAACCCTATTTTGAAAATCTGATTTCGAATTTGAGTCATTGATTAAAAATATACATTTTGTCCTTGGCATTGAAATTTTGATTACTCATAAAATGCGTTCAAGGAATTAAAAATAGATTAGGTGTAGGATATAGGTTCGTTTATAATATGTATGTACGTTAGGTTCATATCTATGGATGTAAAATACATGGGAGTACAAAATACGTAATATGTATGTGTAACGCATGCTAGATGGGAACTTAAATTGAAACTCGTAATTTTACCGAAACTCAACTAAAAGTTTGGTCGGACACTATATAGTCAACACGCAATGAATACATAATGTTTATCGCTAAATTTTTTTTATAAGACTTAGGATCACTTACTGAATATTAAATCACAAATTCCGATAGAGCTTCAGACGCCATCCTCAAAAAAGGTTTTGGGCCGATATATCGAAACCAATGCACTTTACGGTAAAACTCATTCAGATCGTTATTGTAGAAAATGAAATTTTGCGCCTTTAGTATACTACAAATTAGTTTGTGTATATAAAATTTCAACTTGATTTTTGTAATAGGAAAAAGTAAAACAATTAAGTGCATAGATTCCGATCAAAAACATTTTTCCAAGATGGCGCCTGAAGCTCCACCGGAATTTGTTCGCATTTTGTCATTTTATAATCAGTAAGTGATCCTAAACCTTATTATAAAAAAAATGAATCGGAAATTTAGTGGGAGGTTAAATTCTATTTTTACTGGAGTATAATTTATTGAATTTACCGATACAACAGTGTAATTTTAGCACTTTTTCAAATTGTTGGTTTGTAACTCTCAAAGTACTGGGAGTTTGTAACTCGAAAATTTCATTCTATACAAAATTAGAACACCAAATATAGGTACTAATATTAGCTTTGAATAAATTGTATGAATGACTGAGGAAGTAAAAATTTGAAAATTAATGAACTTTGTATATGTAACTCACTTAAACAATATTTCAAAGCGGAGGACAAACGAAAAATTCAAACACCAAAAATCTTCCTTTTATTTATAAGGTAAAAAAGGAAATTTTGTTTTACTACATTTTTAAGCAAAAAATTCAAAAAACTCATCATTAATAAAGATAAACGGCTATAAAGGTAAAAATATTTAGTCTAGCAGGGAGCAGCGCATCTCGGTGTGCTGTTGGCTGGCAGAAGATTCCTCTACTTTGGAATAGTTGGTGTCTCACTGGACTTAACAAGGTGGACGCCCAACAAGAGTGGTGGGAATGCTACTGCTGAGCAAAACGATGCAGCGAAAGACATGGGTGCGGAACAGATCAGTAATGATATCAGGAGCTGGGATCTCCACTTCCATATCTAGCACAAGTAAGGCTGCCTTGGAGAAGATAATGGTGGTGATTATATATATATATATATATATATATATAATCACCGCCATTATCTTCTATATATATGAGAACGGCATTAGAGATGAAAATGGGTCGGAGATTAAAATAATTTCATCTGCTAATAGTTCTAGAACTTGCTTAGTTCATAGGAGCCTTGACATAGTTTCGCACTTGTGTGGTAGAGATATTGCAGTGACTTTCGTAGTTGTACGCAATCACTTATCCGTCCAATAGAAGTTAAATTGTTGGTTAAATACTGCAATTCACGTTGACTACCACTGACAATTGATTGCGATGCTAACTCGTATCATATGCAATGGGGAAGTATTGACGCCAATGCCAGAGGTCAGTCCTGGAATTCAACTCAACCACGAGTTTGGAGATCGCCTAAAGTTACAGATCACCAACATATACTGCAAGAGTTTGGACAGATGTCTTTGAAATCACTGTTGGCTCCCCAAGACTCCATTAGTATCTCAGGGTGGAAAGTTTCAAATAAACCCTCTCTCTGTGATCATATACTCATGGTGGAATGGTAAACTGGATTACGCTATGAAACTAGAACATCCTTCAATAAAGCAAAATTGACTTAAGCGGACTCAAACTAGTTTGTCTTTAGAGAAAGCAGAGGTAGTACATTTAAAAATCGAAAAGATATTTGTGGAAATATCAATGCGATGCCCGCTCTCTTCCAGGTGCAAAAGGTAACATCCATCTACAGATAATACCGCAAAACTTTGTTGTTTCGATCTAGCTGGACATTCACTTACGGAGTCCTAAACGATGGCGTATCTCTTGCCAACGCATTTCCCTAGTTTTACCATAGAATACTCAGACAATCAGAGGCGTGATGGAAGGCGGATAAATGGAGCGGATTTTGGCATGACAAAATTAATCGTTAATACTACGATGGGCCGAGACGCGTTTTCCTCCTTACAAGTCTCCTAGAACTGACGTCATCTTTTCGGTTCTGTTGCAGCAGAGGTTTTCTACTGAATATAATAGCCGGAAGGCTCCAAGAGTTCAAAAATTGTATAGCTCTGGGCTATATACTCAAGAAGTGGGAAGAATTCGACACGTTTCATTCCCAAACAATGACGAGGCTAAAGACTTTAGACAAATATGCCTGATGTCATTTTTGCTCAAATTCTTGAGCGCTGAATAGGAAGTAGACATATTCGAGATACGTTTCTTGTCGAGAGACCATTGCTAGAATGCCACTTTGCTTACCTTTCGCTTTTCAGTGAATACGGTGCTCTACCGATTGGAAGAATTTATCGAGAATATTCGATATTTAGAGAGCCTCCAATAACATAACATTAGGTAATACGCATTGCACTAGTCGGGTGTGGGGTGTAAGACATCTTGGTAAGATGGATCTGCAACATGCTCAAGGTGAGACTTATCGTCAGAACTTTAGTTGGAAAATCGGCTGGGGATTTGTTAGTAAAAGATGTCCTCAGGACAGATCCCTTTCTCCACTTCTGTAGAGATAAGGATATTTGTACATGGATATACTATCCTGTTCATAAATTACCTACAATTTGCTTGGTATAAATTTTTTCCTGAAGCCCAACAAATATTTAAAATTTTTTACGCTATAAATTACTTTTTTTTTATATAATTAGAACAGAAAGTAATTATATTGCGTTAAATTAATTTTTTAAGTGAAGGTTAAAGATGCAGAAGCATAAAAAACAAGATTTAAAAATATTTTATATATTATTTATTTATTTATTTTGTTTTAAATCGCTTTTCAACAACTTAGGTCATACAGCGACTACATTGGGGATATTCTATACAACAACATCACACAACAATTCTATGTGGTCACCCATCCAAGTATTAACTGTGTATATTGCTTAACTTTGTTGATCGGTTGAGATCAGTAATTACGTTACGTCAGTGGGGGGTCATGTATTTTATTGATTATCAATATCATTTTTGTACTAGACATATATAGCATATGTCAAAGTATATTCATTTTTTCTACTCGACATATATAGTATATGTAAGAGTATATTAATTTTAGTGTTAAGTTTGTAATGCTAGAATGTTAAGTAATGTTAAGTTTGGTATAGGTGTTCATAGAATCACCTAATTAGTCCATTCGTCTGTCTGTCCGTCATCAATTTCTTTCAATTGTTTAAATAATTTCGGTTAAAATAATATGGCACCGTGGAAAATTACATTAATATCATCAGTAGGACAATTTGAAGAGAATTGTGTATTAGTATGGGATAGTTTGCGGTACTATTGCTCCGATTCCTATTAATAACTTTTTTAGATCAAAATATTTCAAAGATTATTTATGCTTTTCTATTATAGCTATTTTTATTATTGCATTGAAATATGATGACTTACGGTCATTTTCGTGTTTTTGGAAACATTATACTGTAGATATCTATTTTGAAAAGGTGAAAATAACATTGAATTTTAGAGCCAGATTTATATAGAACTGTATGTTCCAAATATCATTATGCTCCACAAAAGTACACTTAGTTTAACCTGCCCCGAATATAGCGATCCACTCCTTAATTTTTTTGAAAGCATGACATAGGTAGGTATAGGTATAATTTTTTCTAAAAAAAAAATGTAGGCATACAAACAGATAAAAATAATTTAATTATCACTTATTGTTTATAATTAAACATAAAAAATTTATGAAGGAAATAATTTTTAATTAACAATCAGTATATAATCAAACTACACATTCATAAAATTTCCATCCATTAACGAAAAGTCAACAATTTTTATAATCGTTATTGCTAATTATGTTAATTTATTGTGTGAAAAAGATTTTCAGAATTTTAACAAAATATGTATTTAAAAAATATATATATTATATATAATGCGCTAGTAGGGTTGACAAGGGCATTATAATTGCAGCATGGAGGATTCGGGATAGTTTGCAGTAGGGAGGTAATATTCGGAACTATTGAACCGATTCTAAAAGTTCTTTCTTCAATAGAATACATTGCCACTATTTGACATAGACTACATCTGTTCTACATCTTTAGAACAATGCCTGCGACAAGATACATGTGTTTTTCATTTTAGTCACACTTAAGTAATATGCTGAACATTCGTTAAAAATCATAAGTTTGTTTTTAAGTGTACTTAATTGGGCACAATATTATTCAATATCGAAATAATTTATTTTATCATCTGCATATTTACAATATAGTCTTTTGGCTGCAAATTACCTTGTAATACCTGTGCGAGGTGGGCGGGAATTGCTAGTTTACAAATAAGTTAAAGCTTATCTTTTATGTGTTGTATTATGTAGGTATATTCATTTATAAATGTTTATATTACCTCGTATCTTTCAAATGACTGGATGGATTTCGACAGTCAATAAGGTATCGTTATTTTCGTCTAGCAAACCTGTGTCCTTACATAGGTGTTTGAAAAATGACGGATTTTTGACTTAAACATTAATTTGTAAATAAAAAAAAAAATTAACCAAACCTATCGAGTAGGGTATCAAAATAAATCTTTAACTTCCCGCTAAGAAAATCAAAGATTTTCAAGGAAGTTATTGGTTTTACCCCGTTTTGCAAAAATTGTGTTTTATCAGATCTTGACGTTTTAAGGTCCTAGACAACTATTTTGACGGTTTCTGTGAGGATGTCACTCTGTCTGTATGTATGTGTGTGTGTATGTATGTAAGTATGTGACCCGTTTATAACTTTAAAACGGCTTGACCGTTTAAAACCAAACATGTGGCGTTTCAAAAAGAATCACGAAACTTAGATTTCCTGAAAATTTGAACCGATTCGGACCAGTAGATTCCAAGAAATCTCAAAAAAGATTTCACTTTGCAAGTTGTTTTTTTTGGAATAACTTTAAAATGGCTGTATCGATCAACTCCAAAAACTAATTAGATCTTAACCTTGATAAACCACGTCGATCACCAACAATTCGGTTAAAATCGGTTGATTCGTTCGAGAAGATATCGTAAACGAAAAATTTCATATAAAAGTGTTTTTTTTTTTTACATTACTTCGACATTTCTTTTCGGATCGTTTTTGATAAAATAGAATAATTATTGAAGCTCTAAAAACCGCGTCAATCGCCGCCAAGAACGTAAAAATCGGTTGATTGGTTCGAGAGATATCGTTAACCAAATATTGGGTAACAAGTGTTTTTTTAACATCAAAGCTCAAAAACCAAATTTTTAGCTCAAAAACATTTAAATATGTTAAATTTTAAGTGCTTAGGTATGAAATTAGCGGGAAGTTGCAGAGATGGCCATTAATTTTTTTTGTTAAATTAAGGACACTAAAAAAAATAAATAATTAAAAAAGTCAAAAGCCCGATTGCAATAAAAGAAAAGAAAATTTTAAACGAATGCACTATAAAGATCGAAACAAGATTGAGAAATAGTATAGAAAACAAAATTAAACTCTACTTCGGTTTACCAGACTATATTATGAGTTGAAATATTATTGAGTAGCAGACGTGACCTCATTGCAAATTATAAACCGAATGGAAATTGATAGGTTCTGGTTGCAACTAAACTTTATGTTGAACTGAAATAGAGTTAACTTTGTTTATAGTTTATTTTAGTTTTGTTTTCTATTCTTAATCTTTTTTCGGCATTACTTTTAAATTTTCTTTTTTCGAGTCGGGTTTTTGATTTTTTAACTCATTTATTTTATATTATGTGAGTAATGCATGATTTTACAGTCTTCGTTAACTATCCTACTTAGTTATCTAAAGAGTTTTTGAACTACGTTCAATTCTACGTAATAACCTTATAAGTTCGTAATATGATAGGTATTATATAGAAATTACAATAGAAATTTTATGTAATTTCAATTTTAAACGCAATCGGAAGTACTTATGACACGATTTCTAATTTCATTCTCTGACCTCATTAAAAATCAAAAAACAATTACATATTTCCACAATGAGATACCGATAGGATAAATGATAAAATATTTGATTGACAATTTTTTTTACAAAGGACATCGGTATTATTATGATAACAACGTACCACGTGATATGAAATGCATTTTATAAGTTTTTTCCCCCCCACCTAAAGAACATATTTATTTACTAAACCACGACGATGTTTTGTTGATGGTATACGCGGCAGCTATTGGTTGAGGTGTTTTACTAACAGTAACGTCTAACCCACAGCAAGTATTAACTATACACTCTATGTAATACAAATTCACTGTCATTCGAGAAAAATCATTTGTACTGAATTGTATGTGTTCACGGTTACTATTTATAATAATAAACATTGTTATAAATACAAATAATATTTTTTAATAAAATTTATTAATAAACAAGCAGCTACTATAAATTATTTAAGTGTTAAAATAGTTTTGAAAATAAATAACGTACAGTTTGTTGTTTGTACAGAGTATCTACGTGACTCTGACCTACCGTGTTATTAAATCAATACTTCACTAACTCCGTTTTGTGTGTATATATATTATACAGGCGTTCCAAGTGTTATTTGTGTATGTTCAGAATATTGTTACGATAGTAACATACTTTTTACGGTAGAAAAAAAATATCAACAAACTATTCAAAAATGGCGTTCATGATGCCCGTTGTAAAAAATGATTGGGATATATATAAATCAAATCGATCACGTCGTAGCTCAGAATGTTCAAATCCACAGACATGTCGTTCACGTAAAGTGTCCGAATGTTCGAAATCGGATGGACCAAGTTTATCCACATCACCAGGTAGTGATTTTATGGTTGGTTCACCGGCACATCGTAGTGTACCCACAAATATGACATCCCGTCAATATTCAACACAAATCAGTTCACGAAATTCGGCATGTAGTCTACAATCACCCGGTAAGTCGACATCATCCTCGCCGCCCAAGACTAGTTCACAATCCAGTTTGAATAAGTTCCATAATCGTCTCGTGGATAAATTGAAGAGATCATTACGACATAAAGATACATCACCTAGTGATGAGGGGGGTAGTACAAGATCAAGTTCATGAAATAAGTTAAACGATTCTTCAAATGAATCTAAAAAAACGTAGAGAAGGGAAGATTGTAGCAAAAATTCTTATGTGTTACGTCTTATGATAAAGAAGGATGCAAATTTTTTTTCGTGCTTAATAATTTCTAATTTTGTATTCAAAGCAATACATAAATTAGCATAATAAAACTGGTTTTGTTCTATAGAGGTCATTACACTTTATTAAAACGTCTTCGTGTAGTTCAGCTTGTTGATTGCATCCTTTAAAAACAATTTTGCCTTTAAACATAAATATAAAAACTTATCTATCATTAAATGTTGTCTATTTTAAAAGTGAATAAGAGACTGTGCGATGCGTAAAATAAATAAATCGTCGTTGACCTTAACATCAATTTTCACCTGATACTAATATTGTGTCGTATTTTGCGCACGTGGATTGTGGATCTAAACAATAACATAAACTTGATTCCATTTTTAAATTCGTAACATATTTTTATTTTGCTCGTACTAATATATAATATAATAATGCCTACTATAATGTTGGATCTGTTGCCTACTAATTTCAATATAAAGTGGGACCTAATATTTAATCATGCAATTAATTAAATTTATTAGAAAGTATTAATTTTTTATTTTCTGCTAATTAAAATAGAAAAATAACGTAATGTTAAGAAAAAAAATCTATGTAGATTAAAATTAGTTTTATAAAAATAATTGAGATTTTATTTTATGGTATTTTGGTCTTTCATGTGAAATCTTTTTCTTTTCGGTTTTTTTTTTTTTTCAAAAATGGTAATTTTATTAAATGAGTGTTGCTATTTTTTGAGATTTTATTCAAATATTCTCTACAATAAAACGTCTTAATTTCCAATTTTAAGTGAAAAGAAATGCATTACTTAGTTAAATTTAATTATGAACGTTAAAAAGAACGTTATTATTCTAAGTATTATCAATGCTTTGCTGATACTTGAACTTATTTTTCTGACAGTTTTTGATTTCCTCTATGGTATAACGTTACATCTTATAAGACGTTTCAAGAAGTATTTTAAGGAAATTGTTTTATAGTCATTCACAACAAGTGAAATTGGGCAGAAAAACCATCAATTAAAACTATAGATGAAATATGACTTATCGTTTGAGGATATCTAACTTGATTTTGTCAGTTTTTACAAGGGGAGGCTTAGCATCATCATTGCTATTCTTCGTAATTCCTTTAATAATTCCTGGCGAATGCTATTTCCTGCATCATCTGCACGAAAGCAGTAATAATTATTTGAAGTATTTATCAAAGGTGTTTGTACTCATAAAATTTTGAAAAGACTGCTGTCTGCAAATGACACAATTTAGTAAAAATTTTAGCAGTATTTAATTTTTTCACATTTGATATATTTATTATTTGAAAACAAAAAAAAAAACTCAAAAAAATTAAAAGGTATCACATATAATGGAGACACGAACTTAATTAATTAAAGAATTAACCAGTATTAGAAAAATGCGATTGTTCATTATTTTGTAAGAAATTGCTAATAGAAATTAGTCCAAATTAATTCTGAAAACAAAAAATTTTGTATTGTAATTGTAATTATTAATAAATCATTGAACACCTAATAAATAATTTTAGGAAAACATTTTCGTATTAGGCCAATTATTATATAAAAAAAATTTTTCATTAATTAATTAATTACGTATGTGTAATATGTTGATAAGGGTTTAAATTTAAACAAAAAATAAGACTGTTATGTTGTGTTTAAGGATTAATTAATTTTTGAAAATGGCATCAGCTTATATATTATAAATTTTTAATCAAATTTCTAAATGAGTCATGATGCTATTATCAAAAACTAATTTCGTGATTTGATTGATATTTAATTTTAAGAGGAAAAGTTCACTTTAAATAATATGGAAGCGTAATTCTCGCGTGTGAATCAATTTATGTCCAGACCACTTCAAATAGTATAGGCAAGTCTTGATTGGAGATTTTAAACAAGGTAATATTCGAAGCCAAAATAGCAAGTTAGACTCAATTTTGTCCCATTTTTACTGAGACTTTACGAGTATAAATCATGGAGCCTTCTTTATGCCGTTTGCGTATCAAATTATCTATTTTTCACAAATGAGAAAAATAGATAACTTAATATGCATTATGGAGTATGAAAATAGCTACAATCAACGTTTTGGCACAAAATTCACCTTAAATTATCATCTTTAGCTTGAGAATCTCTAATCTTGATACATATTGCTAGCGCTATTTTACTACACTAGTGTTAATTACAATAACTTGACGTAGTTAAACGTACTTAAAATGTTTTAAGACTGCCAATGCTGCCAATTTTTAGTTTCGAAAGTTTATAAAACGCGTTTTAAAGTAAACGACTTTAAGATCTAAGAGAAAACAGCAAAACAGTCTTCCTGAAATCAGGATGCTTGTTAAATATTCAATTTTATTTAATATTGTTAATAAATATTTTTCTTACTCTTACTAAAATAATGCTTGCAAGAATGCGCTTTTATGGTGGTGTATTTTAATGGATTAAGGGTTGTTCATAAAGCACGTAAGGGAACGAAGTTAGGTGTATAGTTAATATGAACATAGCAATGAATTGTGCATACTTTTTCGTCTATCAATTTTTTTAAGCTATATCCATACTTATATACATTAAAAAACGATTTGATCAGGAACAAACATGTTTGTACTAATCAGTCTACATTCGGTTATATTGATCAGTAGGTTTTTTGATTGTTTATCAGCTGACAAATACATTTGGTTGTCTATGGTTTGACAACACTATTAATAATGCACACAGAGCATAAATCATATTCTCAGTAACATAAATCGTTCATATCTTTTTAAAATTGTAATTATAAATGGTATTTTTATGGTGTGTCAAGTTGTTTTTCACCTTTGTCTGTAATAAATGTTCAGGTTGTCGTATTTTTTTGTCGCTACGTATACACGAATTGTCTTTCAATAATCCATCAGTAGATAAAGGTTTTATTCGCAAATCATAATGGAAATGAACTTGATTAAATAAAACTACGAATAATTTTTCTAATTTATAGACTTTGGGATTGTTTAGTTTTTTAACATATTACCTTGAAAATAATTCCAAGGTCACAAAACTTTCTAAAACATCATAGACATTGAGAATTTCCATTTTGTTTAGGTATATTATGATTTTGCGGTTAAATAGTAGATACACGTTAGCGTAAAATAATGTGAAAGTGTGTATAGTTGACCCGCGGTAATCTGGGACCTGTATAATCTGACATTCTTTGTTGCCACTTGTAACTTTTATGTATTCTTAAGTACGACAAAGCGTCGTCAATTCAAAGTTGAACAGGTTATGACTTGTAATGCAACAAAGTTTTTCTTCGGTTTATAATTTCTTTTTAATGGTGCACACGGTGAGATTTTACCATAGACCGCACACTGTAAGAATATTTCATCAAATATTTTTTGATTAGAAATTTGTATCCGATGGTAAGCGCACACAAACGATGCTGTCTAAAGTAGCATCCGAATTTCTTACAGAATTTTCTGATAATGTGTGATGTGTACTTGACGTCTAAAGTATGATCAGATCAAACGAATTTCCTATAGGATGGTATGCGTTGACCATCAGAAATTTTCATACAAATATCTTACGGTGTGCACAGGCTCTAAAAATTTCCGGGATGTAATACCGATAGTACCACAGAATGTATACCTAAATCAACCGTCTCTCCCAATATAAAAAACTTGGGAAGCCATATTGTTGAGGTCTCCATGTGAAACCTAACTTCACATGTAATGGGACTAAATACCAGTTTCTTCACAAACCAGCAATATAGATGGTACAAGGTCATTGAATTTATAATTCAAATATCAAAGTAACAAGAGACCGTTTTGATTTAGGTATATATACTGTAATAGCATTTTGTTATTCCGCGAATCGCCTACAATAATTGTATGTATTTATTAACATACACATTGGTTTATATGGACCCCCTTTGTTTAATGATTGCTCCATGTTATTAATTGAGTGTTATATTATCTTTGTTTGCATATCTTTTAAGAATTGTAAAAAGATTAAATTTTTAAAGAAAATAATTATGTTATGAAGATGATTTTGTATGCACAATTTATTCTGAATGGTGATGGTTGTAGAAATAAGATTCATGGATGAAGGACAGAACTTATTAAGACAAATTACAATAAAAAAAGCATTCAAATGAAAATTTTCAATTCCAGATTCATCCCGGAATACAAATGCAACCTAATATTATCTAATTGATTTGTTGTTCTTTATGGTAAAGCTGATTTACAAGGATAAGGAACGCGTATTTTATGAACAAACTCTTAGCATGTTAATTTCAAATTCAATTTGATATAGTGTCTCGCATGATTCAAAATTATAATTGTTATATACATGTTCTGTGATCTCAAATAAAACAATAGTTTTTTTTTTATTTAAAGTTGAATGCAAAGTTTGCCTAAATATCTACATTATAATGGATATCTCGAGGTTTTAGTTTATGATATTCGAATGCAAAAATTCGTTACAGCTTATTAGTAGAAGGCCGGGGAAGCAAATGAGGTACCGAAAATTGGATTAGTAAAGTATCAAATCGCTTCTAGTGACAATCATGAGTAAAATATTTTCATAAATAAAAATAAGTTGAATTATTATAATCACTTTATCTTTTAATTTGCAACAGCGATGTGTGGTAATATTATTTAAGACGAGCAATCACACATGTCTTAACATGTGTTGCTTTTTTAATTCATTCTGTATATTATAGTTCTAATGTTTAAAAAATGTAAATTATACTAAAAATTGTCAACGGTTGAATCTAGTTGACAATACTTTTTGAGAACGGGAGCTAATTTTTAAATTAATTTTTATGTTAGAATCAATATATTTCGCTCTAATTTTTAATTCTATATATTTAAGAATATTATAAACAATCTTAAACTATCATAGATGATGTAGATATTTTGGCGAACAGTGTATAATGGAAATTTTTCTATACATTATTAAGTGAAGTAATTATCCTCTTAGAATATTAAATTTATAAATACATATTATATACAATATTCTAATTGTCCTTGACAATGAGAGTGCAATTAGGGAATACAAAATAATTATATATAAATATAGATTATAACAATTGTTATTTGAAAAAAAGTATTATATGAAAAAAAAAGTGCTTATAAACATTTTAAAAAATATGATAAATGTATGCGTTTATATTAATTATTATTAAGCGGTTTATAGACGTTGGAATGTTTGTTTTTTTAGACACAATGAATGTTGACACATTGTACAAGGTTTTCACAATTTTTGACTTCGTTCATAATAACAAGTAATTTAAAGAAGCCACAATCCTGTATCTGTTATCTAGATAAAATCATGAGATCGTAAAACTTCGATTATTCTTCTTGAGAGCAAGATGTCATGTTTCTAGTTTTTAGCTTCTCTGTAAAGCCTGCTTCCAGTAAATAGACACAAACATTTAATAGCTGGACAACATGTGCGATCGCTTAGATCCCCAGTTTGTTAGAGTGGTAACTATAACACCCTATCTAAAAGCGCACCTAACCTATTTAAAAATATTTTTTTGAACATTTTAAAATGTGTTCCGAGAGTAAGTGGTGGCCATTTCTGGTTTAGAAGTCAAATATGATCAACATTTTTTAACTATCATGATAACAAAACAAAGAAGGGGATCATCTTTCACATTCATAGTAATGATTTGAGTGTCGGGAGTGAGTACCTCATAATTGCATCGCGATTATATCTCTATTTGCGGATCTTTATCTAAAAATTGTATGGTTTTAAGATTGATCTCAAGAATGATATGAATTGCAAACTTCTGTAAGACATGTGGAACCATCATAATAAAACCAGAAATCAGGTCGATACATGTTTATCAGGAAACGATAACGCTCAACATTCACTTTTAAGCAGTTAGAGTGCAATAAACGAACTCACATGCCATTGGCCTTTATTCGCCACTCACTGTATCAATTCTTTTCGGGGTATAGTCTAAAAATTAAAGCTTAGTAATACTATGAATAGAAGTACATTTAGTGTGCAAGTGTTTGGTAAAAATCTGAGTAATACAAGTGTCTGCAAAACATATTTTGAACGTAAATGAACCGCTTTATTAAAAAATAAATAAATTTCAAACATAACCTACATCAAATCATAAATTATACGTTTTTATCAATTTTTGTTTTTTTTTTTTGTTTGAAATCATTTTTTTATCTTTATTATTAACAATTTATTATTAATAATATTAATTTTTAAATGTATGACTCATTATTTTATTAAATTTTAATTCAATAAGAATTTTTATTTGCATTATTATTATATACTTTAAAAAATTCCAAAAGTGAAAAAATAAATTATATTTTGAGAAAAGATGACAATATATTTTGTGAAAAAAAACTCTAAAGCATAAAATTTTCCAATAAATATATGTTGGAAAATTTTTTATCTAATAAAATAATGTGTTTCATATATTATATATAATAATAGAATGTTTTTTGTTTTACATTTTTTTTTTCTGTTTTTAATATTTATGTTCCTGAATCTGTGTATGTATAATATGCCTTATTTATATAAAGTACAATTTTTTTAAAAAAATATTTTGATAAATGAATAAAAGTTTTTTTTAATAATTAAAATTTAGTTTTTGCTTGAAATATTTCCTTTAAAACTTTAGAACGTATAGTAAGAAGTTAATATTTTATGAGTGTTATTATTAGTAGATAATATAATAGCTGAACGATTTTCACAACAGCGTTTTTAATTGAATAGTTACTAAAACAAAGTGTGTCTACAGGTCAAAGATAACTTGGCCGTCCTTGCTAATTTTATTTGGACATAATCTTATTGTAAAATAAAAGGCCAATCGTCAAAACATAAGAGGAAAATAACACTTTCAAAGTGCCATCATTAGTATTATTAGCGAATTTGGGGATTATTTCACTAACATCATTCTCTAAAGAAAAATAAACAAGATGGGGCGCTGAAAACGTGTACTATTTAGTATACAACAACAGCACACAGCCTTCGCAGGCGGTCACCCGTCTAAGTACTCACTGTGGCTGATGTTGATGACCGCATTGATTACTTATAGTACGAAAATTTAGGAGACCTTGGTAGTTTAGCTGGCAATGTCACCATCACCGCAAAAATTAATTATTGCAATGGGCTAACGTACTGCTTGAATACGTCGTGTGAGATATGTAAAAAAGACGTGCACGCAGTCTGCCGAAATAAATGATGAGTTTATATAATCAGTATCGTTCTAGGAGTCGATAAAAAAGGTCTAAAAAGGTCTACTTACCAGGTATACGCTTTTCCCCTCTTTAAAAGCTAGAACACTATCCTAAAATTGCCAAATACCGCATGAGTAACAAAATTGAATTATTTGTCTAAACATGAAAATAGAATCCAGTTATTTCATATTGAATTCAGTAACAAAAATAATCGAAATGCCAATATGAATTTTCAATATTTAATGACGGACAAAAGAGTTCAATTTTACTGTTTAGTATTCCGAATTGCTATTTTATTCTGAATCCTAAATAGGACAATACAAAACCTTATCAGTATAAAATAAATTCAAAGTGTCTATGAGTTATAAAATATGGAACTAATGTTAATTCACAGATGTGAGACATCTGTTTTATATTGTTGCATAAAATTAACATATTATCTTTACGAAGTAAATGGAAGCATCGCTTAGTAAGTTTTTTTTTTTTTTTATTTTAAATAAAATAACGATATAATCTGTTTTTTAAGTGAATAAACTTTTTAAAATGAAGGTAGGTGATTTATATTTTACGAAATTATTATTGTTGTAAATATTTGTACTTCGTCAAGTATATAAGAAATCCAAAAAATCATTTGGATGATTAAACCTAGGCATAGCAAAGTGTGAAAACAGAATAAAACATCCTTAAAAATAAGTCGACTAAAGTGTCAACTAAGCATTTTATTCTTTAATTAACTGCTCCTATAGTTTCCCGGAATAATGGCTTGGATAGTTTTCAATAATCTTGAATTATTCAATGTCACTAAAACCTGAAACAACCCATGTCAACGTGAGGATCTAATTATGGTGTTTAATTCCCGAATTAGAAGCTCGCTACTATCCTTAGTTTAGATTTGCCGTGTCGATAAAATAAAGATTAAGATTTAATAGTGTCAATACAGATCTTAACTTTTCTACTCAATCAATCGGTGTGTCAATGCGCGTGACTTTGAAATTAGTGACTTATTATAAGGAAGTAAGCTATGAGGTCTAAGCTATGCCATTACAGTAACAATTGAAATATTAAATTTTTACCAAATATGTAATTTTTAAGAAATAAAAACTATTTTAATGGGATTCTCTGGAATATCCGCGGATATGAATATCCGGCACATCCCTAGTTTAGATATAACGAAAAGTCACCAGTGTTACGAATCAACCAGAGCAGGTAGACAGTCTTTTATGTGAAGTTTTTTTTTTATCAATTCACGCCAAACCACCAATTTCATTTTTAATTTCTTATCTATAAATTTTTTAAAATATAAGTAATTTTGTAAATGATGAATTTAATTTTTACTTAAAAAGTCACGTGTTATAGATAAAAAATAAAAGAGTTATAAATAAAAAATAAATATTGAAACAAGTATTTATTTACATCAAATAATATATTATAAAAATAAAACTTGCCATCTTTACGTCGAACCGGCGCGGTAAAACTTGATATTATATCTCAAGACGATCTGTGTTCACTATCTTATTGTGGTAAAGAAATTGTACTCTTTATAAGCTAAATGATTTATTTATTAACATTGATTTCATTTTTAATAAAATGTTAAGTTCTGCAATGTTGATAAAAGAAAGTGGTAAAGAATATTTATGAAACTTTAGTTGACACGCCCGGTTGATATGAATCATCAATGTTCATAATAGAGAAATTATATTTAATTATTGAAAACCAATAAAGAAATATGGTGTAAAATTATTTCAAAAAATTATAGCAACCTGAACTTTAATCATCATAATTTTTTTCTCTTGATCACTCCTTAACTCCTTAAATATAGGTCGTTTAGTAGAGTACGTTTAAAGCAATTAAGTTTTTGATTGTACACTTTTTTGGGCTGGGTGAAGGAGCACATGGCGAAGATCTTTCTACTTAAGATTGGAGAGAAATCTCCACTGCACCGGGAATCGAACTGGGATCATTGGCACAACAGCTGATCGCCACCCTGCTCCACATGCAATATGTAACAGGTTTTTGATGGGTATAATAATTATCTATATCGTATAAAAGCTGAAAGCTATAATTTAAGCCAGCAAAGCTTAGTATGTCAATTTTCACAAACAAATGATTTATTCATTTATTTACAACGTTGTGATAACGCCATCGATATTTATTTACATTTCAATATTTTTACTGATTTCAGCATCATGTGAGTAAAAATAAAAGAATACGCTAGACAATCATTAGTCATGAATATTTGAATGAAATTCATTCACTGTTCGTTTCATTAAATTGATAATATTGTTTATACAATAATAATAATAATAAGTAGGCGTTATTATTCGTTCTAGGTGATAAGTATGTATGCAAAAGAAATATATAAACAAGTGAAGATAACGGCTAACTGTTTAAATACTCGACACATTGAATACCATTGTTTGGACTATTTTTAATTAGAATTCATATGGCCGTATTCATAGTCCGGCCTTAAGTTCGTACTTAAGCCTTTATTCATGAAGACTGGCTTACCGGTTGTAAGTTATGATGTTTTCAGAGTCATTCTTTAAGATAAACTTGAGAAAGTCTAAAGTTTTAAGCAGGATCTTATTTTCAGTAAGATAAGCTTTAGTAAGACGTAACTCAAGACCGAGTCAACGCGTGTTCGTCAATTTCCGTAAAAATTCTTATGTTTTCTACAATCTCATTGGTTGAAACATACTTAAATTTTGACAATGAAGTTATTTATTCAAAAGTGTAAACAAATGTACAAATGTGCCTTAGAAAATTGTAAGTCTCAAATTAAAGTTACGCTAGAAAATTATTACCGCATGATCAGAAGAAAATATGTCAAAAAAAGGAAAAAGTACTAATTTTACCCCTAAAAATAAATTTATATAAATCTATATCTTTGCTTGAATTCGATGTTTGAATAAAAATCAAAAGGATCTTGCACATCTCGAATATAACGTTTTGGAATACGTATGATTAAATCATCGTCATCTAAATCAAAGTCGATATCAATATTATCGTCGATATCAATATTATATAACCCCAAAAAATTCATTTTTTTAACCACTTTTTTCACTGCGAATACATTTAAGACTGTCCTAAGTCAACTAAAATGATGACTTAAAAAATAACTCTCTTATTTGGATGAAAAGTAAGGTTAAGGTAATTTATAAGACCGTCTTATTTGAATATGAATACATCAAAAATATCAAATGCTCAAGCTTGTCTCAAGTTAAGATTATGAATATGTATTCCAGCTACATGTCTTAGCTAAGATCAAATTTTGAAGTATATCTTAAGAAAGCCGTATATGAATCTAAACACTGCCTTAAGCTCGTGCTTAAGGTGCACTTACACTTAAGCCCGAACTATGAATACAACAAATAGAATACTATAAATATCCAATCTTTGCATATTATAAATATATGTATTGTAATTGCCTATGTGTGTTTATTAGCTAAAATTGTGGCGAATCCAAACATTTTACGAAAAAATATTTCCAAGAAAAGTTGTTTATTTCATAAACATATTTTTGTATTTGAACTTTTCTTCTATCTTTTATAGTTTAAAAGTTGCGTCAAAGATCTTCCATTGTACTCAATGAACCGATTTTGTTCATTCCCGAACTTAAACTCAATTTTTACGTTTAGAATACGTCACGAAAATACTCGCTATCTGTTTTTGTTTTTGAATTATCGTGGTGACATGTGACCGGACAATTGGAAGAAGACCGAATTAGATGTTTCTGTGAACACCTATACCAAAATTTTGTTAATGTCTATTTACTCTGACATATTCTGACATATATATGTCGAGTATAACAAGTGAAGAAAATGACTAAAACAGTTAATTTTCAAAAATATCTCTAAATATATAAAACAAAGTTCTCCGACACGCTTGTCTGTCTGTTCGCATTAAACTCAAAACTACTGAATGGATTATCTTCACCAATAGATAGAGAGTTTTATGAGAATTTGTCCAGATTTTGTGTAAAACTTTTAGCAAAAACAGATTTAATAATGGAGTTATCTTCCGAGCGAAGCGAGCTTTTTGGCTTCAAGGCTTTCCATACTTTTTTACGAGCGAGGCCAGCACTTACACCGAATCAAGACCGAATGTCTCTGATCGTGTATTTAAAGGTTGGAACCTAGAATTAATATCAAAATAATAAAGGGTATAACAAAATAGTAAATTTGATTTGATAAACGGCTAAAAATGTCCAAGGAACTATAGATAATAGTAATTTTTAGTTGAAATCACTTGCTGTTCGTTAGTCTCGCTAAAACTCGAGAATAGCTGGACCGATTTGGCTAATTTTGGTCTTGAATTATTTGTGAAAGTTCAGGGAAGGTTTAAACAGTTAAAAACATAAATAATAAGTAACTAAAAATACTATAAACAACAAATGAATTTTCCAATACAAAATGTTCTTATACAAAATATAAATTTGAAATTCAAAATAAAACTTCTTTATTTCTTCTCATATCGCATTGTTCAAGTATTACCGGAATCATTTGTGGTTCAAGAGGTAACTTTCATCAATAGTATGAGTACAACAGCACAAATGATTGGGTGAACGCGGTGCCGGGTGTACACCACCAAATACCAGGTAAATACCGGGTGCATATAATATACCGGGTACACACTAAATTCAATAAGAAAGAATAAATTTAAATAAAAAATGTTTATCAAATCTCTAATACATTCTATGCTAGCTTACCAGCTCGACACTTCATCCATATATCTACTTCATCCATACCTTTAGAAATTGTGGCTGTTATGTTCTAAAACAATAACTAAACTCCAAATGTTTATCGCGGATGAACACTTCGGGGGGCATGATTGCAATTTTTACATATATTTAGCCATTAGTGGAAAAATATTTAGCCATTATTACATATATTTAGCCATTAGCTTTTTTGTGGATGATAAACATAAAACCAAAAATTTTTATATTTTATACTTTGTTATGACTTGTGTAAGAAACTTTTTTATCTTGGAAAATTCTGAAAAGTACGGTGTTTTCTTTTTCGGAGCCCGTAAAAATAAACGAGGCACTTTTCAGAATTTGCGAAAACGAAAAACCCGATGGGTAAACGAACCGTTTATTCAAGTTTTTAAATAATTATTTTAAGCTAGTCAATTATTAATTTTTCGAATATTTTTTAAAATGTGAGTTGGAATACTATTATAGAATAAATTCTAATTTAAAACTTTGTTTCCAACAACCTTAACACTTATTGACTTAGGTAATTCAATTCATGCAAAAAAACTAATTCTAATAAGTACAGGTAACTAACTATAAACATTAGTATGTTTTCCTTGTATTTAGATTTTAAATAAAGTTAACCTACAATATGTATATATTATATGATGAAAATAACCTTGACCAATATCGCTAAATAGATTTCATAATAAAGTATTTTACAGTATTTAAATTATTTATTTATTTTATTTATTGTAAAAAGCATTGAATTTTAGAAGACGTACTTAGGTATACAGGTCGACACGATAGAAAAGTTCAAATCCATATATAATGTTCAGGTGAAATAAGACTTATATACAGATTGTCCGTATAATCACTTTTCTTAGGGAACAATAAGGAACAATGTAAAAATACACCTACATAGAATATAACTCATGTAGTCAAGTTCAATGGCAACTCAAGGATCTCTTTTACTTTTATGTTATTTAAAATAACAAAATATTAATAAATATTAATATTAAAGCGGTATAAACCAAATGGTATCTGCTACTGGTACAAGGAGCATAAAAATAAGAGACATCTGTAAATAATAAATTTGCTAAGGAATAAATATGTGTAGTTACAGTTACGAAACATTTAGTTTAGTAAGATTCGGCGCATGAAACTATTTTACCTCAATTTTCTTACGCAATTCTCTTTAAATTGTCCTATTGATGAAATAAATACATATTACCAGGCCGCAATCCAGGTCCATATTGTTTAAACAAGTTCAAGGTATTGTTATTTTAAAATGACAAACGGATTTTTTTTATTCTTTGATGCATTACAAATAAAAAAATTTGACTTTTTACGATAAACGTAATATTTTTCGATATATAAAAACACGGATTTTTTAATTATGGTTTACCAGACTAAATTAAAAATTTTTAGAAGTATTTATTTGTATGCAATTTATGCCGTTTTTTCGCAAAGTCTTTTCTGCCGCACAGAATTTGGGTTTTATGCGCGAAAACTATGCATTTTTCGAAAAAATGATAGCAAAAGTGTTTTTTTTTTATGTTCATTATGCATATAACAAATACTTTTGCACAGTTTTGATAATTTCGTTATATTTCCGGTATATAGTACGAAAACGAAGATTTTTCGAAATTATCAAAATTGTTCAAAAGTGTTTTTATTGTATGTATATAAAATCAACCAACATAAAAAAATTAACTAAAATGTAAAAAAATAATTTATAATTAAATCAATCATATTCCTAGATAAAATTAATTCGGCTTCGAAAAGTAATTTGGTCACAAATAAATCGGAATATTCTTTAAATTTTGTTTATTACTTCAGTTGGAGCATCTTTACTGCACGAACGTACATCTGAAGTTATTTTTTTTTAATATTTAAAAATAAGCAAGATTTAGTCATTCATAAGTCTTAATTAAACAATGAAGGAAATAAATATAAGCTTATGACGTTACTTCATCGTTCAGAATAAGATGAATATATAATATTTTATAGCTTATAACTTCTTTGTTTTTGAATCAATTTTAATTTAATTTAAATTAAATTTAAATTTCAAGTTTTGTTATGGCATTGAATCTAATTTCTTCATATTTTGATGTGAAATATAGCAAATTCAGAATCAGTCAACTATTATTTATAGAAGTGTTTAATTTAAAATACTTTTTAGTTTATATTTTTAATAAATAATTCGGTCCAAATTTTTGCAAAAAAAAAATTTGAAATGTTTGTTGTATCTTTATGCTTTCTTACGAGAATGGAATGAGGTTCAAACCAGAGAGAAGGGGAAAAAATAATTTGTATTGATATGTGTTTATAAGGATAACTTCGTAGTTTATGAACCGATTTTGATCATTCTTTTTTTGCTGGAAAGGAGAAATTCGAAGAATGGTATTATGATAAGGTAACCAGAAGAGAAAGGGTAAAAAATATTTTTAGTGATTAAATTTCCTCCTAATTTTTCGTGGTTGTACACAACACTCAAATAAATAAATTAAAATTTTTTGAACAAAAAAGGACACCGCCTTCAAAAAACTGAACTAAAAAGTAAACAATAATTTTAAATTTTTGCTTGTAACTAATTACCTTTCAAAGTCGCTGCCGATCTTATCCTCAGCTAAAAAATTAATTGTTTTGCTTCGACTGAGAAAGGTAATTGGTTTCACAAGGAAAAATTTTTAATGTTCAATTTTATTTGAAGTCGGTTCTTTTTGGTTTAAATACTTTTTTATTATAAAACGTGAGAGTTAAATGTCCAACTTTGTGTGTTCCATGCCTTAAAATTAAACGGTTATGTGACAAAGTACGCAGTGAAATCGCTACATATTGCACAATATTACGAATTTTATATTCTACATTAGAAAATAAATATTTATACGTCATTGTTATGATCATTTTTATATTTTTAATAAAACGTTATTATGTTCACATATTTTCCACAGCTTGAACTTGATAATGGAATGCGGGGAACTCTAAATATGTTGTCACCAAAAAAATTAATATAAATAAATTACGTATATATTATTTCATATATACAAAGTATATTTCCTTTAATTTATATGTAGTAAATATTATTATATGTTACATCGTGGTTTAAGTCACGTAAGCATTTTACGACGGATCGATATAGTTTGTTCGTAGTATGCAGTCTCGAATATAATATGCGACTCTAAAACTAAATAATATGTTTATATGGTTGTGCAAGTACATAACTTTGGCACTTTTTGTGGTAAAAATTAAAGAAAAATGTTGATTAAACATATTTTCAAAAAAATTTAACCGAGTTAAAAAACTGGATCAAAACTAAATAATTATAACGAATTAGTATTCGCAGTTGTTGTCAACGATTCTATGTTTGGCTAACAATATTAGTGCTGACATCGAAAGGTAATTGATCACGGCTGGTACTGGTGGTAATGATCAATTATTTGTAGAAGATTTAATTTAAAATTGTATTTTTTACTTTTTAATTCATTTTTTTAAGTCGGTTTTATTTTTAGACTATTTTTTTTTTGTACATTTTACTGATGTTTACACTAATAATTTGGTATCTATGTAAAAATATCATTTTTTTGAATGCCTGAATCTTTTCAAGAATGCTTGAAAAGAATGTTTGCCTTGAAATTTTAATATTCAATTTTATGGAGCCTCAAATACTTTTTTACGTTTTACAAGGAAATAATAGAAAATATCATGCGTACAAGAGTTGATTAGTTTTAACGTGGGCTTACACGATCTTGCAATATGCATCAATTGGTTTGCGCAAACTAATTTACACAAGCAAATCGTCGTGTTCGAACTAAACTATGAAGTTTTAATTTAATTAATTAAAATCTTATTTGCTAGAAAAGAGATTGGAGTATTTCCATGAGTGTGTAAACATTAATTGTACCAATTGTTGATATAAAAATTTTATTTTTATGGAAATTACCATATAACGTAGAACAGTCAATTCTACTCAATTTAAAATTTAATAACTATATTACATTCTGAAATCGTTGATTTTACTTGATGCAAACTGCACAAACGACTTGAATGTGTGATGGATTACCACAATTTTAGTTCATTTGCACAATTTGCACAAATATATTGTGCAAAATGATGAGCATCAAATCTACCATTAGAAAATAATTTAACAATATCATTTTATTAATAATGTTCTACATATCCATAGTGAAATTTGATGTATCTATGGCATAATTTTTATGTTTGAAAACCAAAATGTTATTGAGGAAAGTGATGGCGTGTACAAATGGAATTTTACTGAAGGATTAAAATAAATTTCTTTGTAAATATTAGTAATAAAAAACTTTTTATGATGAGAAATTACTACCGGAAAAATATTTTACAATAAAAACTGAGATATTTTGTAATAATTTTGTAAAGTATAGAATACATTCCGATTATGCTAAAAAAGATTCAAAAATAATTTGTGGCTTGTTTTCGAGTTAAATTAATATTTTCATTAAAGTCTTGGATGTTTCGAAAGTATTTGCTTCTATGTTAATTGATTATGTTGCTAATCGATTATTTATTTAATCGATTTATCAAATGGCTCTAATGATAAAATAAAAAATCCTTTTCAGTAAGATAAGTCTGATATGAAAATTTTATATCTGATCAAAAAAAAAAAAAAAAGATTTCTTTTCATTAAAAAATTTAACAAAATATATGTAAAAATGTTTAAAAATATCTATTAAAAAAATTACGAAGGAAAGATATGAATGTCATGAAATATTATTTGGTTTTATTCAAAATTTAATACATGAAAATTACGTGCTGGTAATATTAATGAATAAAAATTGCCAAATTTACTTGCGTGTTATTTGACTGTTGTTGTATTAATATACGTAAACCATTTACGTCTTCTGAAATAATTTTTCAATGATTCAATTACTAAATTTAAATATACTGGATTCTTTCATGAAAATTAATCGATTATTTTACATGCAATGGCCCTATTTTTTAGAGTCCTGAGGCACCTGTAATAATAGCATTCCGTAATTTCATAATTTTGTTAAAAGAACCCTATAGTTTAGCAATTTTATTTTCGTTATTAAGTCCAAAACTAAGTATTCAAATTTATCGGTATTCAAAATAGTCGACTAACTTGACATATGAGTTGTTGCAATTTGGTACAATTAATTTAAAATGTGCCATACAAACTTTTGAATGCTGCGAGAAACTTAATTATCTGGTACTGAATAACCGGGTAAGATTGGTTTGAATTCCCAGTCACTAGGCATAAAGGGTAACGAAATATTGAATTATCTAGCTCGAGATCTCTCGCCTGAATCTGTTATTCCCACAGCAAGATACACTATGGAATACTGTATTAAGGAGTGCCTTCGACAAGCGCACCTTAATAACTGGAACCGCACTATGGCATGCAAGAGGCTAAGTTGTGTATAATCACAGGTACACCATTTAACTGCTATTGGTTGAAACTGGCCAGGATACAGTTGAAAAGAACAGCAGGTCTTCTGACAGGACACTGCTGGTTGAACTCTCGTCTTCTTAACTTGGAAATAACAGGTGAGTCTACTTGCAAGTCGTACCTGGAAAACCTCTATTTACGTCATTTGTACCTATAGAAATCTTCGACGTGATAGATATAGAATGTTGGGGTCTGAAACTCGGGTTCCATTCGATTCAGCATGAGAATAATTGCCGATTAGAAATTATGGGCATTTTGCGTGGTTATTGTCCTCAATAAGATCCTGTAGCTTCATCTACTTTAGATAGTTCTTTCACTACCTTGAGCTAGAAAGTATATTAGCGGTCAGATGAAGGTTTGTTCTAAAAGAGGGTGCAGAGAACAAATAGGTTTAGGTGCATAGGATACGAATATGGTTCACCTCTTATTGTTGTATTATTATTATTAGGCACATTGTAATAATACCCTAAATATTAAAGCCATTATGTGTTACCAATGTTCAATTTTTATTTTTTAAAACTAATATTCAAAGTATTTTAATTTTTCTACATATACAAATTTTTATTTAAAATGAAACCGTTTTATTGCATGATTAAAATAGAAGGAAAAAATAAATAACAAAATATTTACAATACAAAGAATTATTTCAAAACTGAAAAATGTATGTGTTAAAGTTAGCACAGGTATTTGGGATTTCTAGATAGATAAAAAATCAGTGTAAGAATTGTCATTTTTTTTTATAAATCCTAGTAGAGATACAATTGTGTTCATTTCTTTTATTTTAATATAATCTGTTTTGTCACAATAGAAACTTAAAATATTTTTATCAGTAATTTCGAGGATACTATACAGCTGGTTGGCAGTCTCCGATTAATTCGAAGTCCTGGGCAAAATTTGGGTTGGTTACGGAATTCAAATGTTTTGAAATTTTTTATGCACATGAAAAGGGAGGGCTTGTCGAATAGTTTTTGTCGAAAAAAACTTCTCAAATAAAAATCAAAATTCGATTTTATTAAAAAAAAATTTTTTTCGACAAAAATTTTTCGATAAATTTTCCGTTTTTATGTCAGTACTGTGCACACCAAATTTCAAAATATTTGTATTATTGTTTATTGAATAATTTTGGCGAGAAAGTATTATATTTCAATCTCCTTTGAATGGAGTATGACAACTCCAGGGGCGTAGGAACGAAATTTTTGCTGGGTGGGCAGGTTCGAAATGTCACATATAAATAATCATAAATTGCTCTATTAATATAAAAATTTAGCGCCGCCTAATAGGCTCCTAACCAAGACCTTTTGTTTTTCAACACAACACTGTAACCAATTTCGCCACAGAGGCTTGTTAGAATAACTCCAAAACAATAGTGACGTATAAATATATAATCAATTAATCTAATTATAAAAATTTTTCACCCCGGAATAGGAACCGAACCCACGCCCTTAAACAATAACGCTAAATTGTCTCTTTATATGATACAAAGAGAATAGTGACATATAAATCAATAATCAATTAATCTGAATAATAAAAGTATAAACCGCCCCCTAGATTCGAACCATCGACCTTTCGACTGAAAACTTAACACCCTAACCAATTTTGCCAAATATGCTTGATAAAAAAATCCAAAAATATAAATCCAAACTTGTTTCAAGACCATGTTTTATAATAATTTTTTTAAATTCAACTCTCCCAGCCCTCATATTTTGACACATTTTTTGATTACCTTATTTACCTTACATATTTGATTACCTTTGACTGAAAAAAATGTTCAAAAAACAAATATTCACGAAAAAAGCTCAGTGTTATGTGTTATCTCTTTTTTCGTAGGTCGAAAAAAAAGCTCTCCAAATACTTCTTTAATTATTAAAATAATTCTCAGTTGATTGATTTATACAACTATTATATTATACAACTATTTTAATAATATATTATGCAAATTTAAGGATGAAAAGTTATAAATGTTTTATTTCGTTGTTAGATTTTGAATAATATTAACAATTACTTTTTCTAAAATTGCTTTTTTGTTATTCAGATGTCTTCGACTTTATTCTTATTTATTTGTATATGTCTTTGATACGCTAGTGTTTGATAATGATATTTATGCATTTCATTTGCGTAAAACTTCTATTTGTGATTATTCTTCAAATTTGGCATATTGATTTATTTTCTACCATTTATATACAAATGAAAACACTATTTCAAATTTTTCACAAATCACAACCATAAATTTGTTTTTTTTTTTTTTTTGAAACATTTTTCAAATATTCTGTCAAAACAAACATATCTAAAATGCATTTCAAGTTAGTGAAGGTCTGGTTATTATTTTTCATAGAAGGGTTAAAGTTTGCAAATCGATAGTACAAAAATTGAAAAGAATGACCCAAAATTAGTGGGTTTCAAAAAAAAGTTCACTAAAATCGGCCAGAATTTGGCCAAGATATCGAAAAAATGAATTTTGTGAATCTTATGACGTCACCAAAACCACAAAAAATTAATTTTGCTCTATTATCCAGAATTTTTAACCAATTTTGGTAAACAAAGTATATAATTCAACTAAATTTGGGTCATAGTTTTCAAATATTCTGTCAAAACAAACATATCTATAATGGATTTTAAGATAGTGAGGGTCTGGTCATGATTTTTCATAGAACTGTTAAAGTTAGCGAATCAATAGTATAAAAATTGAAAAGAATGACCCAAAATTAGTAGGTTTCAAAAAATAGTTTACTCAAATCGGCCAGAATTTGGCTAAGATATCGAAAAAATGAATTTTGTGAATCTTATGACGTCACCAAAACCACAAAAAATTAATTTTGCTCTATTATCCAGAATTTTTAACCAATTTTGGTAAACAAAGTATATAGTTCAACTAAATTTGGGTCATAGTTTTCAAATATTCTGTCAAAACAAACATATCTATAATGGATTTTAAGATAGTGAGGGTCTGGTCATGATTTTTCATAGAACTGTTAAAGTTAGCGAATCAATAGTATAAAAATTGAAAAGAATGACCCAAAATTAGTAGGTTTCAAAAAAAAGTTAACTGAAATCGGATAGAATTTAGCCAAGATATCGAAAAAATGAATTTTGTGAGTCTTATGACGTCACCAAAACCACAAAAAATTAATTTTGCTCTATTCTCCAGAATTTTTAACCAATTTTGGTAAACAAAGTATATAGTTCAACTAAATTTGGGTCATAGTTTTCAAATATTCTGTCAAAACAAACATATCTATAATGGATTTTAAGATAGTGAGGGTCTGGTCATGATTTTTCATAGAACTGTTAAAGTTAGCGAATCAATAGTATAAAAATTGAAAAGAATGACCCAAAATTAGTGGGTTTCAAAAAAACGTTCACTAAAATCGGCCAGAATTTGGCCAAGATATCGAAAAAATGAATTTTGTGAGTCTTATGACGTCACCAAAACCACAAAAAATTAATTTTGCTCTATTATCCAGAATTTTTAACCAATTTTGGTAAACAAAGTATATAGTTCAACTAAATTTGGGTCATAGTTTTCAAATATTCTGTCAAAACAAACATATCTATAATGGATTTTAAGATAGTGAGGGTCTGGTCATGATTTTTCATAGAACTGTTAAAGTTAGCGAATCAATAGTATAAAAATTGAAAAGAATGACCCAAAATTAGTAGGTTTCAAAAAAAAGTTTACTCAAATCGGCCAGAATTTAGCCAAGATATCGAAAAAATGAATTTTGTGAGTCTTATGACGTCACCAAAACCACAAAAAATTAATTTTGCTCTATTATCCAGAATTTTTAACCAATTTTGGTAAACAAAGTATATAGTTCAACTAAATTTGGGTCATAGTTTTCAAATATTCTGTCAAAACAAACATATCTATAATGGATTTTAAGATAGTGAGGGTCTGGTCATGATTTTTCATAGAACTGTTAAAGTTAGCGAATCAATAGTATAAAAATTGAAAAGAATGACCCAAAATTAGTAGGTTTCAAAAAAAAGTTCACTAAAATCGGCCAGGATTTGGCCAAGATATCGAAAAAATGAATTTTGTGAATCTTATGACGTCACCAAAACCACAAAAAATTAATTTTGCTCTATTATCCAGAATTTTTAGCCAATTTTGGTAAACAAAGTATATAGTTCAACTAAATTTGGGTCATAGTTTTCAAATATTCTGTCAAAACAAACATATCTATAATGGATTTTAAGATAGTGAGGGTCTGGTCATGATTTTTCATAGAAGGGTTCAAGTTAGCGAATCAATAGTATAAAAATTGACTTTGGCCAAGATATCGAAAAAATGAATTTTGTAAATCTTATGACGTCACCAAAACCACAAAAAATTAATTTTGCTCTATTATCCAGAATTTTTAGCCAATTTTGGTAAACAAAGTATATAGTTCAACTAAATTTGGGTCATAGTTTTCAAATATTCTGTCAAAACAAACATATCTATAATAGAAGGGTTCAAGTTAGCGAATCAATTTTGGTAAACAAAGTATACAATCCAACTAAATTTGGGTCATAGCATTGCAAATAGGAGATAGCCCAGAAAATACGAAAAATTATTCTTTGTAACAAGTAAATAATTGTATCAATAAAGAAATTTTGTATATGAGTATGAAATTTAAAAATAAATCGTATACACAGATTTAAAACAAAAACACAAAAATGGTTTGTAAGAAAATATATTTATAAAAAACAAAAAAAAATATACATATACTATATAAAAACTATTGTTTTGCCCTTAAAATTATCCTACACGAAATTGTAATAGAGCAATAAAATTTTTAATCTCTTCAACAAAGGGGCATGGCCCACCCAGGGAAATTCCTGGGTGGGCAGCTGCCCACCCTGCCCATACGGCTCCTACGCCCCTGGACAACTCTTATTGCTTTTGAATAATAGTGTTTCTTCTATGTAGAAATTTATAATTATCGTCGCCTCAGAGGCTTTATTGTTCAACGTACAGGGATGTGCAACGTTATAAAGTTTAGAGAGATCTTATAGATACATGATTACACTGGCTAATTATAAAATCGAGTTTTACACCAATAGTTTTTAAATAGTCTTTCTAATTTCGGATAAAGAAATAGCATGGAAAAGTGGTCTTTAGAATTACTAAGCTAACTTCACAGATTAATTATTTTAATGATATACAATTTTTATTCAAAACATTAAAAATTATTATAAAATTACATACAATTTAAAAATAACTACATGCAAAACAATTTTTATAAAGTAGATGTTGAAGCAATATTGGTATTCTATTTTTACTTCTCACGTCAAAAATGGCCTTATTAGCCGAAATTATGATTAAAGAAATTTTTATATTTAAATTAAACCATCAAATTTGATGCTCACGCTGTTTGATAAAAAATCGATTTTAAATTAAAAAAAAATTCTAATCGCAATGAATCCGAAATAATTTGCGGTAGAATTTTGATTCAATTTCAAATAACTTTTTTATTAGGAAGAATATATCGGATAATATATTTTACTCTTGAACGGTTACTCTTGAATCTCGAAACACAGCGCAAAGGACATTTAAGAATTATGTTTATATTTTGTAAGGCTGAATATATTAGAAAAATAATTGGGGTTCAGCGGAAAGTTTTGCTATAGTTTTGATTTTCTCACCCTTCATATTTTTTGGGTCACTAAATATGAATTTCAAGTTTGCGGACAAAAATTTTGTTTTTTAAACTAGGAAAAATTTTTTAATTTCTCAACTATAATTTTTTGTTTTGGAAGTTTAACCGTTTCACCTAGAGTGCTCCCAAAAAGCGCCTAAACTATTTTATTGTAAAAATTTAATACATATAACAATTTATATGAAGGACGCTTTACTGTCGAAACGGTTAGTCTTCCAAAAAAACATTAAATATTAGAAAAATTGTTAATTTTACATACTTTGATTTTGTTTACTATGGGTTTGTTAAAATAACGCTTTCTTTCTTAGATACCGGTCAAAAACTGAAGCAAGGACAAATTTGTTCAAAAAAGTACCCAGAAAACAATGGACTAGGAAAAATTTTTGCACGCGAGCTTCAAATTTACAAAAAATATGAAAAATGAGAAAATCAAAACTATAGCAAAACTATCCTCTGAACGCCAGTTTATTTTCTAATATATCTAGTCAAATATACATCGCCGAAACGGTGAGTCTTCCAAAAAACAATTTAGATGAGAAATTTGGTAAATTTTGTCGATTTTAAATTTGTATTGAATGGTTTTGTTATAAAAACTCTTCTCTTCTGAGATGTATGCCTAAAACTATAAAAAGTGTCAAAATTTGCTCAAAAAGTACCCAGAAAAAAGTTCACAGCAAAATTTTTACCCGTAAACCTCAAATTTGTCTGCAGTGACCTGAAATATATGGAGAGTGAGATAATCAAAACTAACTTTACGAATTACGAATAAAAAAACATAAAATTGAAGTAGGCTTAAATAATGTTTTTGTGAATTTCTATATCGCCACAGTACTAGATTTTTTTTGGGCTTAATACTGGTCTATAATATGCATCTTGAATTTTATTAATTATTTCAGACATTTAATTAAAATTGTCTGCTTAGTTTAATTTGGCATCCGTCCATGACTGATTTGCTGTCTATTTAGCATGTTCTTTTCTATTTCCTTAGTTTTATGAATAATCCAGTTATAACTAATCTATATTAATTGAAATTATTCTAATTTTCCTGTTGCTTGCCTACACTTAAAACATGTTACACTTTCCAGAAACAGGAAGACATTACACTTAAATTTCCATGGTCGATCCTTATTAAAAAACACAGCTGATTTAAGTATTCTTAAAATGTCAAGGCTATTTTATTTTATAGAACTCCATGAAATAATCAAATATAATAATTATGCAATGTTGTGTACAAAAACTAAAGTTATTAATAAAATATTCTAAACAAACTAATAGAAACAATTTTCCTGTCACGTCATTTTGTATATTAATTAATTTCTACGTTATATTGGAAAATGTTGACGTTAGTTTTATAAAAATAATTATTATTAATATAATATTAATAATTGCTTGTTTGTGTCAATCTGTTTATAAACTTTTATCAAAGTGATATATATTAGTCAGTCAAAATAATATTACCGAACATTAAAAAATTGTGTACCTATAACATGTATTATGGAAAATGCATATGAACAATATAAGACACAAAGAACAATTTTCTTCGACATCCCGAGGTCGACATCCCTGAAATTATTAAGATATATGAACCCCATTTATACCAAAAGCATACGGGCAAAATTATACAAATTTAGAAATATTTTTCTATGCCTTCATACGAAAATAATGGGTTTGTTTGTAATCGATGAATAAAAGTTGCATTTTATGAATTCAGGAGACCTTCAAAACATGTATTTCCGGTGAAAACTGGATATAGAAATTTTGACAGGATTGCTATACTTCGTGATAATTTTCTGTTTTCGACAAATAAGGAATTGGTGCCGTTATGAATGTAAAATGATTTATTTGAAGCTTTATTTTGTTTCTAAAATATCGATGTGATGCTTGCAGAACCGGGTAGAAAGAACGTTAATTGATTGGATCACTTTGTTTTGATAAATTAAAAACTATAATAAATAAATTCTAATAAATAAAATAATTATTTAATTTATAATGTGTGATATATGAAACGTTTTTAATTTATATAAGTTGTTTAGTTTATATACAATGACGTATATTTATTTATTAATTGTGTGGTTTTGTGGTCATCATAATATTATTTATTGTATTATTGAATATAAAGACTGATTTATATATTAAGAGCACGAGTTTTGTGCGGTTCAAAGTTGAGAATAATATATTGTTACAAATATTATAATGATTTGATTTTTGAAGTTTAATGAATTCACTCTCGATTTTACAAACACGTTGAAACGAAAAACTGACAGTAAAAAAAGACAACCACATACTTCTTTAAGATTTACCGTGCGAGAGTATGAGATAGAATGCTCTAAAAAAATTTACTGTGCGAGAAAATAAGCTAGAAGGAATTATACAGTGTTTATTACAGGGTGAGTATGTATGTGTGTGTGGGCGCATTTGTATTCATCATACAACCGTGATGAATTATACATATGTACTGCGTACATGTTTTTGTAAACGCACCGTGGATTGTACACGTTTATTTGTTATAAAGGCATCGTAAATATTATAAATATAATTTCATTATATTATTTAAAAAAATTTTCGAGTTTTCGAAATCGAATGCAGAATGTAAATATCGGAAGAAAAAACGATAACAATACTATATTTACCTATGATATATTTATCAGATCAAAACTTAAGTATTTTATTTCACACTTCAGTTACCATATAAGCTTCTCGTACCATTTATCGGAAATTCAAACTGGATAAATGTAAAATTAATGAAATATGTATGCTAATAAAATGCTTAAGAGTTTTAAACTGTCCTGTCTTGTCTCCCTATTTTGAAGTTTCACTTCTATCGCGTGTGAACTGTACACATGTTTTTTTATACTCAGTTATGTCATAAGGAAATTTATGGCGGAATCTTCAGATTCTACACTAAAAAAGATCTCTAAATATCATTAAGCATATCGTTTTTAATAGAAATGCCCGGGGAGCACGTTTGGTAATGTATCATGAGTTTCTGTTAAACACATACCTATAATACAACATCGAATGTTGACAAGCGAGATAGTCTTTGCTCCTGTAAGTGTGAGTGTAGTAGCGCTATGGAGTCCAAGGTAACGAAACATATAATTTAATTATAAGTGAAAAATTGGCATTCTTATGCCAGGAATTGGTTATCTATGCTATTTCGAAATAACTGGAATATAAATGATGATGATTTCTCAGCCGTTATTGATTGCAAGATATTGGAAGATAGATGTAGTGCATTTTTTGCGAGAATTTTAGTACGCTAAATTTTTATTACATGACCTCCCGCACAAAATAATTGACCTCATTTTGGCAAAAATTATATAATTAAACTATTTTTGTTTATTAAGAGGTACACGATCAAAATATCATTGTATTAGAAGATGGATATCATAATATCAAATTACCCAACAAGGGAACAAAAAGAAAAAAATTATACACGGGTGCTAAATTCCTAGCTTTGCCACTGTTTAAAATTGAATGTTTGGCTTAAAAGTTTTTTCATTAAGTGGTTTCTTTAGTGACTGATAAACGAAAAAAAAACTTAATTCTTTTCAATCACAGATTATAATCCTAATAATTACTATTTATGTTTTCAATTAAAATATTACCTATCATTAAATACCTAACTCCAACAAAAGTTTAACATTCACATACATCTTTATGGCAAAGAATCTGAATCTTTCATGTTTATTTAAATTAGAAAACACAAGATTTTTGTGGTGTTTTAAAATCTTATACAAACAGAAAATAATAGAAAAACTATTAAAACACCGGAAAAACTGTTGCCCACCCGCATCGCAGGGCGATATAGTCTTTGTTCCTAATTATCTTCGAAATGATTAGTCCGATTTTGATGGTACTTTCACTGACAGGTTGCTGATGTAAGTATGAGTAACATAGGCTACTTTATTTGTCAAAATTAATCCTAAGTATTATTTTATATGTTTATAAGACAGTCCCTACGCCAAATGCCATCCATACCTTCATTGCGAGCAAAGTGAGTACTGAGGTCGGAGGCTGTTGCCAGGCCATATGTCTAAAACAAAGTCAAAGATTTTTCTTACCTTGCAAGTGAATCGACCTTTTCTATACTTTCATTGCTAATCAAGCGAGTACAGAGGCGGAAGGCCGTCACTTCTTTACCAGAAAGTAAAGGATTCTCTCTCCTTTTTACACCTTGTGTAAGCATTCGAAGGAAAAGCAACAAAACCGTAGACAACGAAACTAAATTTTAATTTTTTATCGGACAATTTGTACTTCTTTGACAACGAATCGACTGGCAACAGCTACTTTATTAATGAGGACTCCAAAAGAAATATCAATCATTGGATCAAGTTCTGCTCACACTTAATGATTAAAGTTAGACATTTTTTATTTAACTACCAAAATATTCACTAGAAATTATTTATATGGCAAAAGAAGGTTGTCGGGTCAGCTAGTATATAGATTCAACTGTTGTTTGTTGATATTGTTTATCATTAGGAATCGGTCTCTGATGGTATCGAATCTGTGTTTAATTAAAGAATATTGTCAATAGTCAACCAAGTTATTATTATATAGGTTTATGCATAACTTAAAATAAATATTATAATTTAAAAGTTCTTTGTTCTAGAAAGTTTGATATTATCATCAGGGGCGGACCATAAATGAATTTCTCTGAAACGATGATCATAAATTTTTGTGTGTGTAAACTATGCCTTAAAACATGACAAAAAAGGCCATTTTTAATAATAGTCATTTTTATGTGGTCACTTTTAAGCATGTCCTTTCTGGAATAATCTAAATGTGTGTGACCATCGACTACGAGAAATTAAAAAAAGGATTTACAAAAATGAATTTAACGCATCTAAGATGATTCTTTAATTTCATACTCAATGAAAATTAGAAGAATGCGACCCCAACTCTCACCAAAAATATAAAGTAAGTTTCTCGAACATTTTCATAGGTTACTCCCGTTTTATTTTGTCTTAAACAAAAACTAAAAGCCTATGTAACTTTTAAACGGTGAAATACCACTTAAATTATACTATTTCTATTTCCAGATCACAAAACGTCTTTAATTTGTAAGCACCTTATTACATCCCTTACATTTTTCGCTGAGTTGTTGAGTTATCAAGAGAATACCTTGAAATTCATATTTGATGTCTAAATTTAGAATCAATCTGATGATATTCCGAAAAAATTCGTGAAAAAAAATTGTTTTCCAATAATTTACTGAATTTCAAAGTTTTTGGTATAATTATCGTAAATAATTTTTTCGTAACATAAGTATAAAGCTTAACAATCAGTGAATTCTGATACCACAGTTGGTAAATGTGATCATATCTTAGTTTGAATACTGTACTCATCATACTTGGATTGCGTATTCGATTGACGTCACCACAAGAAAACTAATCAGTTGTGATGGAATTTTTAAGAATAAGGTGTATTTACTAATAATCCGCTGATTATTATGAGTCCATACCAAGTTCCAAAAAGACTTAGTCGTCAGACATTGGCCTTCCCCTAAACTACTACTCATATTTACTAAGCTTCCCATATCAAGATAAATTTTTTATAGTATAAATACGTATTTCGACTACAATATAGTCATCATCAGTACAAATTAGCTAATCGTAATTGTTGTCAATTGTCTATTAAAATTACTCTTACAGCTTACCAGAACGTGCCAAGGGGCGACGAAAATAATTGGTGCAGGATGCTAACTAATTTCCCTTTTTACATATAAAATTTAATAGAAGTTGGTAAATCGCAACCTAAAAATTTCTCTTGTAAGTAAAATAAATAAATTAAATGAAACAGATACTTGGTCAAAGGGCAATAAGAAAAATCGTAAATTTATAGCAAAAGACTATTGTGTTTAAAAAAATACACTGGCCATAGCTGTAAGAACTTGTGTAACAGCTCATGCTATAAAATTGAATGACCATAAAATTGATAAATCTAATTGGAAAGTAGTACTCCTATACCGATCTTTTACTTACACCCGTTTGAATATGTATTTTGGACATTAATTAATACCAAAAAACGCTAAAAATTCAACTTTCATTCTGATCGGGTCGATAACGATAGTCATTTTGAAAATGTCCTTGATAGAAATCGATGTCGATTTTGAAAATTTGAAAAAATTCTTTAAATAATCGATACTATACCTAGAATTTATTTTGTTTTATAAAAGAAATTGGCTTATACAAAAACAAATTTATTATAAAATATTTTCATTATCAAAAAATTAATATGGTATTTGTGTGAGTAATTTATGAAACTGATACAATACAAAAATAATTACCGTTAATTCACTGATAATTTTAGTAGTACCGTTTGTACCATGGATCATGAATTTCAAAATTAACTACGCTCTGCATATTTCAATCTACAAGTTTCCATTATCCAAAAATGTCATGCCTGCCGCATAAACTTTTGTAAACATCCTTAATTTTGATACCCCAATCAATTAATTTGAGAAATAAAGTTTTTGGAAACATACATATCAACTCCAAAAATATATTTCTATATATTTTTAGATAAAACGAATGTAATGGTATAACATTCATCAAAATCGGTTCAGTCGTTTAGTAGTTACAAGGGAACATGATACCACAATCAATAAATTTGAAAGAAAAAAATTTAAAAAATATAGATTTTGGCTCTAAAATTATCCGTTTAGTATTTACGAGGTATCATAGGTATTAATTTTGGTAAAAAAGGACATCACTACAGTCGGATAAAAATAGTACCTATTACAACGTTTTCTTACTCGACAAATATACAATTTGTTAGAGTATATTAATTTTAGTTTAAATTTTGTAACGCTCGAACATATTATATAACTCGAACAGCCCCAAACAAATTTTGGTGTAGATGTTCTTAGAATTAGGATTTTAGTATGTCCGTCCGTGCGTCATCAAGATAACCCAAAAACGAAAAGAGTTGAAATTTTGGTGACGTATTCTATGCATACACTGTGTGTACACCGAGTATCTAAATTAACTCTATTAGTTATTATCTTCACTTGTTTTATTACAAAAACTAGCGGTGGTTTGATATTCATATCACATCCACCACGTTTTATCTTCAAAATAAAATAAAATTTTTATTGCAATACAAATTAAATTTACATATTATATTATTATTAATTTTAATGGCTCTTATAATAGTTACCGAGATAGGATTTTTATCTGTGCAATATATCAATATTGAAAAAATATATTAAAGGTTACAATTTCTCTTCTTGACGAGGACACTTGGTACATAGGTACTTCTTACATAGTTGAAATGGCTATCTGTAATGGAAACTATTATACTTATAATATTATTAAAATTTTATCGATAATATTCCAGAAATATTCCGATCGTGTAGGTATTAATGTTGTAAATATTTAAACAATCTTATGTTTTATTTTCAAATTTTCCACTAAATTGTACAATCATATACAATACCCAACCCGCCTCCGAACTTAATATATTGATATTTTAGTTTCGAGATGATAAATGATTTATTTCGATATTATTTCTGCCCAAATAAGTACACTTAAATATTACCTGATAATTTTTAACGAATGTTTAATATAAAATACTTTATTTTGCTAAGATGTAAATTATACATGAACCATGTAGAGGACATCCTCTTACATCTATACATGAAGAATATTTTCACGTTATTGATTTGGGTTGTAACCTGGATTAATCAAAATTTGAATCACTCAGTCAACATTTTGGGGGTTGAATTAAAACAGGGCTATAACAGGGCCCTCTGGTTTGATTTAAAGCTATTTTACTTAGCGGTTTAGACAGTACATTGATCGATATATCAAAATTTGTGTCACTCTCCACCTCTTTATTTCCAAAAATCCCGTACGTCATATGACATCCTCATGCAAAATTTCAAGCTTCTACACCAAGTGGCTTCAGCTCTGAATTGATGTGTCAGTCAGTCAGACATCCTTTTACATATAAGTAAGAAATTAACACGTCAAGGAAAAATAACATAAACATCACAAAATTTAAAGAATACAGTTTATGAGTTTGACGAGAAGTAAAAAATGGCATCATATAATTATAACACGGCAGATAAGTAAAAAAATAACGTCTTTAATGATCGAATAATAAAATTTGAGACACATTTATATGTACAACGTGTCATTTCTAATATTACCATTTTCGTATTTTGGACTAGACAAATACAAAAAATCTTCCATCGATGGTCTTTGGATACAGCTTTAGTAAACAAGGTATGTGTCACCCTGTGGTTCAAATACAATATTTCGAGTTCATTTTTCAGTGCCCTGGTTGGCCGTTCTATCCAGCCGATTTGCATAGTTTTTTTTTGGAAGCGTCCAGATGAAGCATCAAATTTTAAAGTTCCTGCCTTTTTAAAGTTCTTATGGGGTGTTTCTTTCTCCAAGTATTATTATATTTTTGTATCCCAATATAATCAGTTCTAATGAAGATAGAAGCGCTGGTCTAAGAACACTCGGTGATTCTAGACCTATCATTTGAGCTATTAAATAATACTCAAATTGGATGAGTTGGAGATTGTTGAGAGCACAACATATACTCATCACCTTTTTCAGTGTGATTTGAATGATTAATAGAATCAGGTCTGTTTGGGAAATAACACAGTTGCTTAGAATTTAAGATTCAAATTTAAGCTATTAAATTATTATCGATAATTATCTATAAAACATTGAACGCGTTACTGAACTGTGTGTGTTTTCTTATTAGGTGATTCTATGAATACCATTTCCGCTCGTCGAAAACCAAAATAAAAACTCTAAAAGGAACACATATAACAAACTTGAAGTTTTGAAGGCGTGTTCTAGATCTAAAAAGTGCGTTGAGCTTGATAAATGTGTAAAATCGACTAATTGGGTCCATGGCCGTTTAAATGGCACCCAACTTTTAAATCATTTTTCCAAACTATATAATTTCAAGGGGGATTGAAACAAACTAAAGCACCTACAATTATGTAAAATCTTTCAATTTTTGTGCCCAAATAACTCAAAAAATACTTATCTAAATGTTTTGAAATTTGGTATGCAAAATATAAATATAAAATTGAATTTTGAGTTTTATCTTAAAAATTTATATTTTTTAGTTATTTGTGCCCGAAAATTGATAGAAATGCAATGTATATTAAATGTAATTTAAATCAACAGCTTGTTAGACGAACGTTCTTTTATGTCAATAACAGCTTTAGATAATCCCTCTTAATAAGACATCATAACAGAGGTACTCATAGAAATAACTAGTTACTAGACAGTAGTAGTACTGGCCAGTGCTGTTTTATGTGCTTCTTTTTTATTACTACTATTATCATTAAATTTTCTACATTAGTATATGAAATTCCTCATGACAAAACAAGAATATAATAAAATGATAATAAAAAAATAATAATTATGTAGATATATTTTCTGTGACTAATACGTAGCTATTTAAAAATATTTCAGTCTTGTTTTAAATCATTTTGTCACCTTATTAAACATTTTAAATAAGTTCTCATTAATAATTATAAAAACAATTTAAACCAATATAAAGTAAAACACAAAACTTCGTTACAATCAGTTTATTCCAAAGTCACCGCACCAAATACTATTAATATTACAATAATAATACCTACTGATTAATTAATATCAGTAGGTAATATTATTTTTTTAAACGGAAAGAATATTATAACTTCAAAAAAATTGCAGCGCTGAGAACAATATCTGTGATCATAAGTAAGCAAAAAACCACATCGTCATTGCTTAAGCCGCGGATTTAGAGAGGGGTGGTTTTTAAAGAAAACTTTTGAACTTCTTTTTCCATTTTTCAATAATCTTCAAATCATATCTATTACAAAATACCGCGTCTTTAACTGTGCAATGAAAATGAGTTTGCATTTGATTTTTCAATAGAGGATAAAATTAAATTTCATAAAAATGATAAACGTATCTGACAAGTGGGCTAACATTTTTTTGGATAGAATTTGATTAAGTTATTCAATATAGTTTCCTTCGAGGGCGATACAATGATTATAGCGGTCATATAATTTTTCGATACAATTTTTATAATACGATTTATCTTCAGCCTCGAAATAGGCTTCAGTTTCGGCGATTACCTCTTCATCGGAGCAAAATTTGGAGCCAGATCTAGAGAGTACGGTGGATGCGGAATCAATTCGAAGCCCAATTCTTGCAATTTTGCCATTGATTTCATTGATTTGTGACACGGTGCATTGTTTTGATGAATCAGCACTTTCTTGTTCTTCAAATGAGGCCGCTGTTTCGCGATTTTATCTTTTAAACGCTCCAATAACGCTACGTAATAGTCGCTGTTCATGGTTTTTCCCTTTTTAAAATAGTCAATGAATATTATACCATGAATTTCCCAGAATACTGATGCCAAAACCTTGCCAGCCGATTTCTGCGTCTTTCCACGCTTTTGTGTCAGTTCATCAGGTGCAGTCCACTCGGCTGTCTGTCGATTGGACTCCGGTGTGAAATAATAGAGCCATGTTTCATCCATCGTCACATATCAAATTTCAAACCTGTTATCAAATTTTTTATAAATCGGCCAACGTGTTCAAAAGTTACAGCTGAACAATCATACATAGCTAGACAGACAGATGCAGACAAACGGCAGTATTTTATTTTGTACAATCAATTTTCCTAAAATTTGAATGACCTGTCAAATAAAATTCTTGGTTTTTTTTATAAATTTTTCGATTTTTTTGTTTTCTTCATACCAATTCGAAATCTATAAATTCTTATTAAATGATATTTTCCCATGAATTTTATGTCTCACCTGGGTATTTGTTTGAGATATAAAAGCCTCAATTTTGATCAAGATAATTAATTTCTTTCTGAATTAATTATCATACTTCATTTATAATAGTTTTTTTTTTAATAACCAAAAGCAAAATAAACAAGTAAAATTATTTGCAAGTTTTTTTTTTTAGAAATTATGCAAGGTGTTTAATTTATGACATGTGCATAATTAATTTTTAATAAATTATTTATAATATTGTGTAAAAATATTACAAAATTATAATTAAATTAACACCAATTAAGAGAATATATTTATTACTTGCATATTTTTTATGCGTCTTTTAATGTAAACTTAGTTGCTAAATATTCAAAATAGGTTTCTAACTAACCCTACACATGAGGCCCCCATATAAAATATAATTTTTTTATAATATATTCCCAAAATAAAATGCAATTATAAGATTTTTAACCCAACCATAATTCTTAAATTACCTTGAAAAGCCCCCCAGATTAAAACCATCTTTGGGTCTTTAACCTAATGGAAAGAAAGGATGCATAAAATATTTAGTGATAAGAGTTCAATGGTATTTTAGGTGCCAATTCTTATTTTTGTAAATAAATGATAAATCGATTTTATATTTTTTTATAAATATTTTGATGACTGTTATTAAAATGCTAAGCCCTTATAAAAGTGGTGTTGTATGACTCATATTAAAAGATGTTTAATTATAATCATTTTAAATTAAATAGATAATAATATGCGTTGACAGGTGAGCTTGTGACGCAATATTACGCAACTAAAAAATTAATTTCACTTTGATGAAATTTAATAATTAGACAACATTTGAAGGTTATCGAACAAGATATTTTTATTTAAAAAATACTAATTTTAGATCTTCAAAATTAATCATTATAGATACCAAACACGTACATATTCAGTTAATAAAATAGTCAACATACCTCACTAATTCAGTCCAATGTACCCTCGCTCATGTAACTCAAACGATTCAACTAACGCTTGCTAAGAGAAACTTTCGCTCATAAATAATTCAAAAAATAATAATCCAAAAGTTTTTCCCGATAGTTATTATAGTTTTTTTTCGCGTAAAATTATTCGATTAGCCCTCTATTTTAAGTTTAGATTGGGCATACCAAATTTCATAACATTTGGATAATAATTTTTTGGGTTATTTGTGCGCAAAAATTGAAAAGAATACGATGCAGTTTACATTATTGACTATGTTTATATTATATAGGTCTCATTTTATGTGTCAAATCGTCTCAATGTCTGAATTTTTTCTATTTGAAATTTTCTATTTAATTTTACACATATTCTGTAATGTATAAAATGATACAAGCTATATAAATTACACTTTCACTTATATATATAGCACTTATATATACTTTCTTCAAAATTTAAGATAAATAATGTTAGAATATACAAATAAGTTGATTGTGAATTAAATATGTTATATTAATTACATTAATATTAAATAAATTTTTCGTGCGATTGTTCGATAGAAATTAGCCGCTTATCGTAGAATCACCCAAAAAACTTGTTTTGCAAGAAAGAGATTGAAAACAATCTTTAAGAGCTTATAACTTATTCAATTTTTAATCAATTTTAATTTAATTTTCGAATTTTATTTCGTATTGAGTTTAGTTTCAGATTTTGATGGGTAAAATAGCAATTTTTTTAATTTCATCTTCCTTAGTGCAATACTTATTTATTAATACTTATATTTATAACCGTCTGAGCCGTATATTGAGTATTTTATGAATTCTAATAAAAGTAATAGTTCAAACATTGATACTCAACTATATGTCGAGTAATTAAACAATAAATACTGTTAGTTGTTATTTTCACTTGTTGAATTTTGATTTATTCGAGAAACATAATTCAAAATTTTCCTTTCTATTTGAAAATTATTATGCAAATAATTATTATGCATTATTTAATCTATTAGTAATCTTAATCAATATTTGTTTTAAAAGTAGGGTAAACTGGTGTAAAAATGATAAATGATACAAAATAAATTTTAGGTAAAAATGAAACAGTCATGTATTTTATATTATAGCTCTAGCATTTGAAGGATTCCAAATGACTAATTGACATTAATACTCTTTAAGCTAAGCATATATACGTATTCGTACACGAATTTTTAATATTTAATTTTAATCATATCTGTCATTACATATCGTATTTTATGAATTCTCTAAGCTACATTCTCCAAGTTAAGTATAAACTGGTGAAAAGTGAGTATTATCTTATTGTATGGAGTACATTTAAGACGGCTGTTGGGGTAAGTGATGGACAGCACGCATACTTGAGACGATTTTGGAGTTAAATTTGCACCCACATACGATTTAAAACAGTTAAGATACTTATCATTTGCTTACAAACCATAAACGAAACCTTATACTGAAGATGGTCTCCTAAAAGCGCTTATTTTAATTAAGAAGAGCAGTTTATCATTGAGAGCTTTACAAATTATTCGAATCGATAAATCTAAGTAATTTATTACAAATGATTTTTAAAATAAGTTCTTATGTTATATTAATTATTCAGCTGTCTTATGAGATATGATGTTTTATTTTTTAGAAATAATTAATTATTTTTAAAAAATTTAATATTATAAATATTTTAATCGTATCTTATAATTTAAACAAGCAGTCTTAGTATTATCCAAACTTAAAAACGTTTAATTATGAACCAGAAAACACGATGCCTCATTTTTAATCACCCTTGTCTTTTTTACCCCAAAGGCAGGATAAAAATGAGGCAGAATAAACACGGTTTTCTAAAAAAAATACTTAATTTTTGTAAGTTCTTACGCGTTTAGTGTTGCACTAAAACTTTTCATGGACTTAACATTTTTTTAGCAATACAATTGAAAATTGTTATTCATAAAATTACAAGTTTTTATAAATATCTCATTTTACACCACTTGCTCCTATTGCATGCTTTATAGTGATCAAACTGGATCAATCCAATAATTTTCAGATTTCGAATTCATTAAAAACTTGTTATAGTTTATAGCTTTATTTACAATGTATTTAATTTAAATAAAATACTTTCTTAATTATTTTGATATTAAAAATTTAAAATTTCGAGTATATTAAAGTTTAAAATGAATTAAATAATATCTTATCCACTTATGAATCTAGATAATGGACAGATTACAATATCAATGTAACTTAAATGCTATGAACTTTCAATTACAGCAACTGATTTATTTCTTTATCCAAAACTAATCCATTACTAAATAAGGAACTAATATATAGTATTTTAAACTTATAAAATCTAATAATACTTAGGATATTATTTAAAATGATGTAATCGGTTTTACATAACATTTGTTTTATATTATATGACAATAAAGTTTTTATAACAATTTAATTTTTTATTACACTATTTATTATTTACTTCTGCTATAAAAAATATTAAAAATCATATTATGACGAATTAATGAGAACTATTAAAAGTTTATACATATATATGTTAATCATGCGGTTATTTTATTAGTATTTATTCGAACTTAAAAAAAATAATGTAATTCTTATATTTTAGTAGAATGAAACTTTCTAAACTATTTGTGGACCAGTTTACTTATTAGCAACAATACAAATAAAAGCTTCCAGGTTAAGGTTTTGTCCGATTAATCTATTAGATAGAGTGATATTATTTCGAGAGACAAAATTTAACTAATAATTTAACTAATGTATAAAAAATACGAGGAATAGTAAGCTCTAGTTTCACAGTGGAGCATTTTTTGTTGTTGTAATATTTTGAGCAGTTCATGCTATAGAGCAGTTGATGCTATAGGATATTATCGAGGCCAGTGGCCACTCAAAAAACCCACAACCTCTCCACCGGAATTGTTCCCATAATGGATGGATCCACAGTGTCAAACCCAAACAATCTATATCTAAAAGCCTGAAGAATACTACAGGCCAAATGACGTGGATGGATGTTTCATTGTCCACCAGACACGACCTACAAGTAGGATCGTCTGAGATTCCCCGATTATGAATGGGATAGCTCAACCAACAGTACCCTGTCAAAAGACCCACAACTCTTCTCGACTGACTAAATGGCTTAGCTGTGGTAATACACATTTTAGCTTATCGCATGCCATCTGTGAAGTCCCAGTAATCAAGGGATACATTACCAATAAGTGTGGTAATACACATTTTAGCTTATCGCATGCCATCTGTGAAGTCCCAGTAATCAAGGGATACATTACCAATAAGTTGGAACAAAAGATTTATTATCTTGGAAATGTATGTTTTTTGATAAAAAAGTCGGGCCATAGTCACTGTTGAACAAGTTATCCTACATGTTCAAAAAGTTTTATCATTTTTCAAACACTTGCGTAACGTAACATCGTATCGTATCTGTACTGTTGGGTGTTACATATAACGTGTTAGGAGACCAATGGTTTGTAGGTGTTACGATTTTACGATCTTGCTATGTGTTGCATAGTGTTCCATCTGTTTACCAAGCAGAGTACATTCAATTTAAGTATTTGTTTATGTTGATAAATTTCAATAAATTTTATTGTATTTAATTCGTTCCATTCCATATGAAATATTTAATTACAATTAAAATAAAAATGAATAATGTTGACGTCTTATTTTTGCAAATGTTGCCTTATTGAGTCTCCACACTATTCGTATCCCTACATAGCAACATCTTTTGATATTATTCAAGTTTACCGACAAATTGTTGGACGCGATGTACATCGTCATGTATCAACTTTTGTTCCACGACGGTGTAACGCGTTCATGTTCAAACAAAGGTTACTGTTACGCGTCTAAGTTGCGTTTTGGTGTTACGTTATACGCTAATCTTGTACATGTGTACGCGGCTTAATATTGTGTTAATGTTTCTTATTGTAGCCAATAAATGCTCTAAATTACCCACGATAAAACGCATATTATATCGCAATCTAGATATTTTATAATAATGTTAATTTTGAATTCGCAATCAGTGAAATAAAAAATCCAAGATACGAATACCTTAGATTGTTCATTCGGTTTTGACTGTCGCAACAAAAACTAATTTCATATATTGTCATTAGCTGGTGACGTGTAAACATATCTCCGCTGACATGTGCATGAAGGAGATGTTCTAGACTTTTAAAATAACAAAGACATTGAACTAATAAGCAACTAGTTACCTATAAGGCAATGCCATAGACCTTTGACAATATTAGCCAACAAAAAACCTTCAACTTAGCCTAACCTTATATACAATACATATTAAATACAATTGAAATAGGAAAAGTTTTCAAATAACTTATCTTATTTAGTTGATAAATTAGATGAATTAAAAATTACATAAGTAAATATTATTTGCATTCAATAATATTGGTAATAAATTCCAAGGTGGTTTTTCTATATATAATAATAATGAATAATACTTATCAACAACTTGTTACTTATAAAGCCATTTTTAGAACATTAGTGAATATATTTAACATAACTTCAACATTTTAATGCATATTTTATTAGCTCGTCCGTGAATACATTTTCCAGATGTTTGTACTTTTTAAATATAGTTTATAATTGATGTTTTCTTTTGTCATTTTCAATGATATTAATTTAAATTTTATTCAAAGGCAATTTTTATTAATTTGTACTTTTAATCAATATCTATCCTTAATCATTGGCCATGAGGCAACGTGTAATTTAGCACGTTATCAAATTTGAGGATAGATATTTGTATATGGAGTGCGGTGCAATAAAATACCGTCCGAACAAATCATATCTTGGAACGTTTAGAAAACTGACATATTAATTGTGAAATTGTAATATTGAAACTGTATTGCTGCTCTCTAAAATTTATTATGTGAAAGTCTTAATTTTGTATTTTTATGAAAACATGTGTAAAATCATCTCGAAATAATAACACGAAAACATCTTATTTCATTACGATAGTTTCGGATTCAGATCCCTAAAGAGATAGTAGGTACGTCCCCTTGAAAAACAAGTCGGAAAAACGCATGAACAAAATTGATAACTCTCTGACCATGATCTTGAAAATCACGGGGTGAGCACTAGTAAACTAAGTAACATCTAAACTCTAAACTACGGAAACGGTTTTTATGAAATTTTCACAGCTTGATAACTGCTCTCTCTCCTTTGCCATGTAACCACGTACCCACGTACCACGTAAGAGATTATTCTTCAGAAAGTAGAAATCGATCACGTTGTTGACCGGGAGAGTCGCAGTTATTTGTAAGAAAAGTTTAGGATACAAGTCCGGAATCCATTTTTCAATGAAAAAGCTTTCGAGTGTGACTATTTTCCATTTGGCCTTCTAGATTCGGGATTTGTTTATTACAGTTGATTCGCTAAAGTTAACAAATGGTTGGTACTTGTACCACTTTTTTCACTGATAGTACGGGATAAGTGAAAAAAAGGGGTGTGCAAAATGACCTTCGGTGCAGGTATTTTTCTGCACTTCGTTTATTTGCCTTAGAACTTTGAACTATGCATGGAGATTTTGAGGTTATCATCCAGCTGTTTTGAATTAATCAAGCATTTGATTTTGAAATTATCAAGTATTGATATAACGTTAACCTGTCGATCTGAATTAGTGTAGTGAATCTAATCCTAACAGTAAGATTCTATTCTAATTACAAAAAAGTAATTTTTAGTTAGTTTTTTCATGCTTTTACTTATTTATGGTTGGTCATTTGGTATCCGTCATTATTCCGTCAAATAGGTTTTTTTTTGTCTAATTTGACTTCACTATATTCTATACATTTTTAATAGCATTTCTATCTGATAAGTAAATATTTATTCATCAATTCATATTTGTATTTATTAAAAATTGTATCAACTTTTATCGGGAAAACTAAATTAAATTTTTGATTGAAATTACGAGTACAAGCGGAATTACTTAACTTAATAAATATTTCCATATAATTTATTATTTTAAGTAATTAATTCTGTAAAACAGGACATATGCACTTTCTGTTACCTGCATCCACTCCCCTCCACTACAAATCAAAAGGCACTTATCATATAATTAATGCGTCTTTTTTGATATGATTAAATACTAATTGTTTGTGCATTTATGAAATTTTTCTTTAAAGAATATATTTTTGATTTATGTCATCGAAAATATGACAATCTAGTAAAGTTAAAATTTGATTTTAACCTATTATTGTTACAGATTAAAGACATCACACATTACAGTATTTCATAATAAAATAGCAAAGAAAGAAAATCAGCATTTCTGATTTTCTTTCTCCCTCTCTCTGCCTCTCTTTCTGCTTGCGTTCCTGAAAGGTTTTTTGCAGTTGATATATTTTAGAATTCACAAACCCACATTCAGTAAAATGACGAATCGAAACTGAAAATAACTTAATTTTACTCAATAGTTAGAGGCTGTTGTAGATCGATAGACGAGGAAAACAACAAAGCATAAATATCGGTATTGCACCATTTGCTCAAAATGTAATTCATGTTTTGACAGGAAATTCCATCAATTTAAGATTGATTAATAAAACAAAAAGTTAAATATTTATCAGTAAATATACAATATTTTCTATATTCTTAAAATTTGCATTTAAAATAATTATCCACATTTGGGCCGGGAGACAGCCAGATACTTTCCCTACTATCTGCTGACCGGGAAAGTTTGTCCCCGCTTCACCTCGCCTGTAGATCTGTCCCTGATGTAAAACAGTAAAAATAATTAAAGTTGCAATATGAGAAATTCAAAGTGGAAAAACTTTAGATTTAAAAGTTTTGATACATCGCATATCAAATTTGTGAAGATACTCACTTTGATTTACATTTAAGGAAGTACGAGCACCAAGACAACTTTTGATAAAAGGCTTGATTTTTTTTTAATACAAAGTTTAAATATGTCTAAACAAATTCCAAAAATTTGAAGGAGATGGAAAACATTTACACTTGCCCGACTAATTAAAGTGTATTAATTAAAAGAAAAATAAATGCCGACACTAGCCAATGTTAAATGTATATCTATATATTGAAAAAAATCATATGGTTACTGCGTTCCCCTTACCGCGCTATAGTCGATACCTATCCCCACCCCGCCTGGCGCTCGTACTACCTTAAGACTCAAAATTAAGGCTTTCATCTATACATGTCACCCAAGTGTAACTAAATCTCTATGTATTTTTATATAAAGCATTGAAGAAAAGACAAGACATGCCTTTCCAATATGATTGGCTTCATATTCACTGAATTTCAATACTTAAATTACTAATTTCAACATACTACATGCAGAGAAAATTATTTTGAAATTTATTATTACGGAGTACTTGATAGTTTAATGAGGTTCAAAAATTTTACTATTATATTGTTCGAAACTTACTACGGAACAAGAATAAAGATATACAGATAAAAGAAATGGGGAAATTCTTAGCGTCTAGTTAAACTTAAGATGTTAAAACATAGACTCCACTATTCGGTCAAATATAACGACCACTAATAAGTTTAACGGACGGATTGATGGCCATCCGATTTTATTTTATTGTAGTATAGTAAGCTCATTCTATAGCCTATCATGTGAAAACAGTTTTGTCACGTGATAAATCAGATTTACTTTTTCGGACAATATGAAAATTGTGTAAATAACAGTTTTGAAGCTGTTTGCCAAAGGACAATCTGTTTTGTCACATGATCTTTTTATAACGAGAACAAAAAAAAATCAGTTCAGAATATTTATTATTAATCATAATTAGGCTATATGCAAATTGTCAGACGAGCGCATATAGCTCCATAACTACTGACCGAATATTTCTAAATTTCTGGTTAACAATAATGAAGGTTTTTGGGATGGTCCCGTTTTAAGATATATCTAACCTTTCAATTACTTTCTCGGAGAAACAACGCTGAAACTGAATTTTTTTTCATTTAACAAAATATCAATTTTTTGTGAACCGGTCATCAAATGTTGATGAAATTTTATACATAATATAAGTTTACATAAATTGAAAAAAGGTTATAAAAATAAATAAAGTAATCTGAATGTAAAAGAAAATTTAATGTGATAAAATTGTTGAAAATATACTTTTTTACCTAATATTCAGCTTTCAACTCAATAAATCGATACAGTCCTTTCCGGAGATATAGTTTTTTAAATAAATATATTCGTTTAAAAGGCAAAAGTTCCAATATACCCTTTGTATTTCAATGTATTTTGAAAATAATTAAAAAGGCTTCTTTATTTGAATATATTAGTGAAAAACTATATGCGCATAACGGAAAATTATCCGAAGTGCAGAGCCCATTAGTTTTGTGCCTAGTATATAAACACAAATTTAGCTATTAACTAAGTTTCATAATGTTTGGTATAACTGATTCAAACTCCTTAATTAATTAATTTTTTGTGTTATAAAAAACAATCATTAAAATAATTATTTATAATAATTATAAATAGTCATAAAATATTTAGTGAATATTTTAAATTAGCACATGTAAATAAAGATAGCAATAGCATACAAATGAAATTGATTTAATATATCAAAAACTTAATTCAAGGCAAGCGCGGATCCAGGGGGAGGTTCGTGGTGGTCATGACTCCCTCTCCCAAAACCAAATATATATTTGTACATGGTGGGCTATTTTAACCTATGCATCTAAATATCTCGTGAAAGGTACCACCTTTTAAAAAATGATCTGGACAAAAGTTGTTAGGTATAGAGGGAGGCATTGAATGGTGATCTTTAATTTGACCTTGACCTAAAGAAGCCCTATTTTTTATTTGGGATCCTGAAACAGCGTAAAATTTTACGTCGACAATGGTTCAAACTAAATTTTTTTATTGAAAGTCAATTCAAGGACAAACCATTTTGACTTACGCAATAAAATATTTGAAAAATATGATTTGACCACAAAATGATTTGAAAATTAAAGTCAAGGTCAAATTTAAGGCCACCATTCAATGCATCCCTCTACACATAACAACTTGTATATTTAGATAAGAATATACTGACATAAATCTTCTGACTTCTGATGTCTGTCATTATATAATGACATAAATCTTACATTGTAAATATCAGTGAGTGAGTGATGTGAATGAAATTCAGAGTTTTTGGTAATTAGCTAGATTACTAATACTGAACTATCTATATTTCACATTAAAATGCCGAACTGAAGCAAATACTGAAACAAAATTGATATATAAAATTGAATCAAAAAGGAAGAAATTATATCTAAGCCTTCCAAGAACTGCTTAGAACATCACTTCTAAGTACTATTTTTGTTTATACTTAATTAGAATTTTTAACTGTTCATATTTTGTTCGTTTTTAAAGATTTAAAATAAAAATAGCTTCAGTCCCTGATTTGTGAATTAAGACGCTTGAAGCAATAAAAAAACTGAAGGAATAAAATAAAACTTACTCATTAAGCTTGATGATGTTCTTTGTTTACTTCTGAAAATTTTTTATTTATTATTGTTATTTATTTTATTTATTATTGTTATTTATTTATATTTTATTACAAATACTTTTTTTGAGAATGTTGCATTGAATGTTGAGAACTAAGAATGTGTGGATAATAATTCAAACTTTATTAAAAATATAAAACTACTACTATGAAAATAAAAAATTGACGCCCCTTCTCCTAAATTTAGCTCCGGATCCGCGCCCGATTCATGTGTAAAAAACTCCTCGAAATTCTAATTACCAGATATTAAATCTATTTGCCCGACTGAAAGCCAAGGCCTGCCAGACCTTCGTATACTGCAAATGCTGATATTCATATTGTTTATTATATGTAAATTCTATGTGTAATTCTAAGTATTTGTGTACACTTCTACACGCTAAGCTCTGTTCTTTTAAATAATTGCTGTGTTACTTTTATTTTAAAAAATTTTCTTTATAACTCTTACCCATTTTTAAGAATCTTAAAAAACAGATCATTTTAACATTCCCCCCCCCCCGTCTACCGCCAAGCATAGAACGCAAGAAAATTCAGCCTTTATTGATGTAGGTCTGACATACCTTGGCTCTTAGTCTCTGATGCTTATGGAAGCGCACGATAGAGGCGGAAACAGGGTCATTATCCCATTTACATTTATTATACTAGTTCGTGTAGGACAACATAATTTTGTTATGTTTAATATATATAACTCGGATTGTCCCATATGCTTAGATTGTTGCAAACCAAACTATATCTGCGGAAATGTGAAAGAAACCTAATTGCACCTAATCCAAAATAAAAGATATTATACGTTGTAAAATCACACAGACTTGGTAGACCGTTTACTTTCCTTTACTTGAAATTAAATTATAACAACCTTAAAAAAGCAACATTATTAAAATCATCCCTAAAATTGATATTTGAATTATAAACATTTTTTATTCACTTCTAGGGATAACATAATTGGTGTTAAAACAATTCTGGTCTGGTTTTTGACCTGTAATTCATGAAAAGCGACTTCAAAAACCCCGGAGAGACGATTTGAGAGAGGAAATTTTGAATTAAAAAAAAATTATTTATTCCTATAATTTCTAGAGAAGGTTGTAATGGGGTTGAAACTATCCTCGGTTGCTTTTAAATTTTGGATTTGTGATCAGCGGCTCCGAAAACTCCCGAGAGATTAAATTATGTTTAATCTCTTCCACTTCTAGCGGGTTTTAATGAGGTTAAAACCATCCTTACTAACTTTTTGACCTCATATTCGGGGTCAGCGTTCCCTCAAGAGACGATTTTCGTAGTGAAATTAGTAGTTTAAATTTTTATCACTGTTGTTACTTACCATTTAGATTGGGAAAACTATGCTAATTTTTTCAATTTTTGAAGTGAGGCAAATAATAGTGGTGGTGAATGTTCCTGAGTATCAAGGAAACACGTAAAAACGAGAATTTTTAAAATCGGAGCTGTTCCACCACTGTTCCACATTATCCAGCTTATTTACTGTATTAAATCTAAAATTTCTCATTTTTTTTGTAAACTGTATGCTACATTGTGTTTTCCCGATTACACCAATTCACACTACACTAACAAATAAAATAATGAATAAGTTAATATTTTTGTTTTGTATTTTTCAATTACAGGCACCCGGTCACCGCAAAGAAGATGTAACAGCGAGGGACGAGTACGTGCGTACAGTGATTCTTCAGCCAATTATTGTGCGGTCCATGGTTACAAAAATAAAAAAAGTGTTTCATGATAATAAATAAATTTTAACTATCATTTAAGTATTTTAAATTTTAATTTTAATAAAAATAAATAATTCATAGTCGTCATATTTGATGTATACATTTTTGTAAAACAAAATTATTTGATAAACGAACTTGTTAAAAATATACAACATTTTTCGGCTGGCTAACCAAAGGCCTGAGGTGAGTTTATAATCTGGATTGTGACGCTTTTGTTCTGTCTAATTAATATTAAGATTCCGTGGTTCTTTCGAGTTTAAAAAATTATGAAATGATGAGAAAACACTAAAGAGTTTTTATGAAAAATAATTAATTGACTTATTATCATATTTAATTGTGAAACGAATATTCTTCTTGATTCGCTATTAAATAATTTTATTACAAATATAAACAAAATTAAAACTAGCAAACTATGTCTCGTTTATATAAGCCATATTTGTAAACTATCACAATTTCTAATTAGTTGATATTATTGTTATTTAAGGGAAGATTGGGGCAAATTGCAAAAAGAGGAAGTAATAAAAATTAGAATAATAATCAAGTGCCTTTTAGGTGAAACTTTTTTCTTAATTGTAAATGGTATTAAAATTTAATAAAAGAAAAGGAAAGGTTTTGTTTTTCGCGGATATTTCAAGAACTGTTACAGATATTTGAAATGCAAAAGAGATGCTTAAAGTGCATAAAATTCCAAACACTTCATTTTCGGAACTATAGGGCTAGTTTTTATACTTTGAATAGAGTGATAAAATATAGTAAGAAACGGTTGGTCTGATCAACACAGGATTCGGTCTTAAAAAAATTATTTTCATATAATTTTAAACAAGAAGTTTGCTCCAGTTTTACATTTTCGAATCCATTTATTATCTATGAAACTAAGAAAAATCAAAATTTTTAACTTTTCCAACGAGAATAATTTCGTAAGCCTTTCAATGAATTTATTTTTTTTTTATTTCTAAAAATCTCATAAATAATGAATTTGTTGTGTTATAAAGATTCGTTGTGTATTTAACAAATATTTAAACATCTGTAATAAAAAATATTTAAAAAAATATTTTTATGTGGTTTTTAAAAACAAGAAAATGAAATAATCGGTAATATGGAGAAAAAAATTTTTTAGATAGCATTTGTCGAGATCATTATTTCAGCCTCTTAAATTGTTTATAAAGTAACGGAAAATACAATTTTTAAAAATTTTCGAACGGAAATAATATTTGAAACCTTCAATGATTTGATCAAAGAAGCGGAAAAAATCTTTGATTTTTAGTTTAAAAATTATCATAGTGTTTATATTGGTTTGCAATTTTCAAAAATTTCTTTATTAATATAAAAATAGAAAAATAATAGAAAAAATTGTTTTCCTACGGCTTATTGTTCATTCATGTATCCAGAAGACTCCTTAATTTTTTTGTTCTACAATATTCAGATTTAATGTGTAAAAAAATTATTTTTTCTTAAAATGAACGAATCCTATGTTGGCCGTGGGGATCAACTGTTTTTTACACTTCTTTCATCACTCAATTCAAAGTATATTCAAAGTACTTTTTTTTACTAAATTTTGTGTACCTTTTACAATTTTCTTTTTTGGGAATTTTTTAAGAAAGTTTCTAAATGTCATTCCAAATCGAATGACACCATCGTCATATATTTCTGAGACGAAGAAAAAAGTTTGGCCTAAAAGGTACTTTTTAATAGACTAATACTTGAACCTATAATTTTTCAAAAGATTCATGAGTCGTATTTTTTGTGGATGACTATACAAAATAAAAAAATATAGATATGACTCTACAAATGGAATAATTTTTGGTAGCAGTGGTATACCTCAATAGCTCGGAAGTTTGAGCGGTGATCTGTAATAATAAAAATTGTGAGTTCAAACCCCCGCTATTGTATACTTTTCATGCCTGTAGGTATGAGTTTAACTGATTACAAGATAAAATGTTTTTTATATTAATTAAAATTAATTAATTAAAATTTTAAAAATAATTAATCATTTTTATAATTAGTGACATAATATGCTAAAAAATATTTTGTTATCAAATGAAATATTATGTGGAGAACATTGTAATAATTATTGGAAAATGGATACTTTTAGTGGGATTATAAGTAAATGAATGTGATTGTAAAAGTGCCTGTAAAATAATCAGCTAGCCCGTCTCTCACCTGTTTGGTACATTTTTGAGCCAACGTGTATGATATAATAAATATTTCCTTAGATAATATACTTATATTTAGACAATTTTAATGTGTTTTTTTTTTATATTTAAAAATGGATAAACGTTTAGTTTAAGCCAACGGCAATTTCAACGAATTAGATGTCATATAATAATTATCTTTCTGATAATAAGTCGATAACTTCTATAACAGATATTATAGCCTAATCAAATGACTAGTCAAATTCAACAACAAAAATTTGGAAAACGGTTGACCCTAAAGGCCATCCCCGCTAATTTCATACCTAAGCACTTAAAATTTAATATATTACAATGTTTTTGAGCTAAAAATTTGGTTTTTGAGCATTGATGTTAAAAAAACACTTGTTACCGAATTTTTCATTATCGATATCTCTCGAACCAATCAACCGATTTTTACGTTCTTGGCGGCAATTGACGCGGATTTTAGAACTTTAATAATTATTCTATTTCATCAAAAACAATCCGAAAAGAAATGTCGAAGTAATCTTAAAAAAACACTTTTATAAGCAATTTTTCGTCTACGATATCTCTCGAACGAATCAACCGATTTTAACCGGATTGGTGATCGACGTGGTTTATCAAGGTTAAGATCTGATTAGTTTTTGGAGTTGATCGATACAGCCGTTTAAAAGTTATTCCAAAAAAACCACTTTTGAAAAAAAATTTTTCGTAGTTTTTTTGAGATTTCTTGGAATCTACTGGTCCGAATCGGTTCAAATTTTCAGGAAATCTAAGTTTTGTGATTCTGTTTGAAACGCCACTACGTTTGGTTCAAATCGGTCAAGCCGTTTAAAAGTTATAAGCGGGTCACATACTGACATACATACACACACACATACATACAGATCTGGGTGACACCCTCACAGAAACCGTCAAAATAGTTTTCTAGGACCTTAAAACGTCGAGATCTGATGATAACTCGATTTTTTCAAAACGGGGTAAAACCAATAACTTCCTTGAAAATCTTCGATTTTCTTAGCGGGGAGTTAAAAAAACACACCGACCTTTCTTGTTTACTTAAAATATAAACATGTTTCTCAAAAATAGAAGTGAACTTACGTAAACAAAATTAAATCTCATAACAAACCTAAAACACTATAAAAATAGTGTATTTTGTAATTTTAAATAAACATGAAGATTCAGGTCGGTGCGTTTTTTATATTTTTTTGAATTTGACTATAGATAACACAAAGCTGAAATAAAATTATTGCTTTTGTTTATTAAAGCAGTGTAACCTGATTCCTTCCTATATGATACAAATTGCAACAAAAAATTTAACTTTTTGCAATTGAATTAAACAACATAAAAAATTTGGAAACGAACATAAAAACTATGTATACTCAAAAAATCAAAAAATGCAACACTTGTTTATCAGAAATAATTTTGTTTATTTATCTAAAATATTCATTTTAAACTTAAAAAACCATAAAATTACCAAAAATTGAATTTAAATTTCAACATTAAATTAACAATATAAATAATTCAGAATAATTAGAGTATCGGGAAAAAACGATTTTATTGAGAATTTTCCAGACGTCATTCCGAATCGAATGAGCCACTGCTTATTTTTTAACTCTTAGTATTTATTATATGTTAACACGTTTTGAGTAAGGACTAAGAAATAGAATAGTATCCACTTCTCATTTAAGTATTTAAATTGTAAGCTTTGTTCAATTGGGTTTTACAGCCTGTTAGATTTAAAAAAGAATTAAATTTAATATTGCTTTAAGCACTTTAACTGATTAATTTTGATTAAAAATTGAAGAAGCATTTTCGATTTAAAAGTGTTGAAAGATGGTGCTTTCAAAATTTGTGTATCGCATTATAAAAAATAACTATTAACGATCAAAACAAATTAATTAATTATCTTTTGTAAAAACATTTACAAGCTCCTTACTGAATACGTGTGTGGTTGTCATTATTCTTACAAAATTCCAAAAATATCTTAATTAATTTTTTAATGGCAGTAATTTAAATTTTTCAAAATTTATATGTAGGTTATATATTTAAAATTATGACACGCTTTTTTTCAAATATTATTAACGATCAAAACAAATTAATTTATTATCTTTTGTAAAAACATTTACAAGCTCCTTACTGAATACGTGTGTGGTTGTCATTATTCTTACAAAATTCCAAAAATATCTTAATTAATTTGTTAATGGCAGTAATTTAAATTTTTCAAAATTTATATGTAGGTTATATATTTAAAATTATGACACGCTTTTTTTCAAATATTATTACAATAAAGTCTACTTTGAAATATTTAAAAATAAATTAACTCGTTTTAAATCTAAATAATAATTAATTTTATCTGTTATTATACAGATAAAATTAATACAGTAAATATCTACAGTAAGTATACCTACCGCTTGACTTTATCTAATCCTAATGGATGATAACAAGCTGAAACTTTACAAGTGGCTTCGTTATCGTTAGTACAGCATCTTTTTCTATAACGAAAATTCTGAAATGTGCTATGGTTTCGTTTACGGATACTGTAAAATTTTCAATTGTGTTCAATAGATCGGTTCAATAACAAATGCAAATATTCATAGAAAGATCATTCAATACATATGCAAAAACTACTGTGCCTGATACGTGACCAAACTTGGTGCCCGTTATCCGACTCCCTGAAAATTTATCGGACAATGGACAGTGGACAGTTCGTTTTGTCAGGTGTCGAATAAAATGATTTTTATATATTTTATTAAATGATCTTCCCCTTAAAATAATTTAAATTTTTTCACAATCAAACGTAGGTGAAAGTGGAGTAGATTCATACAGCTTTTAATTTTTAGTCTATAAAAGAAAAACTTATTTAATTACCAAAATTTCTCATTACACTCCTAGATAACTTATATAAGACTTAATTAAATAATAAGTGAATTTTGCATATGTGAAAATTGTAGGAATGTGCCCCATATGTAGAGGCACATTCATACATTTTAGCACATTAATGAAATTGTTTAAATCTATTTATTGTGAAAATAGAAAAAAAAGCTGCCTAAATACAAAAGCTTAAAAATAAGATTTATATTAAAATTGATTCAATAATTTTAGAAATATTAATTGAAATGAGAGATATTTTATTTAATTATTGCGTCTAAATTACATAAAAAACATAAATTGAAATTTTCATCAATTTTTGATTTTCTCTATTTTCTTAATCCTCCCTATAAAATGTTGAAATAATTGGGAAGGGAATAAGCCAAAAACTAGAAAAATCGAGTTTATTTTAAGTTTGGATTCGTAGCTTGGATCTATCGCTCAAAATTGAATCCAAAGTTAGAAATCATTGAAGATGTTTCAAGCGATATATAAGAAACTGCCCAGGGCTATTTCAATTTTTGTATTTTTAAACCTTAATTCTTCTAAAAATCGCAAAATCACATAACAAATGTTTTGAGAATTTTTGATTATCATCATTTGTGAATTCACTACTACTTATTAATTATTATAGAACTAATTTTGACTCTTTCTCTTTGTTCTTTTTTGAGAAAAATTGGGCTTTTATTTTCCATCATAGAACGATCGGTAAGTTGTAGTGAAAAACTCCTTGCCATCCCCAAAAATAATACTGATAATTTGTATATCCAATGGATCTCAAAAACAACACTGTCTTCAATTCGAAATAGGTAAATTTCAGATAAAATCATTTTTACAAACTATCTTCTCAAAGTAAGAATAAAAAAATAACTTGATTAACTTTTTTTTCAATTAACATTGACAGTAACAATTCGTACAATGTAGTTTAACCTTACCCTAAACCTTGAGAAAACAATTTTTTGTATATTTACTAATTCCTCCTACGTTTTTTAAGAAAAAATACCTAAAAAAAATCGAGTTTATAAAAATAAATAAATCGTATGTATTCATATAGTACCGCACACACATAGATCAAATTGGACATTCGACAAATCATTCTTGCGAGTAATGAATCTAAATCATTTTATAGAGAACGAGTGTTTGAGTATGTAAAAATGGAATTCATTGTACTACTATGTGATTTGAAGAATTACAATGACTTCTTCAAAAAAATTTAGACAAAAATGAACCCTGAAATTGTTTCTAAAAATACTTCGTTTTCGTGCTTTAAGCGATTAAAAAAAATCGAATAACGTCTAGACACGCATTTTTTTAAGTACGGTACATTCGGCGTCTATTGAAGGTTTTTCAATTTTCTTTTTTTTTTTTTTGTCAATACTCATAAAAAGTTTTATTTTTATGTCATATTTATTCTGCTCACTACGTTTTCCTTATCGCATAAAATGTTGGTTTTCCGTTGGCTGTTTTTCATGAACTTGAATAAAATGAAAATCGCTTAAAGTACGAAAACGAAGACTTTCGAAAAAACCAGAAGAGTTCAAAGTATTATTATGTATCTATTAAACAAATTGTGTACTATATGGTTTTATTCAAAAAAAACTTTATAATATTATTTAAGTACTTAATTTAAAATAGAATAATTTGCAAATATTGTAATTTAAATAAATTTGTAATTTTATATTTGATTAGTTTTTAAATTCTATAAATAATTAGTATAAATTAATAATATTTATGTAAATTAGATATGTAAATACAATTTTATATTATAATGATATAAATATTTTTAATTATTTATTTATAAAAATTAAAATAATAATAGAAATTAATTGCATTTTTTTATTTGTAATTTTGGACCATAGAATATTTTAATATAGAATATTTAAAACACGACACTCCATAAGAAATAACACCCCTTCAATCTATTATAATATTAAATGCACCCAGTCACCCAATCTCCCCAACAGGTAAGTAAATTTCAGTTTTAGTATTTTTTATTAAATCAAAATGTTGAATTTTCTTATTTGTTCATAATTTTTTTTGGTTGAATAATTAAAATTTATGAATAACTAAAATTTGTTTATTTTTTTTTTTGGTTACAAGGAAAACTAAAGTTATTTTAAAAGTATAATTATTAAGTAACAAATCATATGATTGCAAATATTTTTTAATTTCACAAAATTAAATTTATCTGTATATTTTTAACTTAAAACTCATAAAAAATTTATATTTTATTATTGTTACAAAAACTAATAACCTTCATATTACAATACGTTTCAACTAATGATCACACACATTAGTTAACAATTTATTAGTGCATTAAAATGTTAACTCTATATAATTTTTAACTGTATACTACTTTTAACTGTAATTGAGTACGTTAAGCCAATTGGGCTTCTCTGATTTTATTATGATTTTCAGTATCCACATATATAAAATATGTCAGAGTATATTAGTTTTAGTCTAAAATTTGTAACGATAGCTTTGTCCATTCGTCAAAGGCAAAAAAAAATTTATTTTTGTAAACAACTTTTGTATAAAATTTTTTTTTATAAACTGCTTAGTTTCGCCACAATTGTCAACTAAAATTTAGCTAATAAAACATATACTATTATACACAGTATTATTATTTCTATATTATGTATTTATAACTTTATGGGCTAAGCTGTAGCGATTTGCAGTATCATGCGGTTGTTACTGAAATGAACCCACCTATCACCGGCTCCCAACCTATAACTATTATATCTTCAAAATGATACTCAATTGAAAAAGTATAATGTCCTTGGTTTAATTAATAATCAAAAATTGAGAAATATCATTGTTACTTCCTATAAATACAAGGTAATTGTAGGTATATTGAATTAAGGGAGAGTGGGGAGTAATCTTGACTAACCCTAGGAGGTGGTCTAAGAATTTATGTTCTTAAAAAAGTTCAAGGCATTAAATACTTTAATACTGACGATGAATTCTATTTAAATATTTCGATATGTAGTGGAACGTACAAAATAGAATAAAATTTATAAACATAAACAAATACTTACAGTGAAGGTACTCTGTCTGCTTGGTAAACAGATGGAACGCTATGCAATACATAGCAACATAGTAACATCGCAACATCTACAAACTATTGGTCTCGTAACACGTAACATGAACAGTAGTACAGATTTACGGAAGGGTGTTACGTTACGAACGAATGTTATGTTGCACGTGTGCACGCTGTTTTAGATATATGTTAAACAGTAGTTCTGGAAGATGTAGACGACGCTTCTTCTTTCTTTTTTTTAGCATCTTCTTTGATTGCTAAAAAGAAGAGAATGGGTCAAAAGAAAAATTAAATTTTTCTTATTTGCATTGATTCTTTTATATCCACATCGGTTGTTAAAAACCCCATACCTTCCAAAGAAAAAAGTTGGTATTTTTCAGGATTTTCCCAAATGGGCGGCTTCTCCATTATTTCACATCAAAAGGTTACCGGACTGATTCAAATTTGCAATATTTTACATCAAAATGTGAAAGTAGGCTCAAAACCATAACAAAACTTGAAAATTTAATTAAAATTGTTTCAAAAACAAAGAAATCATAAGGCATCAAAGGTTATTTCCCAGTTATTTCTTGAAAACGATGTATAACATTATATTGATATTCTAACAAGTATAGCGTCGTATTAAAAAAATGAAGACCAGTAGACTATTGCAAAAAACCGCACCTTCTGAGCTTGCATAGAAAAAAGTTGGAATTTTTGGAGATTTTGCCTTAAAGAGAGAGGAATGCTATAGACATAAATGTGATTTCATTTCACGGGATTGAGACACAGTAAAAGAGATTAAAATGAACATCTTTTGAACTCTGAATGATTTTTTCGCAAAATGCTCCATTTTTGAGCTATTTAAGCAATTTAAAGAATAAAACAATTGTATATATTTTAAGCCTTTAGCCATAAAAAATAATTGATCTAAAGATGGTAGTTAAGTTATAAGACTTCTCAATTCTAGTTTAAATTCAAGGTTGTTGAGTTTTATTTCAAAATTTTTTTAACATTAAATGATTTAGTCAAATCAATATTAAGAAGAAATCAGTTTTGGTGTAATTTATTGCCAAAACTTCTTGCATAACAAATTTTTAAGGAAAATAATTTCTTATAAAATCCATTACAATGCTTTAATCTATCAAACTCTTTTTTTTGCAAACATAAATCATTAAGCTAATTTTCTGAAAGTACATGTATGATATCATTGAAAATTAAATGAGACATATTTCAACCAGCTGTTACGAAAATTCACTTCTTAATATTCTTCTTATTATTTCTTCTCATTATAATTTACTAGTAAAATTATTAATCAAATCTTCACTAATAGAGAACTTCTATTTAAAAAATTTCGTATTTTAACACAAAATATAATACTATAACTAAAGTCGAAAATTAAACTAAAAATGATTTAGATACAAAATGGTGTGTTTACATGATACAGACTTTTTACTCAGACTTCAGACTTTCCATGTTAATTTATTTAGGTAAGCCTAGCCTATAAAAAATTAGATGGAAAATATGATGTCTGGGTAAAAAGCCTGCATCGTGTAAACCCTACATAATTTTTCAAAGATTATTTGCACATTTTTTTTGAAAAATAAAGTTATGCATGTATCTTATGAAAATACAAGAAAGGGACATAATATCGTATGCCTTCTTTGTTTAATCAAGATTTTTGAATGTTCATACATTTCTTATTTTTAAAGAAAAATATTCAAATCCATATTCGTGAAGTTAAGACGCCTCATTTGAAGTGATAAAAAATGTACCTATGCAAGTTCTTTAATGAAATTTTTTAAAATTATACAAAAAATATGCAAGTGAACAGAAAAGTTATCAGAAATATTTTGTAACATTTTTACGTTTTTTAAAACCCGACTAATAATCCGAACACAACTGGATGGACAGCAGAAATTCACTTCCAGTTTTACAGAATGGAAACTGCGTTTTGTTGGAGAGTTTAAGTGAGTGCGAGACGTTCTTGATTACCTATTTACGACGTCTATACAAACTGTTAATTGTCATAAAAATACCAGCAAGTTAAATTCGAAAAGTAAACGCTTTGAAACCAAGATTAAATCACTTTCTCAAACACATTTTCTATTCAGTTTCTATATTAAATATAGTGCAAATTTTATATTGTTAGATTATGTAGAAACTTAATTTTTAACCCACGTGTATATGATGACAAACTCGCCAAGAACATCCCACAAAAATAATTCATGAATTCTAAAAATTCAGTTCATTAACTCAGTTTTAACTTGGCAATGATATTACAACAAATAACATAATGCTTAATATAATATACGAATACTAGAAATATTTTGCTATTTCGAAATTCTAAAAGTAGGAATCTATTCATAATAAGAAATCAATATGGGAACTTAAATAATTCAGCAATCAGTTCATCCCGAACAAAGTCCGCAATTTATCATGACCTTATACATTTACCCATTTAGAACCAAACCAAAATTAGAGCATTTTCAGGAAGTTCGAAATTTGCGAATAAATTACTTTATTTTTAGCCCATTAACCGATTTGAATATTAACTATCCGAATCGAATTCAATTTACAAAAATCAAGATCAGAAAATCGCAAAAAATTTTTGTTATTTTATATGGATTTTCTAATTAAATTATTATTCTATCTCTAAGATATTTTGGGAACGAAACTCAACAAGTTAAAATAGATGCTAAAACGAAGTCCAGAAAACAATGAAAACTTGAATTACTAATTAAAACCAAACACGTATAACCTGAGACACACAGAATATACTTTATTTAAAACTAACCATCGCTTCCCACCAGTTATTACCGCCAATGGAAATTTTCCCACCAGTTATTACTAGCCAACTCAAAATGCAAATGATAAGCTATTGTCCGAATCGAACGCTTCTGATACATAAATTTGAATTTAGAGTTATATTATAATAAGGCAGATTTTCTGAATCTCGAAATTTGACATTTCTTTACGTTTCAAAGTCACTACAAACCAAATACAGATCTCGTGCAAGTCTCGATTATCTCAAGAACAAATAATGATATCAACGTGAAACCACTTTCGTTCGACGTTTAATTACGTAACTTAAAACTGATAAATTCAGCAAAATCGGTCCATCCGCTTTTTGTTGAGGATAAAAACTAAAAAATGGCAAAAAATATCCATATTCGTAATGACAAAGAAATTATTGTTTTTTTTTTACTCTCCTCATTGGGAAATTCGTCATGTAGACTTACGGGTAGCACCTAAACCACTTGTTTAGTTTTTCACTTTAATTAGAAATATTAATTCCATTACTTCATATTTAATATTTTGAGTGAAATAGTTGAAATTAATTTATTGAGTTATTCAATTCAAAATATGATTGTACGCGAATTCTTTTCGTTTGAATATAAACAGTAATGTAACATTTGGCAATAACACAGTAATACTGTTGCCTTGAGTAATTTGTTGAGATGTAAACAAGTGTTATTTTTGTCACTTTTGGTTGGCGCTATGATTTGTTTTCATTCTAATTTAAGATTGTGGATTCTGTTATTATATTTATAATTCTGCAAATATTTATATTTGTATTTGTAGCGGACATCATAAAAGGCAAATATTTTTAACTGAATTCAAGAAAAATAATGTTATTATTACTTCTATAAAACTTTTAATTTTTACGAATGATGCTTTGCGATTTTATTGTTAAAAAATGTTCAGCCAATGAAAAGTTTACTGAGCAGGTATAAAAACTTAAGTATTTTCTCTAGAAAAAAATATTTATTCTGTCTCATTTTTATCCTACTTTTGATGTAAAAAATAGACAAGGGTGGTTAAAAATGAAACATCGTTTCCTAATTAATTTTTTTTGCGCTTAAAGATCACATTGCGATCCATCACAATGTGATCTTTAAGCGCAAGTACTTTCGACTGTATCCGATTGCTTAATGCAGTATTATGACAAAAGTTACCCGATCAATTTTAAAAGATTTCATAGCGTAAAATACGGTTTGTTGAAATGGCATAAATTTAGACTTATTATTAGACATATATATAAATTATTAGTGTTGGAATACTTAGCTTCAGAGCAATGGTTAACAGCTATTATTGACATAAAGGAGTATGATTCTAACGAGCTGTTGACTTAAATTACATATAATATGCATTCTTTCAATTTTTACGCCCAAATAACTAAAAAAATACTTATCCAAATGTTTTGAAATTTGCTATGCACAATTTCGGCATGAAAACAGAAAGAGTTTTTCTCGAAACAAATTTCTAAGATAAAATCAAACTTTTATTATATATTTAAAAATTTTTTTCCCCGATAAGCCCTCCGTTTTTATGTTAATATTGTGTATGCGAAATTTCATAACATTTGGATAATTATTTTTTTAGTTATTAAGCTTGAAAATCAATTTTTACATAATGAATGGTGTTTCAGTATTATATTTCAATCTCCAGAGTATTAATATCAATTAGTCATTTAGAACGCCCCGAATATAAGCTGTAATACAAAATACATTACTATCATTTTTACATAAAATTTATTGTCTCATTTTTACACAACTTGACTCTACGTATACTCAAATTCAAAAAAAAAGCACCGGCTTAAATTTTTCATGTTTATTTAAAATTACAAAATATTCAAAATTTGTATGGTGTATTTTATAATTTATTCAGTTTACAATGAATGTTTTACTTAGATTAAAAGAAATTGAATTAAGATATTAAACCACCATAAAAATCATGAATTTTTTTGTAATTTAAAAAAACATGAAAGATTCAACTTGACTCGTTTTTTTTTTATTATTTGAGTGTAAATAATTAGTTGAAATTAGGAAGTTTCCAATTTTCAATTTTAAAACTTTAATATCTCTGATATTTATCGATTTGTTTGACTCTAAAATTGGTGTTTGACATTTTATTATTAATTACTACGATTATAAGAAATAATTTGTCATATTTTTTTAGTAAACAAGGCGGCTATTATTTTCATAAATTACCATGGGTGTAAATAAAAATAGTCTAGAAACTATTTTCCTATGCTAATGAAATATATAGTAAAGATTCTTAAAATCTTAAAATTTCTGGTACCCGACATGTTGTTATAATAATAATACTAATAATTGAGTTTAACCTCCGTTACTCAAACAACCGCCCCGTTACTCAGTCATGATTAACCGCCCCGTTAATTATAATTGACAGAGCTCCCGAGGAAAGTAAGAAAAATCTTTGACTGTGTGTCGGTTCCCAACCTGGCTTCGACCTTCGGTCTCACTTAACAATTCTTTTGCATGATAAACAAGAGAGGTCTTTGGTCCAAAATCTTAAAGGCTTTTGGCATTGTTCTAGTCCTACGGCCTTGCCTCAGATGTTACAGTTCCAAAGAAGTTAAATTAAATATATAGTTTCAAATTGCATCCAAACTATTATATGAAAAAATGTTTTATATTAAATTTGTTCGTATGAAAAACAAAATTAAGTCATGGATGCGTCAATAGAAACTCGGTCATGGATGCGTTAATGAAAAATTTTTTAAACTGTAATCACTCTTGCCTAAAAATCCTAAGACCTTTCAAATTTCAATCCATCCACGTTCAAGTTTTGCGAAGAAAACTAAAAAATTTCAAGCTATGAAAATAATGCACCCACCAATGATTTAGTTATAAATTCCTCGTCAAGTAAGGATAAAAGAAACCAATGGTTTCAAGTGAGAGAAACTGATTGCATAATATTCGCAAATGATAACTCTATAACTTTCTATCATGGCAAATTTCATATTTTAATTTCAAAAGCATAAGGTTACTTATCAAACCTAAATTACTTGTACCCATGATCCTTGGATCTTATAGCTTTGAGAAAAGCTTAAGAAAAATTAGATATGCTTGAAATAAAAATGTAAATCAATCAACAATTGAGAGCTCTGTAAAATTATACACTACAGCCGATTTAATAATGTTTATGTGGGCTTCAATGACATAAAAACGTCTAGTACCTACTTTGAACATTTTATTCTACTTTTTAACCGATTTCAAAAAAGGGGAACCTCAATTCAAATGTACTTACCTATATTTATTTTTTATGTTCTGTGTATAACAGTCATATGAAAGAAAAGTAAAAAAGCCGGAAGTGCGTACTAACTGATACTTTCATTCAATATTTTGATTTGAATAACACCTTCATGACTGTTTTAGGGTTCATCAGAGATTAATTGTATGTTTCAAAATTCATGAGTAATATATAATATTCATGAGTAAATCATGAAAGTACAAGTATTTCATTTTAAATTAAATTATTTAAATACCAACAGTACGCACTTTCGTCTTTTTTGTCTACTTTTTTATTATTCTTTCAGAAGAGGGTTATTCTGGTTTCTTCAATATTTTATTTTTTCAACCTATTCATTTTAACATAAAGGAGTTGGTTAAAATTTTAATTTACATCAATAATTTACATCAATATACAAAAATACAAATTTTTCTTGATTTCCAGTTAAAAAAAATAAATAAACCTGCATAAAAATTCATTGTTTTTGTTTTTGCGCTTAAAGTGTAGGTAAAATATTTATATAATTTTTTCAATAGAAATGTTTCACTGAATAGAAAAACGTACATGAGCTGTATGTAAATTTTATTTTATTTTTTTTGATAATTTGTTCGTAATTGAAACAAATGAATTATAAATAAAGCAAATTAATTTGTAAAATAATATCGCGATTCTAAGAAGTAGAGTATTATTATAGTGCAACTTCTCATTTGGGGGTTAAACGTGGCGGTTAAAGAAGTGAAGAGTAAGAAAAAGAAAAGCTAAGGTATTTTTAAAGAAAACGGGTCTTCGGTTTGAAAATTAAACATGCTAAGTGTAGAAAAAGGTCGAGATCCTAGAATACCTACAGAGATAATGATTTAAAAAAAAGGTTAATACAAAAGTAAGTAAAGCCTTCCAAAATTGTAGGTACTAATTAGTGACCTTGAAGTCGACTTTCAAGATTATTTTACACAAAACTCTAAAATTTCAAACAGAATCGTCCTTTCTAGACGCCAGAAATGAATCGAGCACAAAATTTCAAGACTATCACATTTAGTACAACATTTTCAATTCTTCAGATTTTGAATAAAACTGAAATCATTAAATTTCAAGTAACTATAGTCCGATTTACTTTATTTTCTATAAAAATTTATATGCACAATTCGAACTTACATACGAAATTTATGTGCACAAAAATTCTTCGGCAAACCTTTTGTTTTCATGTTTAAATTATGCACGCCAAATTTCATTACCTTGTTAGCTTTATAAAATGATAACATTTATTTATTATTTTTGAATTGAATTATTAAAAAATTAAATCATCTTCTGAACGAAATTACCTATGAAGAAAAAAAATGCTGAAACTAAACATTTTTCCAGAGAAATGCGAGAGTCTTCTTTTAATAAAATTAGGCGTGTTTTAAATCATAAACACGTTTTATCATCTGAAATGCCATAGTTTATATGAAAAAAATAAGGAATTTTAATTTTATTTCAATTTATTCGAACATCAGAATTTATAATTTGAAAATAAAAATATAATTAAATAACTAAATAATTTACACAAAAACATGAAATTTGAGAATTTGTTTAAATATTTCCTTAAAACAATATTCTGAGTACTACATTCACAAATTTTCAATTATTGCCACAGTGCTTCAATTACTTTAATGGAGTAACAATTAATATTATGAAATATACAATTATTATGAAAAATAATAATAATTTGAATTATTATTTTTATCGAACTTTCTTTGGACCAAATATAAGATCAGCATCTGGTGCGCCTTTCGGATGCTGATATTTTCGTCGTTCTCTATTCAAACTTGTGGTCTGAGGTCTTTGTTGAGTTGCCAACATTTCTTGGTAGTCTTCTTCCTCTAATCTTTCAGTAATATTCAACGTAAGCCTATGAAAACGGTAAATAAAAGATTTAAAATATGTTTAGTACAACCTAACTAAATAGAAGCAACTTTTAATTAAAAATCCCAAATTAAACGTTGCACATTTCTTCAGGCTTGATTTTCCGTAAAAAATACATTAAATTTCTATTGTGAGTACAATAATAAATGTGCAATGAAATGCATACATTTTAATCAGTTATAAAAGATTAACAGTTTTTGCAGGGCGCTACTGAAATCCTGCCAAAAAAAGAGGAAGCTGATAATATTAAGGAAAATAAAATTATGCAGCGTGCCAATTTTTGGTGAAAAATCAGTGAAAGCACAATTTCCATGGATAGTCATCCGTCATTAAAGCTATTATTACATCAATTCGATAAAATCGAAACCAACTAATAAAACATAGGCGAGAACTTTCAGAAATATTATATCGCAAACGTCAATTACTGCATGAAATGATAATTCATCGATTTTTTTGCCACTAGAAATTAAGCTCTTTATAATCCTATGAAAACAAAGATAAAGTTTTCTATACGACTTAGAAGAAGTACTCAACTTAAAGATAAACAATATAAAAAATTTATACGAAGATGAAAACGCTTCAAGCCAAAGTACAAAAATAGAGGTTAGAGGTCTTATCGTAAAATTCCAGAATATAGAAGCGATATCATTTATATACAGAACAATAGAAACAAACCTTTTAACACGCTCTTTTTCCTCTCGCAAAGCTTCTTCTTGATTGCGTAAATTTAATGCCAATTCGCTATCCATTGGTGCTTCAAAACTTTTATATTGTTGTTTATGACCCTTTCTTAACATCAATACAAATTGTTGGGTAGTATTTTCTTTAGGACTAGATAATGCTAATTCTTCTTCTTTCAATATTTGATATGTTTTTTTCAAGCCAGATGATTTAATATGCATTGGCACAGATATATCAACTTGAGTTGGTTTCACAGAATCGCGTAATCGATCTTGCATATTATCAGCAACCATTTTATCTAACGCAGCCATGAATTCATCATCTTCAGGGCATTGAACAGTAGCTGGTACAACAGGTACAATATCATTAGCAGCCTCCAAATCAGATACTTCATTTTCTTCCATTTTATCTGAATCAATATCAGATTCAGGATATCCTGATTCATCTTCAGTGGTTGTATGATCTTGTGTATCTGATACAATATCTATTTCCTCTTGTTCTTGAATTGTTCCTAAATTTGGATTGTTCTCTACATGTTCTTCATTAACTTCAATATTCAAAAACTGTGCGAAATTCTTTCGTAATGCTTCAACAGCATCCTGTGCTTCTTTATATTCATTGTAAAAATAAATTTTAGGTCTTAAGGAACGCAAACAATCACGAAACATATAATCAACATCAACAGGAAATGGATTTTCGGTTGTCCAAATTGGATCACATTTTTTAAATACATAATAATTTTGAAAAAATATTAAAAAATAATCTAATTTTTTTTTACTACTACCTCCATTAAAATATTGTCCACAAGTATCTAAGAGTACACATGTTAAACGAACTCGAAATAGATGTTCAGGAGGATCTAATGGTGATGTAATATTATAATCTAACGAAACACCAAACGTAATCAAAGAATACAATACTTTAAAAATGTCACCCGATTCAATTAAACGATAATTATATAATTCACCCAAATATTTGACCATAGCGACTCGTCGTTGGTTCAATTTTGGGTGATTCATTTCCATACCCATACGAATATCTTCTAAAACACCATCGATTACTTGTGTACCAACAAATTCTTGATATGCAACCAAACCAGCTAATAAATTTGCCAAACATCGTATATTCAAATATTTAACATGATGTGCAAAAGTTAAACATTTAATTGCATATGCAGCAACTTCTTCATTCTCCCAATCTAATTTACGCATAATTCTTAAAACTTTATCTGTATTATTCTTTTGCAATTCTTGATATAACAATTTTCGGATAAATTCATGTAAAATTGGTCGTACTTTTTTGGTGGTTTGTAAGTTTTCTGGTGGATTTACAAAATAATATGCATTCTCAATTTGTGTAACATAACGTGAATCCAATGCCATTACGGATTTTTTTCGCATCATCTGTTGCAGGTACACTTTGGTTCTTTGGTGTGAATCTTTATTGCAAAATAGATATCGACCACAAACTTCTAATAAATTGCATGCCATTTCAATGTGATGATGATTAAAATCATGCAAAAGTACTTTTAAACAATATAGTGCCTCCATTTTGGAATACAAATTAAATTTGACTAACTCTCCAATAAATCGTACAACCTTGATTTTACTTTCAATATTAATTTGATCTTTTTTACGAACATGATATTTAAAATCTTGTTTTAACATTTGGCATAATTCTGTACCAATTTCAGGCATAACTGAATACAAGGTCGCAGCAAACCGTGCATAAAATGGTAACAAATCCAATCGTGTTCGTGCTACACCAAACAAGGCACGAATTAATTTACGACGATTATGCTTTGTATTTAAATTCATAACAAAATCGACAACAGAACTATCGATCATTTCCCGGTTTACGCAATTTTGTAAATTATTTAAGAATGCTTCTAATAATATTTTATTACTAATATTTGTGTTAACCGGTTCACATTCCTCTTCAACAACTACCTCTTCGGGATCATTAATTTCCTCCTGTTCAAAATCTTCAATAACATCAGAATCTAATTGTTCTTCGGTGATTGTATCAGTTGGTTCTGAAACTGTTTTCACATACGAATTGGGTAAAAATTCATGTAAATCTAAGAGATTTGTATAAAAATGTTTGGTATCTTCATCATCCCATACTTCTAAAGGTATATTTACTTCATCAGTATCATTACAACTAATTTTAATACCAACTTCATCGTCAATTTTTTCAACTTTCTCTTCAGGAAGCACAGGTAACTCTTCATCTAATATCTCCGAAAAACTTTGTGTAGCAACCATTAATTTATCAAAAGCATTCTGTAATATTTCTAAGCGTTCTTTACGTTCATGATTTAATTCACCTTTTGTTTGTAAAATACGTTTATTTTGATTTTGAAATGTCTGAATTTCAAAATAATCATTTAAAACGTGTTTACATAACGATGTATAATAATCTTTTAATAATACACGTACGTTTGATTGCTTATCGGATGTTAACATATCACTGCGTGGTATTTCTAAATTGTATTTATTTGCTAATAAACCTATTTTACGTGGTACTAGACCAGCATAATCTTCACCACAATGTTTACAAAAACTTAATATTATCGATATATTACAATGTTCTTCTTTATCCATGTTTATTAAAAAAGTTAACGCATTTCCTAATAGAGGCAATCCAATTTTATTTGTAAATATACCAAAACTCACTAGCTCACCATAAAAACGTAAATCTACACGTAGTTTGCTTGGATTTGATATTTTATCACCTGATTTAAAATTTAATACTTTTTGCCAGTTCTCAAAGAAATGGGTATGAAATTCAGAGTATGTTTGATGTAATATACTACATAATTGTACAGCATTATTAATATCAGTCATTTTTAATTTGGCTTCAGTTAAGGCTGCAGCAACTTCTGATATATATTTAGTTAGATTTAATATCGATAAATCTTTTAATAAACCATCTAACTGTGACGCTGAAAATGTTTTTAGTTTCTTTACAAACGTTGTATTCTTTTTCAGATTTGAATCTAATTTACTGAAGTATTCATCGGGTGGATAACAATTTTGAACATTTTGATTCTTTTTACGGGCGGCTGATTTATAAGATAATCGCTGCTCTGTTTCTTCTATATATGTCAGTAGAAAATCTTTTTCATTTGCTGCGTCATTCTGGCTTTCAATATTACCTTCTATTTGCTCAGATTGCTCCATTTCAATTCCTTTGAAAATATTTTTAAAGAAGAAACATCATTTGCTCGATTGATTCACAGTTTCAAAACAAAAATGAAATAAATCTTGGATATTATGTATTAAATTACTGTTAGGAATAAAATAAATAGATAATTTTTAATTTCTATGCATAATCCGGTTAAAATTTATTTTATTATTTATATAAATTTTTTTAACCTTTATTTTTTTGAACCTTTTATTCGTAATAAATTTTTCTCTATGATTTTTTTCTTTTTTTCTAATATTTGGGTGCGTTCTAAAATCCACTCTTCATTGTAGTTTTCTTTTTATATTACGCATTTATTGTTCATGAACTCATGTTATTAATAAAATGAAATAGAAATTTTTTATTTTAAACGCTAAGTTACGTAGTGGTGTACAGAGTATAGGTAAAATGGAAAATGAACGAGTCAAATTATCCGCGTTATTCCTTTAAATGCTTTCTTTACTAAATTTGGTTAGAACATAGACGAACTGTTTCATTTTGTATGCGATTGTCAGATTCTACAACATCCGACTAGAAATTGAAAGAACCTAAGTTTGATCCGCGGACTGACTAAAAGTGTTATGTTAATAGCTGCTCTTATAAGGAGCCGTGTATACAAATAGTGAATACTAACCACTATTGAAGTATTGACTGACTACTACTGATGCAGACTTATTGTCACACTTAGATCATATAACAGAGCAGAAATTGTCTTTTTTCTATTAAGGAAGTACGAGCACCAAAGCAATTTTTAATAAAAGGCTTGAATTTTTTTTTTATATGTAGTTGAACTAAATCTAAACCGATCCTAAAAATTTTAGGAGGGGGGTTGCCCGATTATTTAAATAAATAAATGACTTCAAAAGTAGGCATATTTAACATTGGTGATACGTTTTCGTAAATATCTCCGAAACTAGCCGGTAGAAATTAAAAAAAAACTATTTAAATTAAAGTTAAAAACTTAATAAATAATTGAAAAAAAAACCCGTTTTGCCCGACTAATTAAAAAGATATTTAATTAAAAAGATGAACTTTTTCAGTAAATTCGGTAGCGTCGATTATCTTTGGTACTAACCGGCAACACTGTAGACCATTAAAAAGAGATAAAAAATATTGGAAAGAGATAGAAGCAAAGCAATAATCATAATAGTAAAGTAACCTAACCTACAACTGTATATATAATACACAATGTATATTTTGAATGGACAAATAACAACAAAAATAATAATCATAGTAATCACAGTGTTGCTATACGTATTGCCGCGATCACGTGATCATCATCACCCCTTCACCGCGCGCTCAGGGCAGCCTATCCCCACCATGCCTGCCGCTCGTACTTCCTTAAAAAACGAAATATTAATAAAACGAGAATCACAAATATGTTAAAATGTTTTAAGTGTTTGTGACCATAGTAGAGGAAACATATGATTACAATACTATATATATGCCCAACATGTTAATTTAAAGTCGCACCATGATGTTATTTTAGTAGACCTACCCATTAACACTTAAACAACATTTTTGTTTAACTTGTTAGTCTACTCTGTACTATACTTCTCAATCTGTGGGCATATCTAGCAGTATATGATATATCATCTAAATTACCACGGTCATGACATACACACAATAGACTTATATCTTCCGCCATGATTATAACAAAAATTTGACCATGATATCTTGTCATGGCTAGTGTATAAAACCATGCTAACGATTTAAAACATAAGTAAACATATATGATGAATGCACACTGCAGCAAAGAGCGATTTACGATCAACGGAAGTATAGAAAGTAGAGGAAACGAGAGTTCTTTATATAAAACATAATTTACTAACTTCCACGTTTTTTGAACTAGCATTTAAGTTATTCTCAATTATTTTGAACTATGGTAATAAAAATTCTGTATACTAACTACTCTAGTAATTAAAAATAACAAATTTCTTTACTCAACGATACCATACATATTCTTTGCCTATGCTAGCGCCACTTATGGTGGATTTTTCTGTTATTTATTGCTTACAGTTGGGCACCTTTTCAATTCATCCATTATATGAGATAGTACTCTTTTAAATGTTTACATTCTATAAACGAAAGATTTTTCAATCGCAATTTATCAAAGCGGCGAGCTATTTGCAATGTGTTTTCTCAACGTTTGGTGATGTTATCTTTTGAATGATAAATCATCTGGTAGCATTGATAATACCCACGATACTACCGTAGGTTGTTCAAGTCAGGTTTTTCAATCATCAATCAAAATTTTATACAGTTCGTTGAATTTGCGGCTCGTCGCCACAGTGTACATTGACGATTATTAGGATTACGACTAAACGGGACGTATGCAAAATTTTATTATGGGACATTAAATTCGAAAGAAAAACAATCAAAAAAGATATAAATTGTACACTTGTGTAAGCATAAATATAAAAACCTACATATTATCCTTGTTTTTTACATATTCCGGATAATACCAGTCATGAATATTTACCCCACTTCTGATATTTTCACATTATCATTGTCATAACACGTTTGAAATAATAAAGTGAATACTGAATATCCAAGAACCCTCGTTGTTGCCATTGCCACAAATCGATCTGATAAGAACTTTAGTTTGAAATTGATTTCATAATATACACAAAGTGAAAGTGTTTCAACAATAACATATTATGTGATCCAGTTAACAAGTTTTCAGAGATCGTATAATAATTAAAACATAAGTAATATTAAAAAATTTTGAATCATGAAAATAATTTATTTTTCAAAAAAACTATTCTAAAGTAAATCAACATTTATATAAAAACTAAAATTAATGAGGTTTTGGTTTATGACCGTCTACATAAAAGTTGCGAGTCGCTTTTGGTAATTCAACTTCAAGACCATCCAAATCTTTGTTTAATATAATTTGACATCCTGAAATTACAAATAAAATTTTTAGACAAATAAGTAGATAATAAAATTATTTTCTATCAGGTTTTATATTTTGGAGGCATAGTAAAAAGATTAGCAACATAAAACTAAATTAAATAAACAATAACAACACTTATTAATTGTACTAAGCTCTAAGTTGTTGAAGTTCATGATTTACGACTATTTTTAAAAAAAGTGGTTGTTTACTGTATAATTATTACTTTCTCAATAACTTTTTATAGATATTTTTTTTAAGCATAGCAGCTATTTATTAACATAAATTGATATGTATACATAAGGTAGTTAAATTTACAAACCAAGTCTCGAATTTTCTTTTAAAAACGGTGCCATATCTAATAAATCATCTTCTTTTTCTGTTGCTTCTGGTAATTTATCTAAATTATTGAAATCTACATATACATGACAAGTTGTACAAGCTAGAGATGCCTCACAAGCACCTTCCATTTCTATATTATGTCGATGAGCTAAATACATTAAATTATCACCAATTTTTCCTTTTATTTTAATTCTATTTCCATCATTTGTAATATAAGTTACATTTACTCTAAAATAAATAAAATAATAGCTTTTAAAAATGTGTTTTATCACCTAATAACAGTAACCTAATAACAGTATTCTAACTAAACATGTTAACATTATTTATATTTTATTATACTAATACCTATCACTTGAAAAGAAGAAAAAAATAATGTTGAGTAAAGTGAAAGGTTTGTTTCAATAGGCTTTATTTTGTCCATTATATTTTGAGGGGTTCTTAGAAAATGAAAATCTACCATGGATAGGTGCTATTGTTCTATTTATTAACACTAAATAAATTAAGCCAAGTCTTAACACCAAAGGCAATGGGATTTAGACCAAATTTACTTTCTTCAAATTAAATTTACGTCTTCAGAAATAGTATGATTACTTCATTATGGTAGACAGAATGCGAAAATTATTTGCTCAACTATCTCACTATAATGAATTTTCATTTGAAAAAAAGAAATGAAGAAATTGTATTATTACATTTCATCTTCACTTTTTGGATCTTTCCATTCGTAATCGCCGTGATAACATGTTCCTGTGGAAATTTTATTAGATTAGATTCAATATCAATAGACAAAATAATAAATTTTTAATAATTTATTCAACATACCACTTGTGTGTAGAAATGTAACATTTTGTTTGATGTACTTTTGAAAATTTGTTAAGTAATGTGATCTTAAATGTTGATTTTGTAACAACACATTTTTTATATTATTGATAATTACTAAAGCCATAATTAAAAAAATAAGGCATGTAGCCCGTTAATAATAAACTTTACGATATTATAAAATTCCCAATTTTATTGATAGACATTTGTATACATTTTTATAAAGGTTGAGGTTATGTGAACAATTCGTTTTAAATACATTAAATTTATTTTATCTGTTTTCATACACCTTTACAAAATAAGTTATAAACGATAAAATAGTTAATTTTTATATGTAAGAAAAGTAAAAATTTTGAAATGGACCGTAAAATTGATCAGAAAAAATATTTACAAAAGTATTTAAATCCTAAAAAGCATAAAAAAAAGAGTCAGAAAAAACCACAAAATTCAACAAAACGGTAATTCTATTCATGAATAATTTTACTAGTATAATGATTCAACTTTTAGAAGTAATGTCGCCATAAATCCACTGTTAGTTTATTTGGGTTGAATGAGTTTTTGATATTCAGGACTTTAAAAATTCATATTTTCAGGGCAATCATTTAATTAAGGCTGATATTCAAACTCTTAAAAACGAGAATCTTGCATGGAAATATAAATATATTCTATATTACATACTTATACATAATGTTCAAGCAGAAAATGATGTATACCTATAAAATTCAATATTTATCGGAAAGACATAACGATACAACTTCTTGTCTCTTTGTTTTATTTCTTCATTGACACAATATTATCTTTCTTACTTTTAATATTTACTTTTACGGATACATAGTACCAAGAATGTTCAATTCTTTGATATTCTAGCTCAAATTAGAAAGCTTACAAAAATCAAGATAACTGTGTAATTCCTACTTTGTGTAAAATAAAACTTTTCTTAATTTTCAGAGTGAATATAATCGATGACGACATTGATGTCTCGCAAATGATGCCAATTGGGAATTCAGAAATAGACATATATACTACTGGCGAAGATGCACCTCAAATAGCCGGAATCATAGACGAGCGACCAATAGACGTACAATTAAAAGAAAGATTTAAATTCAACACTCAATGGAAATTAATTAATGATGACGATGGTTTTAATTCACAATTAATTATAAAAGAGCAAAAAAGTATAATTAAAGATAATATAGACGAGGAATCCAAGACATCAGAAGGGTGTAGTCAAGATTTTTCACCAAATCTTAAAAATATTTACTCTGATGATGAAAATAGATCAACACGTAAATCTAGATTGAATAGTACTAAGGTTAAATATTCTGATAAAAATTCGGACTTTAGTCCACCTAGAAATAAAGAAATTAATTCTAATACCTTAAAACGGGATTCGAGTCCATTTAGAAAAAAAAATAATGACAAGGAATCTAGGTATTGTTCGGATTCTGATGCCAGTCCTCCAAGAAAAAAATATACAAATAATCTCAATTCAACAAAACGTAGATCCTCCAAACAATCAGATTCAGATACTAGCCCTCCTAGAAGAAATTTTAATAAAACGATTAAATCAAAACAGGATTCCGATACCAGCCCAAAAAGGAAATCATATTTTAAATCTGCAAAAAGAGTGAAACGAGATTCAGATTTAGATACTAGTCCTCCTCGAAGAAAACCCTCAAAGCAGGACTCTGATACAAGCCCGCCAAGAAAGAAGTCTTTAAATTCCGAAAAAGGAAAAAAACAAGATTCTGATTCTGATAGTCCAACTAGAAAAAGAAACAAGAATTCCAGTAGATGGGATCAACCTGATTTAGATGTTAATTTACCTAGAAAATATAATAAAAATAATAAATCAGATTCAGATACTAGCCCGCCAAGAAAATCTAATAGACAACCAGTTTTCAATTTTGAAACATCTAAACGCAATTCAGATACTAGTCCGCCAAGAAACAGAAAAGATAAAAATAGGTCTCGTAGTGGTTCACCTAAAAATAAAAATATTGTCAAATTTAATATCAGAAATCCTGATCAAGCTGAAAAAAAATTGGATGCAGAAAAAAGAAAAATTCAAGAAGAAAAATATGCAACGTGGGGCAAAGGCTTAAAACAAGTTGAAGAACGCAGAGAAAAAATAGATAATGATTCACATGAAATGTCAAAACCTTTAGCAAGATATGCGAATGATGAGGATTTAGAAAATTTCTTAAAAGATCAAGAACGTGAAGGTGATCCTATGTTAGAATATATTCGTAAACAAAATAAAACAGAAAAACAAGACGACAAGCATAGTAAGCCAAAATACGAAGGGGCTTTTATGCCAAATAGGTTTGGTATTCCACCTGGCTATCGATGGGATGGTGTTGACAGATCAAATGGTTACGAAGCAAACTGGTTTAATGTACAAAATTCGAAAAAGATTTTGCAGGAAGAAGCTTACAAATGGAGTACGGATGATATGTAATATTTTATTAAATAAAATTACGTATTTGTAAATAAGCGTAAAAGCAAGTATTTTAATGTTTATAATTGAAATAAATATTTTATATTTAAATTGTTTTGAAAATTTAAGGCCCTCATTCATTAAAAATTATAAAAATAGAGAAAGAAAACAACATTTAAATATGTTTGATTAATAATAATCCACGTTTCGTTAAATACTGATAAGAATAAACCTACTTAGAAGGGATTATAATCCACGATCTCTTGAAAATTGGTAGCTTAAGCAGCTATCACATTACACTGGTAAATGAGCTGCTAGTAGCAATCAGCAGTTAGCTGTTGATAAATCAGCGTAGTGTGAAACTTATCAAAGACTAAATCGGTATAATATTTATACCGATATAGTCTTTGAAACGTATACTTTGCTATTTTCTTTTTTGCCAAAAAACGATGGATTTTAGCTGCAGCGGCTAGTAATGTTAAATCTGTTATTTATCAATAAAGTTGTCTCCCCGTAAAGTTGAACAGCTTCATGTAATCGACCCTCATATGATCTTGTAGCTCTTGCGGAATGTGATCCTCACTCATTACTTATCAGTGGCTAAGAATAGCGTAAATATATTGTTTATGATTTTTGGAGCTTAAAATTTTTTGTTTTTCTAGCTGTATTATAAAATACTACATTTTTAATGATTTATTAATTACCTATAAGGAATACAAATCAATTAAATATTTTTTTATTACTTGAATATACGATGTTCTGCACAGTGTATCTGCCATTCTTTATATTTCGAGTTAGATTATATTTAAGAATTTTCAATTAACTGTGGATTTGAATAGTTAACAATTTTGATAATTGTTCTATTATTTGAATGACAATTCGAATTGTACTTTTATCATAATTTATTTATAAAAATTAAGGGGTAGAAAAAATGTGTTAAAACGATGTTCAATTTTAAAATTAAAAATATTAAGTAAAATAATTTAAAACAAACCAATAGTGCATTTTTTCAAAATTAAATACATAATAAATCGCATATATAGTTCATTGGGAAATCAAGTTTGTAGCATTGAATATACAACCTAACGTATTTTTCAATTTTACCGCCAAAAAAATGATTTCCTATCAAAATCGCGTCGGTCATGCGTTTTGTGTCTTCACGCCAACATTAAAGCACGCAATGAAAAATTCGCTTTGATTTGAAGGCTGGCAGCATTTGTTTTTTGGTCAGCACTGTTTCGTTTTACCAAAAGTAAAATGTTTCCCTAAATTCAGAACCTACAATTTATAAGGTAATGAAATTTCACTAATTTTAAAATTTTTTTGGTGATTTTTGTTAATTGATCCAACAGTTCTATATTAATGGCTGACATTAGTCCTTATCATAATAGTAGTGTTAAAATTACGTTTATTTAATTATTATTATTCAGTTTATTTTAATAAATCTAGGGGACTTTGACACATTCAGTTTATTCAGGATTTATTTAATTATAAAAATGACAGTTGAGGTGAGAACGTTAGAAACAGTCAATTGACATCCTTTTTGAATACGAGGCCGTGTTTTATAATGTATATAGTAAATATCAATTTTTTTGTTAATAAATTAGGTAAAAATGCACGAGAATATGTCAGAAACGGAAATACGAGACAAAATGCACTGTCTAATATGCGACAGCCGGGTTGGTGTTTCAACCAGGAATTCTGTAGCTATTTTTTCAAAACAAGTATGATTTCATTCTAATAATTGTTATAGTTAGTAATGTAACTTGAATAATTATGTGTAAATTTTGTAGATACAGACTATTTCGGGCACGCCGATGAACGAATTAATTTCAAAGATTGTGGATAAAGAATTAAATGAAGAGAATGTTCATTCGCTTGTAGTGTGTAAGAAATGTTTCAAATTATTTTCTGAATATGATGAGTTAGAAGTCAGGTATGTTGACAATAATAGTATTATTAATACATTGAGAACAAGTAGTAGCTCCCGAAATGTTCATTATTAATACATGTTCTGGGGAACCCATGTTCTATCTAAACTATTTTTGTACAGTTATGGGAAAGAACTTAAGACGGTTTATTAACAGCTGTTGTCATATCATAAAGGATTGTGCTTCTAAACAGCTGCTGACTTAAATAACATGTAATATACATTGTAGTTCTTTCAATTTTGTGGCAAAAATAACTCAAAAGATACTTATCCAAATGTTATGAAATTTGTTATGCAAATTATTGACATAAATCATATAATGGGGGAACCATATAATTTCATAATTTTAGGATAAGTATTTTTTGAGTTATTTGTGATGGAATATATACTTCTAACAGCTGTTAATAAACTGATTATATGCTTCTAACAGCTGTTAATAAACCCCCATAAGATTTTTATTATCGAAAGTTAATAATGTGATGAATGACCCTCAGACATCGATATTTTGGGGTACTTTTGGCCACTATCAAATTAATTTGAATAGCCTAGAGAAATTTAGTAAATTTAAATTTGTCATTACATTTTAATAATTGTTTTTCGAATCTTAAATACGATAAAATTTCTTAAAATATATTGAAATTTTAATATTTGTTGACATTTTGAAAATTTACATTGTAATATAAGTTGAAAATGTATATAACTCTGAAACAGTAAGCTAGTATCATGATCTGCCGGTATGCCACTAAATTCAATTATGAATTCGATGCCATTGATGTAATAAAGTGTCCAATTCGAATTTTAAATAAGATAAAATTTAAACAAACCTCTTGTTTTTGTATTTATATTGTGTTTGTTAAAAATTTGCTTGATTTTTTCAAGTAATTTTATTTAGTTGATAGGGCTTTCAAAATATATTATTAAAGATACAATTTACTAGTGTTAAAAAATTTTACTTTCACTTGAAATAGGATAAAATTAACTGATTTTATGTAATTTGTTGTAGATTAAATGAAATAAAAAGTGAGGTTGGTAATAATTATAAACGTACAATTTCAAAACATAAATTTGATAATCAAATGATTCGACATGATTCTGATATCCTTGAACATATTAAAAAAGAAGAGGATTATAACAGTCAAGACATTAAAAAGGAACTGGAAGATAACGAAAATGTAATTGAAATTTCACAACATAACTATTTGAACAATATAAATACAAATAATAATTCTGTAAAAACAAGTAAAAAATTTTTAACCATACCCTTATCGGATGATGAAACAATGGAGGTAATTATAAATTTTGAATGTCCATATCTTGCTTATTTTTAAATATTTAAAAAAATGACTTCAGATCCATGTTTGTGAAGTAAAGACCCTCCAATCGAAGTAATAAAAAAAACGTAATCAATGTCTCTAATATACCACATATTATTATATATGTATTATAACTGTATGTCCTACATATTTAGAGTATTTTATAAATGCTTATGTTTTCACTTGTTTTAGTTTTTTAGTTTTACTAACGAAGATGTCTAGTGTTTATTTACTTATTTACATTGAGTAATATAACAGAACAATTTTAACATTGTATTTAAAGAATGTTAAAAGTATATTACCAATTTTTGAAACAATGAATTACCGAAACTGTATTAAAAACATGTTGGTTTTTACAGAAAGCACAAAAACGAAAATTTGAAGCGGTGGAATTAGATTTGGAACGCTTGCATAGCAATGAAATGGAAGTTGTTGAAATGTCTACAACAGAAATTGAAATGGTTGAACAAAGTGATGATGTGCCACAAATATCTATTCCAGAATGCAGTGATCAAGATTCACAAGAGTTCCACCAATATGTTCATGATGATGAACCTGTCGATGCTGGTAAATAATAAAAAGCTTATTATTTTTATGTTATATATATATAATTGTAATTTTTGAGGTACAAGTTAGATTAAAATTTGTAAGACTTATAACAAACTTACACTAGAAAGAAATCTTTGTGTAATTGTTTAAAATCTTACTAGTTCCCTTGTGCTTGCCTGTCCCAAAATACGTTATCTAAAAAATATTCGATCTTTCACTCGAAATAAATCGCAAGAGATATTAAAAGAAAAAAATTTTCTGTTATAAATGACGAACAACTTTTGTTTGCATTTTTTTAAACATTTTCATCTGAATAGATCTTGAAAATTTTAGCTCAAAGTATAATAATATTTAATCTTTAATATTATATTTTTATTAATATTGGTATTATTTATATATAGAGAGTAATTAAAGAATTAATTTTGGTAGTTATTTTCACTTGTTTTATTGAAAAACGTTAAGTTAAAATAAAGCAATTATTAATTGGTAAGAATTTCAAGAATAATTTTAAGAATATTTCTTTAGGTGCAATTGACAATTCAGATGATTCGGATTATCAGCCTCCAATGGTGTTAGAAGTTATACAAAATGGTGAAGAAATTGATAATGATAAACAAAATGGTGACGATACCAATACTGCTGCTTTATTGGAAGCCGCAGCTATGGCAGAACAAACACTTCAAGAAGATGGTATTAAAAATTACTTTTTTAATATTATTAAAATAATTTATGTATAGAATTTCAGTTCAATTTAAATATTATCATTTTCCTGAAAGCGATTTCAAAATTCATTTTAACACCATTAAATACAAAAGGTGAATCCGGAGGAATCAACCGGGCTTAAAATAAATTGTATACAAAGTAATAATATAATTAAATTATTTTATAACAAGTGTTCGTCTTTCTATGATATTCGAAGATATATATGGAATAAATGTCCTAATAAATAAATAATCATCTTTATTCTTTTAAATATAAATTTTGTATAAGAATGCGTCTTGGGGAGGGGTTCGTATGTGGGCCATGATAGTGCTATAAAAATGGTAATACAAAATATTAATCCAAAATTTTTAATATATCTAATGGTCATATTCCGGGAACTTAATTTATTGACTTTAAATCTACAGACATAGGTCTATATAAGCCTTGACTTCTAATTGTTTACCTCCCACTGTTTTTATTTTCATTAAAATAATATTTATTTTTATTAATGAACTTTATTTCTAACAAGTCAAGTACAATCCATAAAAAGTAATAATTGTATGCGTTTTAAAAAATCGCTTATAACTGTCAGTCTTTTTTAAATTAAAAATTATCTTGATAGTTTATTTTAAGTAATGAATATTTTTTTAGCATAGCTATCAGAACCCTAAACTATAATACCGTAACTCATAACAGATACAAAATTGGTGTAGAAAATTAGCAATAGAGTTTTAAATATCTACTTTATCCTCCATATTATTTATCTGACAACATGTAGAATTTAGACTTTTATTAAAACAGTCTATGTGATATTATTTCCATTTCATATCATTCATAATATTAACAACTAAAACTTTAATTTTGTTAAAATGAATATTATCATCATATATGTCAGTTTTTTCATTTAGTTTGCATTTCAAAATCTGAGTTTTCCTTGTGTTCAACAATAGTCCATTACCTTCACACCAACTTCTAACGCTCAGAATTGAATTTATGTTATCATTTATTAATAAAGAATCCTTATAATGTTTAACAATACTTATATTGTCTGCGAACAAAAAATATCAGAAACGACTCCTGAGTAATATCTAATAAAGTCTGGTAAATAATATAAATTTGAAACAATTTTGGCTCAAGAATGCTTCCTTGTAGGATTCCCGTGAAAATCTGTTAATCATTACTCAGAATTTCAACCAATGATATAATCTATTCTCCAAGTATGTTTACTTTGATCAAATGCAACTACTGCGACATTATTTCTTTTATTTATATGATCCAAAACTGTATCGGTTAGACAAAATATTGCTTCATTTGTACCTTTACCAGGACGTAACCGAACTGGTGATTGTGTTTGATATTTTTTGATAGAAACAAATCGATCCTATTTAGAAACTTTTCAAAAATTTTTGAAAAGATCGAGAGACTTGAAATCGTTTGAAAATTCTTAATTTTTGAATTTCCCATTTTCTTTAACAAGGGAATTTCCTGTGCATATTTAGCTCGATCATGAAAAACGCCTGTATTGATCATGCACGATATAATATCCAATAGCGGCTCAATAATGTAAGATCCACCTTGTATTGCCGTGATATATAAAAATAATCAAGAATAGACTTGTTTTGAAACTATTAACTTATATCAACTCTACATTATTTTGGAAATTTTCTAAGAAAAATTTTTTAGTGTTATCAATAGTCGAAATAAAATATAGATCCGATTTAATTAGATTTACGGAATTAATGAAGTATAAGTTAAATTCATTAACAATTATTTAATATACTGACGTATTTCAGAAAGGCATATCAAAGGAATTGTAATGGATAGCTTTTTATTAAAATGTAGTTCTTCCAGTTATAAAGCTACTAAATAAAGTTAATCCAAGATTAATAAATTGTAGGACTCTGTGTAATTGTTAATAGTTGAAAGCAATTACGTCGTTCCCCTACATACATTTTTTCACATAAAAATATGAAATTTATTACACTGTATAAAATCTAATTAATCCTGAAAATTGGCCCATTTTTCTAGATTAATCTTTAGAAATTTATATTCGGATGCTACAGAGCATATTTCTTTTTTTACTAAATTCGAAAAGAGTATGCTTGTGGAATGTACTGTAATTTTTTGAAAAAAATTCCTTTAAGTTAAGTCAACAATAATTATATTGTTAAGAAATTGTATTCTTGTTAAATTTTGACCTTTCAGGTTCCATTATATTTAATGTCAAATTGGAACCTGGAATGATATATGAAGAAATAAAGCAAGTACAACGACGACCCAAAAGTGTACAAGATTTACAAAAAAAAATTATTAAGACCAAGGTTGGAGAATATCCATATCCTGTAAGTAAAATTTCAGTATTCAATTAGAAAGTTTCCATTTTTTTAATTATCAATTTTTCTTTAAAATTAAAGTTTGATATTTTACTGCGATTATCATTAATGACATCACAATTTGTATTTGAACTTATTAGAAGGTAATAATATTCAAAGTTTGTCATGATTATATACGTTTTCATCTAATATTAGGATGTAAATATTTTCAAAATGTCAACAAATAATACACTTTTTTTTCGTTCAAATAACGTAAAAATTAGTTTAATGTGAGTAAACATATATTTTGTCAATCACTATTTAATTATTTAATCACGCAATAAATGAATGTAAACATACATCAGGTAATAATGACGACATCCGTCAGAAATATTCTATAAAATCAATCTGTTTTGATCCGGAACCTTCCAATTATCGATCTAATTAAAAATATCTAAGTTGTAAAATTTGACAATCGTATACAAAATATGAAACAGTTTGCCTGTGTGTTGTATAATAAAACCTTGCATAATCCATTCAGATTTAAAAAATGATTTGATTAATTTTTTTAGTTTTCGATTCTACTGTCTAATATTGACAATTAATTCAATATTTTTAATAGTTGGAAACTTCCTAATTGACAATGCAAAGATAAAACAATTTAAGTGCGTATATATATTTTGTGGATTGCTTTTTATTACATGGTAGTTTTTCTAGTTATAAAGCTATTATAAAAAGTTGATCCAAAATTAATAAAAGTAGGACTCTGTGTAGTTGTTAATAGTTGATACAATTACGTCGTTCCCCTACATACATTTTTTTGGAAAGCAAGAAAAAAACTTAATATCTTTTATTACTTTTAATGAATTCAATGTATCTCACTATTATATGCTTATTGATTATTATTGTCTAGATTGTCTCACGTGATGGAACTGAATACACCTGTTTAGTATGTGATGGTAATGAAAAAGTAATTGGTGATGCAAAATCAATAATGGCACATGTAAAAAATGATCATGATTTACGTGTATACATATGTGATGTGTGCGGTGATGATTTTCGCAAACGTAATGAACTTAGTCACCATTTAGATGAACATGTTGCAAATGAAGAGGGAGATTTTCAGTGTGAAGTATGTAATCGAATATTTTGTAATTTAAGATTATTTAGAATACACAAACGAATGCATTATCCACAGACAAAATCATGGACATGTGAAACGTGTGGAAAACGTTATAGGTATGTTATTATTGAAAACAATAACGTCGTATTCAGATTTAATAAAAATTAAATATTCATTTCAGCTCTAAAAATTTATTAGATGAACATATAAACACACATACTGGATTACGACCTTATGTTTGCGGAGTATGTAATAAGGATTTTGCATCAAAGTACACATATAGAGCACATACTAAAACTCATCAAATAGTAAGTATACCTACATTAAATAATTTTAAAAAAATAGAAAGCGATATTCATAAGTTCTTATTTCACTAGGTTAGACCAAGACCATATAGTTGTTCACAATGTGATAAAACATTTTTAAGTCAACAAAATTTAACTCAACATGAACGAACACATACTGGTGTTAAAGATTTTGTGTGTCATTTATGTGGTAAGTTATGCTCCTGCGTTTTAGTATATTTCACCGATCAAATAGTTTTATAATATGCTTGCATAATTTAAAAGCATATTTGGTTTATCAAAAATTAAAATTACTCTTTATTTTGTAGGCAAAGCATTTGGTTCACCACACAATTTAGAAGTTCACAGTATAGTGCACACTGGTTACAAACCATTTATCTGCCGTACATGTGGTAAAGCGTTTGCACGTAAAGCTGAAATACGTGATCATGAACGTACTCACACAGGGGAACGCCCATATCAATGTGAGTTCTGTGGTTCAACATTTAGTCAACGTAGTAATTTACAATCACATAAACGTGCTACACATTATGATGATAAACGTTACAAGTGTCGTGATTGTAATAAAGGATTTAAACGTAGACGCTTATTAGATTATCATGTTAAAGCAGTACATACTGGTGAACGACCCTTTAAGTGTAGCATATGTGATGCGACGTTTGTGTATCCAGAACATTTTAAGAAGCATCGACGTATACACACCGGAGAGAAACCGTTCTTGTGTGAAGTAAGTTAGGTTTATGAAATAAAATTTTAAATATCTAGACAAAATTTTTGTAAATAAGAGTAATTTGATAAAAGTCAAAGCTTGGAATATACTTTTTATTTATATATATAGATAGAATGACTTTTTATTTGCTGTAAATGCCATACAGCTCTGTATCCCCCCTACTTGGAAAATCGAAAGTATTAGATATATTTACGTGGAAATTTTCAATTTTATTTTTTTTGAAAATACTCGAAAAAAATTTATATTTTCATGCTTATATATAATTTTATTTATTTTCAGGTATGCGGAAAAGCATTTAACTCAAGAGATAACCGAAATGCTCACAGATTCGTACATAGTGATAAAAAACCATATGAATGCCTGGTATGTGGAATGGGCTTCATGAGAAAGCCATTATTATATACTCATATGGAAACTCAAGGACATTTAAATGATACAATTGTTGTGAATCAACCACGATTAACAACAGACGACGACCAAATGGTTACCTTTAATTTAGATGGAGAAATGGAAATCATTCATGAAGAGGATCAGGATATGGATACTGAAGATACAAAATTATATATTACAGAATTAAAAGATCATGTTATCATTCAAAATGGTGAAGAAGGTACTCTTATTGTGCCTGAATCGCATGACATGAATCAAGAAGTTAAACATTTAATAATTGATGGACAGGTAATATTCTTTGCGTTTTTAACAACTCAAATAAATTTAAAAAAACATTTATAAAAAGATATCATAGGTGATAATTTTTATAAATATAAAACAACATGAAAAAATTATTTTATGTAAATTTGTGTAATTTAAAGGAAGGGGTTCTCCGACGTTCTAAATTTTTAATTTCACTCGAAACTAATAAAAGATCGGAGAACAGTTACTAGAGTGTTTCCAAAAGTAGTCCAGTACAATGTTACTCAGTACTTCAAAATTTAGACGATCTTACATTTCGTTTGTCTATATATCTATGTTTGTTTGTTTGCCAGTATCTGTCCTGAAATTAAAAAAAAAAATCGTCTCACATACGTAAATTGTAAAAAAAAGCAAAAAAATCAAAATTTCTAGTCTTTAGTTTCGAATAGATAAATCGCATTCAGCTAATGTAAAATTTTAATTTTTTGTTAAATATAGTACGCTGGTCAAGTAGATCAAGATGATGAACATGTTACCACAGAAATACAAGAAATTACCTCAGAACAATTAGTTAAAGAGCATATTTTAAATGAAAATGAAGAGTATGAAGAAATTGTACATGAAAATGCAATACAAACAAGTAATGGTTCATATCAGATTGTACAAGTTACATTGAACAACAGTGACGGTGAAGAACAAGACGCTTGGGTGAATCTAGTACCTACTTCTTAGTTCATTTGTTCTTTATAAACTTAATAATATATAATATTCTATATATATAATTAGAATAGTAAATAATTATTAATATTATAATGGTCAGTTTATTTTTCTCATTAATGATCAATTGTTGTTCATTGTTAAAATATTTTTTCATAAGAAAAATGAGATTTCCAATTTTTATATTTACATATGTAATTTACTATTATAATTTTTAACCGTGTTATTTATTGTTTTGTAAATAAATTATAAACCAATAATTTTTACTACAGTTATGAAGTACTTTTATTTTCTCCTAAAAATATGGAAAATAAATATTTGATAATATCTCAATGTACAGCAGAAAAGAACTAGCAGATCTATAAATCGAGTTACACAACTTATAAATATAATAAAGCAAACGGTTTTTAATAATAAATCAAAGTAAAATAAATGCTCATTTGCATACATAATGTCCACGTACACATAATATCAGAATCGTTTCTCTGTGCATTGGTTTATTTCCTAGTTTATTTATTTTTTATTTGAACAATGGATGTGTTTAGACACAATGACTCGACAAATTTTCTCCAAAAATACATTCGAGAATTTCTTCGAAGAGTTCGAATTTAATTTAAGGAAAATCAATTACCGCAAAATTTTCTACTAGATGTATGTATGTATGTTTGCTTCATTTAATTTTTATCCTAAATGAAATTTTTGCGGTTATTACTTATTATCCTTAGTTAGATAGATATTCAGAATATTTTGCTTAGTATCTCCAGTATTCATAAATTTATAATCGACAAAAAAGAAACAAATATATTTATTTAAATTTGTAATTTTTTAATGAAACAAAATAATAACGTTAAGTACTGGTACATAAACAAAAGCGTTCTGCGCATTCATTTAGACCTTAATTAATTTTATGATTACCTAACTTAAGATACTAAGAATAATGTTCACCCGAACACACACATTAGTATATTATGTAATCTAAAAAAGTTACTCAGTTGCCTTTTTAGTTTACATAATATACTAATGGGTATGTTCGGGTGACCATTATTCTTATATATAAGTTATTTTTGAATTATGGTAATGATATTAATAATGACAGAATATCAATGTGTTACGTTAAGGTTAGATAAACATCGGCAAATTTGATGTTACTCTTCAAGCATGTATTTTATATTATACTCCGCACACGGTAAGAATGAAGCAGTCTACATAAGGCATTAGATTTTCTGATCAGAAAATCTTATCGTGTGCACATACATACGATGCTGTCCGAAGTAGCATCAGAATTTCTTATGATGTTTTCTGAAGAAGGCCACCTGTTAGCCAAAAAAATAATTAATAAATTATAATATTTGAAAGTTCGTTGGATCGATGTACGTATCCGATGATATGCACTTGCTTAAGATTTTTATCTGATCAGACAAATTTTATCGTATACACCCGTTTTAAATACACTGGCGGTGATTGAATAATTACATTGCAGTTAAAGTCATTCTTTTCTTTATTTATAAATTTTATTATTATACATTTTTGTACAAGAAAAGGAAGAATTAATCGCAATTTTTCATTGAAATAACTTATACACATATAAACAGAAGGAATACCAACTATCGATTCGCGATAGTTGGTATTCGTGGTATATATTCGCGATATCGCCGATATCGGCGATTTCACCCAAATCACCTCATGTGCGATGTGCCTAAAATTAATGAAAATTGGAATATAGAAATAGTAGAAAATGAAAAAATATGTCAGCAATATCATATAATTGCTGTAAATTGACTTTTCAAAAATGTTTTAAACAACGGTTATTTTCATTAAAAAAAAAAAAGAAATATGAAAATTATTTTTGCCACGCCTCTATCATTTCGGAGTTTTTGTTTTTAAATACTACGAAAATTTATATTTTAATATACATTGAGTTTTAACTCTCAGTTTTTTTTCTTAAAAGACGTGGAAGTTAAAAAAAAAATGTTCGTAGCCAAATCTCAAGTGAGTCGATAAAAATATTTTTAATTAAAAAAAATTTGTTTTACATCCGAAAATTTATTTGCTAAGTTGAATATTATTTGTTATTATGAACACAAGCTAATAGTTTTATTTTTTGTGTGCGATTGTCAGTGATTGAGTTTGTGATTGTTTTGTTGTAATTTACACTATTTTAGTTTGAAATGGTAGAAAGTGACATTATTACACAGCTATCGGGAATCGAACCTGGGACCTTCCGAATGCTACTTTACCTATCGAGCGAAATGTAGTCAAACAATTACACCAACTGGTGACTCTCCTCAGCTACAATCTTTATGTGTCTAACATCTTTACTTTCAACTATCTGTATGTTTGCATAAGTCATAAGATTTAAAGTGATTTTAATTTCATTTAAATTTATTTGCATATTGATAGTAAACAATGTTATTGTTTATTGGTTTATTAATTTTACTTCAAACTGATTATGTCAACTGATTTTCTAATTAACGTAGATAACATTCATTTTAAATAAAAAATTACTAGTGGAAAGCGGCATTTATACAGTGCTACTAAAATTATGTTATCTCAACATTACTAATGAAAATCGCCACAATTCTATAAATTTTTGTAACACGGAAAATTTTTAGGCTAGGCATAATCACGAAGGTAAACTACATATAAAGAAGTATATTACCACCGTGAGGCACAATATGTTTTTTAATATTTATGAGCAAGTTCAGTAATTTATTAATTATATTAGTAGAAAAAAAATATAGTACTATAATTTTTTTCAAAAAATATAATCAATATTAAATTCTTAAAAATAAATACGCCGTTGCTGAAGTATTATTATATTGGCTGATTTTTGAAAACTATTTCGTTTAAAATTACACATTTCATTATTTTTGTGGGCCAAGAAAAAGAATAGTTTTCTGCTTGTTGTAAGATTTTCTTTTGAAGTTGAATCAACAATTAATAGAATCGAATCGGAAACTAAATTTCGGATTTATACTGGTTAAAAATTTGATGAATTAATCGGAAATTATTTCTTTTTTATTCCTGTTGGAAACTATTCAAAATTTTAAATCAAAAATTATTTTCGATTATTAACTTAATTTTATAACGAGAAATAAGATTGAAGTCTGCTTTATTTTCTTAAAAGGAAAAACATATTTCTTATTCCTAGTCTTGAAAAAATACAAAATCTTTTGTCTAATCGTTTTCTTCTAGAGCAAGTAATCCAAAAGACAATTATTTATTGAACAATATATATAGATAAAAATTAATTTTCATTTTTTTATTCTTATTAGCTAAAATGAAAAATCAATCTGTGCTGTTTTTAATAGTAATCAATTTCATTAAAGGTGATTCGGAAATTTTAGAAATATTTTATACTTTACAAAATTTATTCGCTCAGGAATTAATTTAATAAATTTCATGAAAACCGTTTTAAACTATGACTAGATCTTTTTAAAAATATTTTCTTAGACTACATTTTTAATTTTTATTTTTAAAATCAATATTCATTCACTTTCCTTTTTGAAAACTTTCATGAACATCTGTAATTAACTACACACATTCACAATTTGGGTCATATTGTATAACTCCATATTCTCCAGATATTAACCATTCAGATGATTCCTTTTGTAAACGTTCCTCATCTCCAGCTTTTAATCCACTAACCAAATCCGCTTTCAATGTTCTTAGCGCACATAAATCAGTTGGATTAAAACCTCTTAAGCTGTCATGGAAGCTGGTTGTAGTTTCCCAATTAATATCACCTAATAATTTTCTATAATTTAAATCACCTTTGAATATAAGTAAATTCGATTTTGATAATTCCGCATACAATTCACTATCTACATTTTTCATTTCAGCATACGAGTGGGGAAGGGTCCAAAATACATCTGATTGCATTAAAAATTTACCATTTTTCTGATAATCCAGCCAACGTTTACCTAAGATTGCTACGTTTTCATCGGCACTTTTACAAGCTGTTTCTATTAGCCAATTAAAATCAGCTGGTGTTACATCCGAAATAAACCATGGCATTGCTTTCACTCTAAAATGTATTTTTGATGCATAATTAGAAGTAATTAAAAAATCAGCTAAACACAAATCGGTAAATAATTCATATCCAGCATTATCAGTAACAATACTAATTTGTCCTGCACAAAATGTATTTAAAACTTTCCAAATATCTTCAATTTGGTCCACAATTATAAATTTGTCTAAACTATCTAATAATTCTAAAGGATCTTGATTTAGTGATGAGTCTTCACCCAATGATAAGGATAAATCGCATTTGTTACCCCATAAACACAATTTCATCAATTTTCTAAAGAATATCTCTAACTCTTCATCTTTTCGTAAACATTTGTGTAATTGATAAACCAGAAATGATGATACTAAACCTATTATGTCATGTGATGAATAATATGCATTTTGCTTTTGTTTCCTAAATGGATCAAATTTTTTTAGAGCCGTACAATCAAATATTTCTTTCAACCGACGATACATATAGCATTCAGCATATAACCAAGTAGTGTTAAAATATGTTGGTATTTCAGTTTTTGATTGCTGTACAAGATAGTCATTCCAAATTTGTACATCTGGTTCATTTGTTTCGATTAAAGGTTGTAATTCTTTATTTGTTTGAATTTCATATTTGAACTTTGATATTTCACCAATCACCGTTTTTAGATCTTTACTTATATCTGTTTGATATTCTTTACTAATTTCTTCTTTTTCACGAACTAAATAATCAACCACTTTTGTTAATATAACTGGAAGTCTTTCTTTTATTGTATAATGTGCAAAACTTCGTTTATAAAACGCGCTTAGTTTTACGTTTTTCGGAGTTTCTGAATCCATTTTCATTCAAAATTCAATTCTCAAAAAAACTTGTCTAATAATAGTTATTTTTATATCATTATTATACTACAATCTACATTCAATTTATGCGGTTAGAATTTGTGTTAATGAACTGCATGACTATTGAAGGTTAAACTGATTATAAATGTTTTTGATTAAACCCGATAAAATAATCTTTACCGATTGTTTGTTAAGAGCTATTTGTTATTTACTAGAGAATATATAGGTAAACTATTCTATTTTGTAATTTTAAAATAATTTCAATATTAACTGCTTAATTTAAAATAAAAAACGTTTGTTTAAAAAAATAATAACATAATATCTATATCATAACTGTCTCCCTAACCGCGCCGGCAACCAATCATTTCGGATATTTTCAACTAATAATGCCGGAGCCGACAAAATTTATTTTAGAATATAATAAACAACGCCGGCCATTTTATTAATAACTAGTAGTTATTTTTTCAATGATGTGATGGTGTTTGTTAAAATATATTGATAATATACACATATGTTTTATGTATACAACCATGATTTTATACTTATGTTTCATATCGTTTCTTTTTAACGTATCATAATTTGAATAGTTTTTGATATAATATTTGATGTTAAAACTCAGAAAATACTAATCAGTTTGAAAATTTTGATCTATCCTGGAAATTTGAAATAGGCGAAAAAAAAATCCATTGGCAGTTAAGAAAAAAGCAAAATCCATTGGCAGTTATAAAATTTTGATTTATTATTACATTTATTTGGATAAGAAAAAAATAAAGTTAAACTGATATTCATCTCATCTAATCTGTCAAACGGGAGTATTGATGATCTAATTATTTTTACAAGACTTTTATTAGTTTTTCAAAAACAACTTTATATTAGAATTACTTTATATTAAATATAAAGTAATATGTATTTACAGCACAGATTACTAAAATTAATTTTACCATTGAGATAAAACGTTAATATTCAAGATAGAGTACATGATAAATATTTACAACAATAAAAATTATTCCAATGTATTTAATTTTTTAAAAACTTATAGGCTATTTATATTATCATTAGTGATTTTATACAAAATTAAAGCAGTCATTCTAAATTCATTGAAAGTATTTTTATTATAAATTACTAGTTTTTTTAATAATTCTTCAAAATGTTAAAATTTTTAAATTTCCAATTTTAAATTTCATGTTGAAGAATGATTGTTTTTATGAGTGCATATCTTTGATAATATCAAAGAAGACTCAAACAAATAGAGGTTAAAAATCATAATCATTGTAGATCAGTCAAAAGTAACGCTATCAAAGATATAACAGAACAGATATCAACTGCCGGTTACTAATAAAATGACCGGCCCTGGTAATCATATTCGAATAATAATTTCACAGGCGCCGGCATTATTATTTGAAAATATTCGTTACCGGCGCCGGTCATGGATACAGTTCCATTCCTATATACATATAGATGGATTAAACACAGCACTGTACATGTAAATTAATTTTCGTAGATGTCATAGAATATACAACCTAACGGAGTAAGTGTCTATATCTCTATTCGCATGCATAAGACATACTTATTTAATATGCATATTTTCTGCAAAAATTTCGGATTTTTGAATATCATACGTAAAAAATTCTACCGACTTTTATTAGAAAAAAAATTCTCTCACAGACACTCCATTTAGTGAAGAATTAAAAAATTCCTAATTTTTACAAGGACCCTTTTTTGAGACGCAGTATCAACAGATGTTTTAATGAAATGAAGGAGTGTGCTTCCAAATAGCTGTTGATAACATGTAATAAACATTGTATTTCTTTCAATTTTAGTAGTTTCTCAACGTTTTCATTATAAAGGTTAAATTGATACGTGATCGTAGCTTCAAAATATAACGCATGATTGTGTGAAAAATTTATATTTTTTAAACAAAATGATATTACAAGTCTTTTGGATATTGAGCTTCAGCCAAATAATACTATTGTTTGAACTATTATATACAGCTACTTTTGAATTTATTATAGACAGCTACTAATGGTGATCTTCGGGAATGTATTTACTTAAAAATCGGCTCCCTTAAATATCTTATTAGTATTTTCGAAACTTTAAAAAAAGTCCATATAATTATTTTAAACAGACTAATATTGATTTCAGGTGGGTTTCTTGATGACTTAACAGATGGTAAGTTTTTACTTGATGGGCAGTAAACTGTTTTTATTCTCTAAATCATGATCAATTAATAAATTTATATAGGATAAGGAATTAGAAAATAAACAGTTGATTTTACTAAGAAAATTTCAAGGTATATTTATTTTACTAAGTATATAAAATTAAAATCCTGACCAAGTCATTAATTTATAAACCAGTAAATTATTTTCTATAATGATTAATATCACAAATATAATTACAATGTTTCGTTTAATTTTAACTTTAATGTTCGATATTTTAAGTATAATAAATATAATTTCATTTTATGGATACATACAATGCCACAAGACGCTTGTTTTATTACAGGACGGTGTTGATTTAAAAAATTTTTATAAACGCACCTACATCTATCATTTATCCAATTATTATTTTAATTATTATCGTATTTTCAAATAATGATTTGATGTAAAAGAAACTGGTTTCGTTAGCAAAAATTTTTTAAACCAACATACGAATCAGTGTACTTCGACCTTTTTGTGCAATAATATTTTTTAAGAATTATTCTAAATAATATAAAATTACGAGTAATTTTAATACATTAGAAGTTTTAATACATTAAAACTTCTTGGGAAGAAAATTTATTAAAAAAACACTGATGTATTCAAACTACCGAGAGACATATTAAAAAAAGGAACTAAAAATAAATAAAATTATAGGTATACATTTAAATATAACTTGCGTCCCAAAACGCATAACGTTGTCATCCTATCACGATATGATGTCATTAATGTTGCATACTTGCAATATTAAATGTATATCGTTCCGGGCACCACAACGTTATGTATTTTAAATCCCGACTATCATGTTTAATTAAAATGAGAGCAACTAGCAGTGATTATTTGGGAAATCAACTGTAAGTGGGTATGTATTTTTGATAGAGACCTCTACAGCAGGGCTTCTTAAATTATGGGTCGCGTAGCAAAATTCTAGGGTCGCGAGAGATAAAAATACAATTTAACAGAAAATGTGTTTTAACTTGTAAAATTATTTTAGATTTTTGTATGTTTAAAAACGAATTCTAAACTTATATATTTTCATATGTATATTGTTCCCTAATAAATAAATCATCAAAAAATATTAATTTATTTTTCTTTTATATTTGTATGGGGTCGTCAAGAAACTCGCAATCATAATTGGGGTCGTGAATTACAAAAGTTTAAGAAGCCCTGCTCTACAGATGTAATATACATTGCAATACATGTATTTTTTCAATTTTCACACATAAATAACTCTATATCTAATTCTAGTTTTATGAAATTAGGTATGTACATATTTTACATGACACCGGAGAGCATGTCGAAGTGTTTTTCGCGTAAAAAAAATTCTAAATACAAAATAAAATGATTTTTACTTTAAAATTTTTACTTCAAGACTTTTAATTTAAAAGCCTTCGTCATTTCTCATGTCAAAATTGTGCGTATCAAAATTCATAATACTTGGATAAACATTTTTTGAGTTATTTATAAGCGAAAATTGAAAAAAAACACAATTTATATTACATAATTAATTGACTTTATTAAAGAGCCTGTAAAGGCCTCTATCGAAAACGTAAGAAATTAGGAATAATGCTTCAAAAATAATTTTCAATAATCCCTGCCGCTTGTCACAGCAATCTTTGATGTGAATTAGATGTGCCGTATCGGTGAGAATTAAATGTTGATCCGTGGATACAATTAATATTATAAACTTATAAACTAGCATAATAAATCGTCTATATTTTTGACGTACTTATTCGTTCGTACTATTTAAAATGCTATTTCTTGTAGAAAATTTTGTGTTATAACATCTTTCATTGTTTTAATTCGTTAAAAAACAAACGGATATTGATATTTTAACCGGTTGTATATAGTAGGTAGTAGTACGTATGCGCAGTAATTCAGTTGGTAGATTGAAGAATTTGTGCGGTGACTCAGCTGTGATTTTTTTTTACTATTGTTTACTTTCTTTTGAGTTTTGAATTAAAAATGGTTGACTATATAAAAGATGGAACGGTAGAAGAGATTAATTTAAATGTATGAGCGAATAAAATGATTTACGACAAACGCATTATAAATTATAAAAATGCAAGAAGGAAAAAAAAGACATTTTCTTAATAATCGTTGCAAGTGGTTGTCTTTAACTCTTTTTAAGATATCTTAGTTTTAATAAGTGCAATTCATCAAATTTAATTGACATTCTTTTTCATATGCACCTAAATTCCGCCTCATATTTGATGTCAAATGAGGTTTTACTTCATCGCCTTTTATTGTGTTCTAACCAAATTTTTGAGTTTTAATTTTATTTCATTGAGGTCTAACCAAATTTAGATCGATTACAAAACAATAAGAACAAAATATATTTAAATGTACATTTTCATATATAAAATGACATATTTATTGCGCATACCTACGCCTACGGAAAAGAGAATAGCTGATTAAGTAGAACGGCCTTTACGGAGAATAAAACAATATATAATAATTCATAAAGCAATATATAATACTTTAATAAAAGGCACCTTATTTTAAAAAGTTTAGAATTTGATTTTTCTCTGTATTTTGCATATAGCTAACATTAAGTTGGTATCATTTAAAGCCTATACTGTAAGACTGGACTTACTTAGGGTACTTGGAGCATGTGCTCAGAGCTCAAAAATAAACCAGGGTAAAGTTAAAGAGAGGAAATGTATAGCACTTGCTTAAAGATTTTTTTTTACTATGAATTTACCACTCAAAAATGATCTCTAATCATAAAGAGACACGCACATGCGACAAGCCACTTAAAAAATTTACAGTAAATCTTACAGTACCGACAGAACATTACGAAACGGAATATTATAGCAAAATGAGATGCATCAACTTAAAATAACACTTAAAAAGACACTTAAAAAATTTACAGTATCGACAGAACATTATTAAACAGAATATTATAGCAAAATGAGACACATACGTACCAAAGAACTATGGACTCACAAAAATAATGTTTGATTTGTTCAATATTAAAATTACACTTTTTTCAAAGATTGCAAGTAAATAAAATTACTGCCTACTTAAAAATATTCAACTTTTTAAAACCAAATTAATTTGCTTCTGTCAACTTTTGCTGCTGACCATTCTGCCCAATCGTCATTGGCTATTTGAAAAAATTCATTTAATCTATTTTTATTCGAATTAATAATTGATTCGTATATACTATTGGTTGTAACTGTTGATATAGAATCTATATTTTCAATTTCATTATTAATCAATGATAATTCATCAGAAAATTCATCACATTGATTATTGAAACTAGCAGATGCTTTTACATAATTTATTTGAATAGAACTATTTTTGGAAAAAACAAATGATTTTTCATAAAAATCGTTATAAGTTGCAAGACCCAAAAGAACAATATCTTTAAATGGAGGTCGAAGTGTTTCACTTTTAAAACATTTTTTCATAATTTTTACTAAAATTATTGGCATGTTCTCTGGTATTTCTAAGTCTCCGTCACTTTCGAGATAAGTCACGAGATTAGAATCGTTTATTTCGTTATATGGTCTGCTTAAACTATTACAATTTGCAATTTCCCATAGACACATACCATAACTCCAAATATCTGAAAATGAGCACATTTCTTTATGTCTATTTAATAGTAGTTCTTTACAAGTCCATCGTAAAGGGATCATTGATGTTTGGTCATCATGAAGCTTCACGTACTCTTGCGGTTCCAATCCTCTACCTAGCCCAAATTTAGATATTTTTATTGTAAAGTTGTTTGCAAGTAATATATTCCGAGCAGACAAATCGCCATGTACATAGTTTTTATAAGTCAAATATGACATTCCATCAGCAATTTCTGAAGCCCATTGAAACATAAATCTATGTGGTATTAAAACATTATGAACCGAACATTTTTTTAAATATTCTGATAAAACATCTCGACAATTTTCAAAAATAATAATATGCGGCCGATGGTTTGTAATTGTTCCTAATACTTTTAAAACGTATTCACTGTTAAAATTCATGAAAATATTAATATCTTCAAAAAAATTTCCTTTATTCGTAACGTTTAATAAACATGGATTACGACGGAAATATCCAGTAGTTAGAAATCCATCATCACCTAAATCATACATTTTTTCATGTATTCTAATCTGTTTTCGTGAAATTATATACATTTTTTTATCGCGTTTCCATTTATAAATCACTATACAAATTAAAACAAATATTGCAATTATAATAATCATTAGAATTAATGTATAATTATGAATAAGTCTCCATTCCCATGAAGTAATAATTATTTTATCAGTCCAGTTACCGTTACCATACAACGATGTTGCACGAATTCGTACAACGTACGCCGAAGTGAAATGTAAATGATTTATTTTATAATGAAAATGATTTTTTAAATGCTGTTCACGTGTAATACATATTGATATTTTTGATGACGAATACTGTTGATCGTCTAAGGACCTCAATTCTATATTGTAATAAATTATTATAGAATTTGGATGTAAAGGCTCGTGCCAAAACAACGCTATCGAATCTTCATCTTTATGTGCATTGAATTCAATAATATCATCTGCGAGTGGTTTAGCTGAAGTTCGTTGTGTTACAATAGATACAGTACTGCAATATTCCTCGTTACAAACGGATATATAAATTTTGTACATACTGTAATGCAATAAATTATTGATAATAATTGTATCGTGATTTGCATCAATAGTTGCATTAAATATTTCATATTCACCAGTTGGTAAAGTTTTCATTTGTTCTTTTATATTTTCATATGTGGTAACATCCCGTTTTTTTAAATTTAAACTGCTAAATGGATCTTGTTTATTTGTTCTCGATGTCGGTGAATCATCAATTAAATAATCCATTGTAAAGTCAAAGTTTTCACAACCGGATGTTATATGTCGCTGAGCTTCGTCTTTTAAATTATCGTTACATTGATGATTAATGCAAAAAACGAAAGTAATATCCTCAGTATTTTGACAAGCATCATTGTTACCTAGTAAGGACAATCAAAGAGAATACTGAATGTATGAAGTATAGTGCCAATTTGCCTCAATTCATAGAATTTTTAATAAATAAAATAAAAAACTTAATACACGATGTTTTTTACTGAGAAAATAGTTAATTTTTATTAAAAAATTGATTTTCCTTTAATTTTTTGTTTTTTTAATCAAAATAATTTAATGTTAATTTTGCATATAAAAAATAAACCCATAGTTAAGAAAGATATAGCTCATATAAGTACTTACTATCAATTATTTTAAACTTATTTCTAAAAGCAAATTATCCTAGTAAATTTATAGCTTTATTTATAGGTTTATTCTATGAGTCTTTTCTTAGGCATAGGATTATCTTAGGAGATTTACCCTGGATGATAATGTTTATTGTGATAATTTATATAATTCCACCAAGCCTATGGTAAAATTATGGAACATATCACAAATTAATCTTATAGTATCGGTATTACAAAAGCTAAAGACTCAATACGAAAGTTGAGTAACCATTGTTGCGGTTCATTTTCAAAGGTTGGGATACGTATAAAAATCTTAATAAAATATAGCGGAGGAAGTGAAGAATTATGATGCACTATTCATCAAACCTCTGACTTATGTTAGTGCTTCATTTGACCGATAAATTTTAACGAAAGCGTGCTTTATGGTCGATATAAGTACATAGTATCAATCTCAAAGACAATTGAGAAGTTTTGGAAATTAAAAAAACGATGATACTAAAATCGATGTTGGGATTGAACATCTCTAGAAACCTTAACAAAATATATCAGAATAATCAAGTGACACATAACATGCAATTTGGACGGATTTCATTGAGTTAATTGATCGGGAAATTTAATGAACAAAAATGAAACAAATGTGAGTAATGTGAAAAAAATTATCTCAAATTTGTATATATTTCGTAATCTGGCATTAATTGGCTGAAAGACGCGAGGTCTAAGTTTCAATTCGATGATTTTGTATTTCGTTTATCTGTATCTATCATCTATGTTTGTTCCACTAGAACTGCCTGATTTTGATGAAATTTGGTTGACATGTTTATCATATTCACAAAAATCTAATAGGTGAACATAGATCATTAATTTAAGCCTTGCATTTGTAATTTACTTCAGAGAGTGGTAAACTGTTCACAGTACTACTAGTTATAATGTGGGATGTAACAAATACCACAATTTAGATAGGCAATTAGGAAATATTGAACGTTGTATCTTAGTGTTCAATTCAAGCCGTTGATGAGTAGTTATGAACAACTTTCATGTATCTCAGTTATCGCAGACAGTTTCTGTTCGGATTTTGGATCCAGTAACGTACAGGAGCTACAAAGCAAATAAACTGATAAAATAGAAAATGAGAAATTGTAGCGCAAATTTTAATAAACAAAAAAAGATAATAGAACGAAAATGTTAAAACAAAATCAAAAGGAAGTATGAAACAGTAAAATGAAACTAAAAAAGAAAAGTAATTTTGTTCAGGGTTGGAAATGCTTTAAGCTGAAGGAAAAATTGGTGGTTTTGTGAAAATCTTAATAGTTCAATATAACACTGGGTTCTAAGTGAAAGCAAAGCGCTCAGGAGATAAAATTTTGGTTAGTTGAAATTCCAGAACTGATTCATTCATTCAAATGATTCTGCTGGAAACTTATCCTAGCCCAAGGCAAAAACTACAAGGGTGAGGTAACAGAGTAAGAAATCCAATCGGAATACTTCAAAACTAAGAAGAACTTGTTATTGATAAGCATTTTTGAGATAGCACCAAGGAAACTAACTATTTGCTCAAACACCTTACTTTTACTATCCACATTCGGTGTTTTTTAGCTAATTTATACTAAATTTTCCTCTATTTTGAACTGAATTAATTGTGGGATCAATTATTGAATCCATATGTGTTATGTAACTTAGTTACTTTAATAAACAATTTATCTAGGAATTGAGACAAATTGAAATTTTATTATCATAAATACCTGTATAAAATCCTTGAGTTTGTTCATATTCTGGTATTTTTGGTGCTAAACAATAATTCCGTTCATTGATGCTTTTATGTTCATATTGTTGTAAATATGCTGTAATAACATACTTAGTTAATTTTCCATTTGGTTGTGAGGGGGGTCCCCATTTTAATTCTATTTCACTATGTGATATATTAAGAGCACGTACACGTCGCGGACGGCTCGGTTGATCAGGTAATGTTGTAAACTGAATTACTTCACTTTGGGCACCTACATCTTCTATGGTATCTGACGATGTTGAACTCTCAATTAACACCGATGCTATATAATAACTATAATTTGTGTATGGATTTAAATTTTCTATGGTTATGTTAAATAATGTGCCATCATTATTAATAACTTCATGTAAAAATAAAGACTCTTCCTTCCATATTGTATCTTGACATACTTCAGCCACACGATATTGATTTTCACTCACTAATTCACTCGGTGCATAAAACACTTGGTATCCAAATATGGCATGGGTTTTTGGCGGATTGTATGGATGCCATTGAATTTCGACTGATGTCGAACTTAATACTTTATATGTAGAATTAATAGAATCAAAGCCACATTCAACTTTATCGCCGTTTGAACTGCGTGATATTTCTAATTCAGTTAAATTATATTTTAAATTAGCTTTTTGCCGTAATTTATCAATTTCACCTAAACACAGTTTTGGATTATAATGAAAGAATAATTTGCCCTTAATTGTTAAATTTTGTATAATTGTCCAATTTAATAATGACGATAAATTTGGGTTATCCATTACGGACACGGAATAATTTGAATTAATACGTTCTCCAAGAATGGTCGTTAAATTTGGAAAAAAGGTTAATGATGAGAAATAATTGCGTTGAATTATTAAAGCGCCGGATATTTGTTCTAATACGTTTAATGATTCATATAATTCTTTTATTGTTTGTTCGGATTGTATTTGGCGAATTTCTAATGTACCATTGATTATTCGACAGCCTTTCACTCTTTCAATAGTTGTCATGTCTGTTAATATATGACTATCGTTACACGATGATGAACAGGGTCCGTCTGCACACATTTCGCAATAATTACTATTATTTACACGCTTATAATTTGGTGGACAAACTTCAATACACGATGTTTCAAATGGAAATCTTTTTCTATTCAAACAATGCTCTTTAGTTAGACAAAAGTAATTATCATATTTGAATCTACAAAATAATTAAAAAATACGGATTATAAAACGTTTATATATATATATATATATATATATATATATATATATATATATATATATATATATATATGAAAAAAGTCAGTGATGAATAGGTATGCTAAGTACGGAAACCACTGATAGGAATCACGCCTGCACGTCATAATTTTTTATATATTTGAAAGAGATGAGAGTTAGAAAAAAGTTTCAAAAAAGTGAATATAACTAACAGAGTCATTTGTTTAAATATTCGACATATGATTTAGTATCAACGTTTGAACTATTTTTAATATGTACTTTGTAGCTAAATTTGAGCTAAAATTGTGGCGAACCTAAACATTTTGCAAAAAGATGTTTCAAACAAAAGTTGCTTGTTCTAAAATAAACAAACATTTTGTTATCTTTTATGGTTCAAAAGTTGGTTTCTGGGCCCATTCGACCGATTTTGCTCATTCACGAATTTAAACTCAGTCTTTATATCTAATATACGACACAAAAATTTCAACTTGGTAGCTCTTTCCGTTTTTGAGTTATCTTGGTGATAGACTAACGAACAAGCGGAAATGGACAAATTAGGTGATTCTATGAACAACTATACCAAAATTATGTTTGTACGGTCAATATTACGTAGCGTTACAAACTTTAAACTAAAAATAATATTCTCTGACATTATGTATATGTCGAGTATAAAAAGCATAAAATTTTATATGAAAAATGTTTTTTGTTTTTGTTTTTTAATATTATTAAGAATAATGGATTATAAGTTTAATAATGGAATAATTATATAAGTTTCCACATATATACATTCAATTCAATTGAATCTTTACTCATTCTTTAGACGATTTGACACAAAAAATGATACCTCTTTCAGTTAGATAATCTCTAATCTTTTTTTTTATATTATGAACTGATAACTTTTTGTTCAAAATAAACATTAGGGCGGCAAACTACTAATAGTAAGAGCATGAAATTTGGCATACACGTTCTTCCTAAAACATGATCAGGTGATAAGACGGGATTTTTCAATGTTTTAATTAGCATGGAGTGGAGGAGATGATAATATTTTTCCAGCAGACCTTCTAGGTATATTTCGGGATATACTCAGCTAGAGCCTCCAAAATTATACAATTTATTTTTCTTTAAAACCAAAACTAACGTTTTCTTAACTTTACGATTTTCATGTTGTGTTTTTCAAAACACAATATCAAACTTTCCATCAATATCTCGAGATCTACATAACCTAGGACCTTCAAATTTAATACATATAATCCTCATAAAAATTAAGCGGACCTGTGTTTCTCAATTTATCGATTGTCACTTTTCTTGAGATGTATAGATGAAGATTATATTTTTTACAGAATATTAGACTTTCCACCAATATCTCGGGATATACATAGCCTAGGGCCTTCCAATTTAAAACTAATAACCATCATAAAATTAATGGGACCCGTGTTTTTCTGTTCATTTTCCATCAATATCTTGAGATCTACATTATCTAAGACTTGAAAATTTAAAACCAATAACCCTCATATATATTAAGCAGTCCCGGGTTTTTCAATTTTTTATTTTCCATTTTCCTGAGAACTGTGGTTGGGTAAAGTTTTTCACATAATATATTTTTCATCAATATTTCGAGATCTACATAACCTAGATCTCTCACGTTTTAAACTGACAACCCCCAACAAAATTAAGCTGACCCATGTTTCTCAATTTTTTGACTTCCACGGCAGGGAGATATTTTTTTATCAAATTCTCAATTTCCCCCTTAACATTACGGAGGATGGGTGCCTGATTAAATGAACGGCAACTAAATATGTTCTACGCATGATAAAAACATGCAATCTTTTGTAATTAGATGTGAAATGATTAAGGGAATGAAAAATTTATAAGTAATTCCTTACCCGTTTGTCATATAGCGTAAATTTTAAAATATATCAACTTTTTTCTATTTAAGCAACGAAGCAATGGTTCATTATAATTGGATATTTGTTAGTTTTTTTATATTTTACACCTTCCATATTGAACAAAATTTAAAAAAAAAGCATTTTTGTACGTTAGTTTCTAGAGATGCAGTTTATCGCAAACGATGTAAAACAGTTTGAAAAAATGAAAAATTTGAGTTTTATTATATATAACACCCTCACCTAATAGAGTAAAGTGCCAATATTTCATCGATTTATATCTACATATATAATATATGTTATTAAGTGCTCTTTGTAAAATTCTTTGCAAAAAAAAAAAAAAAAAATGCGTTGATTATAATACAGTTTTTACAATGGTAAAAATAGGATGATTTCAAATTTCGATTGAGCTCTAGAATGGTTGCATCGATTTGGCTTTTTTTTAGTAAACATTTCATTAGTTATAATAACGATTTCTTTAGTAATAAATTATATAGCTTGTTACACCACTAAATATAATGTAATCGAAACAAACATTCTCTGGACAATCCAACAGCTGGTCAAACTGCGCACATTCCTCGCATGACTATGATCCTTACATATTTACCCATTTAAGTATCTGCATTTTTCCTTTGCTATTTTTATTTTAACGAACTGAAGCGAGGGCAAATTCCTTAGCGTACAATAATGTAACATTCATTGTAATTTTTTCAATTTTCGCGCGCCAATAGCTGAAAAAATTATTATTCAAATGTTATGAAATTCGGAAGCAAATGTTTGTGTTTTAAATTATGTAAATCAAATTTTTTTCGGTAAAAACTATTCTAAATACCCACTTGACATTTTCATGTCAAGATTGTGTTTCATAACATTTGGATAATTAATTTTTTAGTTATTTGTGTAAGAAAATTAAAAGGAATACAATGTATATTACATTATAGAATGAATTTATTATAATGGTTTCATTTTCAATTCCTCAATCAATATTCAATTCCTCTTAACAATATATTGTTCAGAATCCAGGGGGGGGGCATGATTTGTATGACATATATATATTAAGAAGTCAGATTACTGCGGATATAAATCTCACATTGTAAGAATGATGTGAATGAAATTCAGACTTTTTGGTAATTAGGTAATTAGATAGATGACTAATACTGAATTATCTATATTTCACAATAAAATGCGGAATGCTGCGCCTGTACAGAACAAGTCAAAATAATAGGATAGAGCATATGAAGTGAATGGGGTAGTATGCAATTAAGATTTTGTTAGTTAATTAGGTACCTTACTTTAGGGTAGCCGAAATGAAGGTTTCGAAGTCCTAGATCAAAATATTTGTAACTCCAACACATATGTAGATCTAGGACTTTCACATAACATATATTATGTATATGTAAATTCTATGTGTATTAAATTCTATGTGGAAACTTATATGCGCTCTAGCTCCTTTATTTTTAATAATAGCCAAACAAGACAAAGAACCTTATATATATATATATATATATATATATATATATATATATATATATATATATATATATATATATATATATATATATATATATATATATATATATATATATATAAAATTTTATGCTCTACAACTTTTATTTGAAAGTTTTTTTTCTAACTCTTACCTTTTTGACTTAACTTATTTATATTTGAAATAATTGGCAGATAACACAGGCTATAGATCATGTCTTTTTTTTAAGTTATTACAATAATTATTTTTTTATATATTTAAATTTTCATAATTTTCGCTTACAATCTCCTTCACTTGTTTCGGTTGAGGTCATATAGTAATTCATAACTTCCTATTAAGGGGGTTTATTTCACAGAAGCATACAATTCCACAAATAGCAGAACAAATAACTCAAAAAATATTTATCCAAATGTTATGAAATTTGGTATGCACAATATTCACATAAAAATCTCGTGTTTGTCGAAGAGTTTTTGTTAAAAAAAAAACCTTCTTTTTTCCGGTTAAACTAGCAATAGGTTTTCTTGTTTCTTTTTTGTTGAACAAGCAATAGGTTTTCATGTCAATATTGTGGATACTGAATTTCATAACATTTTGATAAGTATTATTTGAGTTCTTTGTTCTGGAAAATTGAAAGAAATACAATGTATATTACATGTTATTTAAGTCAACAGCTGTTTAAAAGCACATTTCTTTATGTCAGGACAACAGCTGTTGTTAAACTTGTTGTTAAAGAACAATAGAAAGGACTTCTACTAGGATGTTATGACTTTTTACTGATATTATTTTTTAAAGATAGGGACTTACGTGTTTTCAGGACATTTTCTTACACATGTTCCATAATGCTTATATTTTTTACATGCGTTGCAATGAATTGCACTATTTGGTAAAGAACATCCTCCCAAACATAATTCATGACATTTAATATCCGTATCAGATTTGTAACAATCATGTTGATTCCAACATCTTTTATCCGGACAATGATCACATAAATGTTTTGATGATGGACAATAGGAGTGGTCACGTTCAATAAAATTACCAGTAGTGTTTGTAATGGCATTCCAATTTATTGATTGTGAATAGCATATTTCATCATTTCTTTCAATCCGTACATATCCTCGTAAAATTGATCGTAATGATATTAATCCTACCTATAAATGATATACATTATATTAACAAATTATATAATTTAGGATATGAATAATTAATACACAAAATAGAGCTTGTAGATATTTTGATGTGTCCAATTTTCCTGTAAATAACTTTAGAATTATCCTAACTGTTCTTAATAACGAATTTTTCTATAAATATATGTATATAGAATATTTTTTAATATATACTCAACAACAACAAAAAAAGCGACACTTGAAACATACATACCTATATATTATAAAATTATAAAATACAGGATCTTTATAGTTTATGGTATTTAGTTGTTAACCTGGTTTAATTTTCTTTATTTAAGTAGAACTGAATAAATTCTACAATACACCACAAAAATCTTGTATTTTAAGCTTTTAAATAAAAAATTGTTAAACATAAAAGAACAACTTTCAAAAAAAAAAAAAAAAACGAACTAAAAGAAATGAACTAAAAAGTTATTTTAAATTTTTTCTTGTGTCCAAGTACCTTTTTCAGATGGACGCCGACTAATCAATTTCTTAGCTAAGAATAAGATTGGCACCGATAGAAAGGTAATTGCTCACAAGGAAAAATTTAAAATTATTTTTACTTTTTAGTTCATTTTTTAAAGGCGATTCTTTTTTTTTAAATTTTTTATTTCTTTTTATTCGGATGAAATTTAATCACTAAAAATTTGGTTTTGCTCCTTCTCACCTATTAGGGATATCAGATCCTGGTTTGCTTATAATGGTACCATCCATTTAGATCTATAGTAATACTACGCACAGACCGAAAATTGTCCATGTATCTGATCCATAGGTTTTTCATACGGTCGGCTCTCGGTATAGTATTTTTCAATGTAAAAATATTTCTATATGGAATATTGCAATTTATATACATACATAAAAATATTTCAAAAATATGCGATATATTGTGAATCAACAGATTTATGTGTTATACGTACATTATTATTGTTTTACTCCCTATTACTAAAAATTTAAAAATATTTACAATACATGATTTACAATCTATTGATTCACGCATTTATCTTATTTTTTGAATGTATTTGTTTAAATATTTTTATGTATGTAAAAAATGGTATCCTTCTCTATAGGAATATTTTAACATTGTTTTCTCTATATTAAAAGATGTAGAAAACAATGTGTATACAAACATCCATATTTTATACATCCCTAAACTATATGACTTGTTTTGAGATTTTATACTACTTTATGAATCAACTGTTAAAGAAGCCTCTACTAGATGATACATTATTTTATTTCAGAAATTTATTACTATTTATAAACAAATTTACAATCATTATTAAATTTATTTACATTTAAAAAATATTTTTAATGCTATTTCTTCTCTTATTGCAATTTTCAAGTCAAAAACTTCAATTTATTATTAATTTTTAGCAAATTTTATTTGACATAATTGCTATACATTTTTATTTCATAACAATATTTTTTAAATGAATTTTTTACTGTGCAAATTATTTGGTTGACTATGATTGTTATTTTAATTGTAAAAATTAAAAAATAAATTGTATTAGGATGTAACCCATTGGAAACGGAAGAGATTATAAGAAAAATGCAAAGAAAAATAATTTATGGGCGATCTGTGGTCGGAAAGTGGAAGGGGGTGATTTTTTAAAGTTAAACATAGTTTATTTTGACTTTCGACCTATGGAAAAAATGGACTATGGACTAAGTCCTATGGAAAAAAGTTAAATCGGAAAGTTGTAGGTAATAAAAAGATCTACAACTTTTATATTTACACTTTTTTCACATAACCTCAAAATTTTTCTATTGAAAATTGTGGTGCTTTTTCAATATTTATTCAAAATAAAGTGAAAAAATAAATATTTTAAATCAAAACAATTACAGTGTATTTGAAACATAAATAAATTTTCACATAAATTTTGAGGTTAAAAAGTGTAAATACAAAAGTTGTAGATATTTATTTTATTACCTAAAACTTTGCCATTTAACTTTTTTCCATAGCACTTATAGTTTTACTCTTATAAATTCACCCCTTCCACTTCTCGACCTGAGATCGCCAGTAAATTATTTTTCCTCTCTTTTTTGTTATATTGTGTTCTGTTTCCGATAAGTTCAATCCTACTACCTAAAAATCTTTTTTTTATTTCAAAAATTATCGACCCTGCTCTATAACTAAAAATCAATAAAAATTTATTCTATTAATTTATAACTGTTGAAAATTTATTAAAAATACCCGATTTTTATAATTTATTTTAAAATTAATATTTTACATTAATAAAGCAATTAAATCTGCAAACTAAATTATGCAGTCATAAAAATTGAGTATTTTAAAACAGCATGTTGTTATATTGAAACATCATTTTTGTTGTTTTTCAGTGTACATCGTTATATGCACTTTATACAAAAAAAGTTGATGAAATATTGAAATTGTATATAAAAATTAAAGATATATTTACCTCAGTTAAATTCATATTTTCATATAAGATCAGCGCATAATCAAATGCTAATTTATAGCCACGTATAATCGTTAAATTTGGAAAAATAGTACGAAGACTTTTTAAACCAAATACACGATATAACACTAGATTATCAGTTATCTCACGTAAATTTGGTAGGCTCAGTTGTTCCCATTTTGATTCCGATACGCCATCAATTAATGTGAGTTTAACATTACCCAATATAATTGTACAATTTTTGAATGGTTTGATCAGTTCTATTTTTCCGACGATATTAATTGAACCACATATTTCAGCATTTGTTTGATGATTATTTATTAATAAAATATAGATAAAAATCATAAATATCAGTGATATATTTTTATGACAATGATAATTATGTTTCATCGTGATAATTATTGTAATTAATTTTAATCATTAATGTTTATTCGTAGGTAACCGATATATCACTGAAGGTAAAAGGAAGGATTCACTCTCATGTTATAAAATCAATTAAATTATTTTTTTTCTCAAATCTCAACAATAAACGTGGGTCGAAAGGCCAACACTTTAAACATGACAGGTCAATTCTTGAAATTGATTGTGAAATACTTAAATTATTCATTAATTGATAAAACTATACATTTTTTCTATGTTTAAGACATTTTTATTCGAATCAAAAACATGCTTTTATTATATAATCAAAATGCCAAATATTTTTTTATTTAATTGTTTACTATTATAAATATTCACAAAAAAATACCTTCGATGTTGTTTTGATGAAAGAAATAATGAATTAGTACAGTGGCTACGTACAGAATCTCTTCGGTTTTTCGTAACTCAAACAAGTTTTTAATTACTTTTTTGGCCTGCAAATTACGATTTTATAACAGACGTAGGATTATCGAAAAATGGTTCTATAAATTGTGGTGTGTATAGTTCAAAAAAAAAAACTAATTTTTTGGTTTAAAATTTTTTTAACTTGATCCCATTAATAACAAGTGGTCTAGGTGCGACGCGCAAGATCCATATGGAAAACTTCTCAATTAGGATAATAATAGATAGAAATAAAAAATTTTTTATTTTATTATTACGAATAAGGCTGTATGTTTTTTATCTTTTTTTTTAGTTTTTAATCTCAACAAAACTTGGTTGTACATACAAGTTTGGCTCAAAAATCATTTAATTTTAAATTACGTAATTACGCGTTGAAGGATGTGTTTCACGCCGATATCATTATTTGCTCTAGAGATAATCGAAACGAATGCAAATACGTATAGAGCAAGATCCCACGACGGCCAGACCTTCGCTAGATAACTTCAGAAATCTCGTCATCCATTGCCGGACACTTATGACAGTTTCTACCCCCTGCCAGACACCCCTAAACTTTAATAAATTATAATTATACTTTCGTTATAGAAACGGGTAGCAACTGTCATAAGTGTCCGGCAATGGATAACGAGAAGAAAATTTATCTCGAATAAAAAAATTGAGCTTTATACTCGAACAAATTTTAAGTACTATTTTTTACACCTTTACTACCTGTTACCTGCCCAGGTAACCACAATCCAAACTCTATAATCGCTGGTCGCTCTTACCTGTATAAGTTACATGTACAGAGAAACTTTCAACTTTTATAAAATAACGAAGGTCTGGACGTCGTGGGCTCTTAGGCTAGTATACTTGTGGAATTTTTAATTTTTTTTCCTATTTAAAAACATTAAATACTCGAATGTTATGTAGTGTTGAGTTGTTTATCAAAATTAATTTTGTTTATATATCTAAAAAATTCATTTTAATGTGTAAAAAATTAAAAAATACACTATCAAATTAATGTATATTCGAATTTTAAGTAAGCGTTAAAGATTCTGGTCGTACTGACATTAAAATGTAAAAATATGACGAAATTCGGAATTCTTAAAATTGGTCCTCATTACAAGAACTTACCACTAAGAAGTTAATATAATAATTCTTAATATAAATTAATTTTTGTTTGAAATATTTTTTTATTAATTGCTTAAATTCGCCACAGCGTATTCATTAACTTAATTAACTCGTACAATTGGATGGTCCTCTAAGATTTTGTAACCCTCATACTACAGTCAAAATAAAATTTTACATCGCACTAAATTTCCGATCGAATTTTAATAAGGTTTAGGATCACTTACTGAGTTTAAAATCACAAAATGCATACAAATTCCGATGGAGCTTCAGATACCAGCTTGACAAAAAGTTTTTGGTTGATATCTCGGAAACTATACACTTTAGTACAAGTCATTGAAACCATTATAGTAGAGAACCGGTCCAAGATTGAATGTCCTATAGCTAAAAAGTATGAACATTAGAAAAAAGTATTTTGAAGAACACTTGTAGAGAATTACTCCAATATTTTAAGAATTATCCGAGGTAACAAAAAATTGAAAAATATAGAAAAACCGGTTTATTAAATGGGCAATAAATTATAAACGGTATAATGTAAATAATTCATAAATTGTTTTCAGCGGTATGTTGGTTAATATTTAAACAATTATCAATTTTAAATATTATCTTCAGTTATTATAATTATAATTAGTATGAGAAAAAACATTATAGGCTTTATATGGTATAGTTTTTCCAAAAATGACGAGACTTTTGTGTAAAACGACTCATATAATTTCATTTTTTAAGAATTTTTAAACTGAATTTTTTTTTAATTTAAAAAAATCGGTATTTTTGTCACAGTATAGTGAGTAGGATTAATAATCCAAAAAAATATTTCTTCCAGTTGAAATCTTAACTTTTCTAATTTTATAAAATTTGACACGATTCACGGAACCTTATTTGGACAATTTCTCTTCAATATTCGTAATTGTTTTTCACAAATTTAAGATACTTGGCTACCGTACTATATTAATTTTTATTATTTAAACTCATATTTTTGATAAAAAAAAAAACAATTTTAAGGTAGTTCTATCAATAAATAAATTAACAAATTTTAACGAATTTTGAAATTAAATATTATATAGGTACTTCTTGATTGATTGTTAAGTATAAATAATCATAAATTATTTTTAAGTTAACTATTAATACAGATGGCAATTTAAGTCATATTGCCATCAATTAAAAACTTTTGGAACTGTTAATATATTAACTCACATCGCTACCTATTAAAATCTAATTGATTTTAAAAATGAATTATAATCGTTATATCTAAATATAAAAACAAGACTTAAATTTGCAAAAAAAGTTGAAGACCACTTATCGAGATTTCGAAGATTAGCGCTAGGAACTACGTCGATACGAGATTTTTATTAATTAAAATAGCAGATGTTTATTTATTTATTGTTTTTATATTTTATTAAACAATTAAATTTAAATTGTATTATGTCAAGAAGGAGTCATTTAAAATTTGAAAACTCAAAAATTAATAAATAAATCCTAATAAGCAGTTTAAAAATACAAACAAAAATAAAATTTGAAAATTTTAAGAAAATTATAATTTTAAAAATTTTTATGTGAAATTACCTTAAATTTTTTGTAAGAATTCAGGAAGTTTTTTATCGTAAAAAACTATATAAATGCAAGTAATAAAAATGCATCCGTGATTTTATAGGAAATGCGATTAGATAGCGTCTTTAATCAAGTCTCTGAGAGTAGCGACAACTACAGAGGTGCAGAAAAATTCGAAATATCATTTCCTCGTAATTAAAAATGGTAAGTAGTTTTTGACTATCGCGAATAAAGTGAGTGATATTGTCAATTTTTTGAGTTTCCAAAAATTATTATTAGACCAGAGTCGATAATTTGTGAAACCAAAAAATTACTGTAGGAGTTAGTAGGTTTACGGGCAATTTATGGTCGAGAAGTGGAAGGGGTGAGTTTTTAAGGGTAAAACTATGAAAAAAAGTTTCATGAAGGTCATCAAGCATAATCAAATATCATCCATACTCTTTGAGAGTGCAAAACCATTCACTACAGTTCTAGAAAATAAACAACCCATTCGCAGATTTAAGTCAATCGTTTGGCTCAAAAGGTATGATGGGCCAAGGTAATAACAGCTAATAAAGCAGCAAAAAATATCATTATTTAATAATTGTGTGGCGAAAACTGAAAGAATCGCAAAATAATAAATACGGTGTAGTGCCGATTTCCGACCAAATACATTCAATCTAAATATGTGAATTCTATTGGAAATGATGCGTTTTTATCCAATGTCCAAATTTCTGAATATTCTGACGAGCCTCAAAATGAAATTCACATAGATTAGAGGCGCTTGTTATATGAAATATATGAAGTGAATTCAATCTCAATCTTTTAATTCTGATATGCATTATGTTACGCGATTAAATTTTAAGTATTCTAACGAGGCTTTTACGAAGCCTCCTGTGGAAATTCAAGAGTAACTTCATTTTTTTATAACGATTGTGGAATTTCTAAAAGTATGCTTTTAAATAGAATTATTTGGGAAACAAACCTAAATATTTACATTCAGCTACTGATTTTAAGCCTTCAAATGAACAATTTTAAGCCTTAAAAAATACCTAAGCGGAGTTGTATATAATAATAATTGTTTTTGGAAATATTATGGTGTTTTTTCTTGATTTAAAATTTTTGTTTTTCAAACTGAAGAAGCCCTTTAACTGGATCATATTGACAGGTATATTGTCCCTATATATTTTGAGTGTTGTCTTAAACATTAATAATTTTGATTTTTGTTAGTAATTCTACCGTTTTTTGAGATTTAATATAAAATTGAAAATCGAAAATTTCGATATAGCTGCGTAGAAGTGCTATTAATTCGAGCATACATCGACCTAAAAGTTCCGTTGAAAAATCACTAAAGGTTTTTTTTTCTCGCAATTACATTATTGTCTTTATACAAAAAAGTAGCATTTTATACAAAAAAGTAAACATTAAGTTAAATTGTATCAAATCGTATTTTATTTGCGTTGTAATAATTTATAAAAATTTTAATTAATATATTATAATGATTGAATTCTTACTCTATCTATAATATAAAATTTTTTAAAGAATATCACTCTTTGTGAAAGCTATCCGATTTTTATCAATTCTGAATTCCAAAGCAATGACTATCTACTGTCTCGCATTTATTAAATGAATGAAATAGCTCAGTAAACTCAACCTTCACTTAAAAAATACATAAATAAATTATTGTAAAAGAGTCAATGATAAAATTTAAAAATTAATTAAATATAAAAATACAATATTATTTTTAAAAAAGTGGTTAAATTTTCAACCAATTCTTAAATAATATATCGATTTACACGATAAAAGTAAACGTATAAACAATAAAAGAGTATCTAGATCTAAATTCCTCTTATCAAAATGAATTACGAAGGCAGGTCAATAAGATTTTAGAAAAAGGTAGAAAAACAATTTTTTTTTATAATATATCTTCTTACTAGTTCAATACATTTTGACAGGCTTCGAAAAAGTATAATTGTGGTAGTAGTCCGGTGAACGTTTTTTTCAAAGGAGTAACTCGGGGCTATATCTGGTAAATAAAGTCTATCAATTCAAGTTGCAATTGCTCAATTTTAGACATTGAAACTGCACACGTATGCATTCGTGTATTATCCTGAAGAAAGAGAAATATACCTATCGTGGTGCATATATTTATGTACCATTAATGAATTGTCATACATACGGGTCTAGACAACGCGTCTAAAAAAGCCTGACCAAAAGTGTAATACATATGGTTGCACATATAAGAAGCCGTTAAGATTAAAAATAATGATGTAAATAGCCTCTGTTATAAACGTGAACGTCTGAGAAACAGAGGTAAAACCCCATTATCAATATTATTATTATAGTATAAGTAGCATTAGCAGTCTTATTCTTATTATAAGTAGAACTTCATTATTATTTGAATAAGGGCAAAATAAAATGGCGTGGTATCCCCATACCCCGCCTTACCCTCTTATACATAATTGCATTTAAAAATTGATTTCTAAAAACAATGTTCTCATACTCAGATAAACGAGCGCTTATCTGAAATACGATTATTGGCGCATGTAAATAACCTTATATTCAGAACAATCACGTTTCAAACAAAGTGAAAAAATTAAGCAAATCACTAAAATCCAATTTTTCAAATTTGACACAGAAATCAAGCGGTGTTTTGGCACTGTGACTTAGCCTAAGACTATGACTGTTACGGAGGCGATGTGTCATATGAAAAAAAAAATCATGATTGGTGAATTGGTCTTTGGTATATCCCGTCTTACCCGCTATTTCGTCTTGCGCCCCCTTCCAACTACCATAGAATATACAACCTAACTTAGCATGTACTATGTACGTTTATTCCGCTGTAGCTGTCACTTTTTTGAAATTTACTGTAAAGGGGAATTTCCAACACTGTCTTTGAGAACCATCTCCAAAAAAAAAGCTTAAACTTTTGTTCTATATATGCCGGTATGATATGGAAGCTAAATTTTTATATTACACCCTGGGGAAAATCTGTAAATGTACCTTTTTCTATCTAAGCTAAAACGAATGTGGTTTTTAAGCAATCGATGTGAAATAAAATAGCAGGATCAAGTAAAATTTATGTTTTCTTTAAAAATCACCTCTCTTCCGTTTGTATGTAACCAAGAAAGATGCGGTTTTTTTGCTAACTTCAGAGTATATAGTTTCCGGAGCTAGTAATTTAAAATTAATGAATAGCTTAAAAAAATATGAAATGTAATAAGGATATTGTTTTGCTAAAAAAACAATAATAAACTTTTGTGTAATTCTTTACAGTGTATTTCGACAGCGAAGTCACTATATATACTTCTTTTACAATTTATTAAAAACATTATTATTTTACTCAAATATAATTTTTTCAGTGGCGATATAATTGGTCCCAAAGCCTTATTGAAATGAAACTTCTCCTGAAATTAAAAATTACGTGAAAAGTGTTTTTATGTTGTTGTATTTTTAGCTAGTATAAGTTTATATTCCCGAGTCCTCCCTACTACTAAAAAAGAATTATTGAAACCTGTAGAAATTGAATAGGAATGATTGGGAAATGTTTTGAAATTTGATATACACAATATTGACATGCAAACGGTGAGCTTGTCAAAAAAATACAATAGGCTACTTGACTAATTTTTGGAAATAATTTTAAATAATTCTTTATTATATAATAAGCACACTGCATTGATATTTCCAGGAAATCCACACTATTAACCATGAAAATCATTGTTAAAGTTTAAATTTTCAAAACAGCGAGAAAAACTATATTTCTGTAATGACGTTTGTAACGTGGTACGTGTGACGTAGCACCCTAGTAAGCCAATTTATATAAATACAACAAAACAGCACAGTATCTGTTATGGCATCCTTGTTTAATATAGTATATGTATGTAATATATTCTATAGTTTACTAGCTAGTGATGTCACAAGAGTTGTCACCGATCAAATATTGTTTTCGTGCCAAATTAATTTCAAAAATTATTACATTTTAGCTTAAATAAGGTGAAATTTGTTTTTGTAGGCTATTATATTATGGGATGGCCGTAATTTGTAGTATATTTTTAATGTTGTCAAATAGCCTTTTACATATTTCTAAGGTGCTGTATATATAAGTATTCCTACGTACCACTGACAGTTGTTAAAGAGGAATAACAATGGCGGGTGTATAATAAAAATATAAGTACTTCTCATGAAATTTAATTAGTTTTTTTAATCCTAAAAATTAAAAAATTGTAGATATATATAATTTTTATGTTTTACATATAACTTTTATCTATAATGATTAAAATATTTAAAAATTTGTGTGTTAATGTAAATGTAAAACTGAGAGTCCTTTTAATGGTTGAAACGTAGAAACTCATATGTACATACTACTAGATATATGTATTAATATAACGAACGTATGTAAAGCTAGCAGTGTCCACTGGGCAGAATCAGTCAGTCATAACATAGCTCATTTTTTAGTGCTCATTGAATGACATAAAAGAAAATTTGACGCTCAAGCGGTTTTCCAAAAAATGAGAATGCTAGCTTTATGTTAAGTTAGCAGTTAACTACTTCCAAAACCGGGCAGAATCACTCACAACATAGCTCATGTGAGTTATTACTTAATTAGCAGTATTCTCATTTTTTGGAAAACTGTTTGAGCATCAAATTTTCTTTTATGGTATTCAATGACCTCTAAATTAGCACTAATTAATGAGCTATGTTTTGAGTGATTCTGCCCCTTTTTGGAAGTAGTTAACTGCTAGCTTAATATAAAGCTAGCTGTATTCTCATTTTTTTTAAAACCGCTTGAGCATCAAATTTCCTTTTATGGCATTCAATGAGCATGTTATGACTGATTCTGCCCATTCAACACTGCTAGCTTAACATACGTATATTACTAGATACATACATATATTCGAATTTCGACCACTTAATGAGTTTATTACAGAGTATTTTCTATGAAATATTTGTAACACCTAATAAATTCTTGCAAAAGTTACTGCAATTTAAAAAATTGCCATATTTTGAAAGTTTTTTACTGTTTAGGATAAAATTCATGCACCGGTTTTTAATTTTTAGCACACGTCATTTTGTAGACTTTTTAAATATCTCCAAGTTTTGCACAAAGTTTTTTTCTCAATGGTTAAATTGACAGATAAGTTTAAAAATATATTATAGAAAATATTTATTTCCGAAAATCAGACATTTGATCATACACAGATAGCTCTTCTATTCTCTACCCTCTGTAATTTAATTTAAGCCAACAGAAGCACACTCCTTTCATGCATTATGTAAATAGCCTAATCTATCTTAAATAACAGTTTCGCATATAAAAATTTTAAGAATGTCTGCCTTTACCAAAACTAAATATTTGTTTATAAACACAATCGTTTGGTGAATACAAATTATTTGTAATCGATAATATACGTATACTAAACTATAAACAAATATGTTCGAACTTCTCTTAGAAAATTTCTAAGGATAAACTCAACAAATTTCAATAACTAAAAGTTTTACGAAAATTGACGAAAATATATATTCGGCTAGGATCGGATGGAAATGCATTGTTGTAATATTTAAATTTGTTCGAATTTTTTTAAATTTTGTATATAAGTAGATAATTATTAAAAATTTACAAATTAATAGACGGGTCAATCACATTAAATTGTAAATAATGTAACATAACCTTAAGGCAAAATCTTTTGATTTAAATAAACGTGAAAAAATTAATTTTGGTACAAATGAAGTAATAAATATTTTATGTAAAGGTTCATTTGTTTTGAAAAAATAATAAAAAATAAATATCTCATAACATGAGATAACGAATTTTTAAATTATGCAATTGCAAATGTTTCCTTTGTGATTTTCGAAACCAAAATAATATGTTCAACTGATATCAGTAAATTGCCGTTTCTCTGTACAGGTTTTATTATATATTACATTATTTTTAAATATATATGTAGTATATAATTTATTTTTTGTTGTAATGAAGGTCATTTTATAACAATTTTATTTTATTCGTGAAACATCATTGAATAAAAAATTATTAGTTATATTAACCACGATAGCCACGAAAAACATTTCTGTAACTTAATATAAAAAACATGGAAGAAATATACTTTGGAATTTTAACAGGTAAACATATTTTTCATTCAAAACATTAAATTATTAATTGGTTTGATTTATTTTCAGTTAGCGATACGTGCTACAATGGTACAAATTCAGATAAAAGTGGTAAAAAATTATTGGAAATTATATCTGAGGGAAATTTAATACCAAAATCAAAATTAATACATTATGACATTGTTCCGGATGAATTAACCACAATTGCACAAGTATTAGTGAAATGGTCAAATGAAGATAAATGTAATGTAATATTAACAACAGGTGGTACTGGATTTTCTGAGCGTGATGTTACACCCGAAGCAACACGAAATATTATTTATAAAGTTGCTCCCGGCTTAATGCATGTTATGATGCAAGAAAGTTTAAAAGTTACTCCACTTGCAATGTTGTCGCGGTAAATTTAAATTTAACGTAATCTCAATAACCTATTTTATCACGTTTTCATTTGAACATTTGATGTATTTAATAAGATGAGAAGTTGATGAAATAAGATAAGAAATTGATATATTTTCTCATTATCTTGCAACTGTTTTTTATACTCGACATAAATGTAATACGTCTAGTGTATATTAAGTTTAGTCTAAAGTTTGTAACGCTAAAAAATATTGAAACCAGAAACAAAATTTTGGTATAGGTATTCATAGAATCACCTAGTTAGTCCATTAAAACGAAGAAATAGCGAGCTAAAATTTTGGTGAAATATTTGAAAAATAAAAGTGAGTTTAAGTTCGAGAATGAGCAAAATCGGTCTATTGAATCCATGACCCAACTTTTAAACCATCATATAAAACATAAATTTAAAGTAAAAAAAGTTTATTTTTTGAAAACAAACAACTTTTGTTTGAAACATTTTTTCGTAATCTGTTTAGATTCGCCACAGTTTCAGCTCAAACTTAGCTAATAAGCACATATATTTGCAATACATATTATTGTATATGCATTTATGACTGCATGGCCAGTATATTTAGGCTATTTTATGAATCATAATCATTAACAATAATAGAAACATTCATTTTTCTAAATGATGAAGAAAGAAAAAATTGAATATCGATCAATATATGTGAATTTATAATGATTGATTGAAATTTAGTATGCTTTCGCAAAAAATAGCGTGGTTATTAAAAATGTTTTATTTTATAAAGTTCATTTTCTTTCTTAAGGAATAATTTTCGCATAATCAATCAAAAAAACCAAAATATCTTAATTTTCGCAAAACCAAATATCTTGATGAAACCATATTATGTTGTATCACATTATAAATATATCAACAATTTCATATCACATTATGCATCGATGTTTGTTATTATTTAAAATGTTGTAGTTATTTGTTATTGCTTGATCGATACTGTTTTTATAAATAATTAATTTTTACTATACTTTGATTTCCAAAAAGGTGATATTACAATAAAAAATAATTTACCTTTCTTTATTAATTACCGAATCTAAATAAAATGAAACCTAAACAAAATTATTATTGTTTTGAATTGAAAATACATTCTAGGGGAGTTTGTGGAATTCGAAAGAAAACTTTAATCATTAATTTACCAGGAAGTATGAAAGGTGCTGTTGAATGTTTAACTTTTGTAAGTTCTGCAATACCACATGCTGTTCAACTTTTGAAAAATAATGTAGATGAAATTGTAAAAACACATATTGGCATACAAACTAAGGGGCCTGAAATTCCTCTTCAAATCCGAAAGAGTAAGGTAAATTAAATTAATTTTCTACACTGAAACTAAATGTAAACGTATTAGTTTATTCAAGTCCACTACGTTCTTATAATAATACAAATCTGTACTATATCTTTTATATCCCTACCAATGCAAGGTGTCAAAAGATACGTAAATTGGAATTGACTAGTATTCAGTAAATTCACACTAAAAATACCCACAAAATACCCAATTTAATCCACGGCTTGAATTTCTAATTCGTTAAGCTATGTTCTACAAGACTATGTTCTGATAACAATTTTTAATAAAATCAATTAAAAAGAAGTTATTAGGCTTTGAAAGAATACCTGACTTAATTTCAAATCTATTTGATAAATCTAGATTTACTGTAGTATATTTTTATTTTTATACAGGTAAATGTAAGTGCTGTAGCATTTCGGGCAAGAAAATCACCTTACAAAATGTTAGAAGTTGATGATGCTTTAAAATGTATTTCGGATGTAGTACAACCTTTAGGAATAGCAAAATTGAAATTATCTGACGCTTTAGGATATATACTAGCAGAAGATATAACTGCAATAGACTTGCTTCCACCATTTAATGCATCAATGAAAGATGGCTATGCCGTTATTGCTGCGGATGGATCGGGTATTCGAAATGTACAGGATGCTATTAGTGCTGGAGAAATGGTCTGTTTAAACTTATATAATTTTTATATGACTATTATTTAAATATATGAATATTTTTCAGCCTACTAATAAAATATCAACAGGAGTTTGTGTAAGAATTAATACTGGGGCCCCAATACCCGATGGAGCTGATGCTGTTGTTCAAGTAGAAGATACTGAATTAGTAGAAGCCTCCGAAGATGGAACAAAAGAAATTAAAATAAATATAAAATCTACTCCGAAAGTTGGCTTGGATATTAGGTAATCTTGTTTATGTTCCTGTAATTTAGAATGCTTTCTTCATAATTTTTAATTTTCCAAAAATTGTAATATTTCTTTTTTACATTTTTATTAGACCTAAAGGCTGTGACATTGAAGAAAATAGTATAGTACTTAATAAAGGTACTGAATTAAAGGCAGTTGAACTTGGTATACTTGCCACAGTAGGACAATCTTCGGTATCAGTTTATAGGTAGATATATACATTTTATTTTCATATATTTTGTTTTTAGAGTTCATGAGACTTAAATTGAATGATTTTAGAAAACCTATTATAGGTTTACTATCTACTGGAAATGAACTACAAAATCCTGGGGAAAAATTAAAACCAGGGCATATTCGAGATAGTAATAAAACTACTCTCACAGCGCTATTCAATCAATTGTCCTATGATACCGTAGATTGTGGAGTATGCCGTGATAAGTAAGTACACAAAAGTAAAATTTAGTAGTATCTTCTATATAGAAATTACAGTTAAAGCATGAATTTAGTCAATGTATAAAACACTTGTTAATGTATGCATAACTAAATCGTTCAGATAACGTATGCACAAATTATCTTATGAACGAATTAATTATATAATATATAAATTCCCAATCACTCTAGTTAAAAATACACAGTCATTTATTACAATAATTAATGATTCTGATGCTTAAATATTTTTCGTTGTACACTTTTATTAATAGAGTCATGTACTTTTAATAACTTTCGTAAATCATAAATAATTTTTCAAAAGAACAATTAAAAGAATTAACAAATAAATTTTGTAATAATTTTCAAGTTTTTATAATGAGTAAATATAAATAAAAATTATTTAAGTTTGTCCAAATAATTGTTTGAAGGAATTACAATGTTTGGTGTTTACGATACAGTATTGTTCAAGTAACTATATAATTGATATTTTTAATTTTAAAAATTACTGGGGAATTACTTTATACAATTTTTTTTATAAAATTTGTTGAACAACGGCACAAAGTTAAGTTAGTTTCTGTGCTAAATGTCATGTGTATTTAGGCTTATATAATAGTTTTAATTACTTTCAGCATTTTTATCAGAGAAAAATTTTTAAAATATTTTGCATTTACGAGTCATTATGTTATTATACACAAAAATGTTGATATATATATATATATATATATATATATATATATATATATATATTTATGTTTAAATCTTTAAATCTTATTCCAAAAATAATATCTCCGAGCCGTTTCAGCTGTGTCTTATAATTCACAAATCACTGATGAAAAAAAAACACCGTGATTTTGAAATTTTTTCCTATTCTTGAAAATTATGTATTGATAATAAATTTATTTTCAAAGTCCAGATGAAGTTTTGACCGCAATAGAAAAAGCTCTTGATAGATGTGATATATTAATAAGTACTGGTGGTGTTTCCATGGGCGATAAAGATCTCATTAAACAAGTGTTGAAAGAAGATTTTCAAGCTGATATACATTTTGGCCGAGTTAATATGAAACCTGGGTAAGAGTGTAATATTTTATTAAATCTATTCATTCACTCGTAACAAATTATTGAATTGTAGAGAATAGTTTACTATGTTTAGAAAAGTACTGAATAATGTTGATTTTTCCTAATGGTCACCAAAAAAAAAAATTATATATATTGGCAAAATAAGCACAATTTGTCGCCATAAAATTACATTAAGATTTAAACCTCATTTTATTAAAGTAAAAACGCTGTAAGCCAAACTGGTACATAATATTGAGAATACGTGGTATAATAGATTAAGAACAAAATATAACCTAACATTTTCAAATATTTTATTACTAATCATACGAAATCAAAGTGATAATGTTACTTATAAATACGATATCGGCACAGTGCAGATCGAAAAGACATCTGTAACATATGTTAATGATCGTTTTTTATTAAACTACGAGAATATTGATTTAATGTAATCGATGCTCAGCATTCTTGACGCGTCGCGTCAATCGATTGAGCTTCTTCGTCCATTAACAGAAGTTTTGAGTTATTACGTTATTAACAAATTTTTATTAAGTTATATAGACTCCCTCATAAAAATGTTCTATTCAATCCTATAGAAATTGAATAGGACTTTTTTATCAAGGCTCTACTGTATTATTATATTCAAACTCCTTGAATACTTAATAATAGTATCATTTTTAATCCAGGGATTTATGACAAAATAAAATCGAAAAATTGTAATTGTGATTTATTATTTGTTAATAGAAAACCTACAACATTTGCAACATGCAATTTTAAAGGGATTATTAAATATATATTCGCTCTACCGGGTAATCCAGTTTCAGCAACAGTTACAGTTCAATTATTTGTTTTACAAGCATTAAATAGAATGTCAGATAAATTTGATCAAATGAAAATTAAAATTGAAGTAAGTAAATTTCTGTTATTTTATCAATTTTCAATTTATAAAATTAGTAGCTTATCCTATGCTTTCAATATAAACGAATAGTCTAAACATTTCTTAAAATAGGAAAGATACAAGAAAAAAAATTTTCTATTATATTAAAATATATTTCTATTATATTAAGATCAAAATGTGAAATTAGGCTCAATACCAAATAAACTTTCGAAAATTAAATTCAAATTAAATATTGTTTTCTTTCTTACATAAAAAAGCTTTAAGGAGGATGATTCTACTACGATAAGCGGTCATTTTCTATAGAAAAATTGCAGGAAACAATTTTTGAATATTTATATAATTTATATCACATTTTTATTCACAATCAACTAATTTGTGCATACTTACATTATTTATCTTAAATTTTGAAAGAAGTGTATATAAATGCCATGCACATCGATAGGATCTCTTATCGTAGAATAACAATTATGCATAATATTTATGGACATGAACATGTATGACGTCATTTGTGCAAATCTCCTTCTTTATTTAATAAATAATTTTGATCTTCCATATTTTGGCTATTTTTTAAGATTTTAAAATAGCTTTAAATTCACATTTGTGAAGAAAAGACGCTTCTATTGAAGTGACAAAAAAAATTTGTGCATCTTCTCTATTCTTTTTGACCGGATAAAAAAAACATAAAAATCCGTATTCTGATGTAAGTAAGAACTGTAATTTCAGAATTTAATGGTCAACAAAATATTTGGAATAATAAACACTATTACAAATTAAATAATAATATTTTAATTATATATAAAAAAAAGTAACTTTTACAAACTACATACAAAATTAACAATAATGTTATGATGATTATTAATGGGCTAGGCTATTATTCTTAAATTAATTATAGAAATAAAACTGAATTCTGGTTTTCACAGGATCATTTAAGATTCTCTGAAATTAAAATAAATTAATCAACTGTTGATAATTTTATGAAAAAGTAAAATAAATAATAACGTGGAAAACCTAAAAGTTTGATTGTAAAGTATATCATAAAATCCAAGAATATTTTTTATTGCGAAGTGGTAAAACTTACAAGGCCCACAATAAAAATCAGTCTCTTACGATTTATGGCATTCGATTTTCTTTGTAAACAACATTTTTTTTTAAATTATAAGACCCAAATAGAATAACTGATAAAAGAAACTCCCGTATTTACATATTCATATACATTGGAATCTGGTAGTCAGTTTTCCGTTTGAAAATGTTGACCGACAGTTGAATTAAAAGTTAATATATTTATTTTGAAAGGAGACTGAATGAACTACCATATTTCATATTTAATACATACATTTCCAATGATGTATTGATAAAATATCACTTTATTTTCGCCTCTTGGTGAAATCACATCCTCAATAGATTTTTCAAAACAAAATTTATAAATATATAGGACACTAATATGATTTTCTTATGATATCGATTAGGTTGGACAAGATTTAAAATTAGATAAAGAACGTCCTGAATATCATCGTGCTGTTATTAATTGGGAAGGTGAAAACGGACCAATTGCATTTAGTACAGGAAACCAAATGAGTAGTCGATTAAAAAGTATGTTATCCGCCGATTGTTTATTAATATTACCAGCAGCAACTACAAATAATGAAGTTATCAAAAAAGGTGATAAAGTACAAGCACTTCTATTAAAATCCTAAGACAAAATACGGCCAGAATATGTTTAAGATAACATTACATTTATTAAATTTGTAATAATAATTTGTAGTTAAAAATATAAATTTGTAACAATAAATCTTTTTTTTGAATATAAACTTACGTACAACCTGTATATAAAAATATTTTTTTAAATAAAACTATTTGGTACTAATTTGGGGGGGGGAGTATATTGTAAATGACTTTAGCCACAATATTTATACAATTGTATTCGTTGAGTTTTTAATATTATTTTGTAGAAGGTATTCAAGTTCAGATTATAGAATTAATACTTGGTATAAATTTTGAAGTTAAAAAGCCGAGACCTAAAACCTATGAAAATTTATTTCATTTAATAACTGGATTAATTTCACTTTCCTTTTCGTGCTTAAATTAAAATTTTTGCATACACTCCTTCGTTTTCAAGATATTTGCATATTATAATATTGGATCATAGGTATAGAGAAGAATGGACTGAGCAGTAACTAAATGTAATTGACCTTTTCTATACATAAAGTAGCCTGTGGTGCGGGCAATACCAATCTCATTTCGGTAGGTTTATAGTAAAGACATATACAAGAAACTACTGTCCGCACGTTCGCTTTATCTATTCCCAATTTTTTGCTCGTATTTTCGTTACAGATAGATATCAAGCGCTCAGTCCATTCTTCTCTATATCTATGTATTGGACAATCGTGCTAAGAAAATCAAATACCGGTAAAAATAAGAACTATTTAATATTATACAGCAATAACACTCCATAGAAATATTAATTTAGTTTCATAATAGCGTATAATATATTAAAATAAATAACCGCATTTTTGTAGTCTTCAAAAAATAGACAACTGAGTGTAATTATGAGTGATTTATATTTTTTCTACTTTGGCGCTGAAATCTTAGCATGAATCTCCCATAAAATTATTTAACAACCTTTTATCCTGTAGATCTTCAACAAAAATGCAAAATTCTGTCATGTCAGAAGTTAGTTGAACTGCATCAGACGTAAAATCGTCATCTATGTAAGCATCTCTCAATTGTGATGTTATCTAGACAAAAAAAAATTAATTGTTGTTTAAACGATTTTTTTTTTTTTTTTGTATAGTTGCTAGTGGTTGGTTAGCGAATTTTTAACAAATAAATCCATGTACTCAATGTAGTCACAAAAAAAAATTAATAAATAAGAATATCTAAAAATATACACCTTTAATGTAAGACTACACAAAGTCATTCATTGTACTCTTCATTGTAATTAGGAGAAAATATTTTCGAAATAATTTATTAAAAAAACTCACATATAACTGCAATACATTATGCCAATAGTTCATAAAATTTGGTGATTTAAACAAAATAAGTTGATGACATTCGAATAACGGCTGTTGTACCACATCAAGTGTCAAGTTTTCGGTAAATAATGTTTGTACAGTTGGTGACGAGTATATATTATTTAAATTAATACAAAAATTTGTAATATCAAGTATACGTTTTATTTGTGAGTAAAATTGCTGTTGTTGAATTTCATACTCTTTTAATGACTTGATTTTATTTTTTAAACATTCAATTTGAAAACTTTTTAAATTGTAAGAAACAATTTCTTGGTTTGTAAAATTTATCTGATTTGTTTTGAGAAGTTTTGAATTATAATTTTCCGAATACGATATAGCAGCGTCAATTACTTCAATAATTACACCCTTAATGAAATGAATTTTACTGTCGTTTTCTTTTAATCGGAATAATTTTATTTTAGGTTTTTTTACTTTTTTGCGTTGTTGAAAATTTGTTTTTTTAATAGATTTAATTTTTTTAAATGATATTGTATTTTTCATTTGTAAACTAGAAAATTAAACATTGTTTTAAGCTGATTGGTTGTTTATAAACATATATGATCAATCGATATTAATTAATGAAGATTCCATGTTTTTTTGATAATTTTAATAATTAGAATAGACCAGAACAGATCTAAGATTAACGCAAAGCGACTGATAAATGTTGGTAAGTTCAAAAATTACCAAATATAGAAATATATTACATAGATATGATTGTATACTGTTCTTTATTTCTTTATATCTAATAGTGAAAAACGTGTTTTGGCAACTTCGGTCTGGAATTTTTATTTGGTCGCCATTTTTAAACATGGTGGGTGCAATTTGATTGCTTTTATTATCTAATAAAAAAATACTTAAAAAAGAAGGATGAAAATTCTCTTCAAAACTATACTTTTATCAATGATTTTAAAATTAAAAAAAAAAAAAACGTAAAAATTTTATACCATTTTGAAATTTGGTTTTTTTTATCACTAGGGGCTACATAATTCGCCGAAAAAAGCAAAATTGAAAACTGTGCCCAATATGTACAAATCTCTACTATCCATAACTAACATTTATAATCTCAAATAGTAGTTCCGTTGAGTAGTAAGCTTCAGTCATGGCGACACCACTATACTCATCAGGCAGAAAATAAAGGCCAAACCTCTTTACTGTAATTGGTTTATGTTTCAAAATTTATGCTATAACTTTTTATCAAATCGCGTTTATACGAAGACCCTAATGGCTCAATGAAGCCCAAAAATAATAAAGTAAATTTCCTAAAAGAGATAAACGTGCGTAGCAAATTTCATATAAATCGGAAAACGCGTTCGTAAGGTATAGTGGAGCATAGATAGATAGAGATAGGTAAAGACAAACGAAATGCAATATCGTCTAGATAAACTAACCTAAAAAGGCAAAATTCTAAAAATTTAATTTTGCTGATCATATTTGCATCCAACATCGAAGGAAAGAAAAATTTTTCTGTTGTTTTTATTTATCTTGGTTTAGGAAAGATTGTCCATCAGAATTGTTGAATCAGCAGAAGTATCAAAAGTAGTACATTAAATGAGACTTTTATTGTTTTAATTTAGATACATCTTGACAAACAATGTCGTAGTTCTAGATCTTTGGATTCTTCTATCAACAGATTATTTTGTGAGCACACTTGGAAACATTATTCTAACAAAAAAATTGGTTTTTACTACCCTTTGGGGTCCTGGCAGTTTTTAAAAAAAAAATTTAATTATTATTAATTTATGGTCCAAGAGCTGGCTGCAAAAAACCTGAACTATCGAGTAACCGGGCTTGAAAGAATATAAAGTATCGTGCCAGACATTTGTCACTAAAATAGAAGTGGCACTAATGTATTTTCTTAGTAAGAAATGTTTAAACTTCAATTTGATTATAGTCTGAAGCGGTTACTCGATAGGTACCGTAACACAACAACAAAAATTAAAATAAGTTTCGTACCATGGATTTAGCACCAGATTTCACGAGGCACTTGTTCGTAATTATTTTCTACTCACTCGAAACTAAATTTAAAATCAGTTACATGCGGTTACTCGATTGGTACAGTTTATGTCCAAAAAATGTACCGTAGAAAAAATATAGCAATGTTATGCACCATATTTGCCCTGGCACTAAATGATTCAATAGTTACAGTGAGTAGTATCATTTAAAAAATACTTCATCCGGTTACTCGATAGTTCAGGTTTTTTGCAGCCAGCTCTCGCTCTATTAGAAAAATTTTTAAAAACTAAAACCTAGCCTTTGGCTATACCCTGATAAAAAAATTACGTTTTAAATAGTAAATCAATAGGATTGAATACTTTATCCTACTCAAAATACTGAATGCGATTGAATTCGAAATGAAATTTCCTATTAAATACTATTGATATTGATTTCCTATTCATTCCTAAACAATTTCTATAGGTTTCAACAGGACTTTTTTATCGGAGTAGCCTCTGGCATACTATTTTATTATATAATATAAATTTTTTATCAATTATCAAATTAAATTATTCTTAATTCTTTAAATACATGTTAAAGGTTATTCATCTCGAGTTCTCTGATTAAAACTATTTCATGCATGTATAATTATCTTGACCTCAAAATCGATTTCAACGTCAGCTACAATAGTGTGTAACTACTAGCGCAACCCTACCACCAAAATTTAAACAGCGCCATATCAGAATATTTTGGATAAGTTGAAAAAAGTAGTATTTCGAAATTGACGTCATACTAAGTAAATCCTTTTTTTTACCATTAATATCGACTGATCTAGATTTATAATAAATAAATTACCATTTATTTTTTTCTTTTTTCCATAAATAATGTTCAAAAAAATTTTTTAATTCATTAATACATAAATGTTTTTGTTGTTGCACTACAGATAATTTAAATGTTGGCAAATTCTTTTTTTTCTTTTCCATTAAATATTCTGGAGAATCTGTGGTAACTGGAACTTCAGTTATTGTTGTTCTATGACTTGCAGGTTTTACATCAGTGTTTCTAGGAGAGAATAATAAAATTTTTTAAACACAATTGTCCCTAATCAATTATTACAAAACTATCCATAAAGTAAAAAACTCATTTTATTTTGTTTAAATAAAAGGGTAAGATGGAATTTTTGTGAAGACTCCTTAAACATATTTAAACAAACTTATTTATTATTTAAGTATCTATTTAATTAAACTTTAAATAAACACATTTTTCAAATTTATGTACATTTCGAATTGTTAGTCATCATCACAACAAAGTTGTTCTGGTTCAAAAAGTTGCTTAAGTCGAAATGTACATAAATAAATTTGATTGACAAATGTTATAAATAAAGTAGATTTATGCAAATTAAAAATATGTTTAATTAATGTTAATTACTTCCAAAAATTAACGCTTTCAAAATTAAATTGATTATCTATTTAACAACTTAACTGAAGATTTGTACATTTAATTGGTGTCAACAAGATTTAAAAAATTATTATATGGCATTCATGATAAATTAGCCTAGCTGAGCCAACCAATCCAACATAAAGCTATGTTATACATAAAAAAATCTTTAACTGTCGAAACTATTAGAATCTGCTCGGTTTCGCGACAAAAATCAACAGGCTTTTTGAGTAAATATATATCTAGGATCGCATTTTTAAAAATTAGATAAGATTACGAATTGATATAATTTGTATAAAGTGTAAATAGTTTGCGTGGACTTCCATTCAAATTATTCATATTATCCAATGAGATTACCAGAACATACAGATTCTAAACATTCTACAATATGTACTCATAACTTTAAGATTGATTATATTTTTCTGAGTAAAAAATAATAATTCGAATAGTAAATCAATTAATTTTCAATTTTATCAATATTAAAACTTTTACTGAAGCTCATGTTTTCTATTAATTAGTTTTCCACAAACCTGACATACAATTTCGTACGGTCAAAATTTACACTTGGCACAACAGAATCATGAAGATGTTTTGTTAAAATTTCATATTCATAAATTAATTTTTTTATGTCGTATTTTCTAGTAATGATTTCATCAAATCGTTTATTTAAATTTTCATTTTGGATTAATTTTGATGTAATAGTTTTTGACGATGATTGAATGGTATCATCGATTTCTTTTTTATCTTGTAAGTTATTTTTCATGTTCATTTTTTTAGTTTTGCATACTGATGTTTCCTGTGATGTTTCATCAAGTTTTATTTCATCTGTTTCTACCCCACTACTATCAGAATTAATTATATTTATGGTCGGACTTAAAACTTTTAGAATTATTTGCTGCAATATTTGTTCATTATTTACAGATTTTCCATTAATTATGCTTTCATCAATTACAGTACTTTTAGTATGAAATTTTGGTGTATTTTCTAAAAGGATAGTTTCATCAAATTCGGATTTCTTATTAACAAATTTTGGAATTTGCTCCAAATTGGTAGTTGTATTCATAATTTCTTGAGAGGGTTCTTGTATTACTCTATTATCAATTTCAGTTTCTTTAGTACAAAATTTTGGAATTTCTTCCAAATTGTTAATTGAATTTGTCATTTTTTTAGAGGACTGTTTTGTTGCATTAACAATGCTATTGTCTATTTCAGTTTCTTTACTACAACATTTTGTATGTGTGTCCTCCTTTATTGCATCTACTTTGTCTTCAACAATTTGAGTTTCTTTATTATATCTTTTTTGAAAATTTTCCAAATCTGTGGTTGAAATAATAATTTTACGTGGTGATGTTTTCAGCGAACTTTTATCAAAATCAGTTATTTTGTGTAATAATTTTGATTTACTTGTTTTTGGAGTTTGTATTGAATTTTCATCGTCTACTTTTTCACTCTCTTTATATGTTAAACCTTTATGATCTTGAGGCGATTCATTTGTGGAAATACTTTTTGGTGACGGTGTAGTTGTTGTTGATAATTGTTGATAAATATTTTCTGGTGTAATATATTTTTTAATTATCACTTTTTGCAAATTCATTTCTGATGATAATTGTTCAATAGAAGTAAACAAAAAGATATTTTCACCAATTTGAAATTGTTTCTAAAACATATGATAATAATAATAATAATAAAATTTAAAATTTTTATTCTGTTTAGAATTGAAAGAGTTACATAACGAAAAATTAATATGTGTGTGACGACTATATTGTCATGGAATCACATTGCCTTTCCTGATTATAAGCATTAATTTTAAATCCGTTATAAAATTACATATAACTAGAAAAATAATTTATATTCTTTAGTGGAAACTTGCATATGATTTCTACGTCAATTTAATATAAATTCAATGAATAAAATTGAAGATGGATCATAGACGAATCAAACTATAATTATGGGATGGATAATATCATCTAAAATTAAAGGTTCTAATAGAATGGTTTATGCTTCCTTATTAAAAATACTTCCAGTACCGTCGACGGTTATACTCTATTGTGGGAGTGTATTATAGAATTTGAATACCTTTGGCTTATACATCCATGGTAGGATTTACATTGGCTTTCTATAAAGAACATCGAATATGGAACACACACTTGCCTGCATTTCTCGTAGTATACTCATTATTTCCGTTAAAGATATGCTTCTTTGATTTGAATCAATTTGAAATCCAGTTTTTAAAATATTATAAATTTCTGTTGGTAAATAACGATTATTTGTCAATGGAATCCCCATTCTCCACTTTGTATAAACTTGCGACAATTGAGTGTATGATATATTTTTCCAAGGTACCGTCACTAAAATAATAAAAAATTTTAATACACACAATTTTAATAAACACACGAGTTAGGTTGTGATTACAGAAGACCCATTTATTCGATACTTGAAAGTTCCATACCAACTAAAAATTATATAACACGATTTTTTTCGTGTGTTAAGTTGTTTTCATATTTAATTTTATATATTTAAATAAAATATTAAACTGAATAAATTATATGATTGTATTTAGGCGAATGTATATGATTGATTTTAGGCAGTTAATTTTATGTTCGTATATTTAATGACATTTTTCGAGATCTTGCTCAGTTAGATATCGATAACCGTATTTCATCAAACAAAATTTTTCTCATAGAATGTAAAGAATACCAAAAGTGGTAGATATAGAACATGAAATTCTACCACTGCTATTAATCACTTTTTGAATACCCTATATAACCTTTTACAAACTAATTTGTGTTCTCTAATAGTATTAAACTAACTCGCCCTAGATAAACTGCCAAAAGATATTTAGTTTCATTAATTATTGCACAAAAGCATACAAAAAAAAATAAATAAATTTGCTAAATACTTACAATAACAACATTCCCACAAGACAGCGCATAAAGAATAAATGTCTAATGAAACTTGTGCTTTACGAGGAGATTGCGACTCGAATAATTCTGGTGCTAGCCATTGATACCACTGTTTTCTTCCAATATTTTCTACAATTTTCCCAGAATTCTTTGATACAGAATAATCAAAACCAAATATTTTAGCGTTATTAAAATCATCAGATAATGCAATACAGTGACTTGATATTGTTGTATGGATTATACCCATCATATGGGTAAATGATAATGCTTCAGTAATTTGTAAAATAATTCTGATAATTTTTGGCAGTGATAGTGCACATGCCTGAAAAAAAAATTTACGTCGTTTGTAAAAAATTTAAATAACTAACCTAATCTAACCTAACTAGAAGGTTGCTTGAGAAAATCTAATTTTTATGTAGTTGAAACTCATTTTTCACAAATTATTTACTTTTCAAAACTAATAATAAAAAGGAATAGTGCAATCGGGTTTTTGACATAGAATTTAAACTCGGACTTCGCGTGTGCTCCTTAAATATAACGTACACCGTAAATCCAGTATGCTACCCTTAATATCAACCCTACATAAAAAGAGATATTTTCTGTTAAAAGTTTTTCTTACAAAAGTTCTGTTTCGGTTGAGGCAAAGCATCACGCGACAAATAAAAAATCTTGAATTAAAATATATATTAAATGTCCAAATATTTTAATGTTATAAAAAATATAATTTAAGTATATTATTTTGATCATCCCTTTCGCTTCCAAAATTTCGCTGTTTCATTTCCCTTTAAGCAACAGTGATCTGATACTCAAATACATATGCACCCATTGTAGCTTCTCTTGATACAATTTTAGCATCTTTCAACACAGCGAAGATATCTTATTGGAAAACCGAACAAATTTATCTTGTTTATAAATAAATATATATATATATAGTAGGAAATTTTTTAATAATTTAAAAATTTATTTTCTAACACTGAAAATATACATGTATAAAATACAAATGATATCTTACCATTTCATGAAGATGACAGTATAGACTATGACGAAAATATTGATAAATTGGCATTAAATAATCACCACTATCAAATGTATAACCCATTAGAACAAGAATATTAGGATGTCGTATAGATCTGAAATTATTATCCATTTAAATTAATTCAAAACTGCATTTACAAAGATTTTCTAGTCAAAATTACTATGAAATTATCTATGAAATAAATCGGAATTCCAAAATTTTGCATTGATTTTAACCGGAATAAATTGAAAATAAATTCCGATTAAAAATTTCGAATACGTTTTTAAATAATAAATGAATTAAATAAATTCTCAGAATTTTTTTACTTTCTGCAACTACCAGCTATTCATGACACCATAAGATTTAACAAACCAATAAATTTAAATCAAATATGACTTACGTTAATGCATTTATCTCAGTAATCAATATATTTGAATTACGCAATGTAGATGATTTAATTCGACGTATTAAAACTAATGTATTATTCCATGTTGGTTTTCGCCATTCACAATACCATCCAAAATCTGCTTTCAAACTTGTTTTATGCCACTTTAATTCATCAAATGGTATAAATGGTACATAGCTTGTGAATTCCTACATTTTACAAATAAAATATTTATAAAGTGATTATACATTTTAATTATTTCTACAGATAATTTTGCATCAGCCGATTGCTTTCAGATATTATATGATTATTCACAGAAATATTATTTGTTTATTCTATCAGTCAAAGACTATAATCATTAGAACTTATTGCGAATTCATGTTAAAGCGATGGATAGCACACGATAAGGCAATCACATTCCAGTGAACTGAGTAAAATTATGATCGGTGAACTGAATAAAATTATACACGGTGATTGACAAATCTATAGTGAAATATCAGATTTTATATAGTTCAGTGAAATGTGGTTCCTTTACAGGCTTGTCGCTTTAATATTAATTCGTCATTAGGATTGAAAACTGGACATTATGTACTTTTAAATAAATATATTCAATATTTTTATTAAAGCACCATTCAAAGTTTTTACAATCAATCAATTCGATACAAATAGAGATTTAATTTTTTTTTTTCAAAAAAAGAAAATTACCATTTGAGAATTTTCTTTAGCTGATTGTTTTCCTGTGTGTTTTATAAATCCATTTATTTTGTCAATATTTTCTTTATATAAAGAAGTCTTTCTAGCTTGGTATCCTGTAATTTGTTTGATTGTTGTCGAATCTGTATTGGTGTTCGAATCCATTACAAGTGGTTCAACATTTACATTCATAATACTATTTGAACTTATTTTTGTCGAATTTTTTATTGAGACATTGGATCTTTGAGTGTGTAATATTTCTGATGTATTTGAATCTGTGGTGTCCATTATTTTACGTTTTGAATTTGCTAAAATTTAATTAAAACTTGTCGTTTAACGTAACTCACACTAAGACAATAAAATAAAAAATTTGAACTTGCCTTACACAATGAGACCGATTAATATTTTTTGGTATTTTTGAAATTTGCTAACAAATACTAAAATAATTTTGAAAATACAGAATGTTTTTTTTTTCACGGGCCCCGAAAATTTTCAATCAAGTCTCAATTTTAAAATTGAGTAAAATTAGATTTTTGTTATTTTAACAATAAGGCAACTTAATAATAGAAAAGTGTTTTACTCCAATCAGACGATTTACAAACCAGGCCAAATAGTTTTTTTTTTTTTGTAAAATGTCGACCAAATAACAATAGCAAAACAAAGCATAAAAAAGTAAAAAAATATTTCGAAAATTTTTATGAGTTCGATACACTAAATTTATTGATTTAGGAATGTGTTTCCATTTTCTTATATTCATAATAACATAAACTCGTGTGAAAAAATATACAGCCCTAAAGACTTTAAAAGTTAAATCATAAAGTCTCGAAGTGTCTACATGGCATAAAAATACTATAAAATTAGAATTGATCACACACTTCCATTTTTTTATTAAGAAATATCAACATATTTCTTAATAAAATATAAATTGAAGGTATTGTCGAATTTATTTTTACAAATGTTTAGGTAGAAATTAAAAAAGGTCACAATACCTGTTATTTCCGAACCATTTAAATTATTTCCACTTGGGATTTTTGTATTATGTTTAGATTGTATGTTCGAATCAGAGGATACTTCAAAACTAGTGCTTGGTATTGTACCGTGTTTTCGTAGTGAATCATTAATTTTTCCAGTTTGAAATTTTTCATAATTCACTGAAGATGAAGTATTTTTATTTTCTGTTCGACTTTCATTATTTTTGTTAAATAATTTTGTATTACTGAAAGTGGAATCTCCAGTATCCTCGTTAGAATTTTTTTTTGAAAATGAACTAAAACTACTAATTTTAAATTATAATATCTTTATCATAAAATTCTGCAAATTGTTACTTATAAGCATTAAAAATTTATTTTTCTTCACAATTTTAGTATTCAAAAATTACCTGCGTTCTACAATTTCCCCGTTTATAATACTATTTTCATTATCTGTTCGATCATCACTTTCTTTTTCAGCAAATTTAACTTTATTCGGTGTCATATTATGTAAATTAGGTGAACTAATATTTTCTTCTAATTCATCCACATTAATCTTCACTGATGATCTAAAAAATGTATATTTACAATGTATGTAAAAGGCAAAATCTTAAAAAAATTTTACCTTCGTTCCAAAAACTGTGCAATTGCTGATAAATATTCGGGTGTCTGTTCATTATTTATATCGGGATACATTTGATCATCTGAAGAATTTGAGTTTCGTTTTTTAAATTTTCTATCGGATTTTTTAGATTTTTTTCTGAAAATATCAATTAAGTCAAAAGGGATGTTTTTGGAATACATTAATGAATTTAAAGTCAATAAAAAAATTTTAAATCAATTCGAACGTACACAAACAAAACTGATTGACTTAAAAATAATTTTTCCGACATCTTTTGTTTTTATTTCACGATAACTTGAACTTAAAATTTTGAAATAATTTTCAATAAACACAATCAAAATACAGAACTAAATGAAATGAGTATGTTAAAAAAATAATTCTGAATTCTAAGAATTTCAACTTATATTTTTAATTGTCGGTTTGTTTTTCATTGTGGCGGTTTGTTTTGAAATAGAGAGAGATAGAAATACTCACTGAATCCATTTTATAACATTCATTTTTTTTGTTATTAAAAAAACTTATTTATCGTTCATTCGACTAACTAAATGAGACAATTTTCAGTAAATACTTAATTATTAAAAAATTTATCGAATATTGTTCCCATTTCACGGTTGGTATCATACTATCAATTTCATCTTTTATTATTTTTATCAATTCATTTATCCAATAATATAATAACATAGTCGAAATACAATCAAGACCGGACATGCATTATATTTTTTTGTTTATTGTTATTCATTTTTAATTAGAATAGGGCATAGTGGCGAAAGCATAGAAAATTTTTTTGAAGCTTGGTCGATAATATTTTAGGTTTACTTGGAAAGTAGTCAAAATTTCTGATGAAAATATAGCGTCTTTAATATTAATTTTTAAGTAGTGATCCAGTGACGTAAAAAATAAAATTAAGAAATATCTTTAGTTTTCCAATACCGAATTTTTGAAATGACTAGTTTTCATTATGTTACTTTCTATGCAAATTCTATACATTAAAGATGTTTTATATTACTTTGTTGCAGAAGATTCGGAAAAAAAGTTGAATAAAGTTGTTAGAAAACATTAAAATTTGTTTTTAGAAAAATTTTAATTATTTTTTTTACGAGAAAAATTCATTGCATTTTGATGTAATGTATTGCGTACGCTCAAAAACATTTGGATAATTTGTTTCAGTATTGTTAGATGTCTCATTTTGAGTGATTCATCCTCTTAATAAATTAATGGTAATGACAAAAGAGTTTTGTATTTCTTCAAAGAAATTTAAGACGCTATATTTTCTAAGAGGAATTATTCATATTTTAAAGGCAACCGCACTTTAAAAGATTTTTCTATCAGAAATTCTTATACAAATCGAATTATCTTCGCACACTACCAGAACAAGACAGTCCTATAATAAATTATAAGAAGGATATGTACGAGTACACCGCTAGACATTCTCAAAATATTTTCTGATTAAATAATATGATCTCTTATGAGAAACTTTTACAGTGTGTTGGGTCTAATGGAAAATGTATGCTTAAATTGACATAAGATATTCTGAGAAATTCTTATACGAATATTACGGTGTGTGCTGGCCCTTATAATTCGATTATGAATAGAAAATTTAACAAAAAAGTTAAATCGAATAATTTTTATACGCTACTATGCCCTATACTAAATTTCAATTTTTAAAATGAATACCTGTATATTTTGTTGTCAAACAAAGGAAATTAATGTTTTTATTTGATGAGAGCCTATTTAATTACAAAAGAATATGGAAATTTGTAACTTATTATTATGTGATTTTAATTTACATTCAAATATAATTATCCAAAGGATAGTTACGTATTGATCATTTCATTCTTTCGATTATTATGTTTAATTAAAGTTCAATAGTAAGCAACGTACCTTTTTTGACCAATCAAAATTTTTCATTGCATAGATATTTTCATGAATCAAGTACTTGTATGGAGTTTTTCTGTTCTTTTGCATAAGTATATAAACATAAATATAATACAGCCAAATTCAAACAATCACACCGACCTGAAACTTTCAAGTTAATTGAAAATTACAAAATACACAATTTTTTTGGTGTATTTTACAATCAATTTTGTTTAAAATCAAAGTTTTATTCAGATAAACAAAATGAAGTCTGATAAAAACCTTAAAACATTGTGTTTTGTGTAACTTTAAATAAAACCAAGTGTACCGAAAGTCCGATTCTATCATTTAAAAGTATGCTGGATGAAAAATAAAAAAATCTATCACACATTGATGTATTTGTATAATAAGTATTCAAGTGTTACAATCATATTTATGGTGTCGAGTTAGAAAAGTGTTTTAAAATTTTTCTATCCTATGTGATTACCATACATTTATTTATGGGTGGTAGTTTGACAACTAAAGTCGCATTTAACGTTAATTGTTATGATTATTTGTGATTATTTTTACTATCTATTAGCAAAATAAAAATGGGTAGAGTGTATTGTACGTTATATGATCATCTCATGTCAATAGAAAGTTTTTCTGTAAACCCTAAGTATATGTGTTATGATACGGTACATTCTGACATGCTTTTTAGCTTCAGTAATTTTGAGTAAAAGGCTGGAATTAATATAAACATTACGTAATAGAAACAATGTAGTGGCTTCAGTACGAGTATCAAACTCGAAATCAAACCCATTTCGACAAACATTTCTACTGAATATATTTCCTACGATTGGAGTGCACTCCGCCAATCCATTTAATGATTGAAGCCATGCGGAAGCCATGAGAGCATCCTATTGACTTAGCGTTTATGCACAATGGCACTAAATGGTAATAGATTGGACACTGTGATCCCACTTATGGAAACAGCACAAGACTCCAATATTCTAATTTACCGTTTTAGTCGAAATTTTATGGTCGTGCTGCCATCTGGAAAGGAATGGGATCGGGATTCACTTAATTTCCCACCCGGACCACATATCTACATGAATGAATTGATGCCTGGAACTTTATCTGGTGCGGGGGTTTACGAACCAAGGAGAAATCTTTTAGGTTAGTATGCGAGGATTATAGAGGTCGCACTACCAGATTTTCTTCTATAGTCAGAAAGCTATCGGGGCCCTTGAAACTTCAATATTCCAATCGAATTGCGAGGGAAATTTGTCTTACACACCTCTCCCGCCTGAATCTGTTAGACCTATAGCAAGATACTCTGTGATATCCTCTATTAAAGACTAAATTGGACAAGCCCACCTTTATTACTAAGACTTCATGGATGGCATGCGACAGACTAAGTTGTGTATAACCACAGCTAAACTATTTAACAATATATAAAATAAACAAAAAATTATTATTTGTGCATTTAACTATTCCCGGTTGCAACTGACCAGGGTATAGTTAAGCATTAAAGTGATTCTTCTGACAGGACACTTTCGGTTGATATTCATCTTTAAAACTTGGAAATTACAGACGATCCTCCTTATAGGCTATGCCTGGAGGACGATGAAGCCTCTATCACGTCAGTTGCACCAATAGAAATCTTCAAGATGTTAGATATAGTATGTTCAGATCTGAAAATCAGGATCCATCCATCATGGAAACAATCCCGGGGAGGAAGTTGTAAGTTTTCTGCGCAGTTACTGGTCTCTATAGTTCTTTCACTGTATCTTGAGCTAGAAGTATGATTAGCTTACAGACGGTGGAGTGTTCTAAAAGAGGGTACAGAGGATTAATAGCTCCAGATGCAATTAACACGGCTACGGTTCTTTTCTTATTTAATTATTATTATTACATGCTTCTTGAAAGATCATACCTATATATTTAAACCATTTGTATACTATATATTTAAACTACAAGCAGTTATGTGCAGCTTTGCGGTTTTCCATCTTATAACAAGTATAAAAAAATTTTATGTTATTCGTTTGATTGGGAAAAATGAGGCACAAAATTTTGAGACTCAATTTTTAATGTATTTTGAGAAATAGCTAAAATCGGCCGGAAAATTCGTACCCAGAGCACTTAGAAAATCTGTGATTACGAATTTGAAATGAAAACTAGCAATAATTATCTAAATTTTAATATGAAATATATTAAGAGTAGTTTATAGCAATTATTGGCTACAATGAAATGCATTTATACTATATTACATTCGCATTATATGAGCTGTTTTATCAAGCCAGCTTTAAAATGCAGTAATTTTTTTGTGGTTGTAAAGTGTAAACGGTTATAAAACACGCTCTATAGAAAAATACATGTATGGGTAGGGAGAGAACGAAGCCAATCAGTTGGAGTTTAGTTTTACAGCTATACATACCTATTGTTGTATGTTTGTGTAGCACGTGAGTTTGGTCCTAGGCAGTGTTATTTGTGGAGAGCGGTTTGGTCATGTTGACGTTAGTGCTTGTGTTGGTATTGTTAGTTAAGAAACAAACAAGTTTCATTGCTAGTATCCATATTGGATAGTTAACGAGTCACGATAGTATTGGTTTTGTGAATATTTGTATGTGATTGAGATGGTTTTGACTTGTTGGCAGCCGTATTGTGTAGTTAGTTAAAATGTTGTAAGATCACGTGAAGGATAAAACCGTTGAAGAGAATAAACATGGCTGTAGATAAATATAGTAACAAGTGATTAATCTATTTGAGTTGTAGAAAACATTTTGATGTGATTAGACTATTTTTGAAAGATTAGAAGAGCAAATTTTCTTGCGTAGTGTAGGGATGATTTATCTATTTGAATAACAGTTAAATATATACAATACAGAGTGATTCTGTGTGTATTTTGACGTTATTTGTGAACATTTATTATATTGTATTATAATTCTAACTTCGTTATCTGCTTTGGAAAAGAAACTCAGATAGAAATGTTTCAGTCGTGTTTGGTAGAATATAAAAAAATAGATTAAAATTTTGTATATGCTAATTAGGTTGATTGGTTGTTGTACATTAATACATAATAGAAATGACAAAAATTTAAAAATATAACAAAATATGTATCTTATTTTATTGTTTTTACATATTAACAATTAGGTATGTACAATAAATATATTAATAGTAATAATTTATAATATATCTTTTAGGTACATAAAAATTTCTAATTTAAAATCCAGCTACACTACCATTACGTCGTATATCTGAAAATGGTACAAATTCATTGTTTTCTTTTGATATTGCTGTTACAGCTGCAAATCCATCATTTGGATTTGATAAGGCAACTTTATGTTGTCTTACTAATAAACTTTTTATCAATTTCTAAAAATAAAAAAATTTATTACTTAAGATTTTGTATATAGCATCATTCTGCAAATAATAAACAATCATAATTTTATTTTATCTTGTGGTAGCTAATAAAATGACTACCGGTATAGAAAGTTCTTTGTTTAAGAATTATTAGACATTTAATAACAAATTTGAAATAACCATTAAATGTCCTGATAAAATAGCCCTATTCAATAAGATTCAAAAATCTCATTAACAAGAATTACTTAAATTAATAATAGCTATTCACCTCACTAAAACCATATTCCATTAAAACTTTCATGGGATATAATTGATGATGTAATCGTTCAGCACATAAAGCTTCCACAATCGGTTGTTTATAGATTAAATTCCTTATAGTGACCTAAAAATGATAAATTATTATTATAAACAGCTGATCAAAAAAAGATAAAATTTCAAATGGCATTATTAGATAAAATATAATGGTTTTCTAGGAGAAAAGCTAAAATTAATTATTTAAATATTTCAACATAAAAATGAATTTCCCCAAATTAAGAATTTGATCAATTAATAAGTACTATCGATTGCAGATTTGTCCATTGTTACCATTCACTATAAGATATGATCGTTATTGTTATGTTCTGACCATCTGAAATCAATTCTGACCATTCTGCCGTGTAAATCTGAATATAGTTGTGTATCGTAATTTTCGTCTAAAATCTCGAGATCCTGCTGTAATCTATCATATGCTTCTTACGATAGCTGAGTTTCGATAGCTATCATTTTATCTGTTAAAAGTTGTAATTTTAGAACTTTTTATATATCGTTTACTACTAATAACTGAAATGCCGGTTAATGATAGCTGAAATACACCCCCCCCCCGCCCATACTGTGAGGGAAAAGGAACTAATTTCAAAATTTTTCTGAATAAAAGATTGTGAAGTTATAACCGAGGGTAAGAAATTTTGTATCATTAGTTGGGCTCAAAAATTATAACCAGAAAAAGAAATGTGCATTAAATTCGTTATATATTCCACTATATATCCGTTAATTTCTAAACGTATTAAAGTTAACACTTAACCCAAAAAAAAAAAACACATTCATATGAACATCATATATCACAGTTCTCAAAGCCATGACGCACTTCAGTTATTCTCGAAGGCTAAATATGCCCTATCACCTCGTAAGGTATATAAAATGCAAGAAATGGGTACTTACTAATGCCACTGAAGTTGTTATCTTTGAACCTCCTGCGGCACCAATGAGCAATTGAACATCACCTTTTTCATCAATTACAATTGATGGACACATTGATGATAACGGCCGTTTTTGAGGCTCTATAAAGTTTGCAGGAGAAGGTTTAAGTCCAAATGAATTCGTTGCCCATGGATTGGAAAAATCGTCCATTTCATCATTTAAAATTATTCCAGTGTTGACTGACCGAATGAATGCTCCTAATCTAATAAATTAAAATGACAATTTAAAAACTTTTAATAAAATGTAATTTTTGCATTGCTTTTTGATTGGGTAAGGAATTTGGATGAATTATATTAATAATTCTTTGCTAGTCATATGTTAATATAAAGACCAGTTAACAAAATAAAATTAAAAAAATAAAGAACTGGTTAAAATAAACTGAAGACTAAGGTGGTAGTTACTCCGGAGGAGTACATCAGACAGCGTCATAGATATGAATGTCATATAACATTAAGTATTTTTAATTTTACAATAATTAAAGTTTTCTGAACGCAAATCCGATTGAATTTAAAATTTTAAATACAAGAAATAAATAAAAGTTTACATTAAATTGATTGTTCCTGTAGCTACAATTGCATCACCATTTGGAGCAATTAATGCAATATTTGCAGTTCCATGATCTTCTACTTGTTCAAAATCTGCGCCATAATATTCAGGATCATTTATTGTGTAGTTATCGTGAATTTTTTCTCGTAGATTATTTATGTAACTCTGACTTGTTACATTTTCAACTAACTAAAAGAGTAATAAAAAAATAGATAATATTGTATTGTTTCATTTTCATTGGAGATGGAGAAAGTGGAGTCCATTTTGATAAAGCTTGTTACGAAACTTAGTTACAAGTATTACGTATATCGGAAATAGGCACGAGGAACAAAATGAGGTCAGTGTCCATCCATTAATAGAGTATCAGACTGATTCTAAATTTGCTATATTTCACATCAAAATGTGAAAATAGACTCAATACCATAACTTGAAAATAAAATTAAAATTGATGTATATTTGTTCTTTTTAAAGCAGTAAGTCATCAAATTGAGTTCCTTGTAATCGATTTTATGCCGACATTAATATATTCTTATAAGAAAACCTCATTGGAAAATTTGTAAATGATAGATTTGTACCCACACACTGAAAATGATAGAAATTCTTATAAGAAATTCTGATGGTATATCAGACAGTATGTACATCAAATATTCTCATAAGAATTTCTGATGTCTTATAAAGAATTCTTACAAAGTGCGGGGTCTAATTTCAAATACATGCTTAAAGTAACATCAGTTTTTTTTATTAGAAATTCGGATAAGAACAAATTGGTGCCAAAACAACTTCATTTTATTCATATTTTTATGTTTTGCTAAAAAGTAAATTATAATTATCCTCAAAACATATTCAAAATAATTACCTCGTTCATATTTGGTACAAAATCCGAATCACCTAACTGTGTGCGAATTCCATAACCATGTTTCATACTTTCAATAATTCGATGCCATGTTAGATTATCGAACAGATCTTTTGGTAAGAAATCACCAGACATATTATTTAAAATATTTATAATAATTTTTAAAACAGTACCACTTCCGGGTAAAGGTGATGAAAACATTTTATAAATTTCACCACCTTTACCAGTAAAATTAAATGAAATTGGATTTCCCCATTTTGGTCTATAAACATAAAATATGAAAAAGTAATGGTCAGTTTTATAAATTTATTTAACTGGGTGATTGTATATGGAATTTTTTCCCGAACAGAAAAGATAATTGGTCACTGTTGAAAATTGATAACTAATCTTTTCCCCGAATTGCGTCCATCCTCTATCAAAATTTTAGCTAAATTAGTTTAGCAGGATATATTTCTTTAATTGTATAATATTTAGATGTATGACCTCTGGGGCATATTTACATGCTTGGCGAAACATGTCGAATTTTTCTTGAGCTTTTAAAAGAGAAAAAGTTAACAAATAACATTGAAGTGGTAGACCATAAATTATGCAAATAGCTGAGAGGTGAAATTTTTAAGATGACCTTTTTTAGGATTAAATGTAAAAGTGAAAACATTCTTGAACTGCAAAGCTCAAATCAAAATTTTTTTAAAACTAGTCAATACTATGAACAAAATTCTACAATGTAGTAAGAGTTGCATATTATATTCTTATTGTGTGTAACAGCCTAAAGGTTTGAGAAAACATTTAAATACAGCTAAGATGCTGGATGGATTATTACAACGACAATGATACATTTTATTAACTATAGTTTTTAAATAAAAGAAATAAATTCAGAACAATAATATAAAATATAATCTGACTTTAATACTTACTCATATTTTTCAAGATCGGACATTTCGATAATGCCATTAAACATCTTAATATCATTTACTAGATTTTGAGCTATTTTTCCTGTATAAAGAGCTTGAGCCCCTTCGTTGGCAATGGCTTCTAAAGTCTCAGCCAATTTTAATCTTTTCATTTTATCACCAGCTTTCCACACTCGATTTGTTTTAGGATCTACAAATATTTCTCTGAAATTAATGTTTAAAGAAATCTAGTTGTTAATCATATTAATATTACAAATTTTGAATAAAAAAGAAGCAACAAGAATCGTGTATGAATACAGTTTAGAATGATGTAGATGACTTATCATGAAAATTAATGGTGACTTATATACATAATTTTAGCTTATGTATACGATTATCTAATAATCTCTTTAATACAAAATACACAAAAATAGAATTGTGTCATTTGTGGAGTGAAAAGTCAAACTTAAATGATATAAGTATGCGTATATATTCCAAAAATGCGTATGTATAAGTTATCATCTATGTATACGGAGTTATACAAACCGTATTAAATCCAAAAGAATAATGACTTATACAAAAAATGGGTGCGTGTACTTATGTACGCGCGTCAGAAGTTATACTTCTTTGGCATCACTAAAAAACAATTTTTAATTGCATGCAAATAATTAATTACGATAAAATAATAAAAGAACTGGAGAAGGTTAGTTGCGCGCATCTTAAAAATTCACTCTCATCATTTTTTTATAACGCGCCTAAAGAAGTATAACTTCAAAAGTATTTAAGAAATAATGAAGTATGATGTATGACATGGTGATTCTAAATTTGACCGATCTATAGTTTTATAATATTAATAATTAGTCAAAAAATTTTCTAATTATTACTAGTATTTGAAAAATAATTACCTTAAGCTAGGTTCGTTGAGAATTCGACTTTCTTTGGATTTCAATATTTTACCAGTGTAATTTGATATTAAAATTCCTTCACGGCATAATTTTATGGTTGGTTCAAATAGCTCTTTCCAGGGTAATTTTCCACCATATTTTTTATATAATGCTTCATAGCCTTTTATTTCACCTGGCACTGCAACTGCTAAACCTCCTGTCAATATTAATACACAAAAATTACAAACTGAAGACAATAATTTAAAATCTAAAAGTTATTCATTTTTCTGGCATATTTTTCTACACTGTAGAGAACGTTATATCTCTGATCATATTTTACACATTTTTCAGTAAACGCGGTGAATTTCTATATTAAAAGCAATTTTTAGAATTTCAATTTTTATTTTAATAATAATCATATCTCCGTGAGGCCATGGAATGGGCTAAAATCCTTTGATATCCCCCAGAAGATTATGATCCTTACAACGAGCATATACTATGGATAAAATATTGATATGCTATTAAGAGAACGATATTTTAGCCATTCCACGCATTACGTCAGCTTTGCGAGCCACGATTGGCTAATACATGTATTATGATAGACCGCCTGTTGTTTAACAAGGTCTTGTTCGTGTAGATTTACAAACGATAAGAATTCTACATAAGACATCAGATTTTCTGACCAGAAAATCTTATCATGTGCGCATAGCATTTTAATTTCTTATAAGAATATCTTACGATGTTATCTGAAGTAGGCCATCTGTAAGCCAAAAAAGTAATTAATAAATTTAAAATATTTGAAAGTTCGTTGGTTCATTGTGGTTCGTTGTATGTATCCGATGATACCCGATGATATGCGATTGCTTAAAATTTTTGTCTTATGTATGATCAAATGTTCTTATAGGAATGTTCGATGGTGTGTGTTGACCATCAGATTTTCTGATCAGAAAATCTTTCGGTGTACGCTGGCCCTTATTCATTTTTGGTATGCCATAGTCGGATAAGAAAGGAATTGATATTAAACAAAATTAAGCTTCATTATAAAATTCATCTTTTTTTGTTTTAGAAGTGTGAATAAAAAATATTAAAAATTTGCCATATAAGTAATTAATCAACTGTATTGGAATTTGTTCAGTCATTATTTGCAACATTATTTCAAATGATCATGATTTGTAGTTACTACATACCAACGGAGGAAAGTGTTGCATTTTCTTTATACATATCTTTATGAGCAGCTAATGGAGCAGCTTCTCTTGCATCTAATGTATCAATTACATTCTTTGTACGATCATAAATAGTTAAGAGAAATCCACCACCAATTCCCATGCTTTGGAAACATGCAACACCTTCACATAATAATGTTGCAATTGCGGCATCAGCAACGGACCCGCCTTTTTTTAGTATATCCCTGAAAAATGTTGATTAAAATGGGTTATTTTGTAAATTTGTTTAGTTACAGTAACAGATCGTTAGACAAATCATAGATAACTACTACACGCGAAATTCAATGAATGGTCGAACAATTTTAAGGCGACCGATTTTAAAGCGCTTGTTAAAATTTCATAGGTTCCTTTCAGAGCATCTTCAGACTTCACGCATCCTTTAAGATGTGTGTTTAATTTATTGACTTTTAAAAAATAAAGTTTCCAATAAAGTTTGTTGGTTTTTTATGAAAAACATATTTGCTATTTAAATGTTCGGTTTTTTTTAGCGGTTTTCGACAAAGCAGAAGAACGGCTAACAAACTCATTGGCTAACAAACTCAATTTTCTGAAACGATAAGACCTATATATTAAAATAAATTTCGATTTTTCCCCAATTTTCTAGATCAAATTATTTTGTATTTTATAAATACGTATTTCGACTACAAAGTAGTCATCATCAGTATGAATTAGCTATTTGTAATGATTCTCTGAGGAGATGTTACTCGTTGCTAATTTGGTGACGGTTTGCACCTGCTTTGTAGGTGTACACTAAGAAAGGAATTTTCAAAATTTATTGCCGCTATCGTGGTTCAAAAATTCGTAGCGAAGCACGACTTAAACAACAAGTTAACATACTTAAATACACCCGATCAAGTAATTTCAGAGTATTGTGTATTAATGAGAGAATTCATAAATTCTGAGTATTGATTCTATTATTTGTGTATGGTAAAATTGCAATAGATTAGGTAAGATTACAATAGAAGATTTTTAATTAATATTTTAAAATGCAATTTAATGGTAATTATCATGTTCGAAATTGATTGAGGTAAGATCATCTCACAAGACACAAAGCTTTACACTACTAAAGATTAATAATGCTTTGTACCACTCATTGTACTTTCCTCAAAACAAATTTATGTTTAAGCTTACTTTCCAATCGCTGCACATTCTTTTCCATTTGTTACTACTGCAGCATGTTTAAACGACGTACTAAATGGTTTAACTTCATTAGAATTTGAATCTTCTTTAAGTCCAAAATATAAACCCAATGACAAGGCTGTTACCAATAAAATTGCTATTAAAACTACAACTACTAGTTTTGATCTAGATATCCAAGATCTGAAACAAGAATAAAATTGTTACAATTCGATTTATAAAAAAAAAGAAGACAACTAACAGTGTTAATTATTTAAATACCTGTCAAATGATTAAAATCAGTGTTTGAAATATTTTCAATTATTAAATAACCAATTACCTACATTTTATTTTAGTTTTGAGAGATAATTGTTTAAAAAATGAATTTTGTATATTACACACAGTAAGGCTCATTTAAATTTAAATAATCGGATACACAAAATACCTAAATCGTCCACAGAGCTATGAAGAATTTGTTATATAATAATATATGTATTATAATTCTATATTTTAAATAATTGATCAGCCAAATAATTGATCATATTTATCATATTTAAGAAGTTCATTGTATTTTGGGGCTCATTAGGGCTCCGTAATAAAGATTCATGTGTTATCTGCTACTTCAATGGTAAATAGAGGATTTGTACTTTATTAAATACAAACACATACATCTGTTTTTAAAATTTATGAAAGAAGTGGGAAATATTATGTACTAGAAGACCCGGTCACACGTTACTGTGACACCCAATATTTGTTGTGGAACACCCGGTATTTGAAATGGTATTCCGTATTTGGTGTAGAAAACCCGTGACACGAAATTTGTATATACACAACCGGTATTTGGAGTGGAACCCGGTACATCGATTCTTTAATTACCTGGGCGACCTTCGGCCTTGGTTCCGCGTCACAGAAATGTACATATAACCCTGTATTTAGTGTGGTCATTGTGGTACTTCAGTCCCCTTGACACCCGGGATAATATCTTCATAAATTATATCCTATGTGCTATTTTTTGCTTGATAGAGTAACAAACATACATACATAGAGACATACTTTCGCGTTTATAATATTAATATTATATGAAAAAAAAAATACAATTACATATAGATAAGATAATTTACAACATCATCGATCTACACACTGGCGGATTAAGCCTGCGCGGATGCCGTACTAATTACCAATTATGAACAGTGAGGCCTTTGGAAGGCATTAAAATTTAGGATGTAAATAAAACAGAACAATTTACAAAACCAATTTTTATGAAAATGGAAATACATACACTTAGAAGTGTCCTTTAAATGTAGAAATGTTTGTTGCATATTTAACACGTAGTTCCTATTTCAATTTATACTATTCCTATAGCAATTTTCTTATGATTATCTAAAAAAACTGAAAATCATTAATTGACGGTGTAACAATTATAATATCTATAAAAAATTATGACAAGCGGCATTCGATTAATTATAAACATGAATAAAGTTAGTTAGTTTTAATTGTTTTCAATCTTTTAATCGTGACCATACAAGTTAAAGTTAACGAATTCGAAACATGGAGCAGTGAAATTACTTTAACATTTCTGCGTTTGGAAAATTAATGGAAGAAACTCAGTGAATCTTATCCTTTTTCAATTGTAGTTATCATAATCATGCATGCATGAATCACTCTTTTTTAGTCATAACTTCTTTAATTCAATATACTTATATTCTAGAAAATAAGTTTTTGGTATCATGATTACTAAATTATGTTAAAAATAATGTAGGATGTTAATCTAATAAATAAATAGATAATTTTAACACTTTAAATCCAGCCATTTCAATTCTGCTACACATTCACAATAAGTGTCGGGTAAGAGTGCTTGCATACGTCAGACTTTTTGTAAAGCTGATTATCGGGCCAACTAAATTTCTACACGTTTATACAAGCAGCTTTTTGTAGAATTGTTTTGTGCTTTATTTAAGCCAAGGAAATAGTCGGTTACCGATTGTTTGACGTGGATTTTCTTAGTAGGACAAGTTGTTTCACGTTTTTGTGCTATCAAGTAAATTCAATATATCACATCTTAATAAGTTTAACTCAAAAAATTACGCTCAGACAGAGATGAGTGGGTTTAAATGCGAGGATCCCGTTCGAGCGGGGCCGTTAGCAGCTGTAACTCTTGCTACGTGGTTAAGCGGGGCCGGTAGGAATTGCAACTCTTGCTACGTGGTTAACCTGGCTGCTATAGTGTAATTAAAGAACACTACTCAAATTATTATATAAACAGGGGTTTGTCAGATCTTAAAACTGAAAACCCGTGAATACGAAAACTAACTTGGATCATTATTGTCCAGATCCACGAATATGGATACGAATACGATTCTAAACTTTTCTACTTAACTATCAGAGTTGTGTGCGTGACCTTGAAACTAGCTGACGCTTTGCGTGTGTATTCTCATTTGTTACAAATTGTTAGCAATTTCTTTGAACTTGCAATTGGAGTTTGGAGAAGTGCACTGCTTGTGGTTTTGTTTTGTTATGTTTTGTTATTGCTGCCTTTACTTATAAATTTATATACGTAATGAAACTGAATAATGCAAAACATCCACCGAAAAGGTAAATTGACAGGCATGGATAAAAGTTATTTTTCCTCTCTCGGATAGCCGAGGATTCGGATACGAATGTTCGGCACATCATTAACTAAAATAAAATAATATGTATGTTTTATCACATCATAAGTAGGTTTTTCTCTTTTTAAGACCATAATTCATATACAATTATGAATAGGATTATTAAAAAAGAAAATTATAAAATATCTCATCAAAGACTTAGTTATAAAAACAATGAAAAAAGTATAAAAGCTTTAACCACAGTGATATATTGTAACTATTAAAATTATTTTGTTTATAAAATGAGGTGTTATAAATTGATTTTTTAGGTTTAGGAAAGTAAAAGTGAAAAGTAATTTGGAATTTTTGTTTAAACACTTGCATATATTCTTTCAATTTTATTCATTGGTTTTAAAACGGCGGTGTCTATATAGCATTTATATTAGTTACCATGATACCCCAACTGGAATGATATGTTTGCATATTGTCGCGCGATAAGTGAAACTCACTGTAAAAAAGACAACTGTCTTTTTCAATTTGGTTATTTGGGAAATTGTGTAAACCATTTTAAATAGTAATAATTGAAAAAACCCAGGTCTCTAGGTTCCACTGTATATATTTCAAAATAAATAAACAAAAACAAGAAACATTTGAGAAATTTTTGAGCAAATGTTGAAAAAATAATCAGTTTACTATTATATCATTTAATATTTCGATCGCAATCTTTAACCATTCTTATTTAAATTCATACTTTGTACAGAACAAGTCAAAATAATAGGATGGTATATGAAGGGACCAGGACGGTATGTAGCTATGACTGACTTTGTATTGAACAGCATTTCGCCAAGCTCTCGTTCTAGTCTACTAGGAAAACCCGATCAGTGAAAGCCGTACTCATGTTCATCTCAAAGGTAAGCGAGCAACGACTTCCTGTTGAATGGAAGGTACATTTGATTCTGTGTTGAGTGCGTTTATCCCTGGGTACTATCTTAAACATCAACAGGCAGGTACCCGAAGTACGCAGGACGCTTCGTCCTGATCTGGTGGTTCTGAATGAAGCTAGGAAGGAAGTAAAATTTGTCGACATATGCATTCCATTTGAGGCTGCCCCGGATGCTTTAGATATTTCGCGATAGTAAAAACTCGAAAAATATAACTCATTTGCTGCTGAGAAAAACTTCTTCGAATGAATATGGACAAATTTTCAATGAATATTTTTTTATTATAGTCCAGTAAACGAATTTTTTTATTCATATTACATCCATTCATTAAGGTAAAAACTGTGTTCTTTTATGTTCATGATTACGAAAAAAAGCATTAAAAGCTACGTACTAATCTCCGATGTCTATCAAAAAATGATGAGATTACGATATCTGTGTCGACATGATTTTTTAATGAATTTTAGTAAAATAAGCCAAAATAAGAGGAAAATAAATACCAATTTTCGAGTTTTCGCCTATTCTTTGAGTTATTGACAACAATTTTTTGGCTCTTACGATCAAACTCTTATTATACTACTGATGTTATTTGTGGAGTGTAGTTTGCACGAGTCGGGTTGGATTTAGGCCCTGCGTTCAACCTGTGATTAATTACTCATGTGCTTTGTCGTATTTATGTGTTTAAAAACTGAAGTGATGAAAATAAGTGTCGATAACTCTAAAATTGTATTTCTTCATCTTCGTCTTATTTTGTCTGCTAGCAAAATTCATAAAAAAATTATATCGCCACGGATATCGTAATCTTCCCGGTTATTGCATGAGGTTCTCGAAATACTAATAATACGAATAATGTATGGTTCTGGTTTTTCATATTTATAGTTTTTCATAGAGAAAAACTAATAATTGTTTCCTTAATTTAATCATCTTTTTCTAGACGTATTTTGCTCACCTACTTTCTTAAAGATTATTTATCTTTAGACAACTCATCTAATATTAATTTTTTTATGTAGGTATAACTGTTATCAGACTTACCAAAGCAATTTTGTGAAGTGTATTTCAATGATTGTCAAACAATTTAAAAGAATAGTTTTTTCGATTTTTAACTAAAATTTTAAAATAAATTTTAAATTTATTTAAGTTTTTATGATCAAAAACAATCTATTTGACAGACTTGAATAAATATTATTGTTTAAAAAAAAAATACAACAACTTCATTGCTGCAGCAACTTGTCACACACACTCAAACATAGGGTTCCCTTAATTTTTCAAATAAGAATTGTTTGAAAATTAATTAACAAATTGTGCTTCATTTTCGCTTGTTAAATTCGTCTTAAACACATTTGGGGGTCGTTTTGTTTTCGTTTAAATAAATAATTAAATTCATTTGCATTTTGTACAATGAAAAGCATTACTCCAGTCCATACTCCATCATTCCAATTCAAGACCAATTTAAAGATTGGTCGGAGGACTTGACTAGAATTTGGAATAATGGAGTATGGACTGCAGTCGTACAATATGCATGTGCAGAACCATATTTATAATTCAGATTTGTAGTAGCGAATTTAGGCTAATGACTAAAATTAAAAATTGATTGGCTTTTCTGTAAACTGTAAGACCATATTTTAAAGTTTATTTTATTGCGCTGTTACTATCGAAACATAGTCCTGGCTGACATAGGACTGTCCGCCCGGCGTAATTTGACCGGTGGCTAGCGTCATGTCACAATGTATATACTCTTACAAAAGAAAAAGGGCGCCATATCGTCTCAAGCCAAGGGCGTCTGTAAACCTAAATCCGCTACTGCAGATTTGTAGAAAACCATTTTTTTATAATAATTCGCGAAATATTAATTATTTCGATAGAATAAATAGCTAAATGGAAAGCACGAATGAGGCGCAATTGAATGCAAAAGTTAAAGATGCTTGAAATAATGTTTTTCATGATCTAAAATGCAAATAGAAAAATTTCATCACCCGGATTTAATTAAGCAAAAATAAAAAGACGCAGAAATGTGCTTCAAACGAATTTGAAAAGCGCAAATGAAGCACAATTTATTGAACATTTTGTTTATTTGTTTGAACAATGACGTGTGTCCAGTTCACGGATCTATATGTGGTTACTATATTTCAATTATTGTCTTAAAGATGTGTAGCTTATATTTACTTTAATGCTTCATAAAAGAAGCATGAAATTGCATTTTAAGTCATTATAATTGAATTTCAACTATTTTTACGAAAATTAGTATTATAACACAATCATTCCGAAGTTCTTATGTGTTTCTAGTTATAACTGTAATTGCAAACTAAAAAGCTTCGTAATTATAAATTTATGTTATGCTAACAAATTCTTTAAAACTATATTTAGTCTACTGCTAATTTATATATTATTCAAAATTTGTTTATGTGTTTGATATAATAAAAGATCCAAATGACTTGATACATAGTAACAACTATACATAGTTAAAAAGTAAGTTTAATCTTTGAAAATAATAGAAAATTGAAAATATAGATTTGGACCTGACATTACTGTGAAAATATTATTAGAAACTTTTTTAATTTTTATCATTCCATTTTGTAATAAAAAAAGAAAAACCAAAAGTATTCCAGTCTGTGAAAAACAATAATCTTCATTTTTTCTATCTAAAAAAAACCACCGTGTTTTAGGAGCTATGAATACACGTGATTCTGTTAGGTTATATCGTTTGTTGAATGATGGAAAGAAGCCTTTTTAATTTATTTTAAAAAATATGTTCCATTCATACATTACTTAATAAAAAATAGAATGTTCGAAAAAAATACTAAAAAGTTTTTTCAACTCGATATTTGGGTGCCACATGGATAGACTGGATATTTTTTGAATTGATAACGGGCGATGAACAATGTATAACATACGGGAATATCAAGTACAAACGATCGTGGTCGAAACCAGAAGCGCCATAAACAACTGCAAAGTTCGGATTGACGACCACTTAGGTGATGCAAACAAAATTGTTTTTTTAATAATTTTCTACACATTATTCGTCACTTACCTTTAAGTATCAATCTCTCTCTCTCTCTCTCTCTCTCTCTGACTCACATGTTGCTTACTAGCAACAAATAATTAAACAGTAATAAAAAATGAAATTTTTTTTATTTCTCCTTCAAGGATATTATAAACTATTTTCTAAAGAATATATAAGAAGAAAACATTTTTTTATATTTTATTATTTTCTTTATTTATTTTTATTGGGTCAAAAGTAACCGAATTCGAAATTTTTCAAATCTTTAAAAATTAACACCTCTCAAAATATTAACTTCGTCGTAAATAGTCAGAGGAAACTTTTTAATTAAATTTCATCAAATTATAAAAAAAATTTCCTATAATAATTTCTTGAAATTGCTTAAACAATTTTGGTTTAAATATTATGACACCGAGTAGCCCCCTGGCACAATCATTCGTACCATCAGTAGGGCAAATTAAAGAGAAGCGTAAAAATATAGGGTTGGAATAGGTTTTGGTACTCATGCATTTCTACTTAACTAATAACGTAATACAAAAATTAACAAATATGATTAATTATAAATTATTAAAATTTTATGATAAATAAAACATGTACCTAAATAAACAAAAACAAACAAAAAATGCTGATAATGTTAATTTTGTACAAATTTAAATATTTATAAATTTTTTAACGATTACATTATAGAATTTGTCATTTCATTCTTAAATTTTAATCGCCTTGATGTCTTATTTCTTTTTTTTTTTATTTAATGAAAAATTATAGTTATGAAAGTATGGAAATACCAAATAGAGTTCCGCATTCTGGAGCCAGAAAAATTTTTGACTATAAGGTCAGAGCTATTTTGATGATTGTAAATTGTACAAAATAAACACTTCTGTCCTCAATAAATTTTTTCGAAAAAACGATTTTGGGAAATAATCAGAATAAATCAAGTGTTTTTAATCAGAATAAATCATAGTTAGATTTGAAAAAGAATCCGAACTTGAATCTTTATGATTATTTAAATTACAAAATAAACGATTTTGATAGTGTTTCAGGGCTTTATCAGATATAATTTGGTTTATCTAAGTAAAAAGTTCGTTTTGAACCAAAAAAAGTTGAGTGTTTAAATAAATAAGAAACATTTAGGTCCGTACGTTTTTTTTTTTCAAGTTTGTAGTATCTATATTTCAAAATAAAGTTATTATTCCATTGTCTAAATTTTAGATACCCCAAACCATTGACATTATAATTTTTCGATATTCTTGCTGAAAACAATAAAATTTTATCAGAAAGTTTATAATGACAAACAAATTTACCAAGGTCAGGTCAACACTGTAATTTAAATTTTCATACTTTAATATTTGCATATCATTAATGCGATTAGGATTAGTTAAATACCCTATATTAATTTTAATATTTCTGTAAAAACTGTATGATGAAGTTATTAGTATTTATTTGAGAGATATAAACCAATTATGATCAAAAAGTGTGGCCTATATTTTCTTACTAATAAAATTGGGATGTCACCGTGAGTCAGGCCTACGGATTCAATAAAGCGAACAACTGTTACGATAGTAGAAATACTTTGGTGAACAATCGTCAATCAAGTGAAGATAAAAACTAATAGTGTTAATTGATATATGGTTGAGTAATAATGATTCAACTATTTTTAATCAATATCATTTATAAAATAATTTAAATATGCATCCCAGACCGTGACTTGTGATATCACTTAGCAGTATTATTTGATTTTAATAATAATGTAATTACAAATAATTACTTTATAATAAGGTAGTTAGCTATAATAATTACCACTGACCTCACTACAATTAGGGTTGAAATATTAAAATTTTATCAAATATGTAATTTTTAAGAAATAAAAACTATATGGGATTTAACAGTATTTTAGTGCTACTTTTCCTTATAAATTCACATACGCAATGAAACTTAATAATGCAAAAGATCCGTTTAATACCCGCTGAAAAATAAACGGATACGGATCTTTTTATTTCTTGCGGATATCCACGGATATGGATATCCGGCATATCCTTGGCAATTGGCTGCAATTCTTGCGAATCTAAATAGTTTACGAAGAAATGTTTAAAACAGCTGTTTAAAAAAACTAAAATTTTTTGTTTCTGAATTTTTCTTATATATCTGTTATGGTTTAAAAGTTGGATAATGCATCCATGGGATCCGATGGACCTCTTTTATTCATTCACGAGCTTAAGCACAGTTTTGAGGTCTAGGCGGACAGACATACAGATGGAAAAACGTAAATGGACTAATTAGGTGATTCCATGACCATCTATACACAATTTTTTTTTTTTGCAGTAAATATTAGCTGGTATTGCAATTTTATATTCTTACTAATATACTCTGACATATTCAATATTCGGAGTATAAAAATTTCAAAACACTAATGATTTTTGTGATAACAAAAAAAAAAATCCAGCAAGCCGGAACCACAAACATTATGAAATTTATATTTATTTATAATAAAAATAATAATAAAATTTATTTGTTTTAAGATACAATATCTTATACAAAGAACCTACTTTATATAATACAAATACAATAATTCATATCTCTTTAAACTAAAAACAAAAATTAAATTCTAGTTTTTAAAATGACGAAAAAAAAACACAAGAAGTACAAAACTAAAAATGGAAAATGTAAAGGAAATAATAAATTAATCAAGGCATATAAAAAATATAGTAACACTTATACGCCTAGCGCACACCATCAGATTTTCTTATCTGAATTTCTGATCAGAAAATCTGTTGTAACTCATGTATTTTATATCAGACTCCGCAAACGGTAAGATTGACAGAGACATCACATTTTTTGATTAGAAAAGCTTGTCATGTGTGCATCAAAATTTCTTATAATAATATCTTACGATGTTATCTGAAGTAGGCCATTTGTTAGTTAAAAAATTAATTAATTAATTTAAAATATTTGAAAGTGTTCATTGGTTCATTGTGGTTCGGTGTACGTATCTGATGATATCTGATGATTTGCGCAGCTTAAGATTTTTGTCTGATGTATGGTCAGATTTTCTTATAAGACTGTCCGATGGTGTGCGTCGACTCGTCGAAGTCTTGGTCTACGTTTATCCCATCTGACAGAAGATAGGAAGCATTGCATATTAATAATAAACTTATATTTATTTACACATATTCCAAAATCATAGTCTTGTCATATAATAAATTCTGTCTTGTGCTTATAACAACAAATATGATTTTTGAATGTGTAAATAAATTAAGAGTTAATACGTACTATAGCAAAAGTATCAATGAAAAACGTTTTTCGTCTAGTCCCCATCCGTTCAAACGCGCGATAAGGAAGATAGTCCAAAAACGCATTGATAATGGTCAATATTAACTGAGTAGCTGCGTAACGGGGTCCAAGAAATATGGCAAATAAATTTTTTTTAAAAAGATGATGTAATAACTCAACATACTTAGTTTTGAGTGGACTCCATACATTGCCAATTTTCTTATCAACGTTATTAAAAACAATAATTCCAGCAGTTTTTTTCATAATCACGATGAAGAAACAAATGACAACAAAAAATAAATTCTGTGAGTGTTTAAAGTTATTTACGCTATATGCCTATTACTTTAAATAATAGTAAAAAATCACAATTAACGTTTTTATACTCGACATACATAATATGTCAGAGTATATTAATTGTAATCTGTAACGCTATCTAATATTGACCGCACAAACAAAATATTCCTATAGGTGTTCATAGATTACCGAATTAGTCCATTTCCGACTCCCCGTCCGTCTGTCATCACTATAACTCAAAAACAAAAGGAGATACATAGTTGAAGTTTAGGGGACGTATTCTAAGTGAGTTTAAGGTCGTGAATGCACATCAGTCCATTAGATCAAATGGATCCTGGAACCAGCTTTTAAACTATAAAAGATAGAAGAAAAGTTTACATACAAAAAATGTTTATTTTTTTAACTCAAATATGGCTAATAAACACATATAGGTAATACATGTAATTAATCATAAATGTTTATAAAATGTAGAAACTGGATATTTATTGGACTTTATGAATGTTAATTAAAAACAGTCCAAACAATGAAATTCAATCATACGTCGAGTATCTAAACAATTAAATCTGTTAGTTATCTTCACTTATTTTATATAACATTTTTGGGTAAGTTTTAGAAGAAATTCTATGATAACCTTTTAAGATTAAAACGTATATCAGATATTTTTTGCATTGTCATCGTTTTTAACAAATAATGTATAGATGATGTCAATATTTATGTTGTCATCGTGTTTGTTGACAATGTAAGGCCTATTTACAATAGGCCAATCTAAAGCTTAAATAAAATTCCATTTATCTTTGATCACCAACAAAAAATTATCCAGTAACTATAAAAATAATTAAGTTTACATAGACACTGACGTCACTTGAGCCTCGATATCTCAAACCTAGCGCATAATTATTATTTTTAATTAATAATATATAATTATTTTTTAAAGTTTAAATCAAAAGCAATAATGATTTAAAAAAGTTGTGTTTGAACTGAATAAAATATATTAATATAATAGGATTCAAGATTCAAATTGATGATTGTTCATGAATATTTTGAGAAACTGTATCGTCTAGTACTGAATAACAGGGTCAGTCCCGATCACTCTGACATAGAACCTCTGACACCTCTCACACATGAGCCTGTTATTCCTATATCAAGATTCAAATCGATGATTGTTCATGAATGTTTTGAGAAACTGCATCGTCAAGCACTGAATAACAGGGTCAGTCCCGATCACTCTGACATAGAACCTCTGACTCCTCTCACATATGAGGCTGTTATTCCTATATCAAGATGCTCTGTGATATCCTATATTAAGGAGTGGCTTCGACAAGCGCACCTTGATTAACATTTTCAACTGTTTACGGTTACAACTGTTCTAACCAGGGTACAGTTGAGAATAGTAGTGAGTCTCCTGACAGGACGCTGCCGGTTGAACTATTATTTTCTAAATTTGAGAATCTTAGATACGAAATAGGTCATCTGCAAGGAGATAGATAAAGAATATTTGAATTTGAAACTTTAAATCCATCTATCATAGAAATCCTACCGAAGAAGCTGTAGGTATTCTGTATGGCTACAGATCTCGATAAAATCTCCTGTAGCTTTATCTGCTTCTAATAGTTATTTCACTGCATCTCGCGCTAGAAGGCTTTCTTATCTTCACACGATAGAGGGTGGTCTAGGTGCAAGGAACTCGTCTACCGCGGTTTGCATGTTTTATTTATTTATTTAATAAAAAATAAATTTTTTAATAACCTTAATATTATTATGAAATGTTTCAAAGTACGTGTTTTTACGAATTAAACATTACTACGGCTTAAAAGATAATCTTTAAGATAACTATATTATTTGTTCTAAATTTTATTTTTATCATATATTTTTTAATAATACAATTATAGTAAAAAGAACCCCACGCTGGTTTACAGAAAAATTTAATTTTTCGAAAAATTTAATTTTTCTTTAATTCATTCTTATTTTATACTTATTTCAATAAAATGAATAAGTGGACTTTCTATCATTGCATAACAAAATCCACTTTAATTATTTAAGTCATTTTGTTATAATAGCGTATTTTTTTGGCTTATTTAAACTATAATTTTAAAAAACCCACTGCTCACACTAATCAAATGTATGTACCTACCCTCTATCATCAATTTTTCTATTTTAGATTTTTGCGATGAGCAAGGCAAGATTAAGACCAACACTGGGACGGTCTTGTTCTTGGTTTTCTTGGTCTTGCATATTTGATCTGATACTTACGTTTATTTTATTAATTTTTCTATGCATTATCATTATGAAGATTATTAAAGGTAAAAATTATAAATAACTCATAATTAATAAATAACTCATAAAACACTTTATTTCATTGAAATCATAATAAGCTGCATGGCTGCAACTCTGCATACTCTAAAATTTGTGATAATTGCAAACCCTATTACTGTAACTTCCTGATTAATGAGATATTGTGCTACTGATTCTTATGTCTTGTTGCATGTTGTATGCATGTTTTTTACTAGATCCACCCGTTTATTTGTTATAATTTTGTACTGAGCGCTATGTTTATAGTTGTTTCTTTCTGTGTAATTCAAATGTGGCTATATAATATTCGTTTACAATACATACTAATGTATTTTAATATAACGCAAAGAATGCATCAACTCGACATGAAGGGTCTTTATATTTTTTTAATATTTAGTATGAAAATCAAAAAAGAAAAGAAAAATTCCGAATTCAATAAACATTTTGTTCCACGAAAAGAACATTTGCATGTTGTTACATACGTTTTGACTCATGTATCTATCGGAAGCTGTTATTTTTAGCTTAGTCTTGGTCTTGCATACTAGGTCTTGATTTTGGTCTTGCTTGTTCGGTCTTGGTGTATATCTTAGTGTTAGATAATCTTGCAAAAAAAGCAAGACCAAGACCAATTATACTCATCACTACGTAGCGTCAGATCAACAAGACCGTATTATTGTACTGCCATTGATTCTTAGCATGAATAAATAGTTATTAATTGACCATTCGGGCGTAAAAAGTAGTTGAAAATTCGTTTGAAAGATTTCGTTACTTTGATAGATTAAATTCAAGCTAAAAAACAGCGTAAATATTTTATGCTTACTTAAAATAAAAATAGTTTCATTTAAAAGCTTTATTGACTACACTATATGACGACTTATAATAAAAATTAAATTAGTATAACAAGTAAATTGATATTTTATTACAATTTGAAAACGATAATGAAAATTTATGATGAGATTAACTTTTTAATTCCGTATATGAAAAAAATGTACACATAATTTATTAACAATTTATTGATAATTTTATAAACATAATTTTTACTTGACTGCGGCATAGTCAGTAAGAAGGGTTATGATTTTAGCAGTTTATTCTATAATTCGTATATGACACACCAGACTCACTCACCCGTTTTTGCAAACAAAAATACTATCTCAGACTATGGATATGTTTCGAAAGTATGATGGTGTTACTAGACAGTAACGTGTGACGTCGTCAATCGCCGCAATATTTTGATGGTTTAAGTGATGGCCAGTGATGACATTAATGTATAATGAATGTCTGGTTTTTCTTGTTTAAACATGTGTTTTTAGTTTGTTGTAGAAACCTAACCCACCCGTGATGACATCACACCTTACTTCGAAACATAGCCAATGCGTAACATGTCAAGCCACAATAATAATAATAGTTAACTTGTAAAAGACCAAGTACAAGGAATACAAATGTAAAAAAAGAAAGAAAAATATACGATATTATAAAAGTTCATTAAAATCATATCGATTATTATCATTAAGTACAATTTAAGTTGTCTTTTAAAATGAATAAATTCATTACAATTTCGTATTTCGAGAGATAATCTTTGAAATAATTTGTATCCCATAAAAATGAATGTATTATCAAAAAAAAAGATGTTTAAATCTGTAAGTAAATTTAGCCCTAGTATAATTCATTATTTCTTTAGTAAGAATAAATTTCCTCGGTTTCATATAAGATAAAAATTCTCAAGTATAAATACTAAAGAAAGTGAAAATCTTATATACTCGGAAGACTGTACTTCATGATTCTGTACTTCCCAACTTATACATAGATTTTAAAAATCGTTTTCTCGTTTTTCCTTCCTTATAGATTTGTGGTGTTTTGGTGACTGCTTTTTCGAAATTTGAAAGCGTTTATACCACAAAAACGAAGAAATTTTTCGGAAAAAACAATAAAAGTTCAAAAGTTCTCGTCTTTTGAAGTTTGAATAATTTCGAAAAATTTTCGATATACAATCCCAAACTGAAAATAGTTCCAAATTATCAAAAATGTTCGTTTAATAGAGGCATCTATATCAGATAAAAATATCCACTTGAACTATTATCTTTTTTTTTCGAAAAATTCTTTGTTGTTGTGCCATAAAAATTGAAATAAATACAATGAATATTACATTAGAGATTGTCTTTATTACAGTATATTCCAAGAAATAATTTTTAAATTTCCCTATCATTGATAATAAAATTTTTATAAATGTTTGTACAAATTATTTCCTGTTAATTTTCCACTTAATTTAAATAATTATGCGTTTGATTAATAATAAAAAAATAAATAAAAATAAAAGAAAATTTACGAATTTTGTAACTATTTCATTATTTTACTTTTTTTTCCCATATTTTTTATTTTTTCTGACTAGAAGACATAGACATATTTTTTTTCCTTTTCTTGTTATAGGAATAAAGTTAGCAAAAGCTTAAAAATTTTAAAGAAAAGAGTAATTTACTTGGGGGAGATTACGATATCCGTGGTGCCTCGATTTGACGATTTTGGTAAAACAAGCCACAATAACACGAAGATGAAGAATACCAATTTTCGAATTTCGCCTATTTTTCGAGGTATCAACATTTTTTTTGCAAATCATCGAGTTTATGTCACATAAATACCAAGATTTAATTATTATTATTTGTTAAATGACTATTTAAACAAAATTCAAACACAAATAATCGAAATTTAATTGATTTAAAATGAATTCGTTTAAAATTTGAATTTGAAGAATCTGTCCTACCTAAATACAAATTTCACTACTTTAACGCAATCTAAATTTCGCTCCGTTTAGATAAAGACCTTACAATTTATTTATTGGTATCCAAAAAATTTTTATTATCACTCTTAAAGTAGTAAATGGGCTAATTTATGCAAACCCATGTGTATGCAAATTTAACTTTCTACTTAAAATCAATTTTTGGCACAAAATCACATGTGAGTGTTTACATTTGTGTCAATTAAATGAAAGTATCTATCACAGTATACATGTATCCGGTAAAAATAAATAATAAAAATACTGAGATCATAATCATAATTTTGATAAATAAAATCTAAAATATAAATTAACATTAAACCGAAAAAAATCACTAAATATTTAAAATTACCTGTGCATTTTTTTTTTTTTAATTTAAAATCACACACTTTAAAATCACACAATTATATCACAATTAATAAAAATAATTTAAAACATTAATAAAAAATAATAATAATTGAATACTTTTCATATAATATTTCTCGTAAATTCAATAGAAGATACACGAATTATCGTACCGAACAACAAACAACATTCTACCTATAAATTATTCATTTAAATGAAGTATTTTTATTTATAAATGTGAGTTGTGACAATAATACATGCTTATGAATAACATTCATGTTTTTAAACTAACTAATACAAGTGGTATAAGTATTACTGTGGTGGCACAAATCGTACAAACCATATGTACGATTGTATATTGTTGTTAGAAAAAATTGTGCCAATAGTGAATGTAAATGGGAAACAAAAATTTTTTGAACGAATTTATTACATCACTATAATTATATTAATGTTTTATGAGTTGTGTTTATACGTACATGCTATTATATGTTCTTTAGACTTAGCATTAATCGTATTGTAGGATTGAATTTAATTGTAGGACTGACAAGGATTAAGCTATGTATTTATAAATTTCATATTTAAATTATTGTATGTTTATTTTATACATTAAAACATGATTTATATACTCTAATAAAAATAACTTAAATACCTGTAACTTTTTGAATTGTACATTTGTTTGCAAAATTGAATACTAAGTTCATTTAAAACGTATTGTAGTAGTAAATTTTCTAAGGTGATCTAAGGTGGCATTAATTATTTATTGAAATTATGCTTTTCAAAATATCCAACACTACATCTAACATTCGCTAAAACGATTTTGAACGGAAGTTGTCAGAGTTCAATAGTAGTATTTTATTCAACCTTCATAATAATCTTCAAAATTGTTTCAAGGTTTAATTTTTTCCAAAAAAGTGTCTTAATCATACATGTCTCATTTTTCATTCAAATTACCTTTAAAGTGGGTATGTGTTTTTGATAAAAACCTCTCCAGGCGCTATATTAATAAAGTCAATCTGTAGTGTAATATATAATATAATTTTCGCGCATATATAACTTAAAAAATAATTATCCAAATGTTATTTGGTATTAGACCAGAGTAGAAGCCTTAAAAAATGATAAAAAGTGGAAGAAAATTACAGTAGGATGAAACCCATTGGAAACGCTAGATAATATGATAAAAATGAAAGGAGAAATAAATTACGGGCGATCTGAGTTCGGGAAGTAGGAGAGGGTAAGTTTTTAAGGATAAAACACGATTTATTTCGATTTCCGGCCAAACTAAAAGTTAAATGACAAGGTTGTAGGTAATAAAAAGATCTACAACTTTTGTATTAACAATTTTTTCACATAAATTCTAAATTTTTCGATTGAAAATTAGGGTGCTTTTTCGATATCTATTCAAAATAAGATGAAAAAATAAATATTTTAAATCAAAAAAATTACAGTGTATTTGGAACATAAAAGATAAGTTTTCACCAAATTTCGGAGAAAAAAAATAAAAAACTTGATTATTTCAATTTTTCACATAAATTTTGATGTTATGTGTAAAAAGTGTTAGTACAAAAGTTGTAGATCTTTTTCTTACCTACAACTTTGCAATTTAATTTTTTTCCATAGGACTTGTAGTTTTTCAGGAAATTCAGATAAACCGAATTTTACCCTTAAAAACTGACCCCCTCCTACTTCCCGAACTCAGATCGCCCGTAATTAATTTTTCCTTTCATTTTTATCATATTATCTTGCATTTCTAATTGGTTTCATCCTACTATAACTTTTTTTTGTTTTCAAAAATTATCTACTCTGGTAACATATATATGTATAATTTAGATATGAAAACGGAGGGCATGCTGAAAAGTTTTTCCTGAAAAAATGATTCTGATGGAATAGGATAAAAAATTTTAACAAGTTTATATGAAATTTGTGCATACATAAATTGCATAACATTTGCGGGCGTTTAGATCTTATAGCGGTCTCTATCAAAAACACCTAATAGCAGTCAAAAATTTTTGAATTTCGGATTGCAATTCTTTTAAAACTAGTGTAAATTTTTTACATTTAAATTGTACATGATCTGTAATTTTTAAATAAAATAGTGGAAGGCCATTGGCAAAAAGTGGGGGAGTTTTACTCGTATTTATACTATGTTTCCAATTGTAATTGTTCAGATATATTGATCATTATTTATAATTCCGTAGCGATAATAATGAAGCATTTCTACTACTTCTTGGTCGTGGTAGCATTACAAATACGAAACTTTATGAGGACATGATATTGTTTGTTACTCAATATTATCGGTTATAATGAATGAATTATAAGAATGAAAATTAACAAAGTTGTAAATTTGGTTCTAGAATCACAAATAGGCTACATTTTATACCAGCTAAGCAAAGGTATCTAATAGAAGTGAAGGTAGCTGATAAAAATATACTATTCAATCCTATAGAAATTAATAGGAATTTAACCTAATTCAAAATTTTGAATAGAATTGAATAGAAAATCATTTCCTATTCAATCCTATAGATTTCCTATTCATTCTATAGGATTTCACAGAGCTTTTTTTTTTATCAGGGATAGTAGTATATATAATGTAAAGGCTGTTGTTTTTTTATCAATATCAAGTCCAATTTACTAGTATTGGGAGGTACTCCATGGGACTTCCAGCTAAAAGAGGACTTACACTAGAATGAGTTTATTTTTCTTAATTTACATAAATTAATCGTAGTTCCAAACTGAATAGACCGTCTAAAAAAAAGGATGGTTCTACAAAAATTAGAAAAAAATTTGGATACAAAATTGGATACAAAACATTCAGATTCTCAATTTTTGAGCTATTCTGAACACAATTCTATTGACAGATTGTGGTGCAAAAGTTTTGCTCATTAAAATCCCAGATCCTACTATATAATAAAAATCGTGGCATTAGACCTCGGTCTTTCCGTATTCCTAGTTGTTGAATCCTGATCTTTACATAATACCAGCAGATTCGATGGATGTTGTTCCAGTCAAAAGTTTAATTATTTTTTAAATAAGCTATAAATTATTTGAATCGTTTTGACGAAAAATCTCTACCATGCGTACAGCCGCCAGAGAAGTACCTACGAATATACAATAAAGATGGCTTCCGAAGGAAGGTAAGATGAATCTTTGACTATGCCTCTGTCTAGAATCTGGTTTCTACCTTTGGGATAATTGCTGAATTCGCTCACATGGTAAAAATAGTAGCATTCGTTATTATATGAAGTAATTTTTTAAGTTTATTAGAAAAGAATAAACACTTTTAAACTCTAGAAATTTTTCGAAAAAACTCGAAATCGAAAGAGATTAAAATATGCTCTTTTTGTGTCTTATATAATGTTTGTATGCTATGTATTTTTTCTTTATGAATGTTTTTTTATCTCTAGAAAATATTGGTGAATGTTTTCGAAATTAAACTGCTTACACTACGAAAATAAAGTATTTTTCGAAAAAATTACAATAGCAACAGAGAACAGCTGGTTCAATTTTTTTAAGGGCCATCTTCCATCTAAGATGGATAACAAGGTTTGGAATTATTTTGACTGTTTTATGTAAATTGGAAAAAATAAACAGTCGGGAACTCTCAGAACGTTTTCGAAAAATGCTTTTTTATGATGCTATAAACAGTTTTAGATCGAAAAAAACCAACAGGATCATTTTTAAATATGGTTTACTCAACTTATTCTGTAATTTTTTTTTAAATCATTTGTACAGAGTTATACTGTCATGCAATATATATGGTTTTTCTTCTTCATATAATTTCAGTTTTTTGGTGAATTATTTTTGAACATACTCAAATCCTTGTAAGTTCTGCACTATTACTGATTTTTTGAATGCTATTTTCAAAACAATTCAAATAGTGTTCACGTTAAATCATACATTTTCTATCTAGATTGAAAGGTTTTGATAGAATAATATTAACAATTTGAAAGAAAATTCAAGAAAACAAAAACTTTGAGACATTTTACATCCCATTAGTATTAATTGTCGTAGTAAGTGGGGTAGGCAACTAGTTTAAACTAACAGATTTATGAATGAAGGTACAACAAAAATTTTCTCATCAATAAAGTTCCAAATAAATTTTTTTCTTCATCGGTTTGTTTTTAAAGAACGAGTGATTTCATTGGATATATCGTTCTACAATACAATTGCTGGGATGTCGGTCTCATGGATATTCGACTCAATGACAAATATAATTACTCAAAATTTATCAGAGGAAATTTTGATGAGTGTTAAAAATGTTTTTTTTTTTTTTTGGTATTTTTGAAGACAAATATTTTGAAGACAAATGTACTTTAAGAATCATGTTCATAAATGTTCACCAAGATATTCGCAAACATCATGGTAATGAGAAATATCGCGACATTGTATCCAATTTCAATTCATCAATTGTTCTTGTTCTGCTGCGGTTAACTTTGTCTTTCAGATATTCCTATAAAAAGATGTCCATAAATGTCAAGTTCGGGGAACGTGCAGGGTATTCAATGATACATCTTCGTTCAAAACGTGTCAGGAAAAGCTGCATTTAGGTGAGCTCTTACATCGTGATGATAAGCATTATGTTAGCGACGTTAAAATGTGAGTACAGTTTTAAGCCACCCTGTATAAAGCTCCTAGAAATATAAGCGATTACTCATGCGATTCGGAATTAGCTATAGAAAAATGCATTTAAGGATGTTACAGTGGATATAAAATTACAATTTTTATAAACAAAATTAGGAGGGAGAAAACGAGATATTTAGTTTTTTGTTAATAATATAAAAACTATAAAAAATTAAGGATTGAAACAAAAATATCTTTCTAGAGGAGAAAATTTTCTACAAAATGTTATACTCTCGGTATTGTACCTCCATTATTTAGAATTTTAATTGAAAGTCCCTGAAGTCAGCGTATCACCGGAAATAATTTTTTTAGCAATAATGTTAATTTAAAAGTTCAACAAAATTATGGTACATTCAAAATATTTAAAACAATACGGTCCAGTTGGGATAAAAATTGGTATCTTCAATTTTCATATAGTTGATATTATTATTAATTAACAAATTATTTTCGATTCTCTCGATTTAAAAAAATTTTGCTTTGTGATGCTCTTCTTCTGTGTATACTGAAAAAGATTATGGAGTAGAAGTTTATAAAAGTTTGTAATAATTCTTTTAAGTCGATAATTTAAAAAATATCATCGTTACAAAAAACGGCAAAAAAAATTTTTCGTAAATATATAATTTCTTCATTTTTTTATAAAAAATATGTTAATTATATATGTTAAATATGTCAAATGTCATTGCTTAATAGAGCAAGATCCCACGACGGCCAGACCTTCGTTATTTTATAAAAGTTGAAAGTTTCTCTGTACATGTGTCCTATACAGGTAAGAACGACCAGCGATTATAGAGTTTGGGTTGTGGTTACCTGGGCAGTTAATAGGTAGTAAAGGTGTCAAAAATAGTTCCTAAAATTTGTTGGAGTATAAAGCTCAATTTTTTTATTCGAGATAACTTCAGAAATCTCGTTATCCATTGCCGGACACATGTACAGAGAAACTTTCAACTTTTATAAAATAACGAAGGTCTGGCCGTCGTGGGCTCTTAGGCTATAATAAAGAACCATTGGAATAAAACTTTGTTATTTTTTTATAAGAAATGTTATATTTACGAAAAATTTTTTTTGCCATTTTGTTGAGATGAAAGAATAATGTTAAAAAAAATCCGAAAATTTTCTTAACATAAATTTTTAAATAGCTCATTTCGAAGCGAATGAGCAATCTCTCCTATTTTTAGAAGCCTTATATATTATTTTCACAATAACTAAATAATAATGAATGTAAATTTTTCCCTGTGTCGTTGTGATCGAGATATTTTCTATTGTTGATAGAAAGAAATACACGTGGTACGAACAAATGTATTTATCTATACAAATAAAATTTTTTATTGCGTCACGCCAAAAAATTATCACGATACCTTCATAAAATTACTATTAATTTTTATCATCTACATATAAAATCGTAATGCGTGAATCTATTAAACCTGAAAATTTTCACGAAACTTCTCAGATACAAATGGGTGGTTAGGAGGAGTCATTTAGACTACTTTTTGGGATAAGGGGTCAAACTTTGTGGGACATATTTCGACGAATAATTACAGTTGAATAGAAGTTCTATACAGATGAAGTCTTGGGTACAGCTAGTTTTCAATAATCATAGCGACCGCTTAAAAAACAGCCTTCTTCAAAAGTATTACGATAGCCTACCCAATACAATTAGAGCCGTAGAGCGAAAATAATAACGCAACAAAAAAATAATTTTATACTTTGTTAGAGTGGGCATGAAAAAACTGTTCATTAGTTGTATGGTTTTAGAACATAAATTTCATTAAACGAAAATATAAAAATTTCTTATTGTTTGGTCTGATATAAACATTTTTAAATAAATATATCAGACAAAATTATCATATCATATTGAAAAAATTAATACGATGATAATAATCCTACAAATTTTAATCAGCATCAAATATATTATCCGTAGAAATCAAAATTAGCAGTTTTTTTTTTGTTTCTAATAACTTGAAGTATTAAAATATCAGATTTCGATTCAATTCCAAAAGTTTTTTTTCCAAATAAAATTTTGTAACAAATTTTAATTGTTTTGTTTTTGTTGTCAAAAAAGCTGTTTAAATCATTTTTAGGGATGCAACATCGTCCAAAAAAATTGATGTTTTGTAAAAGTGGAACATCGATGTTAAAAACATAGGTGTTTCAGAACGATATATCGATTTTTTCGTTGTTTCGAATAATAAAAAAAAAGAGCTTGGCGTAATATAAATTTTTAGAACCCAATTTCAATGTGGTTATTTTAATCGTTTATAAACACGTAGGTATATGATGTATCGATCTATCGTTCAATATATCGTTTGATATATCGAACTCTACTTTCATGAATATGACATTCCATCAAGATTGAATTCTACACGGGAATTGAAAACATAATTATAGTCAACTAGCTGATATCCGCCGGTTTGCTTTCGTAGAAAAACAAAACATAGATTTAATTATATTTAGTTTAATTCTCAATTTTGCTTTTGGAGCTTATTCTTTAAACGCTTACAGATGATACAAATTGGGGAAAAAGAATCTTTGGCCCCCAAACAGAGATTAGTCAGCTTCCGGCCTTGATTTGCACATTCGCCCTAAGTACTCTGTTCGCTCGCAAGAAAAGTAAGGTAGGGCTTTATCCCACCCTCAGCTTTTTTTATGACCTACAGTCTGACTTCTGACCATAGCCTCAGTGCTTACTTCGTATTATCGTTACCGAAACATTCCCTTCCTTAAAAGCCCTTCCTTACTTGCGAGCGAACAGAGTACTTAGGGTACTATAACAGAGTACTATATATATATATATATATATATATATATCTATATATATATATATATATATATATATATATACATATATATAACAAAGTCCTCTGGCGCGACTCTCTGCCTGTCTATTTGCGATAAACTGAAAACCCACTGAAGAGATGTTCATTTTCACTAATAGATAGAATGATTTATGAGAAATGTTTCGGTAGACATAAGAAAATTATAATCAATTTAATTATAGAGAGCTTTGTGCTTTAAGTTTCATCACAATTGCCATCATGATTTACCAAGCAGAAAGCAAAATATTTATAAAAAGCCTTCTTTCGTCACCTATCTTGAATAACACAAGATGCTTAAATTTCATAATAATATTAACTCCGATTTTAGAACACCGATAGGCTACACTCTCGATTTTCGTCATCGAAACAAAGTTCAGGAAGAGGCTAGTGCATATTTTTACATAGAATATAACATGAAGGAGGTAACTCAATTTGGTAAAACAAATGAGAATCTGAAATTATAAGTAAAGATACCTCGTTCATAATATGGACAGTAACATGATACAATGGGTCCGATCGGCTCAGGTGCGATATACAGCTGTTGTCCATTCTGAGACAAGTTGTTCTATCAAATGGATATCGTAAATGTAACTGAAATTGTATCGGAATGATCTACCAGCCTATCAGTATTAACTAGCACTTGTACGTTTATTAATGTACGTGTTGGCAATCGGAAGGTTGTTTTTAATAAAGCTAGTAACAAAATGGTCTGCCCAACGATGATTCGGTATTTGATCTGACTTATAATCATGCGGCTACTGAAACTAGTAACGGGTTTTTATCAAAATAGAGTTTTAACCAAATCTTGACTAGTTTCAAGTGGGTATTATAACAGCTAACAGCTGTCCGGTAATGGTATTGAGTTATAATTTGAATGATTTTCACAACCTAGTCTCGATTTTTGAAGAAGTAACTTTAAATTAGAACCTGACACAACGAATGGGTGGGTGGTTATTTAAATGGTGGTCTGAGCGTTAGCATTATCATTTCATACAACTGATCGATACTGTTTGATATTGTTCCAAAGATGATTGAACTTTCTAAGAACATTATTGGTTCGTTATCCTATTATGCTATCTCTCCAACGTTAACATTTTATAAATCCGGTCAATTCTCGATGGAACTTCCCATATAATATTCGACCACAATTTCTACATGAGGAGCCCATAAGGCCTATGGGTGTATAGCCTTTAACATTTTTTCTATGGCCAGGTAGGTATTTTGTATATTTGGTAAGTACGAAAAATATGAATAGATTAATTAATAAAAATGTATTCATTAATAATAACAAATTGTTTAATTAATACTAATAAATTGACAATGTGATAATAATAATTATAATAAAAATAATAAACTAATTATGAATTATTGTTTTATTTAGTAATTGCAAGTATTTATCATTTATCAAGATTAATATAAATTAAAATCATTTTCTTAGTGTACTATTTAGGAAAAGAACGGGACTGTCTCCGTAAATGAGGACAGCAATGAATATTGTCAATTAATAATGCCAACGTCGGTAATATTATAATAATATTCGAATATACCAGCCGGCGCCAAATTTCGTTTGTTTTTTTACCCATAATAATTAGAATAGTTTTTGATATAATATTTGATGAAGATAATATAATATTTATAATATTTGATATAATATTTGATGAAGATATTTGATGACACAAAAAGTAAGAATCAGATTTAACATTTAAATTAATTCATTCTGGAAATTTCAAATAATCGAAAGTTCATAGAAAAATTGGAAATTTCCAAGAATGTTGGATAATAGTTAACAGAAATTCGGAAACTGAAAAAAATAATTCATTTACAGTAATATAACGTAAATGAAATTTTAATTTATCATTACATTTATTTGGATACATATCTGTTTAACTCTGGAAAAAAAGCCACAAATTGATTGTTAATATTTCATTCAACTTTTCATACCTAAAGTCTGTCATGTCACATTTTTAAAACATACAGACTATGTCAAGTTTGGAAACCTCATCTAAACTGCCATACGCTAGTATTGCTGTTCTAAATGCTGGTTATTTGATATGCAACATTTTTACAACACACGTTTTTTTAGTTTTTCCATAAAAAAGTTCCAACATATTTCATTTCTTATAAACTTCCATAAATTAAACGTTTTTAATATTATCATTACGTTTAAAATTAAAGCAGTCATAGGTTAAAAATTAGAATATCAAAATAAATGCCATTACAGATACCGACCAACAGTTGGTTACCGGTGTCGGCAATTATATTTGATTATTATTGTTATTACTTGAAAATATTCGTTGCCGGTGCCGGCCACAGAGACAGTTCCGTGGTATATATATTCTAAATGTAACAAAAATAGCAGATATTAATAACTTGATAATAAAAAATAAATAAATTAAAACTGAAGGATTCTTCACAATTTAAGCTCAAATTTAGCTAATTATCACATATTGGAATTTACAATTAAAAATGAATATTATTATTATTATACAAGTATAAATAACTGTATAAACTGGATATTTATAGTATTTTATGAATGTTCATTAAAAATAGTCCAAACAATGAAATTCAATTATATAGGTCTGTTAGTTGTTTTTTTCACGTGTTTTAATTAAAATTAATTTCCTTTTCTACGTGTACTATATATATTCTGAATGTAAAAAAGAGCAGATATCAGAATAACTTGAATAAAAAGGATTATAGTTGAGATTTGTTTTACAAAAGATCCGAAATGGACTGAGTAAGATTTTTCAGGATGCATCAAGCTAAAAAATATTATGTGACTTATTTATGATAGATATTTTGTATATCTTTGCTCACCTGGAGGAATCTTGATTAATCACGTAGAATGAATTCATTATATTCATTTTTAAAAAAAATTATTAATTAATACTAACAATTAATACCGATAAATTGATTCTTTGATAATAATAATTGATTATTTGATAAGAATAATAATAATAATTTGATAATAAACATAATTATTAATAAATTAATTTAATGTATTTTTGATTTATTTGGTTAGGAGTTACACACTAATTTATCATTTATCAAGGCAATTAATTAATTTTATTAACATTAAAATTAATTTTATTTTCTACTTGTACTATAAACTGACTGTAAAAAGACCAGGATAATAAAATAATTTGAAAAACTGGGAGCCCGTTAAAATTTCGATAGCGTTCGCAAGCTTTAAATTAACATAAATTCGTTTTCATATTTTTATTACTTTTGTTAGTTTTGGTAATGGGAAATCATTCATAAAAAATATATAAATCATTTTTTGCGATACCTGATAAAACTTGTTCATTGTTAATGTTCATTTTCCGACAACTTTGCTTCTTTCAGATTATTGGATAACAAGCACTTTGTTTTGTTCAATGATTTTCTATTAAAATAAGAACAAAATGTCCGTCAATTTGTAACTTATGTATGCAGTCTAAAATTTTATGAGCTACAAAACCAAAACGGCTCACTTTTCATAATTATCTAAGAGTAAAACATGTTACACAAACCGTTAATAATTCCCATACAAATTCTTAGCTTGATGTTATAAACTCGTTAGGGTGCCTATAAACTCGTTAGGGTGGACCAAAAAGTTTGAACAGTTGTACACGTGACCTTAAAATTGACCTTGGAATTGGTTTTCAAGGTTATTTTGCACCAAACTTTAAAATTTCATATAGAACCACTCTTTTACATTGGAAATGAGCCGAGCACAAAATTTAACGTTGAAAGATATATTTATTTAATTTAGTCTAAGGTTTATAACGCTACAAAATATTGAAAGCAATAACACACCTTTGTTACTTTATCGATTCTGCGATAATTCTCAATATCAAATTTTTCAGCCATCAGAAAAAGTGCCTCCCATCTCTCGATAGATTTCCCATCCCAAAAGATCCAGAGTGAAGGACAAAAATACATTCCGGTGTAAAATCTAAAATTTTTTGAGCGGTTACTTCATTTTTTATACATTTATCAATAGTTTAAAAAACTTCTTTTTAATCTATACAAAGAAATTGCTCTAATTTGGTCCAGACCAACATTTATTTTGGCTATTCCTCCTGTCCTGGCTTCAAACCTCAACTTTTTTTATTAAAAACTCATCCCTATTTGGAATCTATAACCAAAGATTGAAAGTGTAACTACTTATTTTATTGCAACCTTTGTTACCTCATCCTGTAGTACTTGTAAAATCATAATTAATAAATGATATATTAGTATTTTTAATAATTTTTAAGTATTTTTATAATAAATTTTTCACCATTCTGTTTCAACGTGACAAATACTTGTTAAATAACTGTGTCATAATAACAATGCTAACTACATTGTTTTAATATCACTTAAATCTTAATTAATCATTAAAATTGAATTGTATTTTTTTATGACATAGATATCATTGATAAGTATCAATGACATACAAAAAACCAAGTACCACTTTAATTGCCGAACCACTTTTTGTCATTATTTGATTAGTATTTATAATTTTTTTCTGACTTGAAAATTACTAGAATTGAAGACTACTAGACCAACTGTAGCAGCCTTAAAAAATGATAAAAAGTGGAAGAAAATTACAGTAGGATGAAAGCCATTGGAAACGCAAGATAATATGATAAAAATGTAAGTTTTTAAGGATAAAACACGATTTATCTCGATTTCTGGCCAAATTAAAAGTCGTATGGAAAAAAGTTAAATGACAAAATTGTAGGTAATAAAAAGATCTACAACTTTTGTATTGACACTTTTTTCACATAAACTCAAAATTTTTCGATTGAAAATTAGTGTGCTTTTTCGATATTTATTCAAAATAAGATGAAAAATTAAATATTTTAAATCAAAAAAATTATAGTGTATTTGGAACATAAAAAGATAAGTTTTCACCAAATTTCGGAGAAGCCGAAAATAGCGTAATGCAACTTTAAAAATCTTTATTAATACTTTATTTTTAAAATTTAATTTTGAGGTTATTTAAAAAAAGTGTAAATACAAATGTTGAAGATCTTTTTCTTATCTACAACTTTGCCATTTAACTGTTTTCCGTTGGACTTTTAGTTTTGCCGGAAATTCAGATAAACCGAATTTTACCCTTAAAATCATGCTCACAGTTCCTTCTCCTACCAATTTTCCCTAACTCACTTTTTGCCATTATTTAATTTTTCCTTTCATTTTATCATATTATCTTGCATTTCTTATTGGTTTCAACCTACTATAATTTTTTTTTTGTTTTCAAAAATTATCTACCCTGGTATATACTCGTAATTATTGTTTTAAAACTTGAAATGATTCAGAATTTGTGAAGAAGGAGACGTATTAGAAGTACGTACTCAAAAATTCACCTTGACTATTACGAGACTAAATTACGGGACTAAAAATAATAAACCCACATAAAAACTTTTGAACTGATTTTTGTTTGTTTTTGTTATAATTATAAAAAAGTCAATTTTTATATTGAAAATTATTGATAAAAATTTTGCTATCGATTCAATTATCAGTTTAAATTTTTTCCATTTAAAATCAAATTATCATTTAATTCGAGTATGGCTACTAATTTTAATGGTTAATATTTTATTAATTACAGTAAAAATACATAAATTGCCTTCAATATTTTACCAGAACTGGATAGTATCATTTTATATCTCTTACCTTGTATCTAAAAATTATACCTTTATATCCAGAACAAATACTTCTCGCAGCAGTTTTTTAATGCTATTTGCTACTATGTGAGATATTCCATTCGTTAAATCATCAAACGGTGGACGCTGACTTATCTACGATTTTGATGAATATAGGCACAAATGTTGGGCTCTATGTCAAATAAAAGAGAATGATCTTTTTATTGTTCGTTACGTTATTATCGGGTGGCACTTGAAACAAAAAAAATTTTATATCCCCAATTTTCTTGTTTTAAAATTTTTTTTCAAAGTCATTGAGATGGAATAAACGGAATTTGGCAGCTTTTTTAAAAAGTTTTCTTTCGAAGGTATTTTAAAAATTTTGGGATGATACGCTATAAAAATGAGAGCTTTTTGAAAAAATCATGATTTTTCATGATTTTGACGTTTCTTCCCTAAGCTAAAAGTCGGGTCTCGATTGATGAATCGAGTAATCATTATATTCATTATATTTCTCATAAAGTCTACTCATAATTTTCAATAGAAATTAAAAGTAGATGTCTATATTTTTTACACTTTTCGCATATATTGTTGAGTAAATTAATAAATTTGAATTTTCAAGCATTTTTAACATGCTCTAAAATCTCAAGGATTGAAAATAATAGAAAATCATTAACAGATTTTGAAAGTTGGTAAGATAAGCAAACATTGCTTTTAAATTTATATCAAATATTTTCCCTTTGTTATCTACATTTTTTGCATATTTTGTTAAATAACATAAAATATTTATTTTTCAAGGACATTTAAAAGGCTATAAAATATCAAAGAATGAAAATAACACTTTTTATCGGAATATGAAAACTTGCAAAATGAGCAAATTTTCCATGGAGATTTATTCTAGATATTTTCACTTTCTTATCTTTACTTTTTAAACATTTTTTACATATTATTGAATAAAATAATAATAAAGAATTTTCAAGGATTTTTAACAGGCTATAAAATATCAGAAAGTTCAAATAGCAGCAAATATTTAACGGATTTCAACAAATTTTATATTAGATATTTACACTTCCTTATCCAATTTGTTGCATTTATTTGCATAATATGTCATTGTTAAATAATAGGGGAGATGTATGTCAATTGTTACAGGTAGTAATTGTTACATTGAAAATGTAAAACTATACATTATTCACAATTAGATTTGATTATAGCCATTTTACGAATAACGTATGTATGTTGTGCACAAGTGGTAACTAGAATACTTTTTTGTCAATAGCCGCCTTTGTATTTTAAACAAAGAAAAGTAAATATTTTTGAAGGCTAATTTTTTAAATTTTTTAATCACAATTGAACTTTTTATTACAACTGAAAGTTGAATTTTACACTTAATGCGACTATGTAATAGTGTGTAACAATTGACTCACGATACTGTCACAATTGTCCATGCAGATGGGCGAATTGTTGGGCGGTCTAACTTGATCGAAAAAAATGCATAAAAAATTTTATCTTTGCATAATTTACAGGCAATTTATTGCTAAATGTAGGTATACTAGTATTATAAAGAGGAAACATCTGTATTTTTGTATGTAATGAATGAACTTTAAAACTACTGGATTTGAAACGGCACTATTTTCGAGTATCCTAGGCTATTTTTCCCTTGTATTTCCGCGAAAACGGGAACTACGCGGGATAAAGAGGAAACATTTGTATTTTCGTATGTATATTTGTATGTAACGAATAAATTTAAGGAATAAAAAGTAGTCCAACTATTTCTGTGAAGTGGAGACAAGGCTGAAGGCCGGCACGGGAATACCGGATGACGTATACCAAATACCGGGTGTATATTTAAAAATTTCCTCTCACCAGTTTCTTACTTCAAATAACGGGTTTCTTACAACAAATACTGTGTGCTTAAAATTGACACAGCAACGCGTGAACGAATCTGTTAGTAGTTAATATATCCTGTGGCAAAACACTGGAATTCTGAGAAGGCTTAATAAGAAATACAACCTGTAACAAATTTTAATTTTTAAAAATTTTTAAAAGGCTATAAAATCTTAGGACTCAAAACAACTTTTTATACCGGATTATTACTTTTATCGAACGAAAGTAACATCGATTTGGAAGAAAACACCAAAACCATGAAAAATTACTTTTTCAAAAAGGTCTCATTTTTGAAACGAACCAACCAAAAATTAAAAAAATTTTTAAATACTTTCAAAAGAAAGCTATTTTAAAAACTTTCCGAATTTCGTTTACTCCATTTCAATGACTTTAATAGTAAAATTTTAATCAAGAATAATTATGGATATGGAAGTGTTTTTTTTTATTCATTTGTGTCACCCGTTAATTACATAATGAACAATAAAAATAATCATTTTCTTTTTTTTGACAAACATTTGTGCCTATTTTTATCAAAATTGAAGATATTTCAGCGCCCAACATTTGATGATTTGGAATGGAATAACCCACATGTATTAAAAATTCTCTAAAATTACATGACTAAATAAAAGAAATAGTAGAAATAATAAAGTTTGATAAGCCAGCCAGTATGTTTTTAATGTGCTAAATATTTAAATTAAACTTGAAAGTTCAGTCTTAATATCAATGAACTTTGTTTTTTGTAAGAAAGTAAAAAAATTCCTGAATCTGATTATTTACTTGTTATTTTGGAAATTCCGTATTATATATATTTTTTTTAAAATTATTCGCTTTTGTAATTAATCGAGGTATTAGATTTAATCTCAAGTACATAATAATGTATGTAATATATCGACAACCCTGGACCCTTATACATTGTATGATTGATCTAGATTGTTTAAAAATAGCAGAAAATAAAAACAAAAAATTTGGAAAACTCATTTATTTTTTTATAATATGTGTGTAATATTGATAAATGAGAAGTGAAATAATTACCGCAATTAAGTTAGCGCGGAAGTTTAATGACATTTATTTAACCAAATCTCAAAAAATTGCTCCCAAAATGCTTTATCAGGATCCGTAATTGCTCCAGTGATTCATTAATTGTTTGCAATGAAAATTACAAAAACTGTTTTCCTTATATCTCAGCTAATTAATGCTTTTTTCTATAAAACCAATTGCTGAATCAAATGGATTTATATCGAAAGAGCAAATCGGGAGCATTTTATTAAATTTAAAAAATATAAACAAAAGCATTAATTAGCTGAGATAGAAAGGAAAATTGTTTTTGTAATTTTCATTGCAAATAATTAATTAAATAATTACCTAATCACTGGAGCGATTACGGATCCTGATAAAGCATTTTGAGAGCAATTTTTTTTGGTTAAATAAATTTTATTAAACTAACACGCTAACTTAATTACGGTGAAATAATTGTATGTGAATTTGATAATGTTAAAAAATATTTAAGTAAATGTTGTCTCGACCTTAAACAAATATCTCTAATTATTTTGAATAGTAATATACTATTAATAATGTAATTTTTTTACTATTTTGGACATAGCTCAATTTTATTTTTTAATGTGTTAGTTTGTTAATTATAAGTTGAGAACTATTAGGTGATTTAATTTTCAAATACACTGCATTTAAATAATTAGTCCAGTTTATGCACGATTTCCCTCTTATTTATACCAAACAGCACCGATTAACACCAAAATTTAGCTGCAGATTCTACTTACCATTTACTTCAAATTTATCAATGTTCGGATGGTTGCCTTTACCCTGGCGATTGACCCTTCTCGGAGATGAAAATTTTTTTTATTAAAAATAAGTATAGAAATGGATTGACAAATTCTAATCCACTTTTTTTCTATATAGTTTTTACTGAAAGTCTATAGTTTTCGACATATTCGAGAGTGAGAACATATTTTTACCGTTTGTGATTGGGCAATTTTACCATAACTCGCTTAACTCTTAAGCTATCACGTTAAACAAAATCCTTTTTGTAAGTTTTTCCAAGACCTATAAGCTGATGTTGAATTTTAAAAGGTTTCAGTTGAAAGAGTTTGAAAACGTTACTATTTACAAACTTAAATAATATATCTTACTCAATTTTATTGTACAGAAAAAATAAAAAAAAATTAACTGTTCAATATTTTGCTTATCTTTCATAGTTTTTGAGTTATTTTTAAAGAAAGAAAACCTATTGAAAATTTACAAAAATCTCTCATCACTTCAAGTTCGGATTATTTACAAACTAAGGACTTTAAATCGCTCAAACTTATAGGGTATATTACAAGTACATAAATAAAGTAAATTTTAAAGTGGTATATTTTCTTTTGGACTGGTAATTAGGGGGTGATTTTCACAATTTTTTTGCAACTAAAAAATAGGGGTCAATTTTCTTTCAATCATAACTCCCTAAATTTTGATACTAAGAACTTCTACAAAAATAAAGATTTTTTAAGCACCGAAATTCCATGAGTTTTCCTCGAAAATACATTGTTTTTGGATATTTTACGTTGAAACTTTCGATTTTCGCGTTTGACGAAGAAAAACCAACATTTAACAAGCTATTACCCCGTTACTATTGTGACTAGCGAAATTTTAATCCCAAATTCGTTTTTTTAAGAGCTACATTTTTATATTTTTCCACTCTAGAATAAGAAGAAAAGTATTGACTTTCAGTAAATTTAGAGCAAAAGTTGCTTAGAGTTAGTCAATATATTCATTATCATATTTATTTTTAATAATAAATGTTTCATCCCCGTAAAGGGATGGCGTCAATCCTCAAGATAAAGTCGACCATCGGCACATTAACAATTGAAGTAGAGGGTAAGTAGAACCAATAGCCAAATTTTGGTGCTAATCGATGCTATTTGGTATAATATCGAGGTAAGCATTTCAAGACATTATAAAACTTTAATCCATAAATAAATTAGAATGAATATTTAAAATTTATACATTTTTTTATATCGCTATATTTACAAATTTGTATAATAAATTGCATAAAATTTTTCATTTACATTAATCAACACACAAACTCAAGTCAAATTGTTGATTATGCCAAAAAAATGAGTGCTGCTGTTGAAGCCAGATATAAAGGCTTGTTTATTTGTGAATTACTTAAATTTACCGACAAAAAAGTTAAGTACGTTGGCTACATCAATCCCACAATCCGTTCGATCTGAACACTGCATTTCGGTAGTTGTACAGAAATGTTGAAAAAATGCTGCACTTCTCCGGAAACATATAGAAATACAGTGTTTGGAATCGCCATTTTAACTGCGAAGTAATTAGCTGAAGAACTAGGAATTGAACCTATGTTTAGAGCCACGGCCCGTCAAATTGGCGAAACTGCCTATAACTTCTCCTGAAAATAAATGCGACTCTGAATTTTTCAACTATATTTTGGAAACTACATTATTTCCAGTGAATGGAAGATTTGAACAATTAAATGAATGTTCAGAATCTTAATCTTTTTCATACAATATATAAGATATTCCGGAAAAACTCGACCAAACTCTGCGGTGATCTTCAATTAAAATAACTGTAGACTCTAAATCAGTTACAGAAGATCGAATACTGAAAACTCTGAAGTCTTCTATCCTTTTTGCCTGACAGAATGTGTCTAAAAAGTTTTATTCTATTAGGAATGACATGAAAGATCGATATCTCAAAAACTTCGCATTCAATCCGTAAATAGCCTAATTTTTATAATTTTAAAAAATAAGGTTCATTTAACAATTGCATGTACACTTTTTAAGATATAACGTAAAATCCTATATCTATGGTGGTTAATATATTGGAGCCATTTCATGCGGTAAGGGATAGGGGGCAAGATTGCGGTGCTTAACGCTAAAAGCTCAATAAACCAAATTTTGAGTGTCTATATTACCATTTTTATTTTAATAATCATATTTGGCAATCACTCTTTCATGATTCAATATAATAACGAACACATGTTATGTAATTAATTAGAAAATTCGCAAAAGTAGATGGGGTACCCTTGGCATAGATGGGGTACCCTGAGAGGCAATATGGGGCCTGAAAAAATCAATGTATTTGTCATCCTTCTCATATAGGTCTACCAGCATCCATCACATGCAGTCCAGCCTTGTTTTGACTCCAAATATTAAAAATAATACGAATTTATATGAATTTGGTGCACTATCTACCAAATTCTAGTCTTTACTCAATATCCTGTCGTCCATCCTATCATGAATGTATCGGAAGGAGTTTAATAAATAATGATTAAAACTAATGCCAGTGGCCTCGTTAGACACTTGTATATTTGAAAAACGGAGGTAGAACACCAATATCAATATTATTATTATTATAAGTAAAGCAAAAATTTTATTTATATATTTTTATTTTAATAAAGGCAAGATGAGGTGCTCCCATACCCCGTCTTGTCCAATTGAACTTAAAAATTTATTTCTAAAAACAATGTTCTCACACTTAAATAAACAAGTACTTATCTAAAGTATGATTGTTGACGCATGTAAATAACCTTATTTGTATTTATATACAGAACAATCACATTTCAAACAAAATGAAAAAACTAAGAAAATCACCAAAAACTGAATTTTCAATTTTACACAGTAATTAATTAGAGTTTTCGGCCTATGACCTTGCCATAATAACTGTTACGATGGCGGTGTGTAACGTGCAAAATCAATCATGATTGATCACTTGGTTTTTGATATAAGATAGCTACTCCGTCTTACCCACAAAGTCCATTTTTAGAATATCCTATCTCAGAAACAAAAAAAAAAAACAAAAAAATTATTTTTGGATTTTTCGTTAATTTTTAAAATTTTTTAAAATAAAAAAAAAAGAAAGTACAATCAATTTTTTTTACGACATCTAAATCAAAATTCCCCTGACTTTTATAGGTTTTTCCTGACCAATAGACCCTGTAACAAAAATTTTATGAATGTATTTTTCAGCTTTTATTTATGTGTATTTTTGAATGCGATAATTACGCACATTGAAAATCTTTTAATCCCAACAGCTTTGTTGCCCATTCAGTGCGAAAATTACATACAGATGATATAATTATTATTTGAACTTTGTTAACACACTTTCAATATGTAGATAATAAACATAATACAATAAAAAAACAAATAAATAATTTTTTGATAAGAAATGATTTACTTAAGTATCACTGTTATACCTTTGAAATTTTAATCGTTAAATAATTACAAAATTCTTTGTTATTAAATCATTTTATGATTTTTCATTTTTTTGGAGTTGGTCTTAATTGTAATTTTGTAAGTATTTTTTACTCTATTATTTAAAATTAAAAAAAAAAATTATTTAATTTTTGTTTAGACTTTTGAACCCTTTATTAATATTTAAATAAAACAACAACAAAGTTTTATTTTTAATTATTTTTATTTACAAACTTAAATATTTCAAGAGATTACTTTCTCTTCAGCAGACGTTTCTATTTTATATGTAAAAATATATTGTTTGTAAAAATTTTTTTTATTATTATTTATGTTTATAAAGTTTTGTAAGTTTCGGTAACAATAAAAAACTTTTTACAAAGAATATATTTTTGTATATAAAACAGAAACGTCTGTTGAAGAAATAGATAATCTCTTGATATATATAAGGTTTTAAATAAAAATAATTAAAAAATAAAGCTTTGTTATTTTATAAAGAGTCCAAACAAAAACTAAAGAATGAAAAAAAAAAAAGAAAAATGAGCTCATCTCTTTGTCGGAAAATGTATTATAATTATACTAAATTCTATTCAAAGAAAAAATTAGATACGGATGAAATAAAAACGCAGAAGAGGAAAAATGATTTCCTAATCGAAAAGAATTTGCCAAATATAACGTGATTTTTAAGGTATTTAGATTTAGATTTTGAAAATTACTATATCGATAATGTTTACTTTTTTTACCAGAGTGTAGTAAAAGTAAGTAAAGTTTTTCGGTTAATTTTCCAATATCGAGTTTTTGCTAAAAATACACGTTTTGAGATCCCATTAGTCCAAAAAAAAAGTTTGTAGAATTCAATCTGTCTATCGGTAATCGAGATATCACAATTAAAAACGGTTATAATCACCAAATTTTATATACAAGCTTCGATGATTCAAGGACGAGAAATTAAGCATTTCGTCAAAATTGACATATCCGGTGTCTTACTTTGTTATAGTGCCTTGATAAAAAAAGTCCTATTCAATTCTATTCATAAATATTCAAAATTTTGAATGATTGATTCAATAGTAAATTAAATTTTCTATTAATTTAATATTAAACGTCAACAGGATTGAACGGACTTTTATATTAGGATGATTTTCTTCAAAGGTTGAAACATTCATATTCTATTCTAGAGTTGCATTGAAGACAATTTTCGCGCCCAAATAACTCAAAAAAATAATAATACAAATGTTTTGAAATTTGGTACGCATAATGTTGACATGAAAATACGAAATGCATGCATGGAATGGAAGATTTGTTCACGAAAAAACAATTTTGATTTTTACCAATTTTTTTTTCGAGAAAAACTCTTCGACAAGCACTCCATTTAATTTGTACGAATCTGTTTGAAACATAGAATAGCAAAGAGTATATATATTATTTAATTTATTTTAATCTATGTAGAATTATTGTACATGAAGCCAGAGAATTAAGTTGTGTACATTTTTCTGAAGAAAATTTGGCAATATTATTCACAGTTGTCGTAGTTGTAAGGAGTGTGCTTCCAAAGAGCTCTTAGAAGCTGACTTAAACAGATGTAATATACATTGTATTTCTTTCAATTTTCGCACACAAATAACTCAAAAAATAATAAGTCAAATGTTATGAAAATTCGTATGCATAATATTGACATAAAAATAAAGGGCTTGCGAGTTTCTCTCGAAAAAAATTTCTAGACTAAAAATAAAAATTTTATAATTATATTTAGAAATTTTTTTTTGAGGAAACTCTTCGGTAATATTGAGCATATTAAATTTGAGTTATTTGGGCTTGAAAATTGAAAGAAATATTATGCATATTACATGTAGGTAATTTAAGTTTGTTAAAATCACACTCCTTTATGTCAATAACAGCTGTGGATAATCGCTTTTAAATGTTTTAAAAATAAAAACATATTGTCTCATTTTTTGAAATGGGTAAAAAATTTCGCTAATTTAATTATATTTTTATAAGATAAGTAAATCGAAAATTATCACAGATATAAGAGAATGTTCTATATCTGTGAAAATTACAATTTAAAATACAACTGTAGTTTATTGAAGTTATTGAACTCAATGAAGTGATTTGTTTATATGTTTACATAATTCAAAATAACCTTTGTACTTTCTTCAATACATTTCGTAGAAAAATATGATTTTAAAAGAAAGCAGATTTTTTAAATATTCTGGAAAAATGATTCTTTATAACATTATAAGTTCATAATCGTTTTAATTCATTTGAATCCATTTTCTAATTTTATTATATTATAATTTTTAGACACTTCATCGAATACGTGCAATAAAATGATTGAGCCAGTAGTCTTAGTGCATGGCGGTGCTGGTAATATACCTATTACAAGAGTGCAAGAAAAAATAGACGGTGTTACAAAAGCTGCTAAAATTGGTTATAAAAGACTAATCACTGGAGGTTCTGTTATTGATGCTGTTGAAGCAGCTGTTAATTTTATGGAAGATGATATAGCATTTAACGCAGGTAATCACTCCCAAATCAACAAAGTTGAGTGGATTTTAAATATTGCTTAAATGTCTTAAGTAATTCAATATTAATTTGTAGAGAAGTCTTACCCGATATACACTGAAACTTACATAGTAACAACACTAAGACAAAATTGATAATAAGAAATGTTGAGTAAAAGAAGATAAATTTAAATGATACCTTAAAACACTACGTGTTTCTGTTTAATTATCATGAAATTGCTAATTATAATATTCATTTTTATTATTTAAAGATGGGCATTTTAACGATAGCAATTTTCTTTTAAAAGGATATGGATCTATTGTAAATTTGGACGGACAAGTTGAAATGGATGCTAGTATTATGGATGGAAAAAATTTACAATCTGGTTGCCTCGGTGCGTTAAAAGACATTAAAAACCCCATATCGTTAGCAAGACTAGTTATGGAAAAAACACCACACTGTCTTCTTGTTGGAGAAGGAGCAACAAAATTTGCAAAATCGCAGGTTATTAATATGAATATGAATGAATATTGTATACCTATGCAAAACAAAAATTCATTATGTATTTTTTTAGAATGTTCCAATTTTGCCACCCGGAACGTTAGTTACACCTGTTGCCTTAGAAGCACTAGAAAAGTGGAAGAAGAAAGGTGGAATTGCAAATACTGAAATTGGACCAGATGTAAATTTATTGAACTAATGTGCATCTCATTTATTCAAAAAATGATTTCGTTTTTAGGAAAATCCAGGCAGTGTGGGTACAGTTGGGGCTGTAGCAGTAGATAAATATGGTCATGTAGCTGTTGCCACGTCAACTGGTGGTATTAATGGCAAAATGGTTGGACGTGTTGGAGATACTGCAATTATAGGTGCGGGAAGTTATGCAGATGATAATATTGGTGCTGTTTCTACAACTGGTAAAAAAAAATGTATATAATATTCATATTTAATCTAATTTAATTGATTTTGATTTTAGGTCATGGAGATACCATTATAAAATATTGTTTAGCCCATGCAATTATAAAATCTATGGAAAAAGGATTATCTGCTCAAGAATCAACTATAAAAAACATTGATACAATGACAGAAAGATTAAAAAATACTGCTGGTAAAAAAAATTTCTACTCTAGTACAATAAACACCTATGAAAGTTTGATTAATAGAAAAAAATTCTAAACTGTACATCTGTATAACTAAAGTTATATTTCCCACTATCAAATGCTTCTTAGTAAAGAGGGGCGGGTAGTGGGGTAACTTAATTTGGATGGCAAGCCCTAAAAACCGTCAAAAAGATATTTAGTTCGTAAAAAAATAATAAATAATTAATATATTTTGGTAACTGTTCTTCAATTCCGGTTTGCTTCATCACTGACATAAATGCAAAAATTTTGGTAAAATCCGTTTTTCTTAAAAATATTATTTATCAAATAATTTTTTTTTATACGTCATTGAGAACAATTAATTGTTCAATTAATGGTAATAAAAATATATAAGAATTGTATTTTATAATATCCTTTAATTTAACGGAAGCCCTTAATATTAACATACTTTTATGAAACTCTAATCATAAACTTTTTTAATTTAAAATTTTTTTGTAGGAGCTATAACAATATCAAATAAAGGGGAAGTCGGAATTGGGTTTAGTTCTCAGCGGATGGCATGGGCATATCAAAAGAAAAATGAATTACACTATGGAATCGAACATGATCAATATTGCAAAGAATTGATTGTAGAAGAATGTTAATATATAAACTAAAATATAAGATTTAAAAATTTGTAAATCCTTATAAATATATTTTTCAATAATTTTATATCCATATAAAAAATTTAAGATTTGTTTTTATTGTATGTCCAATTTATATGTTTATATTTATCAGAATTAGGATGAACCAATAGGAAACTGGTGGATTGAACAAAAATAAAAATTATTTGCATAATGAAAGGTTTCATTTGAATATTCTTAAACACAGTGTTTTTCATAAATATTTTATAGCTATAGATGAATAACAAGTTTAAATAATTGTTGTGAACTTTAATTTGTAGAAGTTCATATTTAATAATTTTTTGGAAACATAAAAGTTATAAGAATATAATTATTTAAAAATTTTTTAATTTGCATCTCCAGTTATTAAAAAATTTAAGAGAAAATTTAATAAGATTAATGAATCAATGTACAGTAAGTAAATTTTTAAAGAAGTGGAGTTGTAAATTAAAATTAATAATTAAAAATTTTTTTAATAATTTATTTTTATAAATTTTATTTTTCCAAAAAACTATGAAATTAAATTAAAGTTAAATCTCAAATTTTTAGGATTTTTTTAATGCATTTATTCGGTGTAATGAATTTAATGGTGAACGGCTCATAGACCTTCGTTGAAATTGTTCTGACATGTAAATAAAAAAAGGTAATAAATTAATAACGTATTTTGTCGCATAAGTAAATTTATTATTTAAACTAATTATCACATTTCCTTTACAATTATTCGAGGTACAAATTAATTTTTTATAAATAAAATTGTATCTCAATGAATATAATAATATGATTTTTAGAAATTTACAATAAGTAAATAAAGAAATTTTATATCAATTATATTAAACTTAAATTAATTTATTATTTACCGAGATAAGTAAGACAAATTTAACTACTATTTTCAAAATTCAATGGTTTTATCCGTCGCGTACATAAAAGAAAGAATATTACTGAATCACACCATAAGGATGAATGCAATATCAAATTTCAAGTTAAATCATTTAAATTATAATGCGCTTTTGAATAAGATAAAAAAATAATATAGTACGTTTGATATAAAAAATAGTATAGCACATTTGATATAGAAAGTGTCATTTACTGCTATTTTCGCCGGGAGTAGTACACTCAAGAATACTACGTTCTATAGTTTATTTTTATGGAATTCTTCCGATTCTACCGATCACCAAAGTTAAGCAACATCAGATACAGTCAGTACTCGGATCGATGATCGCCTAGGAATGTTGTTTGCTGTTGTTGTTTAGAATATATATCTACTGTAGTCACGGCGTGACCTTAGTAGTTGAAAAATGACTTAAAATAAATATATTAAGAACAAAATAAAAAAATTCAAGAAAAAGGACACTTTTGAAATGTTAAAAAATATATTTTATTACCCTGGTTTTTATAGAAAAATTCAAATTTTTTTTTTGGCATTTTGACCGCCCATTATTTGTCAGTAGTATGTTTATATTTATAACAATTGATTCATTCAAGTAAAAAACTGTTCTTAATTTTAGTTTTAATTGATAATTAATTTATTGCAAATAATAAAATAATTAAATTTAAAACTGTAAATATTAAAAAAATAGTATAAATTATTTTCAATAAAAGTTTATTTAAAATTGAATTAGATCTATTACGGCAAGTGACTTTCACCCATCCTTAAACACATTCATCCTTAATGGTAAATATTAAAGTTAAAGGCAAAATATCTTACAGTTCATTCAATTTTATGTTAATAAAATTAATTAATTTAAAAAAAATTTTGAAAATCGAAAAAACGTGAATAAAATTTATTAGTACACTAAAATATCAATTTATTAATGTATTTAATATTCAAGTTTCTACTGGCATGATTTTAGATTTAGCAATATTAAATTAAAAATTAAATTTTCAAATTATAACCTAATCAATACAGCTGTGCTGCAATATTTCAAATATAAAGAAATGTATTTTTGTGACTTAAAGCTTTTTAACAAATTGACACCATCACTTCTCGAATACCGATAAAGTTTATTTCTTTAATGTATATTTTTGCAAAATGTTTTCTATAACAAAAACTGTAAACCTTGGAGGTGATGCGTTCCAAAATCATGTATATAAACATTAATAATATATTAAATATTTTCTAAAAATCACTTCATAGGCTACAAATTCTAGTAATAATAAACACTGAATTATATATTTTTTTAAAATTAATTGAATCATTTAAATTTTTTAAAATATATTATAATCAAGTATAAGTCAATTGGGTAATTCACTTTTTTGAACGATATCGAATGTCAACACATTTACTAAAAAGAAAAACAAGATTTTCTTTATAATCATACATTAGGCTCCCCCCACTCTGTGTGTTCACTGTAATTATAGTTTTTAATAAAATAAATCTAATTTGCTTATTTTAAAAGAGAATCGATTGATATTTTAAAATATTTAAAATAACACAACTATTTTGATTCGTTACTTTAATTCATATCGTATGAAATATACCCAATTCTTGAACGTTATAAAAAATTGTCTACAATATTTTTAAAATAAATATATATTATTAATATTTGGTTCCTATAATATATCAAATATTCTATTTATTATTTTTGTTACTATTATCACGTTTTATCATTCCCATCATCACTAGGTGCAACTTCACCATAACAATGTTTCGCTCTAGGATCTCTATATGAATTTTCATGCTGTACACTTTGTGAATTTGTTCGGCATTTGGCAAGGCAAAGTTCAAAATGATCTTTTACAGATGCAAATAATACATTATTTTGTTTTGTCACTTTACCCAGAAATTTTTCCAGTAATATTTTCTAGAAAAAAAATAAAAATTTTTTTTTTAGTTGAAATTTTAATAATCATAAAATTTAATAAAATTTTTGCGATTATCTGTCCGATTGTATGCTTTTTCCAAAATATCGATTTTCGAGAATAATCGATTTAAACAAAATTTAATTAAAAAATTAAATTACATACCTATGCGCAGTCAACTCTATAAAAATCGTGTATTTTGTATTTTAAATAAACATGAATATTCAGACCGTTGAGTATTTTTTTTGAATTTAACTATACTTACAAAATATTATAAAAATCAGATACACAAAACTTGCGCGTATGTATAAATGATTTTAAAGACGAAATGAAAGTAGTTCAGAAGGTTCTAAAACTTCGATACGTAAAAATCAAACGGAGCAAAGGCAATACTTCCGATATCGATAGAATCAATTTTGAAGTAAAATGTTTATAAATTAATAAACGAAAATCGTACCTTATCTGGATGCAAACAACAAGAAATGCAATATTCATAAATAGCACAGCAATGATTTTCTTTGCAAGTATCGCATGCATATTGGACTGTTGTATATGCTTCTGTATTACAGCAGCCTGACGATAAAATATCAGCTCTGTGACAAACATATCCTGAATAACAAATTGAAAGAATGAAAATCAATCCATAAAGAAATAAATCTTAACTAAAGTTCAAAAAGTACTTGTTCAAAACATAAGTGCAAAACTAAAAAATGCTTCAAATTATCTTGCTCTCATTATATATTTAAAGCGTTATAGCCGCTTAATTTATATACATTCCTGTCAAACTCAATACTGTTATACTCTTTCGAAAGTGAACTTGGAGTTATCATACTTTAAAGTGAAATTGCCCAGAAGGTTCGTGAACTTTTGGGTTCCCCAAATTTTTTTTATATGAAGGCTTCAGAATTTTGTTATATGTTAAAATAATGAGCGTAACAATTACGAAATAGTAACCTTCATCATCCACAATTAACACTCTGCCTTGAACCGAATTGCGACATGGTGTTATATCAATAGTAGAATTATGCTCTTGTAATGTTCGCCATTTAAATGGTTCTGAACGTATAATTACTTCTGGCTCATCGGAATTTGACGTTGGTTTACCCTAAAATTTTAAGCGTAATAAAATGTCTTGAAGTTTGCATTATCTCAAATGTAGGTTACCTCACGTATTAAACTAACTATACAATAAGTAAATGATAATGTAAAAATTGTAGCTAAAACTATTCTCCGCCTAACAAATCTTAGAATTGCCGATGACCACATCGTAAACAATGTATTATTATTAACAAATTAATCATACTTTTATTTATTTTTATTCATCAATATGACATTTAAACATAACCTTAATGTAATTTATTTTCTTTTATGACTTCCACAACAAATGGGCTACGTTCACAGTATAGATCATAGAGTGAGATAATGGGTGCTTATTGCCTGTTATCGCTAAGCGATAGCAGCATATAATAAGATACAGAGATTTAGAGTAAAAAACATTATACTAAACTACTTTTGTAATTACTTTTCGTTTTTAATGTCATTTTAAAGTCAAGATTTCATAGGCATGCTTCTTCATTCCATATCATTTGGATACTTCTTTTTGATTTATTTGTACACGAAAATAAAAAAAAGTTTAATATATCTGCAATAGAGATTGCTTTTATTAAAGGTCCCATTTTTTGTTTGAATTTCCTAATTACCATGTAATTTCGTTTATTATCGTATACTGTGTGTATATTTTATAATTTATATTTGTTATAATAATTTAATTATCGCAGGTAGAATTCTTTAGGAAGGAAACTGGAAATTGATCACATTTTTAACTTAAGTTTTTATTAATTCTTTCAGATAACATTTCGTTGGGTTTATTTTTCCTTCTCGTTTAGTTTGTACAAATCCATTTAAAACATAAAATAACATAGATTATATTTTTGTTTATATATTTTAATCTATGTAGAATAAATTATTGTACATAAAGCCAGAAACTAACTATGTTCAAAATATTGATACGTTATCAGAACAAGCTAAGTCAGTTCTGTACATTGTTTGAAGAAAATTTGACAATATTATCCACAGTTGTTGTTGTTGTAAGAAGTATGCTTCTAACAAGCTGTTAGAAGCTGACTTAAATACATGTAATATACATTGCATTTCTTTCAATATTCACAAACAAATAACTCAAAAAATACTTATTCAAATATTATGAGTTTTTATCCAAAAAATGTTTATAAACTAAACATTAAAATTTTATATTATATTTAGAAATGTTTTTCGAGAAAATTCTTTAGGAATGCCTCCATTTTCATGACAATATTGTGCATACCAAATTTTAAAACATTTGGATAAGTATTTTTTGCATTATTTATGCTCTAAAATTGAAAGAAACGCATTGTAAATTACATGTAATTGAAGTCAACAGCTTGTTATAAGCATATTCCTTACATACAGGAGCGTGCTTTATGTAAGGAGTTCAATCCCTCTCAAGTTGAATTGTAACTTAATATTGAAGAACACTCCATTATGTAAAATTTTTCAATAATCGCGCACATACAACTCAAAAAATACTGAACCAAATGTTTTGAAATAATTTATATTGACATGAAAACGAGGGTTTCTCGAATAATTTTTTTAAGTGCGCGAAAATTGAAAGTTTTTACATAATGGAGGATGCTTTAGTATTATATTTCAATTCCCCTTAAACCTCTGTATTGTGTATTTTATTTTAAATTAATTAACATTTTTAAATTAATTTCAGCACTTATTAAGTACGAAAATGTGGCAATTAAAAAAATTATATGGGTATATCCGTAATAAGAAGAAATTAAATCGCAAATAAGCTGGATTGAATAGAAAATTCAATTACGTCTTCATTGAAGCGACTGTAGTTCACACTGATGGGACATAATATATTATTTTTTAAGTCTTAAAAAATAAGCAAGATTTGGACGTTCAAAAATCCGTTTAAACAAACAAGGAAATATTATACATATGACGTCACTGCTTGTATCCACATTAAGATTACATGTAAGATTTGGTTTCTCACGAAAGAAATGAAAAATAATTACAGTTTAATTCAATTGAAAATAAATATTTTACGGATTTCCACAACTTGCTTATTAGTATTTTATAAAAAAAAAAAAAACAAATAATGATGATATACGTTTCGATTGTGTCATTTTCAAACATTTATAAAATACAAACAAGTGACAGTGTTTTATTTTTACTTTAATTAAACTATGAAAAAGCATATTAGTTTTTAACTTATCTGTTTTTTAACCAATTTAATTTGCGATTTTTGTTATGTTATTGAGCCTTGACTTGAAATATTGACCTATTTAAAATTAGTTAGAGTATATTGGAAATGGATCTTGGTCGAATGTTTTGCCTCTTTCTCACCAGTCAGATAACAATTTACTGGTAAAATAAAAACTACTCACTAAAAAATTAAAATATCATTTATAACAAAACAAAAGAAATAAATATAAATAAATAACAATATTAGAGATTCTAACAATAACAATATTAATAGTATTTTATAAATAATATAAATTATGTAATTTAATGTTGAACAAAATATTAATTACATCGGTGAAATAAATTTTTGGCCCCTTTAAAAAAGTACGTATAAACTGGTTGTGTACAATATACACATGTATTTGAACGATGTTTAATATTACGAAAATGTAATTCTAGTTCAATAAACGATTTTGGTATACATTTTTTACATTGCAAACAATAATATAATTCATCACTAAAACGTTCATCTAAACTTTCTTGTAAAGAACTGGGAGAAATAAAACGTGGATGGCCTGCATCACTAGAATCACCTCGCCCTAGATCCATACTCTTGTTTTGATCCGAATTCGATTGCATATTTTTAAGTGAATATTTTTGTTTAAATTCTTGATATATTTTAACCTTCATGAATCACTCCTTTGAAACCTCGATAACTTAATGTAAAAAACGTTTATGATTTACGTTCCATTGAATCTCACTGATAAAAATTAATTTATACGTTTAATTCTGAAAGAATTTATTTCGTGTAAATTACACGTTTACACATAAAAATAACAAATGTTGTTATATTGCACGCAAACTGTCACTCAAAGAATAGAAAGGGTTGGGTAGATATATTTTATAATGATGAAAAACTATTATAAATGAAAATAGTAAGGTTATGTACATATTGTTATAATTCGTCTCTTTTGATATTTTTGTTTATAGGCAACTTATAAGACATAGAAGAAAAAATGTTTTAAAAATAGTAAATAAATGCAACAAATAAATTTATATTAAATTAAATCTAAAGAAGAAATCTACAAGAAGTCTTCAGCTCTGAGCTGTAGACCTTACACGAAAATAAATTAATAATCACTTTGTGCTTGATGACACAAAGGAGGAGGAGGATTCAATTTGCCTTGATCATGTCATTTCACTTCGATTTTCCAGAAGAGGAGAGTGGTTAATCAAAAATAAGAGTTTTCATGTTTATCTTGATTGTTTCACATTGTATGCAAAAAACCACATCTTTATAGCTTGCTCAGAAATGAGGTAGTATTTTTGAAGATTTTCCCCAAAAGAGTGGGAGGAGTGGAAGGGGGATTGAGAACGTCTTGCAAATATAATCGGCAGGTGAATAATTATATACGAATTTTCATTAAATTTTTTTATCACGTTAATTGAAACGTCTTTAATCTGAAGTTAGGTACTTTTTAACAATTTAAAATAGCAACTAACAGAGTTAATTGCTTAGATATTTGATACACGGTTGAATTCATAAAATACCTACTCTAAACATGCAGCCCATACAGTTATAAATATAGTAATAATATGTATAATTAAAACTAAACAGTTGCATTTATTAGGTAAATTTGAGCCAAAATATTATATTTGGCGAATCTAAACAGTTTACGAAAAAATGTTTCATATAAAAGTTGTTTGTTTTGAAAAAACAAACACTTTTGGGTCTGAATCTTTTATCGTTTTAGAGTTGGATACGGATCCATTAGATCTAATGGTTCGGTTTTGCTGATTGAAGAAATTAAACACACTTTTTAGGTGTAGGTCACTAAATTTAATCTTACTACCACTTTTTGTTTTAGAGTTATCTTCATGACGGACAGGTGGAAATGCACTAACGGACTAAGAATACCTATACCAACCAAAACGTACGGTCAATATTTGATAGCGTTACAAACTTTAGAGTAAAACTCAAATACTATGTCATATTCTACATATGTATACGTGGGTCATAAAAATAAAAAACCCATAAAGGTAAAAGAAAAAGAGATCAGTTAAACCTTTTTATCCAATGTGTCAATTTTTAACTTGCAAAATAAAAATATTATAATTTGAAAAAATCATTGTTTATCATAGATAATTTTTCACTATTTGGTTGTAAATACAGCAGATTTAGTTAATTAATGAATAAATCACACGCGATAGTCGACGAAAATATTTTGAACTATATTCTATTTTTGATATAAAAAAGGAGATCTAATTATAATAGATAATTTTGAATTATTTGTTCTTCTGAATTCTCAAATTTTACTATAATAAGATGAGCAAACAAGTAGACTTAGAAAAATGATTAAGTTTAGTAACTTATTAATTATCTTATTGTCATTCTATTAATATTTTTTCTAAATTGCACATACATAATTCATAATACATTTTTTAATTTATAATTGGTTTCATTGTTACCAGCTATATATGTTATGAAGACACTATTTATTGAATTTGATTATGATTTTAAAGTTAGTTACATTCATTAAATCGCTGTGAACAGTAAATAAAAGAGAGGGGATATATTTTGTGCATAAAAAATTATTAATGTGTTACTGTTTTTTTATCGTATTGTTGAAAAAATGGCAATAAATAAAGTTACAATATCTGGACCAAGGAACTCAAAAGTTTCTCGATTATTGTATGTAATTTTCTTAATTAATATTTATTCTTTTAATTATATTAGATTTTAACATGTTGAAAATATTCTAGAATTTATGTTCTCAAGTTCGTGATAAAGAGCTAGCTAGTTAGGATAAGTTGAATTTTGTTGTGTGTGTTATAAAACAGAGTGTTTAAAAATTATGCGGTATATGCAAATTTAAACAAAAAGTAAATAGAAATGTTGGACGTCAGTAAGATTTCATTCTTCTCTTTAATTCTACATAACGATTTTTAGATTTTTTGGATTTAGCATATAAAATTTTACAATGTTTAGAAAAAGGATGTTAGGCACGCTTTTTTATATAGAAATTAAAGTATATAATTATAATTGTAATGTTATTTATGAAAAAACTCTAGTAGAAGTTTTCAAATAAAAAAAAATAGAACCGACTTGCAAAAATGAAAAAATAATTTTTAGCAATTTTTACAATTTAAAATTAAATACTTGTATAGGATATTTTTTAGATTTTACCAATAAACTTTTGAAGTTCACACCAACTAATCAATTCTTTACTAAGACTATGATTGGTACTTTGACAAATAAATAATAAGAGTGAAATTTAATTATTAATTGTGTATAAAGAAATAATTTAGAGAAGCAATTAATTGAAGTATTACTTCTTTAAGCGTGTTATGAAAAAATATTAAGAGTGAAATTTTAAGATGCGCGCGCATCACCGTCACACAACATTCACAGGTTGAAGCTGTTTTATGATTTATGTTACATTTAATTAATAATTTTAAACTGAGCTTTATTGACTGGGTTGATTATCCTTCTCCAGACCTTTTATTATTGTAATTAATTATTTGCATGCAATTAAAAATTGTTTTTTAATAATGCCAAAGAAGTGTAACTTCTGACGCGCAAACATAAGTACACGCACCCATTTTTTTTAAAATTTACTTTTAGTTTTTAATTCATTTTAGTCCGTTCTGTTTTTGGCAAACAAAAAATTATTTTGTTCCATTTAATGTGATACCAACCACGATTCGTCATCGGCATTTTTACAACCACGGTTCGTCATCTGGGTGGTACAGAATCTCGTAACGTCGGGTTTAGTCCTATTCCTTAGGGATGGAATTGTTTTCTTTATTTTCTTTATTTATATGGAGCCAGCCTCTTAGCGTCCATCTATTAAAACTACGTCGTAAAAATTGATTAAAATACAACCTAATTAAAGAACCTCCTGCTTTTTGAAGCCCAACCAAAATGGTAACACTCTGGAAGATATAGTCATAAAATCTTTTTATGACTATATATAAACGTTTTTTTATTTTGTTAAAAAAATGGCTATTAAAAAAATTATTATTTGGACCAACGAACTAATAAGTTTCTCAATTGTATGGAGCAAGCCCTGGTTTCGGATGTTAGTAATTTTCGGTTTAATTTTTTACGACTCTCCCCTCCTCCTTTTTAAATGAACTATAAGGTTTGAAGCTACTTTGCTTCGTTTTACTGCTATAGGCGATTTAAGATCGTAAAACGTGAATACATGCTTATGGTTACCCGACTTTTACAGCAAATTTGTATATTCGACATATATATTATACTATTATATATGTCACAGTATATTGATTCTAGTCTGAGGTGTGTAACTGTAGAAAATAGTGACCACACAAACAAAATTTTGGTGCTGGAATTCATAGAAACACATTACTAGTCCATTTCCGTGAAATAAGTAAACGAGGTAGCGAGCTGGAATTTTGGTGGTGTATTCTAGATCTCAAAAGTAAGATTTAGTTCGAAACTCAGCAAAATCAGTTCATTTAAACCACCACGATCCAACTTTTAAACTAAAAAGATAGAAAAAAAATTCAAAAAACAACAAAAAATGTTTGTTTTTTTTTTGAAACAAGAAACTTTTATTTATTTCATAAAGTGGTAGGATTCACAACATTATTGGCTCAAATTTTTCTAATAAATATATATAATTTATTATTATATATGTATGTATAATTGTAGATTGGCTATTTAATATATTTTATGAACGCAAATGATTAAAAATAGTTCAAACACTGATGCTCAACCATGTGTCGAGTATCTAAACAATTAACTCTGTTAGATGTTATTTTCACTTGTTTGTAAGAATATCTGATTAAAAATCAGATAGCATCGTATGCATGCCCACGTTTTACATAAACAATTTCTGATCAGATTATTTGATTTCTTTTGATTTTATAGGCAACTTATTGACCATTCAAGCGAAAATTGCGTAAAAATGATATAAATAAATACAACAAATAAATTTATATTAAAATAAATTAAGTCGTATATGAAATTAGAGATGTGCCGAATATCTGTATCCATATCCGTTTCTTTTTCAGCGGATCTTAAACGGATCTTTTGCATTATTACGTATATTAATTTATTAAGTAAGTGTAGCAATAAAATACTGTTAAATCCCATTAAAATAATTTTTATTTCTTAAGAATTATATATTTGGTAAAAATTTTGTATTTTAACCTTTAGTGTAATGAGCTGCTAAGTGGTATTTATTATATCTAAATTGGAATTTATTTTCCAAATTCACAAATAATACTGCTAAGTGTTCGCATTTTCTTGATGACACAAAAAGGGGAATATTATATACACGACTACGATTTGTCTTTTGGGTGATATATACTCAAATAAACAAAAAACAAACGACTATCAGAATATTCCACGATTATTTAACATTATAAAATACACTAATTTGATGTTTTTTTTTTTTTTAATGTAATTTTTTCATTTTATTGTGAATATTTTAAACAGATAAAAAACTCAACATTATATAACAATCGTATATTGAATGTTTTTAAATACGTATAAAAATTGAATTGTCGCATGTTTTGATTTTCTTCTTTGGGTATATATCCACCAAAAATTGTTTGCTATTTTCTTACATATACACGGAGCCACCCGCTTAGCCTACCCATGTAAAAATGACAGCTTGAACATTTATAAAGAATACTAATATCCAATACTAGTACCCAATTGAGAATTGTATATCCTTTAAACGTATAATAAGTAAATCCTTTCAAATAAATTTACCAATTCATAAAAAATTGTCGAACAAAGAAGCGCTTTTTTGAAGTCGGTTTAAAAAAATGTCCAAGAAGAGTATGGGATAGAAACGTAGAAAACTTTTTAAGAAACGCTACAATTGAACTGTTGAATGGAAAAGTGTTGCAAGTCTGAATTTTGCTATAAACGCTAGTTTTTTGATAAGAAATAATATTCTTTGTTGAAATTACATAGTCTCATTTATTAACTATAATACATTACCAAAAACTTAGAGTATCAACACTTCTCAATATTGAGCAATAAAGGGTTCGATTAATAATATCCTAAATACAATATATCGATTTGATGGTATTTAGTAAGAGCGTAGCAAAGATATTTTACAGGTAGAATGTGTATTATGTAATGTGTGAGATGTAGGCAATGAAAATCCGGATAAAATCAACAAAGAGATTTTTAGGATTTTTCGATTAAATTTCGATTTTATGCCCCAATTTCCTGGATTAAAAATTTTTACATTTTATAAATATATATTTCGACTACAAAGTAGTTATCATCTGTATGAATTGGCTAGTCGTAATGATTCTCCAAGGAGATGTAACTCATTGCAAATTTGGTGACAGTTTTTATCTATTAAAAAAAACCTATTAAAAACCGTTTAGGGGAAAACGACATTTGAAATGGAGGAGGGGAGGATAGGTTTGTTTTACATCTTGGACTATGACCAGCCCAGTGGCCAAGTGAGTAAAGGCAATAATACCATCACCCATTTGGGCGATTGGTTGTAATAATAAAAAATCGTATCTATGCCTTCAGGTGATGGAGTGTTCTAAAAGAGGCTATAAAAGACCAAAAGGTACGTGGAACGCTGTTGCGGTTTTTTTTTTCTTAATATATCTTATAGTCGGATGTAGGTATGTTATATGTCAGAGATTTAATTTATTTGTGTAAAAATATAATTTCATTATACAATTAATATAATTATTTAATTATATAATAGTTTTTAGTAATTATATGAAATTTTAAATTCTTTTATAATTACATACATATTTCATTAATGTTGTCATTTTGAGACATTCTTGTTAAAATATAATATTAATTGAATTATCATCATTTTAAGAATTTAATTATATTTTTCGAATACCATACAGGCATTAAATGTTTTTAATTGAAATCTATAGTAAAATAATATTCATTGTTATAAATATGTAAAGTAATGTAATTATTAATATTTTTACCTTGAAGTAAAAATTAGATGATATCACCATTAATCTTATTATTATATGTTTTTTTTTTCAATCTAATGTGAATTTACCATACAACTTCTATATTATATAACACATGGACTGAAAAGTCCCGGGTATAACAAAGAAAACACAGTTTTTTTGGTTCAAAATTAGCTTTATTCATCAACGTAATCTCCATCAAAAGCAACGCAATCATTCCAGCGCCGCTCTAAGATTTCAATACCACTTTTGTAGAACGATTTATCTTTTGCCTCAAAATAGGCCTCAGTTTCAGCGATAACCTCTTCATTCGTGCGAAATTTCTTACCGGCGAGATTTTTTTCAGGTCTGCGAACAGCCAGTAGTCGCTGGGAGCCAAATCTGGCGAAAAAATTCCGGTTTGTTACGTTTAAACATGGCCATCACTGCTCAGAATCATCAACACGTTCTCGTTTTTTGGTCAACAGTGAGCAAACGCGGCACCCACTTTTAACAGAGCTTTCTCATAGTCAAATACTCATGCAATATAAAGCCAACACGTTTTTTTGATATCTTTACGATGTCAGCTAACTTACGCAACTTCACTTTTCGATCATTCAAAACGATTTTGTGGATTTTTTTTATGTTTTCTGTTGCATCATCGGTGTCTCTATGACCACGTTTGAAGTCAGCAAACAAACGTATTTCAAGCCATTACTTTGCTTGAACGGTATTTTTTCCCATCAAGAAGCAGTTTAAAATTAAAACATGAAATTGTTTTTGATCCATTGTTTTGAAAATAACAAAAGAAGCGTCACTCTTAGCACAATAACTCACAAACTAATGAATAGAATATCTTGAAACAGCTGTCTTTTGAAGGTTAGTATTAACTGAAAAAAGGTGACTGCAATAAAACTAGCACCATCTGTGTGTTATGCCCGGGACTTTTCAGTCCATGTACTACATGGGTGTGCCGGATCGTTAAAAATAAAAATCCGCGGATTTTTCATATTTCAGCTCAAACAATCGGTCCCAGCTAGCATGCGTGATCCTGAAATCAGTTGAGGCTTTGCGTTAGTAATTAATGTAATTGTTAGTACTGTAAATTTTTATCATCACCTACAACAAGTGTTTCAAGTGAGCAGTTTTTAGTGCTGCAGCAGTTGTTTATGATCGTCTCCATACTAGTTGCTTGGGAGACAAGTCTGCCAAGTTACTCTTTTTGAAGTACAATTTACCACTAATTAATATTAATTATGATTAAGACATTAAGTTTTTTGAAATTCCTTAAAATGGTTCGTTATTGATTGAAATGTGATTGTGATTTGTGATATCAATTAGATGTACTATTTGATTTGAATAATAAATTTGAATTAAAATAGTGAAATTACTAATTAGTACCTTATGATAAGATTGATCTGTTATTAATGGGATTTAACAGTATCTTATTTCTACTTTTAGGCTCGATCATAGGCGATTTGAGAAACCGGTCAATTTGAAGGGCTGCAAATTTGTTGTCATAGTATACGAAGTACTCAAACCATATTCTGGCAGGAATCAATCTTCATCATAATTAGTTTTTATACATTTGAAAGGGGTTAGATAGATGAGTTAGATCGAAAGGGCAAGAATTAGAAAAAAATTTCAAATATAATTTGTAGTTTGTGTTTTAATCTTTTTGACCACAATTTTTATTTGAAACTATTTTTTATTTGAAACTTTGAACTTTTTGATCTAACCCAACCCTCAGTTCCTTCAAATGTATAAAAGCTTATAACATTGACGTGAAAAAAAATTACATCCTTACTGAAAGATCGTTATACTCAAATCACTTACGAGCTTTTAGACTAAAAATGATGTGTTAGCAAAGTGCATATAATTTTTTTCTTTCGTTGCTATAGTTAACAAATGCTTCTTTATGATATTCGTACAGTGCATAGTATGTGGAAGTGACGTCTTAATCGATTGATGCGCTACGAATGTCTAAAATTGATATGATCAACTATTTGCATGTAAACTGTATAGCAAATATCAAACAGAAGTTATTGAATAATTATAAAAAAAGACATTCAATTGAAGTTATTGTTTTGAAAATTGTATGAATTATTGAAGAAATTGCATTCGTAATTATTTTTAATTGCAAATATAAATAATTATTCATTTAAATTAAATTTTGAGAAATTTCCTATGATAAATCATACAGGATTCACAGAGTTATATATACATTTGATTAGTTAAATTTCGTAACTATAGAAACAAATTTGATGCACTGTGCCTATACAAATGTTACAAGTCTATAAATGGTTTATGATTTAACACAGAAAATTTCTCAAACTTTATTAACAAATTCTAGTGAATAATTGTATATATTTGCAATTAAAAATAATTACTAATGCAATTCTTCGATCATTCTTACAATTTTTTGTAATTATTCAATAATCTTTGTTTTACATCTAATATATAAAATTTCCAAGTCACAATGTTAGTTACGACGTACTCCTCCGAAATGGCTTTACCGATTTTCATGAAATTTTGTGTGCATATTGGGTAGGTCTGAGAATCGGACAACATCTATTTTTCATCCCCCTAAATTTTAAGGGTGGCCCAGCCCTAATTTTTTTTTATATTTTTTTGGCAAGATTTTTATTTTTATTTTGTCATGAGTTACCCCTAATTTTCATTCCCGATTTTTATTTTTTTCATTCTATCCACAGACCCGTAATAGGGTTGCAAGATCGCAATCAAATATAATAATTGTAGTACGAAAAATTCTTATTCAGTTTATAATTTCAATTTCCTTTAATTATGATTTTTTTCTCAATTCTTCTCCCGACCTCGCCGGGAGAAATGGGGTTCCCTGCGACCGTTTTGACTCGGGCGGTTGCTGTTAAAGAGAGTGTAAATAAAAAAAAAAATTATTTTTGGGTATAAAATATCAATTCAAAAATTTAAAAAAAAATTACGGTTTAATATGAAAACTGCAATCAATTGAGTTACGTCAGAAAAATATTTTTTCTTTAGATTTTTATATGCTATTAAACAAGATGCCTTTTAAAAAATATAAATGTTTTTGTATTTCACGAAATAAGTACTAGTAGCTCCATTGAAGTAGACATCACTCACGATGAGATCCCAATTTATAAAGAGCTAAATATAGGCCAAACCTCTTTGCAAGTGAGAGAGAATAACAATAATTTTTGAAAATTTATTCTTACGAAGCCCCTGATGGCCCAATAGGACTCAAAAACCAAACAGTAAATTTCCTGAAAGTAATAAATGTATGTAACAAATTTCTTAAAGATCGGAATGCGCGCAAACCTCTATAAATACGAGCATACATTATACTATACATTATATAGAGGTTGGATGGACTTCATATATATATTTTTCAAAAGGCTGGAACAAATATTTTTTTTTACAACTCAAATCTAAGTAAGTTGAAGTAATAACTCACAAATAGTGTAAATCTATGATAAATAAGAATTATTTAGTCATATTGTTTTTTGACATTGAAATTTCACCTTCATTTGGTACATTTTTTTAATTAAAATAATATTATACAGTATTTAACACGTCATATCATGTCATTATGGTTGTATTTAAATTACTTGAATTTTTGTTTATACCTTTTACCTATCTGTGGGATGTTGAACAATTCCTTTTACCATTTCCGAATTCTTATCTGTATACAACATGTAATTTTGACTGGGCGCTTTTATTAGTTTGACCTTAATGTATACGTAGTATGTATGCATATGTGGACTACACTTGGATTAGATTTTAAGAGATTAAATAGCTTCTATATAAAAAGTCTACCAAAGCGTATGTAACATCTCATGGAAAGATATGATACTGAATAAAAAGTGCTGACATGATGTTATCATCAATCGGCTAATTAAAAAAAAATATATAATTTCACTTATTAAAAATTATTTAAAAAAAAAATGAACTAGAAAATAAAAAATAATATAAAATTTTCTTCGGTTTAATATTTTTCAGCAAGTTTACTTATCAACATGGTATAAGTAATTCAAAGAGAGTCTCTAATTGTTTCTACCTCAAACACCAAAATTCTTGATAGAGGAATAAAGTTATAATTTCTTATACAACGTTTGAAATCGGGAGTAATGTGTAATAATAAATCAATGATAAAATTATATATTTTGAAATGCATTTTTATTTGACTCATGTCTTGCAGAATAAGTAGCAATCATTTATTATTCATTCAAAAATTGTTTATAAATTGTAAACAATAATTATTTAATGTATGTATTTTTTTTATTACTATACGATATAAAACTGATGTTTTTTTAAACCAGAAAAAACTTTAATATAAAAAAATTGTAAAAAAAAGTATAGCATTATTCTTATTTATAACAGTATAGACTGTATATTTAGAGTATTTGCTAAGATTAAATATAGTTCAAACACTGATACTTAACCACATGTCGAGTGTCTAAACAATTAACTCTGTTTGATGTTTCACTTGTATTATTATCTTATTTGAAGCAACTTTACTTTACGAACAGGGGACTAAAATTAATTTTTTTGCTTTAAATCTTTGCAAGATATAAACGATCAAAAATCTTGTTTATACAAACATTCTGATAATACGTTGTGACGTCAGTATTCAGTATTCCTTAAAAATTGCATATTAAACATCGTTTTCAAGCAAAATATGAAAAATGATCTTTGAGAGCTTATAACTTCTTGATTTTCCAATCAATTTTAATCAGCCCTCTACCCTATCCTGACGTCTGACAAATATAAAGTGTATTGAATTTCTTATAATCGTTTCGTAAGATTATATAGATATTAACTACTAGAATACCATCTCTTAACAGATATTTATTGGACTTTAAAAAATTGTTGCTTTATATCGATGGCTATTTAAATATCAGTAAGTTTATTTACTTAATTGCAAAATCACAAACTTTAACAATGAAAAGTATTTGTTTAATTAATAGGAATGTTAACAGAATACTTCAAAATGAGGTAAGCAAACAACAGGGCAATGTTTCCTTAGAACGGATATACCTAATTATTGCATTTGGCAAGGTCATATTGATTTTTATTATAATAAAAAATAAAAATATTAATGATTTTATGTACACCGTGACCCTTAAATAAGATGAAAATTTATGTTTTTAGAAAATATCAAAATTTTCAACAAATAATTTATGATGAATCAATCAGCTGAGATTTCGAGTGAGATTATTTAAATCGATGTAATGAAATATTTAGAAAAAAAACAGAGCAAATATGACCGTTACAGCATTAACCTTTCTGTTTTAGTAAATTGTTTTATACATTGGTAAAATAAAATTTATTTTCCTTTTGGCAATTGGATCAAATTTCTATTTGTATTTTACTCACAAAGAATTGGGCGTTTGTATTCTTTGCTAATATTAACAAAAAAAATTTCAAATGTTGTATTTTATAATATTAATTTCTTTCTTTTCAACACCTTGGAAACTATTTAAAAAAATTGGGTTTTCATGCTAATACGATTCAAAAGAAAATTAAAAAAACAATTTAATTTTTGAAGATAAGTTTCGATTATAGTAAGTTTTAAACAAAATTTTTCTCGATATCTGTAATGTGCTATACAGCTTCTTACTGAAGTCATTCTCTGAACGTTACTGGTATTCACAGCAGAGATGTGTCGGATCGTAAAAAATGAAAATCCGCGGATACGGATATAAACTTTTCAACTCAATCATTATAATTTTTTTGAGTTTCCTTAAAAGGCGATTGTTTATTAAATAAAATGTGATTGTGATTTGTAATATCACTTACGAAGTATTAGATTTGAATAATAATGAATTTGAATTTAGATAGTGTAATTAATAATTAGTACCTTATGATAAGGTAGTCAGTCAGCTATAAGAATTACCATTTAACACACTTCAATACGGGTTGAAATATTAAATTTTTCCAAATATATAATTTTTTTAAAATGAAGATGGGATTTAACAGTATTTTATTGCTACCTTTATTATAAATTCATATGCGAAATGAAACTTAATAATGCAAAAGATTCGTTTAAGATCCGTTGAAAAAGAAACGGATACTGATAAGAAAGTTTTTTTCTTGTGGATGTTTGCGGATACGGATACGAATATTAGGCATATCTCTGATGCATAATATAAGCTTGTCTATTCGCAGTATTCACAGAGAATAATACGTAACAATAAATTCGTATTCTGTTACTGAATAGATTAAAGATTGAAATACTCCATTGATTAAAAGACAATATATAATATAATAAATTGAAAACTAAGTAATTGCAATTCTTCGAATTTGCGAATCTGAAATTCTCAAACACATTATGTTTATAGTAAAGATATAAAATTTCTGTCTTTTACTTTAACGAGAAAATTCATTCGTCATAAAAATCTACTTGTTGAGAAAGTAAGAACACCATAAACGAATCTTAATCTAAAAGTTGCGTCAGAAATTAAAGAAAATAGTGAAAATAAAATTACTGAATGTACAAAAATTAATAAGAAAGTAAAATAATATTGTCAGTGCCAATAAAATTAATTTTCATATATAATGGCGCGCGTCGAAAATGTTATTGTTATTATTATATTATTATATTTTATTATTATTATTATAAAAGTTTCCGGCAAATTAGTACGTACTAATGCGCGAAGATTTGGTTAGATTTTATAATTATTTGCATTTATGTTTTTAGTTGAATTTTATAAAGTGTAAGGATTTGGGAAACTTTCAAGAAAATTAAACAAATTTATTTTATACTTTCTTTTACTATACTAGTAAAATTACTTTAAACTTACTATAATAGTCAAATTACTTTCTTTTATTATACTAATAAAAGGGAATATTGTAGCCGTGTCAAAATTTCAATTTCGAGATATCGGAAATACATCATTTCCGGTCATTTAAGGTTCCTTAAATCCATAATAGTGGGTTTTAGAAATTGGTCTGTGTATGTGTCTTTGCGTGAGTGACAGCGATATCTTATCGACCACTTTATACAAAATTCTCCAAACTTCGTATATGAAGATTGAATATTACCTCGAATTGTACCTCGAAGCTTTTGGTAAAAATCGGAATACTGGCTTCTTCCACTTTATTCTAGTGATTTATAGGTTTTTCATATTTTCATGGAAAATTTCTACAATTATTTTCTTTAACCGAGTATGTTCATAGAACATCGTAAGCTCTAGAACTCTTTTTTGAAATATTTCTTTGAGAAAATTCATATAAAAAGATAAATACAACTAATCATATTATATTAAGTTACACACATAATACTTCTGTAAATATTTTAATTCCGATCCAATTTTTTTATAAGGTACTTACTGAGTATAAAATCAAAAAATCCATACAAATTTCGGAGGAGCTTCAGATGCCATCTTGAAAATATGTTTTTGGCTTTTTGGCTGATATCTCGGAAACTATGCTTTTAGAGCAAAAGTTATTTTTCAATAATAGTTTCCCATTTATTGTATAAAATAAATTTTGCGCTTTTTGTTTTCTGTAAACTTTTTTTGTAAAACGTCCCGTTTATGATTTATGGTTCATTTAATAAACCCGGTTTTGTTTTCGATGTTTTCCGGGATGTTTTCCGGGATCTTTTTCTATTTTTTTTTATCTCTGTCGATAACTCTTAAAATATTGGATTAATCAATAAGATCAATCCATTTTTAAAGAGACTAATTTATTATCTACAACTTTTGTTTTAAACATTTTTTTCTAATGCCCATAGCTTTTGAGCTATAGAACGTTTAATATTGGTCTACCGGGCGTAAGTTCGAGAATTCCAAGGTATACAATGACTTTTGTCCTAAAGTGAATAGTTTCCGAAATATCGGCAAAAAATTTTTTTCAAGATAGTGTATGAAGCTCCACCGGAAGTTGTACGCATTTGGCGATTATATACTCAGTAAGTGATCCTAAAACTTATAAAAAAAATTGAATTGGAAATTTAATGCGAGGTTAAATTCTATTTTACTGTAGTATGTATTAAAATATTTATTAACATTATTTATTGTCCCTAGATTTATTAATTTTTTCATTTTTTGTTTTCTGTTTCAATAGTTTAATGGTATTTTACTAAAAATGGTTCACCAGTGAGCCTAACAAAATAAATTTAGGTTAAGTAAAGTAATCCTTAAAATCTTACCAAAATTAAAAGCTTTTAGAAAAATGGCATAATTAAAATCTGTTTATAAGTAATAAAATTTTCAGCCTTTTATTTTAAAATTAATTTTAATAACGCTGACAGTAATAATTAAAAATATTTGTTGCGAGGCCTGGCTGGGAATGCTGCAAAATTCTATCATCGATAAATAAATTTTTATATTCTATTAATTAAATCTACACAAAAAAATGGAAATTAAAACAAATTATGAATTTAAAAAATCTGTTTATCAAAAAAAAAAAAAAATTGTAATATTTTTACTGACCACTCAATATATTATTACAGCCAGATTTCAAATTTTTATTTACATCTAGGTAGTACCTTGAAAATAAAGAAAAGACCATCACATTATATCTATAATAAAAAATAATAATATGGCATTGTCAATAAAAGTTGTCTGATCTTGAAATATTGGTTCGTTGAAAAGAACACATTCATCGATATTTACCAATTACAGCTACTTCATTCAATGCCCCACATTTTTTTTTATTAAAATTACTATGGAAGTAAAGTTTAGTTTGAAATTAAACTTTTACATAAACATATATGTTTTAGATTCTTTGATAAATTATTTAAACTTTTTAAAATAAAAAAAAGTGATCGTTTTTTATGTGAATTTGTGTATCTATGTTGTACTGAAAATATTGTGTGAGTGACAATATTATTTCAGTGAAAGTGGATGCTGAAAAATTTATTATTGTGAATATAAAATTGATCATTTTTTATTAATTTATTATTAGGATGGGTTTAATATACTAACTTTTTCCTGCAGCTTTGCTCGAACTAAGTTTGATTTTCATAAGTTTTATTGTTAGCCTTTCGGTTTAGCTCTTTAGTTTTATTATGGAGCTAATTATAAATATAATTCGAATCAATATAATTAAATAAACACTATTGGAATTAAATTTGTTATTTAGATTAATATCAAATGATAAACTAGCAAGAACTCTTTTGACATTTTGTTGTTGTAATAGTGTGGTGAATTTAAAAATTGACTGACATTTAATATGATGAACGGCACGTCTATCTATCCCTCTTGTTTGCATAGTCAATCTATGCAAACTTCGAGTCTCCGTTTCACCCCTTTTATGTTGAATTTTCGAAATATTTTTTTAACAGATATTTTTTAACATTCTATATCATATATCTATCTGAGAGCGAAATTTCAACCACATACGTTTTGCGGTTTTGCGGTGTTAGCTATGTGTTGATAGATAAGTCAGTCACATAAATGGCTTCCCTCTTATATAATCATAGATTTCTTTTTATATACAAAAAAAAATATATTTCATATTTTATCATATATAAAATATATTTTATGTTTAGCAGTTTACTGCAATTATTTGCTACAATCAGGGGCGTAGGAGCCGTATGGGCAGGGTGGGCAGCTGCCCACCCAGGAATTTCCCTGGGTGGGCCATGCCCCTTTGTTGAAGAGATTAAAAATTTTATTGCTCTATTACAATTTCGTGTAGGATAATTTTAAGGGCAAAAAAATAGTTTTTCACTTCGAAATTATCATCGAAAATTTAGGGGGGGGGGTAAAAATTTCGAACCTGCCCACCCAGCAAAAATTTCGTTCCTACGCCCCTGGCTACAATAAAATATATACAACGTTAAGCAGCGTACACACGTACAACATTCGTTCGATGTTGCGATGTTACGGTGTTGCTATGTGTTGCATAGTATTCAATCTGTTTACCAAGCAGAGTACCTTCCCTTTAAACTGTTTATATTGATAAATTTCAATAAATTGTATTGATGTTTGTTCATTCCACTCCATATCGAAATATTTAAATACAATTAAAAAAAAAGTGAATAATGTTTACGTGTTGTCTTTGCAAATGTTACGTTATTGAGTCTACACCTTGCAACATTTTTTTATGCGTTTCAAATTTACCGAGAAATTGTGGGATGTAACATCGTTGCGTATCAACGGTGTTACGTGACTAGAGAGTCTTGCACTCTCAACTAGAGACTGCAAGAATAGAGCACTGCATTCTGTCAAAAAAATGTGTTAAGAACAGCTTAAATATTAAAGATTCGGAAGTTGCCGGGCCATTTTTTGATCCAATTTTTATTAAATACCCATTCTATTTTTAGATGATCTATGAGGTTTGGAAGTACTTTAAAAATAATTTTATGTAAATTGCACAAAATAAGCACTTCAAATCTCTAGAATTTTTTTTTTTTTATGGTTCGTTCTCGTGCTAAAAGTGATTTAAAATCGAAAAAAGCCAAATTTTGTTATCTTCTTCCCTTGAAGATTCATAAAAGATTTTGGTGTTTTGATGGCAGTTTTCCAAACTCAAATCTTTTATGACATGAAAACGGCGCATTATTCGAAATTATTATTATTGCCTGAAAATCTTCCAAAAAACGCTGAATCATTTATATTAGAAGCCCATTAAATCATATTTTAAAATGGCTTCTTTGGCTTTTTTCGATCTAATAATTCGATACGAAAACGAAGCATTTTCAATAAAAATTCCAGCGATCAGTAGTATTTATTTATGCCCAATTTACATAAAATAATGATTAAACTATCTTTGAAGTTTATACTTCAACTAAAAAGGAAGTGGGGTCTAAATATAAATTGGTCAAAAATTGATCCGACAACATCCGAATACTTAATATCTAAGCTTTTCTTAACAAAGTCCCATTGATATACTACGGTACTCTATTTTTTCACACTCAAGTACCTCTAGATCTTGCTCTGTTACATGAACTGTACTATTTTTTTAGTTGATGAAATAATGTTGTTGTTCAGGAATTTTTGAAAATGTTCTTTAAAAGCCTAGAGTGAAACTACTCCAAAAACTACTTCCATAAAACTAAAATGGATTTTAATGCTCCTTTTACATAGCTATTTCAATTAATTTACGCGGATAGAGTTTTGTGGTTTTCGGCAATCTTTTAAGGCAATGTAAGGAAATTTTGAGATACGCGTTTCATATCTCAATATGGGAGAAATAATGCAAAAATTTTTGGAATGTACTTTAATACAATTAGCAATGCATTTTTATCTACCATCAAAAACTGCTGAAAAATTCGTTAATAGGAATTTTTGAAGTCGATAAAATTGTGTTCATTAGAATAATTTCAGCTACTAATTTCAAAAATAACATACATTTCAAGATTGTATTGTTTTTTTTTTTTTTTTTTTTGCTTTCCTAAACCATAATTAAGATCGAAACTGAAGAGAGGCTATCAATTTTGTTAATTAAAACCGTAAAATTATCCTATGTCTCGGAATTAAGTTAACCAAAGAATATAACCATCAATATAAGCTCATAAGTCCAATTTTTATGTATTCAAAAAACTTTAGTTCTTACCCTGACCACCATTTGCCTATAGTTGTTCAATATCGGTATTTAATGCCATTACCAGTAGTGACCAAAAGATGGTCGTATATGTTTAATTTCGGTTAATTAGAAAACTGAATGTCAGTTAGTTGTTATGTGCATATATCTACACATGTTTGTTTAATATTTGTTTAATCAAATATTATAGAAGCCCATTATTTACCAACATTTAACAATTATGGCCACCTCTAAGTCACTGGTGGTAATCATCCATTAAAATCTGATTCTCAGTTTAAAATTCTAAAATTTCTGACTTAGCAGTTTAAATTAAAAAAATTATAAAAATTTTAAATATACTCTTCACTTCTTTAGAAGTTAAATTTAAAAAAATTCCTACTTATTGATCAACAGTAGTTTGAGTTAAGTTTGATATATCTATCAGTCAGTAAATCTATTCTATTATATATGTTACAGAAAAAATCGATTGTTTGTGATAGCTAATTCTTTTTAAAGTAAACCCTGACTAAAAACATCAGTAACAGTTGATTTAAAATGTGTAAACACAATTTCCTTAAGAAGAGTTAACTATGCCTACTGTTGTTTAGTAAAAGTTGATTCACTGGGAAGTTTTCACTTGTATGATTTGACTATCATCACCACCAAAAGGCAGTTACCATTAATTTGACAGAGACATATTTTTTGTTGTGATTATTCGATTGTTTTAATTGATATCTTGCTTGTCCATTGTAGTGCAATAATGACAAACGACTTATATACATTAAAATAATTATTTTGTTTGCTGTTGTTACAGGTAAATTAATTTAATATTTATGAATATTATTTGTAAATGAAAATACATGAATAATAGTCTTTTTCATAGAACAAGACAGCTTTGCTCAAGGTAAATAGAGATTTCTTCCTTCCCTGGTTTCCTGTCCATACCAATTGATTCTTGAGAGTTAAATAATAACATTTACCAGGTCTCAATTCAGTAAATGTTTATTATTCAAGTAAATGAAGTCGCTATGGATAAAACATTCGCAGTGCGGGCGGTTGCTACTTCACAATCACTTGGAAGTAGGCAAGGATTTTCCAAATATTTTTGAAACTCTAAATACGAATCTTGGACGTGTATGTGTAAGGACAAAGGTGTGCTTTGTTTTGAAAATTCAATAAATCTTTTCCTTTTGTAACAAATGATAGTCTACATTTTAATTAGTTTAATATTATTAGTTTTATATTTTTCTATATCTAATTTATGCCTCTTCTAATTTTAATTTATTTTCATGTTAACTCGATCATTTCCTTGCAAAAAGTCAACATTTACTACCTTAAGACAGTGAGAATATACTTTACCTAGGTATAGTCAACTCTGACTTGTACATGTTGATCAAATTTCAACACTTTTCGGTTATAATAAAATTTTACTGAAAAGACAAGTAACAGTTGACTTAAACCAGGGAGAGTCAACTCTTTCTGGAGAATCAACTTTTCATGTAACAGATATACATAGCTTAATTATGTATTAATGATCGTATCATTTATAGTTAATTATAATGAATATAAATAATTGTATATACTTTTAATGAATATTATTTATAATAAAAAAAAAAATACAAATTCATTGCTATTGAAAAAAATGAGTGATTAGTGATAAATATTAAGAAAATAGTTAATTAATTGCACATTTAAAAGTGTGTTGTTTATCTTTATTATAACTATTATTATATGTACATTAATTCTTCGAATGAATGAAGACCTTAAAATATAATATTTATCAAGGATAATGAAGTTTCAGGGCTTCCAATATATACTCTTTATCTACTATACTTATAGAATTCGTCTTTTGAAAAACTTAAAATTTTATTTGTAATAATTGGAAAGATCATATTTAAGTTTTGTAACAAAACAATTTTGTATTTGTTGTCGTTATAATTAAAAAGTTATATCAAATTTAAGAAATTTTTAGATTCCATAAAGAACACACATCGATAGTTACCGGACCAATATTTAATTACGTGTTTCCATAGTTTTTGATATATTACCTGTGTTTCAAAAGTATCAAATCAAGGATGATATATCAACATATAGATGTCATCAATTTTGTATATTAGCATATTTGTATGACGCCATATGTGGATGCCCATCCATGATTTTATTCTTTCGAAACACAGGTAATATTTCTTATAAGAAAATTATGGAAATACTGAAATTATTATTATTACGTCATGACATGTTTTTAGTTTTTTAAATTTTATTACTTACAATCAATTTTTTGACATTTGACTAAGCACTTTTTATTTTGGACAAAAAAATAAACAATAAAATAAAAGCTTAAAAAATGTATTTAAAAAATGTCAAGAATTCCTTGTTAAAATCCTAGTAGTTTTTTATATCTTAGTATTTATTTAAAAACCTTTCGTATAAACAATTATAGTGTCCGTTTCTCATAATCACATCATATCATCAGTGGCGGATTTAGTTCAGGTGCCGTCTTCTGCACATTTATAAATGCAGTCCTAATTCATAAATCTTTTGGTTTTATTTATAGAATTTAAAAAAAGAAAATTATTTCCAATTGCCTTCCAAATTTTTGCACCCTAGACTCAGATTTCACAGCTTTATAGTTCAATTGGCAAAACTGAATTTACTGTGATTATTGCAATTGAATAATTCAGGAAATAATTAAATAGTGCTAAATTGGAATACTTCAACGACTTATTTTGCCATTTTCGCAAAAAAATGAAATGAGTTGCTTAAAGTTCCTTATATGTTGCTTTTAACACCACTGTAATTTTAAGGGCGAAAAATTATTCCTGACATTTTCTGTTTGTTTAAAAAGAAAATAATGCAAAAATACATTTTCCACCATAGATTTAAAAACAGTTTTCAATTAAAAAAGCCAATGCATAAAATTTTACCATGTTATTTTTTGTATCTTAATTGCTTTCACTATATCTACATGTCGCAGTATTAGTCGGTCTACACGCTGATACATTTTGCGCAAATTACTGTGAAAAACTAATTTTCACAAGCAAAATCATTTTGTTTGAATTAAAACATTACAAGTTTGCACAAAATAAAAAATGTGGCTTGATTGATTTGTATGATTGTACTTGATTTATTTAATTTAAAAAAATACAGTCCCGCAAATTTGAATATTATAAGGGTATGTGCAGAGCCGGATTTAACTATAGTGCCGCCCTTGGGCACTATGCAAAACGCCGCCTCATTACATAAAATGAGTCAAGTTTCTATATAGTACCATTTTTAATAGGACTTTCAGCAATCGGCTGAAATATTTTAGAATATTCTAGAACGCCCTAAATCCCAATTCAATCGATCTAGCCGTTCAAAACTTATTTAGGGATTACATGCATACATGCATACATCATGTGGATGTGGATAGAAATGGCTTAAAACGTTGATATGACAACCTCTTTCATCCAAATAGATGGAAATCAATAAAAGAAGTTAAAAGAAACTGCAATATTTATAATTTTGAACATACTTGATAATGAAAAAAAGTATTTTGCTTATTAAAATTTGAAGCTTTTAACATGACAGTTTTCAAAGCATTTGCCATAACGCGGAAAAAAATGCCTTTTCTCTCTCTCCACCCACAAAAATTTGCAGCTCCGACTTCCCTTATCATAAATACATCGCTGGGTATGTGCATAAATTTACATCTTATTAGGGTCTGTGTGTGCAAGCATAAAAATCAATATTATCTAACAATTTACAAAATAAATTCAATTCTCAAATTCAATTTAATTCCTCCTAAATTTTTAGAATTTTGAAAATTTTCTCCCCTAATGTAAATCTATCATTGCATATCGGCGGTAAACATATTTTTAAAAATTTTTACCTCGCTTAGTGATGATAAGTGTTTCTTCTACAACTTTTTCCTCTACATAAATTCTGAATGGTAGATCATTTTTTTGTTCAAAGCCAGAAATATATTCAACTGCCCCTGGGTATTGACGCTCATCTCTTGCATGAAAATATATTTCTTAACGAACACAAACGAAAATTAAAAACTATATTCAAAAATACTTTTTACGATCTTAAATCATATCCCAATTTACATATTCTTATCACAATTTCGTTGGCAGAAGAAGTCCATCCAGGTTCTGATCTAAATGAAATTCATTAAAAAAAATGTTTAATAAAATATGAACGCCTTAAAAGATTATTTAAATATGCAGGCAGCTATTTACATATTCCTAACATGACAACGCATAAAATAATTTTTGTGTGTTTTGTTTATGGTTAAACTTATTAACATATTTTTTTATGATTTCTATCTGTACTGAATTATTAAAAAAATCAGGGTGTAACAATTGCTTTTAGTCTCTTAAAACTTGTCTATTAGTCCAGGCCTTTTAAATAAATTTTACATAGTATAGCGGAAATTTTTAGATATGTATCGACATGCGATTTTTTGCATTACGTTCAAAAAATTTATGGCCTATAATAAATCGCGGCCTGCTCAAAAATGAACAAAGTGCATAAAAGAAATGCATGCTTTTTTTAAAATCGCTAAAAATTGATATAATTTCATTATAATTAGTATCTAAGAGTTATGAGATCGTTTCTTACGATAAAAACATTTCCAATACTGTAAGGTTGTATAAATGCACATAATTATGCATTTCTGTATACTGCACTTTTGTCTCACGACATATTTCAAAGTACTTTAAAACAACAAAAATTTAATCTCTATATTTGTTTATTCAATTCTTAACGATTTTTAAAAATTATGCATTTATTCCAAAATTAAAATTGACTTATATATTCATTTTTTTATAAATGCATTTAATTTCATACAAAAATGCATCTTTTTATACCGCTATATGCACTTACAGAGGTTACAAATTTTCAAAATTATTATTTGTTATTTAGCACTTTGAAATATGTCTTACATTGAAAACGTTTTAATCGTATTCAGTGACCTCAAAATCCTTAATCCTTTTCATAAAATTGTATTAATTTTTAACAATTTTGTAAGAATTATACATTTTTTATGCACTTTTTGCATTACCGATACATTTTTGTGCGAGGCATGATTAATTTTAGATCACAAATTTTTTAAATATATTTCTGAACATAATGCAAAAGACCCCATGTCTATACGAACTATACTTTCAAATTTCCACAATGATTTTCGAAATTGCCTGGATCATATATATCTCTGAACCCATAGTACTTCGATTTTATGTTACTTGTTAAGTTTAAAATTTAAGTTTTAGAACTGAGTATTTGACAACAGAATGGTCAAAAAACATAAATGTACCTGCCATAAAAACCAATTTAAGAATTTTTAAATTAAACTATTAGTTTGGCGATATTAACCACGAATGACTGAATTAATTGCCAAATCAGAATATTTACTTACCATAATTGGAGCCCAGCACTAAAGTCTGTAAATGAGTTTTTCGAGTTTATGAATTTGACATTATTTTTTAAAATAAAAAGAGATGAAATAATTATTTGTATGTTTAACTTATGGAATTTGACAATTTACCTTCTAGGATTTAGTATCGCCAGTTTATTTACTGGAACCAGTTGCAACAGGGTTGTCTAGAAGCACGATTTTTGTACTCAAGTTGCAGTAGTTGGCACATTGTCGTGTGAATTTTTTTTTCAGTAACTAAATGCTATAGAAACGATTTTGGTATCAATTTGTAGAAAATGCAATCTTGTTTTGTAGTTAATCAATAAAAAATACGCTACAAGGTAAAAGTTTATACAGAATACAAAATTTTTATTTTACGAGGCCGAAAAAAGTTGTCCGAGACCGTAAAATGTATTTTATAAAGTGTAGTTCCAATTACACGGTGTAAATTTTCAAATAACATTACTCAAACATTACGCGCTGTTGAGTTCTAATTGTAGAAATATTGTTTGTATTTTTTTGAAATAATAAACGAAAGCCTAAGATATCTAAACTAGCGAAAGATATCCACAGAAATAACTCTACAAATGTTATGGAATTTGGTATATACAATATTGACATGAAAGTCGAAAAAAAATTTCTACGGTAAAAATCAAAATGACCCCGGACTGACGTAACGTAATGACAGGCTTAGACCAACTAATAAAGTTAAGCAACAGCAGTCACAATCTGTATTTGGATGGGTGACCACCTTAATACTACTGTTGTTGTATAATAATAATAATCCACTTTGGTTAATGGCTATATAGCTGAAAATAGCTGAAGAAGAGAGACATTAAAAAAAAAAAAAAATAAATAAATAAGTAAATCAAAATTTGATTTTATATTTAGAAATGTTTTTCGAGAAAAATTCTGCGTCAAGATATCCGTTTTCATGTCAATTTTGTGCACATCAAATTTCCTAACGTTTAGATAATTATTTTTTGGTAATTTCCGCACGAAAATTGAAAGATATTACTTTAAGGAGTGTGCTAATTACTGTTGTTACAATCTCCCTTAATGCAAGGTGCGTTAAATATACAGACGACTAGGTTATTGGACTATTAATTACTAATTTTGTACATCGTTTGCAAATTTTATATTACGCATTTATTTTGACTTGCAATGGTAACGCATACATTTGTAAATTCCAATAATTTAATTAACAATTAAACAATATATATGATACATACTAAACACATTTTTAGGGCGCCCAATAATAAAATTTTTGTCGCAATATCGGAGCTATTCTATTAAATAAATGAATGCATTATTTTTAGTTTAATCGAAATGTTATTTCAATTTAATGGAGTTGAAACGGTGATACGATATTCTAATCGAGGGTAATAAGCTTTCAGTTTTCGAAACTATACCTAGCTAGCAGTCTACTGAACAAATTTTTCAAATATCTATCTGAAAATGACACTTTTTTATTCGTAATTTATGAAATTCATCAATTTGTTGCTCAATTATTTGTGAACAAATTGAGGTTAATTATTATAAAAGCTAGAGGAATATTTTCTTAAAAGAACAGGCCCGTTGATCCTGGGGATGGCCTTCGGCCTTGACTCCGCATCACAGAAATAGGCGACATTTTATCATCCCTAAATTTATTCGTTACATACAAAAATACATACAGAATACAAATGTTTCCTCTTTATACCGCCTAGTTCCCATTCCTGAGGGAATACAGGGATAAAAAAGCGTATGTACCCGGGGATAGTGTATCAACCGAATGGTGACGGAATTGCAAAAATACATATGTTTTCTCTTTAAAATATAAGTATAATAGTAATTAAATAATTTACAATTTTTAAAATCAAATTTACTTGTATTGGATTTCATAGTTTATATTATGACTATATAAATAGAAATTTCATGAATACAATGCGATAAATTGTGGTTTCTATATTTTGGGAAAAAAAATTTGCTTAAATTCAATTATAGCGCACATATGTTATATATACTTTTTATCTATACCAATATAATATTTTAAAGAGGAAATATTTGTATTTTTGCATGTAACGAATAAATTTAAAAATTACTGGGCGGATTTGAAATTCACCGTTGGAAAGCTACACTATCACCAAGTGACATAGGCTACTTTTTATCCAAGTATTCCCATGGGAACGGTATTTACGCGGGTGAAACCGCGTGACGTCCGCTAGTTATAAATAAATAATATAGTTTTGTTTAGCCCTGGTTGTAATACCTATTAAAGTAATAATTTTGAACCTACCAATGGACCACATGTGTTTGATGGTCTATTTAAAAATTAATCTATTGAAATCATAGATCATTATAAATATATTTTATATAATAATTTATGTTTATGTAAAAATGATCCAATACCATTAAACAATTAAGTGTCGTGGTTAACAAACGAATGTTATTATCTAAAAATATTTGGGCGTGCAATTTTTATCTGTGAATACTGAAAACGTGAACAAATTTGTAACGTATAATTATTTAGCATTTATAATTTTAAAAAAATGTAAGTTAATTTTAATTATTAGTTTTAAAATTCATTATTTGCTAGCACACACAAACAAACAAATATTCAACTGAAAAACTCTTTTTAATAACATTTATTTTAAATTTTAAAGTATTATTGTAAGCAAATTATCATTAATAAGCTATTTAATTGTTTCATATGATCAATTGTATCTTTAAAATGATAAATACAAAATTGCTATTAAATCTGATCTTTAGTGCTTGAACTATTACTCAAAAACTATACATTTTTAGTGTATACTTAAAATGGCGCTATATAATGCCAAAAAAGTGTTTTTTTTAACAAAATACGTTAAAAATAACTTTTTAAAATGAAAATCCGCCTGTCATCACGATAACTCAAAAACAAAAATATATAACTAGCTGAAATTGTGGTGACGTATTCTTCATATAAAAAGTGAGTTTAAATTCATTAATGAGTAAAAACGGGCAATTGGGTCTAGTGGATCGTTAATCCAACTTTTAAACTATAAAAGATAGAAAGTACAAAAAATGTTTATTTCTTTGAAAAAAACTACTTTTGTTCAAAATATTTTTTCGTAAAATATTTGGATTCTCCACAATTTTACCTCAAGTTTAGCTAAGAATCACATATTGGTAATTATAATACATATTATTACACATGTATACGTATATAACTGTATACACAGGATATTTATATTATTTTATGAATGCTTATTAAAAATAGCCCAAACAATGATATTCAATCAAATATCGTGTATCTAAACAATTAATTCTGTTAGTTGTTATCTTCACTTGTTTTTGAGTTTAGGCATTGAATCATATATGTATTTTACGCTTTTATCACCTTTTTTAATTTTTAAATAAATAAATAAGGTAAAAATTTATGCGAAATCGTATAAAATAAATTATTTAAAAAAATTTGTATCTCAAAACTTATATCAAAAACAACGGCTATAATTTTGATGGAAATTATCTTTGCTTTCTTTCTTTTTAGTACCAATGCATTGGTATTGGTACTAAAATTACCATGATTTATATATAAATATATATATATATATATATATATATATATATATATATATATATATATATATATATATATATATATATATATATATATATATATATATATATATATATATATATATATTATATAGATAGATAGATAGGAAATTGACTATTTTGAGCTTTAACTTGTAGATTTTCATAATATTAAATAAAACAAAATTAGTTCACAAAAATTCTACTCATTTCATTAAACAAAAAATATCCCAGGATATTAATATTGTTACAATATTGTTTTATTCATTTAAGAATTTTATCAAACAATTGAAACAATATTATAACAATTTTAATACCTTATAGATCCGGGTCACTAATTTTTGAAATAAAAAAAAAATTATAGTAGGATGAAACCCATTAGAACCGGAAGAAAAAATATTACAAAATGAAAGGAAAAATAATTTATGAGCGATTTGAGGTCAGTAAGTGGAAGGGGATGAGTTTTTAAGGGTAAAACACGGTTTATTTCGATTTCCGGCAAAACTACAAGAGCTATGGAAAAAAGTTAAATAACAAAGTTGTAGGTAATAAAAATATATACAACTTTTGTATATACACTTTTTCACATAACCTCAAAATATATGTGCAAATTGAATGGTTTTTTATTTCATTTACAAAAAAAAAAAAAATTGTCGAAATTTGGTAAATACTACTTACCTTTGTAAGTTCCAAATTAACTGTAATTTTTTTTTATTTAAAATATTTATTTTTTCACCTTATTTTGAATAAATATTGAAAAAGGACCCTAATTTTCAATCCAAAAATTTTGATGTTATGTGAAAAAAGTGTAAATACAAAAGTTGTATATCTTTTAATAACTTTTACATTTAACTTTAATCCATAGGACTTTTGCCAGAAATCGAGATAAACCCAGCTTTACCCTTAAACCCCCCCCCCTCCACTTCCCGACCTCAGATCGCCCGTAAATTATTTTTTCTTTCATTTTTGTTATATTCTCTTCCAATGACTTTCATCATACTTTAATTTTTTTTCCACTTTTTACCATTTTTAAAGGCTTATTCCCTGGCCTATAAGGATATTTTTTGTATAATAGAATATTTCGAATTGTTACAAATTAGTTTTATTGTATTTAATAATTTCCATAAGGAAATTTGGAAGCTATAGAGAAAGATAAAAACTTTAAGAATGCAAACTATAAAGAAAATTTGTAAAACAACAACAAAATGAAATCATTGTAATTTTTTGAATGCTATGCATCATTTATATATTTTTTAAACAAACCCATCCTAATAATTGTCCTATTAAATTGTTACAATTAATGATTAATTTAATAAAAAATTTATTAGATTATTCATTTAGATGAATTACTTAATACAAAGTGTATATTATGGCTGTAATATGTAACGAATCAGTTGATAACAGACCAAATCATAATGTAACAGTAGTCAAATGTACACCATATTATCCAACAGGAATTCCAGCAAATGAATGGTAAATAATAGTTTGTATACTTTTATATTTAATAAATTGTAAGTATGTACCTATAAGCCTTAATCATCCAAATTACAATCAAAATGTTGGCTTAAGATTTACTTTTACAGATATTAAGGTAATTCACGTGGTTTCTAAGAGAAATTTTTTGTTTCTGAAAAATAACGTAAAAAAACATACTCTTAAACAATTTTTAAATATTCAATGTTTCAAAGATTAATCCATTAAGTATATTCAATTTTAAATTGTGAAATGCACACATAATTTTTATAAATAAGTAATGGACTCCAATTTAAAAATATAATAATTATCCAATTGTTATGAAAATTGGTATGCATAATATTGATATGAAAACGTTGAAGTGTTTTTCTAGAAAAAATATTTCTAAATATAAAACCAAATTTTTATTTTTTTTATACAAATTTTTCCGGTAAAACTTTCAATATTATGCATATTTCATTATATTTGAATAATTATTTCTTCACGAACATTGAAAGATGTTAATAACATTAACGAGTGTGCTTCTTACAGAGTAAACAATCCCCCTTAAGAGCTCGGTTACGGTTTGAATAACAGTCTTTGTAAAGGTTCTATATTTTTTCAGTGATCAGTTGTATAGGATGCTAAGTATGAAAACTCCGGTTCTGGTAGAAATAGGCAGTGCGCGTTTAAATTTGCTTTTAGGCATTTGAAAGGTTATACTTTTTTTTCATAGGTTTAAAAGCGGCACCCAACACTCTACTTTTCCAAATTTCAAAATAAATATCATAGTCTATTAGTACTTTGTACTCGTTTTCGGATGTACCTGAAAGGATTGAGAACTCTAAGGGGGTTGATAAAATTACAAAAAGCTCAATTTTCAGATATGTATAATTTGCCATAAAATGCGAAAGAGAATCGTTTGTACCCATTTCTACCTCAAAAAATATCATTTGTACCTCAAAGGTTACAGGAAACAATAATTAACATTTGTAACAGTCAAAATTAATACAATATTTGATCTTTGATATTTTTTGAGACCGGCATTAGAAAGGGAATCGTTTGTACACTTTTGTACTTAAAGGAATTTTGTTTGTACCTCAAAAGTTACAGCAATACAACAGTTAACATTTTGAACAACAATACACAATTTATCGACTTTTGGTAATGTTTACGATATCTCAAAATAAATATTTCCATTCGAAAGAGAATCGTTTGTACCGTAAAAATTTTCGTTTGTACCTCAAGGCTTACGGTACGGGTACACCAATTAAAATTTTTAAGCAATTAATAATAACCGAAAAAAAGTAATATTTTATGATAACTTAAGATGAGCACGCGATATTCGAAACAGAATCGTAATCAGAAATTAAAATAATTACTTAATCCATATTTGATATTTTTTGAAACTTTTTAAAGAAGCCATACGCCTTTGAAAGAGTATCGTTTCTACCCGTTTTGTACTTAGAAATTTTGTTTATACATCAAAGGTCACGGGAATACAACATTTAACATTTTTAATAATGAATAACAATACAAAAATCTATAAAAACAATACAATATTTTGGATAATTTTTAAGAAATCTCAAAATACACATAAGCATTCAAAAGAGAATCGCTAGTACCACGATCATGTCAACAGGTTTGGATAATCAATGTTAAGGGGGATTGAAACATAATACTGAACTACTCACTCTTCAGTATGTAAAAATCTTTCAATTTTCGCGTCCAAATAACTAACCAAATGTTTTGAAATTCGGTATGCACAATATTGACATAAAAACGGATGGCTTATTATCTCGAAAAAACGTTTCTAAATGTTCATTGAATTTTTATTTTTTAATTTTTTTCGAGAATAACTCTTTGGCAAGGGCTCCGTTTTCATGTCAATACTGTGCATATCAAATTTCAAAACATCTTGATATTTTAAGCTATCAAATCAACAGCTTGTTAGAATCACAATAACGTCAATAACAACTGTGGATTATCGCTCTTAAAAAAATATGACTAAAGTGTATAGTTAATGGCTGGTCTTATAAGTTGCCATGTATGTATTTTATAAAAAGAGTCATAAGTTGTCCATTTAAACTGCCAAGATCTGTGCATAAGACCTATTTAGTACCTCTATAGAGACCAAGCTCGCAATCGCGCGACTAATATTTGTGTTTTTCTATTTCTATGCTAAAAACGTACGAAAAAGTTAGATATTGTCCGCAGAGTCCTACTTTTTGTTTCAATAGAGTGGCCGATTTCAAGAGTATTGCCACAAAATTAATGCAAAAATGCATTGCTCAGTCCATTCTGTTTGTCTATAGGAAATAGGGGACTACTGCAATACTCTTCATATTCATCGAATATATTATTTCGATCAAATATTAGTTGATTTTTAAAAGTAAAGGTGTCACTACTTTTATTATTATTATGCTATTATTTGAATTTGATTCGAACTTAGGTCATGCTCATAAAAAAATCAATTACATCTTGTTATAAATATAATAATAACCAACCATGTTTTTCTATTGTTATATAATCAAACATGTTAAAGCTTCAAATTATTATGTTGTTTATTCCATATTTAAGAAAAACAATATTCTGTATAAAACATTTTAAATTTAAAAAAATGGGTCATTTAATTAGTGAATCGGTTTTAGTGCATACACAATGGTTGAATTAAATTATGATGACGTGACTTTCTATTACAATACTAATAGAATTATTCGTAGAAGAGTTTTAACGAAAAATAATGAATGTAACAATATTAAATATAAAAATAGCAATGATAAAATTAAATTTTTTGAAGAAGCGTAAGTAATTATTTGTAATAGATTTCTGTATTTGTTATACCTGTAGTTTCATTTTAAGTCACTAGATGACACTCGAGGTACTGAATTAATGTAATGCATTTGTTAATAAAAATGAAATATATATCAATGGCAACAGAGTTTATTGTTTAAATTTCCTGCATTTGTAAATACTGTGCTAAGAATACTTGAACTGTATTCTGTATTGAGCTAAAATTGTGGCAAATTTGCTTGATATCTTGCAGTTGACAATCTCTTAGGGTTATATAATATTTTCTATAAAACTCTGACTCTGTATATACATACACGACAAAAAACATAAAAGCACCTGAATATTTAAAATATATTTTAAATTATAGAATAGTCAATTTTTAACACACGTTTTTTTATTTTCTTGTACTATAAAAAATTTATTTTAAATGAGCATGCAAATTTCAGGTCGTTGCATTTTGTTACTGATTAAAGAAAATAATACCTAATATTAAATTCATATAATTTTGAATACAAATTGTATAATTCTGGAACATGCTATCAAAATTTCATCACACTATCTCATTATAGAAAAGATTACGAACGACCGTCAGTTCTTACAAAAAGGGGATAATTAATTTACATTACGACTACAAATACTAAATCTTTTTGTCTTTACGATCGTTAAAAAGTAAAACGAATTTCAATACAATCCATTTTAAGTCACAATTTTTAAATTTTCAAAACCTTTCAGTTTTTTAATTCATCTACAAAAATGAAGAATATGGATATTCAAAATTCCTAGTCAAACAAAAAGGGAAATACTCACGTATGACGTCAATTGTTAGTATCTCCATATAAATTACATGTAAAACATCGTTTTCAAGAAAGTGATAGAAAAGAAAATAAACTTTGATAGCTTTCAATTACTTTGTTTTTTAATCAATTTAAATAAAATTTTTAATTTTTGTCATGATATTAATTTAGTTTCACATTTGGTGTGAAATATAGAAAATTTACACTCGGTTCTTTTAATATAGAGTTTTTCTTAGCATGGATGTCCTATAGTATAGTTGGATCGAACATTCTACTGTTTAATAATCTGATCCAGGGAGAGTCATGAGTAGGGTCTAAAACCAAAAAGTCGAAACTAAATTCTGTCATTTTTTCTTTATAAATTTTGCATTCTAAAATGCACGTTTCGCATAACCAATCAGTTAGTTACGAAATATGACGTAATAATTCTAGTTTTTGAATAATATTAATCGAACGATGTATATTTATTTTAATTGGGTAATAGTTTTTATAATTAATCTATTTTTAATGCAAATACATTTAAAGTACACAATGTTATCTGCATATTATGCTTACTTACATTTGCAAAGTGCTTGACCTTTTTGTAAACAGCAGACGTATACAAAAGATAAATATTATAATATATTTATTTACATATTTGTTCAGGATCTAAGAATCAGTGGCCTTTAGTATTAGACTTATTGGCTGTGAGAAAAAAGCGCTTGCTTGCGCTGAGAAACGAACTAATTGGAAATTTGCTTAACGATCGCCATTTTGCTTACTATTTTTTTTTGCCAGATACAGCGAATGTATTATTAAGTGTACAACTTCAATCGAATTAAGAGTTTGAGTTATAAGTTTTACTAACAAAATTGCCGCTTAAAATACTCTTTTAATTCTTATTGGCTGATCTTGCGAATCCAATATTTAGTACTGTTACTACAATATTAACCCCGACCAGGATTTTAGTACTTCTTACTTTAAGTAAGATAAATAAATTTTGAAATGTACCTTTTATCGATGTTCGCCTTTCTTCTAACATTTACAGAATTAAATTTAAAAGTTTATTTTTTACAATAACTGCCGCTTTGAGAGCTTAGTTAGTATTCCATAAACCTATTAGATAGTTTAAACCAAACAAAAACATTATTTTTATATTTGTTTAGATTTATTATTCAAACTAACCAAAATACAAAAAGAACTGTTATAATTTATTGTTAATATTGTTAAAATACTGAAAATACGTTCATATATATATATAGTACATTTTTACACCCAAGAGGATTGGGATCCAGAAATATCTAAGATATTCCGCCATGTGATGGTTATCCAATATTGAATATTTGCTCTGCTAAGATTATAGATCAGAACAAATGGTTAGAGTGAGGTACAAATCAGCATTTTCCCAACCAGCATTTTTCCTGTGTTGAATAATACGGTCAGTTTTTAGGTCTATAATACGCTATACAATTTTGAATATGCTATCTTTCTTTGGGTTTGAAGGTGGGCATCCGGTCGCAAATAGTCAATAAGTTAATATTTTGAACATCTTTATTAAAAATTTTTGGAGGAACTTTATGCCTGTTATAAGATTATTTTATTATGCATTTTTATGCTGTAATTTCAATAATCCTTTAGCCTGTACTTTTAATCCTTTTCATCTTAAGGCTTAAGGTATGGCAAAAAAATAAATTTCGATATGACGACTTATATTTCAAAATTTGATTAGTCCGCCTAAGAGTAATTTTCATACCCTTATCGGTCTGAATAAAGTATTTGATTTAAAAAAAAATGATAATTTTTGTTAATTTTTTTAAGAAAATTTTCTACGAGAATGTTACATTCTTGGTAGATACTCACCTTCATAATAAATCCTCCAAATGAATGTAAATTGATTTAATCGATTTAATTTTTAGAATTAATACGATTTTATTGATTTTTATTTTGTTTCTAGGCCACGATTGACAAAAGTACATGTTACTGTGATAAGCATTGTATTATTATTATGTACCGGTTTTGTTGGATACATCGTTTGGAGTGGTTTAGCAGACAAGCATGGTACACAACAAACAGATTTGAAACGATTGAGACCGCCAAATCCTGAATATGAATTACCAGCATCAGCGTCTAAATTACAAGAATTTAGAAAAGCTGCAGTATGTGCAGATTCCATAGTATGTGCAAGAATTGGCAGGTAATTTGTTATATATAATTTTTTTAAACGCAGATACTAATTTTTTTTTATATTGATTTGATTTATAACTTATAGACTTACATATAAGTTTTTTTACATCTTTATGCGATATACAGAGGTATAGTTGATTCAAAAACAGGAGAGAATTCTAAAGTTACCTTTGCCTTACTTTGAGTATAATAAAACTAAAATATTCTCTTTATTACTTTAAACGGAAATTTACTGTTTGTTACAAATTGCACATAAGCAACTTTATACTAAACGTTGTAAAAAATATATTTGAAAATTATAAAATAATTTGCAATATAATCCATAATATAGGTAAATAACACCTTCAAAACCATTGCTTTGCTTCTTTTTTACAATGTCTTGACTGTAAGTTTATTAACCTTTTTTTTTTTTATAAATCAGAAAGATTTTATAATTATTAATGAGAACTAAGATTTTATAATGGATTTTTCGAATAAATTTCGATTTTTTCCCCAATTTCCAAGATCAAATTATTTTGTATTTTTATAAATACGTATTTCGACTACAACGTAGTAATCATCAGTATGAATTAGCTAGTTGTAATGATTCTCTGAGGAGATGTTACTCGTTGCTAATTTGGTTACGGTTTGCAGTTTGCGAGTAACATCCCCTAAGAGAATCATTACAACTAGCTAATTCACACTGATGATGACTACTTTGTAGTCGAAATACGTATTTATAAAATACAAAATAATTTGATCTTGGAAATTGGGGAAAAAATCGAAATTTATTCAAATCAGAAATAATTATGTATTCACGTTATACACACATAATAGAAAATAATTTTGAATATTATACAGAAAATTTTTGCAACTAAACAAAAATTAAAAGAATTTTTACAAGAAAAAAGATTACTAATAATAATATTCTGTTGACCATAACTTTTTATCGAATTCAATTTATACACCATTCATCAATCAATTGCCATGAATCTATAGTTAAAGTTAAAGTATAGATCATAAAATGGAAATATCAAAAGTATCTTTATTTTATTTATTTATTTCTTTTTATAAATCATATTTTATATTTGTAATATAAATATTATTTTTATTAATTTGTAATTTTTATGCACCCAATTCATTGACAATTCTAGTTAAACAAGACAAATAAATAAACAGACATAAAACACGGTTATTTAAATAAGTATAGGTGATTTAACGCCCAAATTGAAATGGAATGATTCATATAGCATAAAATTTTATTAAATATTACTGATTCCTGTTAGTTTACACGAACGAAATAAATTAATGGTAACTCACTAAACTGTCAGGCTAATCGCCCCGAGTTCAATTCTAGTTGTTATATTTTACTTCATACCCAACAATGTAAGTTTCGTACAAGAATAGGTATGCGTAACCATATTCAAATGATAAATCCTATTATGCAAAATGCTGACTGGATATCGTAATCTCTCCCAAAATATGGTGGAATTGATAGGAAGAAAATTCATAGTTTTATTTTTTAAATATTAGTTTAATTATTTGTACAAAATTATATTAGTTTTCATTGAAACATACCAAATTTCAATTCAACAAAAAATAGTGAAGTATTTCATCTCAAATTTCCACTTGAAACTCAAAAACCGATTGAAAATTATTCTCCATTTTTTTTCTAAGGCTCTAATTTTTGGGATAGTTGGATAAAAAACTTAAGCTGTTTAGTCAATTTATTATTACTTATAATTACACTACCATTGACATGATCATATCATAATAATATGGGATCCAGTTTTGAAACACAATTAAGTACGTTCTACTTGACAAACATTACCAGCAACTGGCGTTCCTAGTTTATATTTTGATGAAAAATTTTTTATTGAAAAATTTGCTCGACCTTCAGAAGAATCTTTTGAAATTTTTTTCTCTCTAAAATCAATCTTACCACTTGATTGTTCATAAACTAAAAATATATAACGATGAAAACCAGAATTTTTTGGTGGCGTTGGCCCATTATAATCAACTATAACATCACCAGATTTGACATCTTTACCAGGTATATTAACAATTAACCAATGTTGCCATTCAGCTTTTTTTGGGTTTAAACGACTTGGTGCATCGGGATCAATCATTGCTAATGTATAAAATACATTAGCTTTTGCTTCCCATTCAATTTCTGGTGGTTTCGATGTTTGATCAACTGTTAATTGATTACCAGAATCAACTTTAACGTTGTCTGGATATTTTACTTCTAAAACATTATCTGGTAATTTTGGAATAATTGCAGGAGCAATTTCTAATTTTTCCATACTTATTTTCTTTTACTGTTGATATAACACTCATTCAAAAATCGCCGTACATTTCGAAATTTATGGTTTTAGATAATAGATACTTTTATTGCTAAATACTATCATAAACAATGCTATGGTTACATAAATATAAGCAATATGATAGTAAACTGTCAAATCGGTGGTGTTAGTTCAGGCGCAGGAATCTATGTCTATGCAAAATTTAAAAACCAACACAGTTTTACAAGATTTTACTGAACTTATAACATTATTGATTTATTTTTAATCTTACAATAACTATAAGAAAAATATAACTAAGTTGTTTGTTTAAACACTCCGTTCAGATTGAGTTAAAGGTGATTGAAACATAACACTGAAGCACCTTCTATTTTGTAAAAATCTTTAAATTAAAGCGCCCAAATAACTCAAAAATTACTTATCAAAATATTTTGAAATTTAGTATGCACAATTCTGACATATAAAAGGAGGACTTATCGAAGATTTTTTCTCGTAAAAACATTTTTAAATATAAAATTTAATTTTAATTTTTGCCTAACAAATTTTTTTCGAGAAAAACACTTCGACAAGCCTTCCGTTTTCATGTCAAAATTGTGCATACCAAATTTCAAAACATTTGGATAAGTATTTTTGATTTATTTGGGCCCGAAAATTGAAAAAATACAATACATATAACATGTGATTTAAGTCAACAGCTTGTTAGAAGCACACCCCTTTAATTAATAACAGCTAAAGATAGTAGCTCATAAGTGCCTATGGTAATATATTGAAAATATGCTTAAAAAAATATGTTTGTTTAAGATGATAAAATTGTTGGCCCATGAACCTAGTTTCTAATTTTTACGGTTTGGGCATAAGCATATGAAATCTTGAAGGAGTCTTAATTGTTAGATATCTTAATTTTTCTCAAAAACAGCTTCAATTATCTATGCCAACGCAAAAAGATTTCGGTATGTATAATAAATCCTCAGCTTTTATATATCAAAGAGATAATAAATGAAAAAATAACTTTCTGCTCGTAAGAACGTATGCATTATCTGAATATAGATCTTGCCTGATGTTTGGATCAAATCTTCATCTCAAAATTTTTTTTACACCAAAAAAATGCATATCTCTTATTGTCGCTTATCGACATAAAGTTCCAAGAGGAAAACGTCGTATCCACAGATATAAAAGAAGGATCGTACCTTAATAACTTCATTGCGTTTGAACTAATAAAATCATTGCGCATGTTTTTTACTTTTGTAAATACTGATTTTCTCATTACCTCTCATATCATATATTTACAATCTATAATATGATTTTCGCGATCTATTAGAGGAACAAATAAATCGAAAATTATTATAACGATTGTAATAAAATTTGGCATGTACAACATCTTAACATGAGGTCGTCATGTAGTTTTTATAGAAAAATAATTTGGAAAACGGTTGACCCTAAAGGCCATCCCTGCAACTTCCCGCTAATTTCATACCTAAGCACTTAAAATTTAACATATTACAATGTTTTTTGAGCTAAAAATTTGGTTTTTGAGCTTTGATGTTAAAAAAACACTTGTTACCGAATATTTCGTTAACAATATCTCTCGAACCAATCAACCGATTTTCACGTTCTTGGCAGCGATCGACGCGGTTTTTAGAGCTTTAATAATTATTCTATTTCATCAAAAACGATCCGAAAAGAAATGTCGAAGTTATGTAAAAAAACACTTTTATATGAAATTTTTCGTTTACGATATCTCTCGAACGAATCAACCGATTTTAACCGGATTGTTGGTGATCGACGTGGTTTATCAAGGTTAAGATCTGATTTTTCGTAGTTTTTTTGAGATTTTTTGGAATCTACTGGTCCGAATAGATTAAAATTAAGTCTAAGTTTCGTAATTCTTTTTCAAACGCCATTTGTTTGGTTCAAATCGGTCAAGCCGTTTAAAAGTTATAAGCGGGTCACATACTGACATACATACACACACACATACATACAGACAGGGTGACACCTTCACAGAAACCGTCAAAATAGTTTTCTAGGACCTTAAAACGTCAAGATCTGATGAAAACTCGATTTTTTCAAAACGGGGTAAAACCAATAACTTCCTTGAAAATCTTCGATTTTCTTAGCGGGAAGTTAAAAAAATTAATTTTCTTGATTTTGACGATACAACCTTAAACTGTTTCAATAGATGTAAGCACTGTGTGTGTAGTTTACCTACTACTAAAAAAATACAAAATATTTGTGTCAATTAAACTTATCATTATTTCTTTCAGTGTTGATAGATAAATATTTATGTAAAAATTATTACCTGTTTTTTTTTCTTTTTTTTTAATTTATGCTCTATTTAATAACTAATGTCAGGGTTTGGAAATTTTATACATAAAGTATTTAGCAAAGCATACGTGTATTTATAAGCTTTATATTCTGTCCCCTGAAAACAATATTGTGTACTTACGTTCATATCCTCTAGACCTCTGTAGACTGTTCAAGTTAGAGCTACCTCATATCAAAAACAATCCCAGATTCTCACATTTTTTTCTCAGACGCATGTTATGATTAAATAAAATAACTATATAAATGGCCTTGAAGATTAAATTCAATATTTAACTAGTCATTTGCTGATTGCAAAACAAGTAATTAAAAATTATGCGCATTTACAAAAAACAAAATTATTTTTTAACTTCCTGATAATATGTATTTACACAAAAAAGCAATATCAAAAATCGTGTATTTTCAATAAGCATAAAATGTGTGTTTATATTTTGTCGTATAGTATCGAACTAATACGGATACGGATTTTAACTTTTTAACTCAATCAATCGGTAATTTTTTTTTTAAATTTCCCTTAAAAGTGATTGTGGTATCACTTAGCAGTTTTATTTGATAGTGTAAATACTAATTAGTACCTTATGATAAGGTTGTCAGCTATAAGAATTACCTCTACTACAATAAGGATTGAAATATGAAAATTGTGCCAAGTATGTCATTTTTAAAAATAAAACCTATATTAATGGGATTTAACAGTATTTTATTGCTACCTTTACTTATAAATTTATATACGAAATGAAACTAAATAATGCAAAATAACCGCTTAAGATCCTCTGAATAAGAAACGGATACGAATACGAATCTTTCTTATCTTGCGGATAACCGCGAATACGGATACGAATACAAATATTAGACACATCTCTGATTTCAGTGCATGTAAATGGATTATTGGTAACTAAGGCCTGAGTTGAGAATTGGCGGTTTTTTTTCTTTTCTTTCTTTCGGACGATAGTTTGATCGAAATTAGAAAGATTCCCACTCACATATATCCCCATAGTAGATAGATCAAACTATCGGCTAATCCAATATCTGTAATGGATAATAAAAAAGTAGAATGAAAAAGAGATGTAGAAACTGGAACAGGCAGATAAAATAAAATAAATGGATTCAGCGAAGTCAGGTCTAAGTTTAGTCTATCTATCTATCTGTCTATTTAAAAAAAACATGATCAGCTATAAGTTTCGAATACGTTTTCCGATTTTAATGAAATTTGGTAATCACATCACATTCAGAAAAAATGTTTATTTTGAGATTTTTGTGACGTGTCGCAGCATATTTATTTCTATGCATGAAAAATAAGTTTTTTTTGTTTACTTCTGATTAAGGTCTACAGTTCACAGAGCTATTATAGTTTTAAGGATTTGATTTTTGTCATTTAGCAACCTAAAAAGATATAACGTCGTCCTGATTCGTTAAACTGCTAAAATGAGTTTTTGTCCAGACTAGAAAACTCTACCGTTTGATATAACAAAATCCACGATATTCATTTATAAAGAATGAGACATTCTATACACGAAAAAATGAAAAATGAATTTTGGCAACGAAATACTGTTTATTCCTCAGTTTTGCCCAGATATTGTTCTCCCACCCATGTGCCGATATGCTAGTATCAAATTTCATGATTTAGCCAAATATTTGAGGATGTAAACAATTAATTATAAATAATATTTGGTAGTAAGGCCGCTTTGGCAGTCTTACGCATCATATTATTTTATTGGGAAAAGTATAAAATCACCAAAGTCGCTACTATTTAAATTATTTTCCTGAATTTTGTAATATATTGTATAAAATATGGTTACTAGTTACACTTTTAAAATGTTAAACTAACCAACGGGATTTTTGGAATTTTGCTTACATAATGAATACAAATATTATTGAGTTTTTTAAATTGTACGAAATGGCGCTTAGCAGTTTAACGAATCGGGCCAATGATTTTCTAAAATGGTGAATTTAATTCTAAATAGAAAACAAGTACGTCTTTGATCTATATTAAATATTATTATTTACAGCCACAGATGTGTATACTTATTTATCATTACAGATAATATTTATTAGCTTCTTTTTAATTTAGATATATAAAAATACTGACATAAATACTTAAAAATTTTTAGGTCATGTCATTTTAGACATAAAATGTTTTAGAAATTATTTCAACATTGTATTTTCAGAAAATCACATGTTATCTATCCAATATGTTTTAACTTCCTGCTTTAAAAATGTTCTTTACAACTAAGAAAACAAAATTAATTTGCAGAAATTTTCATGGCTTATTTACGGTGCCTAATTTTAACAGCTTCTTCTGAAAAAATTAAAATAATCTGATCGTTATGACAAACAAGAGACAAAAATTTATTATTTGGGTACCATCAATGTGGGAACAAGTAACTTCGACCTATTATTTTATTGTGTCAAATTTAATACCAAAATTAAGATTATAATTTAAAGGGAAATTATTTTCGAGAAAATCTAAGAAATCGATCAATCGATTTGTAATGTTTTAGCTTCTATAAAAAATTTCAAAACAAACAAAATTTCAAATTTTTTTGGATATTAATTAATTTTTTTTATATACCGTTTTCAATCGATCCCCAAAGGTAAGCAACATAAAGCACAGTCGTAGTTGACCACCGGGGGATACTGCGTGCTGTAGGCTGTTGTTTTATTTAAAATTGACGTAGTTAAGGAAGTACGAGCGCCAGGCTGGGTGGGGATAGGTATCGACTCTAGTGCGGTAAGGGGAACGCAGTAACCATATGATTTTTTTCAATATATAGATATACATTTAACATTGGCTAGTGGCGGCATTTATTTTTCTTTTAATTAATACACTTTAATTAGTCGGGCAAGTGTAAATGTTTTTGAATTAAATTTATCACTAATATATTTACTTTCATCCATAAGTTTTTTAAAAATATTCACCGACAGTTTTACGAGAAAAATACAGAAATGTATCAATGTTTGAAGGTTACCCCATAAGACCAATGTTAAATTGCTCAACTTTAAAGTTAATTATTTATTTAAATAATCGGGCAATCTCCTTCAAATTTTTGGAATTTGTTTAGACATATTTAAACTTTGTATTAAAAAAAAATCAAGCCTTTTATCAAAAGTTGCCTTGGTGCTCGTACTTCCTTAAATCAACAAAAAACTAAAAGTTTTGGATTCCGTATAATTGTAGGTAAATATCGTTCAACACTATCGTACTTGATCACCTGGGGATACTGCGTGCTGTAGACTGTGTTAGATTCCGTATAATTGTAGGTAACTATCATCAAAAATACTATATATATATTTTTATTTATGTATCTAATTATTGTGGTCGTTAAATGACCTTAGCAGTTGAAACGACTAAATATAAATTAATGAAAAATAAAAACAAAAACAAACAAACAAATATTTTTTTTTATACGTGAAGAACTTATTTTTATTTTGTCTTGCATATCTCAAATTTTCATTCTTGAAAAAAATTTTTTGGTTTTGGATTTGACTTTGCTTTCAGTACTTTGCAGTAGTTGTTAATTTTACAAACATGATAACTAGATTTGTATCATTTTGGATACACTTTTCATAACAAAATCTGGAATACAAACTTTTCTGAATATTTAAAATATTTTTTTAGCTACGTTTCTCTTTAATAATTAATTAAATTACATAGTAAAAATATGTGGGAGACAATATTCCAGATTCGCCATTGACATTTATTAAAAGCAATATTGATTGATGTGATCGATATTAATTATAGGTATTCAAGAGAAAGTTGTATAATCGTAATGTAGAAAACTTAAACTAATTTAAATGGTAAAAAACTTTCAACTTAATTTCACAAATTATGCCCTGTCATGAAAAAATGTTGTTCTTCTTATTATATTTATAAAAAGCCATGATCTGGAGATCACTTTATTAAGGTAGTTCTAGCGTAAAACCTTTTAGTATAGTCAGAGTATTTACTATGTTATAAATATTTTTAGCATTCATCATTAGTGTGTAAATAATAATAATAAATGTAGACAAGTTTTAAACTTGGAAAATATTGAGAAAGATAATCCGGTCTCAATTCGAAATTATGGGTAAGATGTGAAAATTATTCTTGTATCACTGAAGCCATGACAAGAAAATTGCATGACGGAAGATAAAAATTAAAATTTTTAATTTTAATTTATCAAGATTAAAACGACGTTCTGCTATTTTTTTACCGACTTCTATAAAAAATCGATTCTCAATTCGACAGAATTTTTTTTTTATGTTTGTTACCTCAAAAATTTCGACTTGGTGTACCGATTTGGCCTCTTTTCAATTTAGTCTACATCAGATGTCATTAAGTGGAGTGAAGAGGAAAAAATAATTTTGAGTGGCGTGTGCGTCGCGGATAACTTTTAGAATTAGGTATGCACAATATTGACATGAAAACGGTCAAATAATATTTCTCAAAAAAAAAAAATTTCTAAGATAAAATTCAAAATTTGATTTTAATTTAAAAACATTTTTTGGAGGAAAATTCTTCGATAGACTAGATTCTCCGTTTTTATGTCAATATTGTGCATACCAAATTTCAAAACTTTTGGATAATTATTTTTTGTGTTATTAGGGCGCAAAAATGGAAATTTTTACATAATGGAAGATGCTTCAATTTCAATCTTCCTTATGTAAAAAGCTTAATAAAATTATTCAGCATAAAATATTATATTTTAATAAAACGTTTTCAAGTTGTCAAAGTTTCATCAAAATCGATTCAGTAGTTAAGAGTTTAAATGTGATGCGCAAACAGACACACATTTATTTATCCCCCTCCCGACAAATTTTTCCGGTTAAACCTATACATTGTACAGTAGTATATTGGGTAGAACGGTATCCACAGTTAATTGGATGGAACGCGAAATTAATTTCTATAAGAGATCGAACTAAAAAAAGGTTAAAATGAATCAAACCGGATACCTAAAAATAATAACTTACGTAAGAATTCATTTACCCCACATTCTAAAAAGTTATTTCTTTGTTTAAAAATCATAATATTTATTAATTTTCTCAAGTTCATATTTCAAAATAAAAAACTGAAACAAAAACAACAAAGTAAAAAATTAATTTATTAATAATATTAAAATTTATTCTAAATTTGTTTACCAAATTATTTTTTATACTTTAGTTAGCTTTTATGCATACTTTTTCAAAAAAATATTGGAATAAAAGCTATTGTAATCGAATTATAAAAAAAAAGTTATCCTGCATAAACTAAAATTATTTTAGGTTTTAAAATCTTTTTCTTCAAAATACCGATTTTAGGAAAAAAAACCGTTCATTTGTGCTTGTGGTTACATAAAAGGAAAAGAAAAATATTTTCTAAGAAAAATAAAGACAATATTAAAGGCACTAACAAAATTTTGATATAGGTGTAGAAAGACGTAATTATATTGCCACCCGTCCATGCTTCCGCCGTCGTTATGATAACTCAATAACAAAAAGAGATAGCGACCTGAAATTTTGGTGACGTATATTACACATAAAAAGTGAGCTTATAAAAGTACATGAATGAGCAAAATTGGTGCATTGGGTTCAATGGATCCTTGACCTAACTGTTAAACTAGAAAAATTCGAATACAAAAAATGTTTATTGTTTTGAAACAAACAATTTTTGTTTGTAACATTTTCGTACAATGTTTGGCTTCTACACAAGTTTAGCCCAAATTTATCTAATAAAAACATATAGCTAATTACAATACACTATACATCAATGATATTCAATCATATGTCGAGTGTGTAAACAATTAACTCTATTAGTTGTTATCTTCACGTGTTTATAATTAATTCAATTTAATTATAAAATATTATTATTATTAGCGGATTATAATCATAATTTGTGTTTGAAATCATAAAATATAGAATGCTGCCACTGATGAAAACGTTTGTTTTTCATTTATTCCATTTATTTCAGTATAAACAGGATCAGAATTAACTTAATTTTCGATTGATATCGGATGTATTGTCTAGTGATGTGCCGGATATCCGTATCCATATCCTCAGATATCCAGAAAGATCCATATCCGTTGCTTTTTTGGCGGATCTCGAACGTATTTTTTGCATTATAAAGTTTGATTACGTATATGAATTTAAAAGTATATATAGCAATAAAATACTGTTAAATAACATAGAAATTTGTTTTTATTTCATTAAAATTACATATTTAGCAAAAATTAAATATTTCAACCTTCAAAGTAGTTAGTCTTAGAATTTACCACTTTATTTACTATTACTACCTTAGTTTAGTTTTTAGCAAGGTTGCCATAAGCTTTTATTAAAAAATACCGAATTCTAACGAAAAAATCGAAAACTAAGTTAAAAAACTGCTCAATTTAAAATAAATTTATTTTTTCTCTTTTATAAAATATTATAAATATAAATAACATAGCAATATAATATGTATGCATATATTTTATACGAAATATAAAAAGTATAATAGTACAGGGTAGACCATTAGACCAGAGTAGAAGCCATTAAAAATGGTAAAAAGTGAAAAAAAATTATAGTAGGATGAGACCCATTAGAAACGGAAGTGAATATAACAAAAATAAAAGGAAAAACATGGTTTAATTCGATTTCCGGCAAAACTACAAGTCCTATGGAAAAAAAGTTAAATGGCAAAGTTGAAGGTAATGAAAAAAGTGTAAATACAAAAGTTGTATATCTTTACCTACAACTTTGCCTTTTAACTTTTTTCCATAGGACTTTTAGTTTTGCCGGAAATCCAGATAAACCATGTTTCACCCTTAAAAGCTCACCCCCTTCCACTTCCCAGCCTCAGCTCGCCAGTAAATTATTTATCCTTTCATTTTTGTTATATTCTCTTCCATTTCCAATGGGTTTTATTCTACTATTATTTTTTTTGGTTTCAAAAATTATCGACCCTGGTCTAAATAATTTTCGAAAAGAAAGAAATGTAGAACACACTAGGCGCGATATGTGCTCAAAAAACGCCAAAATTGTTGAAAATCGCCCAATCTAACAACCTTTTTTAGATAAGGATGTTACAAATGCAATACTAATGCAAAGCGTCAACTAGTTGCATGGTCACGCGTACTGGCACCTATTGATTGAATCGTAAATTTAAACACTATATCCGTATCTTCGAATTTGCTCACTATTTATAATCCGTATCCATATTCGCAGATATCCATTTTAATGATCCGCCATTTCACTAGATTATATCTATTGCTGCGAAGAAAATTCATAAAATAAATTGAATTATTACTGTATAATCAATAATAACGAAGTTCAAAAATAATCTTATTTGTATTGTTTATATGATTATTATATTAATACATTTTTATGATGGTGTCATCAAGTATAAAATTATAAATTATTACGAATTATTAATTTATACATTTTTTTTTTTTAAAGAAAACCTAATATATACATACTTAAACCTGGTATTTTTCGAAATAAATACCTGAGATTTCGAAAATTAGTGCAGTTTTTGAATATATAATATAGTTCTTACCCCATTACCCCATCCACCGAACACCTAATTTTTTACAAAAGAACGTTTCAAAGATCGTAAACGACAATCCTGTTGTTTCCGGTGAACAGTTTTTTTAGATATTTATCAAATAATTGTGGATCATAATTATTGCACATCATCATAAGTTAGTCAGATCATATAATAAGTTTTGACAATAATCGAAGATTTGGTGAATTTTATCGCAAACAAGTGATAGTAACAAGTAACAGAATTAATTGTTTAGATACTCATCATAAGATTAAAATACTCTATCTAGTTTATACAGTTATAAATACTTATACATGTAATATGTATTGTAATTATACTTGTATTTATTAGCTAAATTGGAGCTAAAATTGTAGCGAATCCTGACAATATACGAATGAATGTTTCAAACAAATGTTGTTTGTTTTTAAAAAGTAAACATTTTTTGTTTTAGAATTTTTTTTCTATCTTTAATGATTGAAAAACTGGATCTTGTATGCACCGGACCCAATGCATCTATTTTGCTTATTCACGAACTCTGTAATACACCATCAAAATTTCCGTTTGCTATCTTTTTTCATTTTTGAGTTATCTTGATTCTATGAAAACCTATACTAAAATTTTGTTAGCGTGATCAATATTAACTAGAGACCAAAATTAATATACTCTAAAACGGTTCATCAAACACACCCAAATTATTGTTTTTGACGCTGGAAAGTAAACAAAATCACCGTTCCATGGAGAGTATATGTAGTAGAGTACGTTGTACGTTCCAAATTTAATGGAAAACGTCCAAAGAATGCAAACATTTGTAATAAAGTATTCCCTACAAATAGGTAGTTTTTACCAGATACGGTATCATTCTGAATGTTACCTAGCTTAAAAACTAGATTAAGTTGAATAATCTAAGACTAGTACGTTGCACGTTCCAAATCTGATGGAAAATGGCAAAATAATACAAACACTTGTATAATTCCTATAAATAGGCAGTTTTGATTTGCACCAGATACGGCGTCATTCAGAAAATTATATAACTTAAAAACAAGACTCAGTTGAAAATCTGAGACTAATCGACTCACCCATACCATCACTATTTGGTTTTGTTTTCTCAGTATACAACAACAATTATTTCTCGTAGCTGAAACAATATAGATATTTACGATAATAATAATTTTCCCCTCATTGTTAGATAACTTAGTCATTGTCTCTGATAGAACTATTTATACGGTTTGGGCACAATATAGATGTCCAACAATAACCATTATAATACGTGTTCAATACACTCCGAACATCAGACGTAATTTATTTAAAAATATTTTATTACAATAATAATTTACAGTTGTTTAAACAATAATAATTTTCTGTTATCTGCTAAATGATTATTCATTCATTCACACTAATATAAACAGTATTATTTACATCGAAATATTCCAACCTTGTTTCTATTTATTGATTGTGTAATACCTTATTAAAATATTATCAAGTTGTAAAAATTAATTTATTACACGTTTATATACTCAGCATATACGAAATATCAAAATTTTGGTTTGAGTGTTCATATAGAATCATTTTTAGAATGAGTCCATTTGCATTTGTCCGCCAGTCCGTCATTTAGATAGCTCAAAAACGAAAAGAGAACGCGAGCTGAAATTTCGATGGTGTATCGTATCTAAATACAAAATAGATAGTGGGTTTATGTTACGTCTAGGAAGCTAGCAGAACCATTTCGACAGAAGTTAAATATTTTTTATTTTTATCGTGAAAAACTTAACTCCATGTCATTAATCTTATAATAAATAACCTGATGCGAAAACTGCTGTGATTAGATTTTTCGAAAATATGGTTGGTGAAGGGGGCACAAAATTCGAGATTTTTGGTGATACAGCCTCTTTAATTTGTTTTTTATTTTTTACTTAGTTTTAGTTTTGGACTTTTCAGGGTCATATAACCTAGCAGCACCATAAATTTTTCCCTAGCGTGAAGTGGTACAATTTTTATTTTTATTTTTTTTTAGGTTCAAATTAGTACAAAATAGGTACTAAATTAAATACGCGAATCAGTAAAATCGTTCACTTGAGTTGAATAAATTGAGGACCCAACTTTTAAACCATAAGAGATAGAAGAAAAATTTATTTTTATAAAATTTATTCCCCGTGCTTAAATTTAGAGAATAAAAATCATATTGCATTAACTTATATTTAAATACATTAAATATTAATATCTAAATATTAAAAGCTAAGAAGGATTTACTTTTGTCCTATTATGTGTACTACCGTTTTAATAATAAAAAAAGGCAGAAAAGGTAAGTTCCATATCTACTCTACACTATTCATATTATGGTATGTTGAACCCATAGATGGATGAAATAACAAAATAGTTTTGGGCAAAATTATTTGATATTTTGGAAAAAAATTGCTCTACTGAAACTAAAAAACTCTTCATGACCACAATTAAAATGAATTTATGTTGTCAAGTAAAAACAATATATTTTAACCTCATATGGAAAATTCATGCTAAGTTTGTTTTAATTAATTAATTTTCAATAAAAAATAATAATATTTCTATTTGGAATTTAAACCATAAATATTTTTTGAAAATGTTTATATTTCAAGATAAAACTTAAATAGCTGATAAAATAATATAATAACAGAAGAATATTGCTGATGTAAAAATTTATACTCATATCTTTGTTTTTATTAGTATATACAGTGTTAGTTCAGGTTGCTTTGTTTTGTTTTTGAAACAATAAAAAGTTGCAGTGTGATCATAGTGCGCATGTGTTATAAAATGTATAAATAAACCAGTACAATAATAAAGTTAGAATCAGTTAAATCAGACAGTCTGCATAATCGAAACCAGTTTGTAAAGTGTAATTTGGTTTTATAAGTATATTCAAGTGAAAATCTTTTACCAAATAATAAATATGTCCGAATCTCATTTTGACGAATACGAACATTACAATTTTGATGTTGACAAGCATATTCATTCTGGACATAGTGGAAAACAACGTAGCAAGAAAGAAGCAAGTGAACATACAAATCATTACGATCCAAGTGGACATTCTAGAAAAATATTGACAAAATTAATGAATACTGAACATAACAAGAAAGTTGTGCCAGCGGCAAAAAATTAACCATCATAATGCTAAGTGTGTGAAAAATTTATAGACGATATTTATATTACTCTTTTAATGGGATTTGTGATTTTGGACAATGATAATATTGTTTTTGTGTAAATTATCAAATTGATTTTGTTGATTTACCGTCAAGGTTATTGAATGAAAATATATTCGCATTTATTATTTTAACACAGATGGTCTTCTCTCTTTGTTATATTGGATTTTATATACAATATACATGCGCATTCAAATCAAGGTGATCTCATCAACCTAGAGCGAACACCGTTACTGTTGTTTCCAATGAAGGTTACTATGGGTGCTTCGAGAATATTCAATCTGTGATACTTTGTTGGTCAACTATTTATTCCACATAAATATAATGATTTGTTCTGAAGTCTGTGTTAATCTATTATTATTTTTATAATTTATTATTATTATAAATTATTTGTAATACTGAATAATTAAGTAAAACAATTTTTTCCTTAAATGTTATTTTATTCTTATTAATCCATATTAGTATTTGATAAAACAAAGAAATTGAATAGTAACTAAAATTTTTAAATCAATGCAATATTATTTTATATTAAAATTATTGAAAAACGACATCGGTATCCAAAAAATATTCAGAAACCGTATGAAAGGTGTAAAAATCAATAACAGACACTAATAAAAATAGTCATTTGTAAAAACAATAAAGGCTTTATCGAATTTATGCCCAAGATTATATTGTGTATTTTTTTGGTTTATTATAATTTATCATTTGTTCTATTTACATAATCTGATAAAATAAATCAAAATGACGTATTTTTAGATAAACAACTTCTAGAACACAAAATTAAATAATAAATATTGATGTAACATTGACATACATAAATAAATACCTACATCTCATGATGTTTTTGTAATAACAAGAGAAAACATCACAGTTCTGGAATTTCGCAATTTTATAAACCGTTTAAAGTGTGAAAATAAACAAGGCGATTATGTGTCGTACATACACATACCTTAGTTAATACCTTGCCTTAATTATAAACCTGTTTTCGAAAATTTCGTTGACTACGGACATATTCCAGAATTAATAGTTTTCACAGAGATTAATTCCATTTTTATCTATCACCGTGTTTCAGCTATATTTGAATACAAGCAAAAACTGATCACGAATAGTGGTACATTTTAGGACGCCACGATGTATACTTCGAATGCGGTTTTTTGCTTGAATATCGATCTTTGTACATATCTAATCATCATATTACAGGAAAAGTCAGAGAATGTTTGCTGGATCAAAAATTTAAAATAAATCCCCAAAATCTAGGAATATTAAAAGAAAACTAGAAAAATTGCCAACATTTCATTTAGGAAAAACGACGACCAAACAAAAAGCTCCTGACTGAATTTTGTCAAAATATGATTTTTACTATTAGATACATACTAGGATCAATATTTGTTCCCTTTCGCTTCGGCTATAAAATAAGTTTCAATGTATTAATATACATAGTAAAACCTACATTTTGGTGAAAAGCTTCCCTTCTTTCGATAATCGGGTACACATGTTTCTAGCAAAAATAAATTTTTTGATAGAGACCCCTACGGGGTCTATTAATGAAGTCCATCTATATACATAGATCTTTTCATTTCAAATAACACAATTTTGCTTTGTTTCGAACAGAATGTTAACTTTTGTCAACTTTCAATTAGGTTTTTACCTCGGAACCCTGTTATAGTGGATGGATTTCAATGTTCTACAGTTTTTTAAATTCCTTATACATTAAATAAAAAGTTTACCATTTAAAATTTTCTGTTTTTTGATTTTTTTTCTCCAAGGATTTCTCCATAAAAATAAGGTTATTCCTAATATATTCCTTTTACAATTAAATTTCATTGATTGTTCAACGATAACTTCCTTAATCTTTAAGCTATTTAATCGAATTAAAATTCATTTTGCGGGAAATTTTAATGGCTATAGGTACGTCTAAAATAAAACTGTTTGGATCCTTATTTTAAAAAAATACTATTTATGAAGAATTGAAAAAATTATTTTAAAAATTTTTTTCTAAACTGAACACTTAAACAAATTAAACTTTCAGGATCTTTTTTTGGCAATTAGATAAATTAATCTGAACATACTTTGCGATAAATTTCAACATTTAAAATACTAAATTTTAATCTATTGAATTGAGAATTATAACGAGATTATTTTTTTATTATAACTCCTATGGCTTAATGACTCGACGCTCGAGTTGACGACTTTAACGACAACTCTTTTTGAATGACTTTAAACGTAATTTCGCAGAAATTTTCTATAGGTAAACTTTTTAGTATAAGCATTGGAAATTTAACAAAAAAAGATCATTTAAATCAATTCTCTATAGCTGGCTTCTGTTATTTGGCAGTTTTTAACAACCAATTGCACTATTGCTTATTGCTCGAACCAAAAACGAATCGTTAATTAAAATGAACAAGTCTAGGCAATATAGATTGCATTTTTTCAATGTTCGTGCATAACAAACTCAGACAACACTTATTCCAATGTTATGAAATTTGGTATGCACAATCTTGACATGAAAACGGAGAGCATGTCGAAGAGTTTTTCGCCAAAATAAAAACATTTGTAAATATAAAATAACTTTGATTGATTTTTACTATATAATTCTTTTTTCGGGAAAAACTTCGATATATCCTCCGTTTTTATATCAAGGTTTCATAACATTTGTATAATTATTTTTTATACTATGTATATTACATTACAGATTAACTTTATTAATAGAGCCTACAGAAGTCTCTATCAAAAACCCACTTAAGTTTTCCCTTTATCTATGCCGAGGGAAACCAACTTATGTGGTGCAGTGCAGAGCGGGCAATCAATAAAATATTAATTAGTAGAAGATAGCTTAAACAGGGTATTAGTATAGACATTTGCTTGTATACGTATTTCTTTTATTAAAGACAATGAAAGTTTGGCTAAAAAATAAATCAATATAATTTTTTAATGGTACTTAATTAAATTAATACATATTTTATTATTTAAAAAAAAAAATTTGAAAAAACAAAAACTATTTTGAACTTATTAATAACTGTTACTTTTTATGTTTAAAACTAAGGATTGTTTAGTAACTTTTTCTCTTCCATTGATTTAATAACAGTTTTTAATCTATCTATTGTTTAATTATTGCGCCTTTTATTTTGATAAAGCCTTCTAAGTTTACTTTTATTTTTTTCCAAAAGCAATTTGAACCTTTTAACATCTTGTAATAATTTTAATTCACGTGGGGATCAGTGGATTTCTAATTCTTCATTTACGCCCATTAAGTCTGTAGGAAATTTGGGCATCAAATGGTGTGTAGTAGTCGTCAGTAACATCTTCAACCATTTTTTTCGTCAATGTAGGCAGGGTAGATAATACTCTTGGTGCCCTGTCGGTCTTTTGGACATCAAATGATGTATAGTGGCCGGCCATCAGTATCCTCTGTTTTAATCTCCAATGTAGGCAGTGCTGTAGATGATACTCTTGAAGACCTGTCGGACATTATGGTATCAAATGGTGTGTATTGGTTGTCAGTAACATCAATAACATTTTCAATTTTAATATTCAATGTAGAAGTTTATTTATGATTTTCTAAGTTTGCATCTACTTACAGTTGGTAGTTATAAAGTTGGTACTGCCCCCTCGAACAAATACCGAAGCCGCGTTTCCGTATTATAGAAACTCTTATCATCGAAATGAACTGAACATATTCTGTTATTAACTGTCGGAGTCCAGTCTTCTCTTTTAATGACATTTATCCATAACAATTTTATTTTTTGATTGCGTGGAAATCTACGATACCAATAATAAGTAAACATATTTTAAATGTTAAAAACAAATTTTTCATTTTTAAATAGAAATTTTAAAAAATAAAAAAAAGTAAAGCAAAAAATAGTAAATTGTAAATATTTTAAGTGCGCCTCTGTTCAATTTGTTATTTAAAATATTTGGCAAGGAATAAATGTAGCCATTGAAGATCATATGATTTTTTTATATAAAATTTATTTCAACTTACCTGTGATAAGTAATACCTTCATTCTTGCTTTTTGACATCCCACCTTTAGTTTAACAAAGAGGAACACAACAAGAAAACAATGATTATTAAAAAAAAATCGCTTGAATGTTCCAAAAATAAGACTTGTAGGTAGTAATGTTAAATGAACAAAAGGTAAATAATGCCTAATTTACAATTCTGTATACAGAACCAATTAGAATCAGTGTGGGTTCATCATAAATATATATTATATTACATCCATAGAATCCATTTTAGATCAAAATTGGATAATGGCGAAAAGTTTAAGATGGAAATTTTCTCACTATGAGAGGCTATTCAAAGTGAAAATAGATTATCTTGAACTTTTCTACTTTGGAGAATATTTTGCAAAATATAAACACCGATGACTCTTAACTTGCTTAAATTGTACAATCCATATCATAGAAATGTCCGATGAAATTCAATTGAAATTGAATCGATATTTAATTAGATTGTATCGGAAATCGAATTTCTGATTCAAAGTTTCGAATAGGTAAGTCGCTTAAAAATAAACACTCACTACACTTTTGCAAAATTCCTTGCCAATCTCGAAATATAACTACTGAAATTTTAGGCGAAACACGGGTAAATAGCTCAAGTATACAAAAATCATACAACAAAATTACCAAAGAATACGTTCTTCCACCGATGCTTTGCTTTTTCCAAATGAAATTCATTATATATTACCTGGCCATTAAACTTTCCTTGCAATATAAGCGCAAATCAGTGTATATAACATTTATATTGTACAATTCCATTGGCACAACAGCCAAATCGTATATGAAGCCCAGAATGTTGTTAAGTATGTTAGACCATGTACCTTTGGTATTGTAACTTTTTATGCATTTAGTTATTATAAAATGCATACAAAAGACCAGTAAGTTATCAATTTTCATTTTTATTGCAGAGATATACTGTCTAAAAATGGATCAGCTATGGATGCGACATTGGCTGCATTATTTTGTAATGGAGTTGTTAATATGCAAAGTATGGGATTAAGCGGTGGCTTTTTTATGACAGTGTACATAAATGAAACAAGAGAAGCAGTTGTTTTGAATGCTCGAGAGAAGGCTCCTTTAAATTCATCATTAAATATGTTCAATGGGGATCCACAAAAATCTAAAGTTGGTTAGTTTTAAACTGAAAAACTATTTTTCATAATATTTTCTGTATGTAGCATGATTTTGTTATTGCATGCTTTACAGGACCCTTAGCAGTGGCAGTTTCTGGAGAGTTGCGAGGATATTGGGCAGCTTATAAACGATTTGGTAAATTACCATGGAAAGACATAATTGAGCCAACAATAAAAATTTGTGAAAATGGTTACAATATGACATCTCATCAATATTTTTCGTTGTCAAGGAATTCAAATGTTAGAAACGATCCTATTTTAAGGTAATTCATAATTTCATATGGCACCGTGAATCAAAATGTTTTTATTTGTTTCCATGATTACCAAATACAAGTTTATCAATCAAGTGATATATAACTCTGTGAATGGTTTTATAATTATTAATGAGAACTCTAGGATTTTTCGAATAAATTTCGATTTTTTGCCACAATTTTCTAGATCAAATTATTTTGTATTTTTAAAAATACGTATTTCGACTACAAAGTAGTCATCATTAGTATGAATTAGCTAGTTGTAATATTTCTCTGAGGAGATGTTACTCGTTGCTAATTTTGAGACGGTTAGCACCTGTTACTCGTTGCTAATTTGGTGACGGTCTGCACATCGTCACCAAATTAGCAACGAGTAACATCTCCTCAGAGAAATATTACAACTAGCTAATTCATACTGATGATAACTACTTTGTCCAGACAAATCCAGCACATTCGCCGCAGCTCCAATAAAAAAAGGCTCACATCAATCACATCGGACTTAAATTCTAATGAATCCGGATTAGTATTAAAATTTATTCCAATTAGAAATGAAATTGAATCCAAATGAGAAATAAATAGTATTGAATCGAATAGAAGAAAAAAAATGATTTCCAATTTATTCAGATTAAAACCTATTAAATATTCCGATTCAATTTAAATAGTGTTTAACTGAAATTTTTTATTAGAAAGAGTTTGTCAGGATTGTGTTTGCTAAATTTCATATATCTAATTATTTTTTAAGCTACTGGTGCACGAGTGTATAAAGTAAATTCATTGTATTCTACAATAGAGATGGTTTAATGTCTCAATTTTCATTCTAATTACTCTTAACGAATAAATTGTCAATTTTATTTTATAATATTTCAGAAATACATAATTTCAATTTTACTAATACTACTAATACTTAAATCGAAAAAATTTTAATATTAAAAATGAATTTTATGTTTATAAATTTTTTTCAGTGAATTATTTATAGATAAAGAGACAAATAACTTTAAACCAGCAGGTAGTTTAATAAAACCATTGAAATTATGCAATACATTAAGAACAATTGCTGAAAATGGGGGTGATGATTTAAATAATGGGACACTATCAAAAATTTTGATTGAAGATATTAAGGAAATGGGTGGAATTATTACAGAAGAAGATTTAAATAAATACGAGTAAAAATAAATACCATAAAGTAGTGGCAGATTTGTATTTTTAGCATTCATAGGCTAAGTATATAATTCTGTGTAATCACTTTAAGAATGGCACACTTTCAAACCCAAAGACGAAAACTTTCTACCTTTTACTAACTATGACTTTTCTTCGATGTTAATCCTTTTTTCTTAGACCTATTCTGTTTTCCTCCCCAAAAAAGGGAAAAACTATTTTTACATTATTACTTTTATATTACACTAAAAAAAAAATAAAAAATCATATTGATAAATTAATAATTATAAAATTTTTGTAGCCAACCGAGGCTAACGTTTTGACTAGTTTAATTTATTGATATTGTTTCAGCGCCGAATTTAAGCACAGATATCGGTTTAGCCTTGAGTACGATAGATATAAATCTGCTACTATATACTTAGTTACTAAAATAAACAAAAAATTATTAATATTTAACTTTTTTTAGACCCGTATGGACAGAACCGATAAAAGTAACACTGCGAAATGATGATGTATTATATACTCCCCCACCCCCAGCAAGTGGTGTTTTATTAGGATTAATTTTAAACGTTTTAAATCAATACAATTTTACAGCAGAAAGTGTTACTGATATTGATGATCGAGTACTAACATATCATAGAATTATTGAAGCATTTAAATTTGTTTTTGCCAAACGAACCGAATTGGGTGATTTAAATTTTTTGAAGGATGGAGAAACGGTAAATTCTTTATTTTCGGATTTTTTATGTTTGTGATAACAATTTAATTAAGTTTTTTGGTTTTTCTTGTTTGATTATGTTTTTCGGATTAACAGTTTGAATATAGTTATAAGATTATAAACAATAATATCCTCCTAGTTTTTCATTTTTTTACACTAGAAAGTAGTTAAAAACTTTTTTATTTTGAAACATCATGAAGCTTCGTCTAATACAGTTTACGGTAAAAGTATTAAATTTTAATAATTTTTCGGCTCTATTTTTATTTTAGCAACAATGCTTCTGGATTAAAATATCATAAAATTGCTTATCACGATTCTATCACATCTCTTGCATGTTTCACCGATAAAAACTTCCTCTATGATTAGTGTATCATAATCTTTAACTCGCTAATCTATGTAAAGGAAAAACAGTTTGTCTCTGCAATAATCTTGAACACTCCTAGTTATGGCTTAGAAAGCTGACATTATCAATTGTTTTGTAGCCTGATTCTAATATTGAATATAATTTTAGTAAATGGCGTACTCCTAGGACAACTTTTAGCCTGTATGATTTTTAATGACGTTTGTTTTTCAATTAATGAATATATTTTTAGTATATGGCGTGATCCTATCAACTTTAAACCTGTATGATTTTTTTAATGACCTTTGTTTTCCAATTAATACGTGCTTCGCTATTATTTTCGTTTTGGTAATTGTTATTTTTAATTTGTTAATATGTTGTATTAAATTTTTAGATGATTAAAAATTTAACGTCACTCACATATGCTCAACAAATTTACAATCAAATAAATGACAATCGTACTTACCAAGAAGTAGAACACTATGGTGTCAAAACATACACCAAAAACAACCATGGAACTGCACATATTTCAGTACTTGCACCTAATGGAGATGCTGTTTCTGTCACGAGCACCATTAATCTCTAGTAAATTATTAGATTTATTCAGTATTTTAAATAATTTTTAGAGGAGCCAATTTTTATTAACTTTTAACATATTCCATTAGTTTTGGCGCCGGAATCACGTCACAAAGAACTGGAATTATATTAAACAGTGGAATGGATGATTTTTCATCACCGGGTTATAAGAATTATTTTGGTCTACCATATTCATCAGCAAATGCAATTGCTCCGGGTAAACGACCATTATCGTCTATGGCGCCAACTATTATTACAGACAAAGATGGGAATGTGAAAGTTGTTGTTGGAGCAGCGGGTGGAACACGAATTACAACAGCTATAGCTTATGTAAGACAAATTTAGGAATATTTGTAATATATTTCGATTTCAAACACCTTTGTGTATGAATTTTTTGAAGTAGTAAAATATGATTTAAATAAACAAAATGTACAATAATCTATAAAACTCCATGCATATTAAATATGCTGTTAAACTTCGGAGTTTTTGTTTGCTGCTTTCTTTTTCATTAGTGAAGACAGAATTAAAAATCGAGTTCTTTAAACCTTAATTTTTTATTCTATTATTTTGCCTAATCCGAAAAAGTTAATGTTCGTAAATTATAATCATTTTTTCCAGGTTTTAATGCAAATTTTGTGGTTTGGTAAAAATGTAAAACAAGCTCTGGATGCGCCTAGAATACATCATCAATTATTTCCAATGGATGTTCAATACGAATATGGTGTTTTACAAAAAGTCGTAGAAGGCTTAGAACATTTAGGTCATAAAATAGATCATTCACGTAAATCAGCTTCAGTTGTATGTGCTATTGTTAAAGAAGCTGGAAAAATATTAGCGAATGCTGATTATAGAAAAGGTGGTGAAGTGTTTGGACTCAATTAAATGTTATTTACCTATCTTCTCGTGTACTCGGATTATCTTTGCAGTGCGGATTTTATTAACACGTAGTACATTCGCTGATTTCAAATTAAAAAATACATCAAATCATTTCTTATTTATTTTATTAACTGTTAGACAAATACTATTCAAGTATGAATCGTTATATATTTTTTTACTCTGTCAGTATTTTAGTTTTTCCAAGAAATGTATTCGAGTTTTGTTTATCCTTCTTTTACATTTTAAATAGGATTATGCTGGATTTTTCTTTAATGAAATTAGAAGATGAACTTAAAAATTTAATTTCAGGCAATTAATATTGTAAAGGCCGTTTTCTTCAATTACACCTCTAATTTATTAATCATCATTTTTCTCAACAGAAGCTTACCTCAAATTTAGAAAATAATTTTTTCCGACTTTTTTGTTCGAAGTAGTTAAAACGCGTACTAAAAACTAGACGCTATAGATTCGGCAAATTTCTAATTCATATTGCCAAAACCAAACTATACATATTTTATTTTTCGAAAATTCAGTATAATGCTAATTTTGAAAATTTGGCAACTATGTTTAAAGTAAGATAATTTTGTATTTTAAATATAATTTTGCAATTGTTAACATTTATCTAGAGTTATATCAAAGGGTCTTTAAAGTCCAGATCAAATTAAATTTATCACTGTAAAAATTAATTTATAAGCACAATAATCGATAAAAAAAAAGCGATACAATAAATTGAATCATGATATCGCATTTTTTTATTGCAAAGTATCTGTTACATCAATTTAAACAGTGATTGGACTCCTCTCGTAGCTCACCAGTCTTCCTTAAATGATTTTTTTGGTTTTATGAAACTGAATTTTATGTAACTCACTTTCTAACCCTTTGGTACGATTCTCTCTATTATTGACTAATAGTATTGTATATTAAAAAACTCGTAAGGTAGCTCAAATACATTTCTGGTTAAGTGATAAACTTAGATTACGTTTAAAACTTATGAAATTTTTTTTTTAATTGTTATTAAATCAAAAATTTTATGTAAAATTGAAAAATAATATTACTTTCAATAAATTTTAACAAAATTCCTAATTAACATTACGGACGTTATAAAAAAAATTAAATATTTTAATTGCTCCTTCTTGTATTCATACTTTATGGAATTCGAGATGATTACATTAAAATTTGTGATTAGTTAAGGCAGCTCCATCGCCACTTAGAGAAAAAAGTACATTAGTAGATAAAGATCCAAATTTTTAGTATATTATAGTTAACGAAATATACTATTATATAAAACAAAATGGTATCTTATCTATTAATAGAATAATTTTAAAAATACACTAAATTACATTTAATTGAGGTTATTTAGTATATTTATAATTAATATTTACTCTCTGAATTTATCGATATGGTACCAAAATTTTTGTTTCATGTAAGTTTTGTTAACTATAACACACTAAAAATTCAGATTTTTATCTACCTAATTTGTTTTTCTCTGTTAGTGCCGAGGGAGCTGTTTTAACAATTCCAGTCATGTTTTTGAAAAACAACTGTTTCCAGCATTCATCAACTCTGTTTTAAGTATTTTATCGATCGTCTATAAAGTATGAAATTTTTATTTATTGTAAATATATCTATATCTGTAATAGTAAATATTTGAAGTAATAATTGTAAAAAAAGACTGTGATTATTTTTAAATAAATAAAATATTCAACAAAAAGTGCACTTTTTGTGTATTTTATATTTCTAATTATCTAACTTTTTTTAGTTTTATGTCAATAAAAAATGCATAAGAAACAAAAGTAGATAACAGCTAACAGATTTAATACTCCTCACTTCAGAATTAAATACGTTAGTGTCAATGTTTGAACATTTTATAATAATTAAAACTGTATTATAGAAAATATTTCCAGCAGGTTATAATAATACAGGATAATTATTTTTTCTGATTTTGTTTTTAAATTTATATGTTTTACAGTTTAAAACTATCAAAACTCTGTAGCCTACAATATATATTAGTTGACATATTTGAAATTTTGACTTAAATTTTTTGATGAGTCTTTATTTTACGAACATGGAACTGAAGTAGATTTTTAAAATTAAGCAAAGTATGGACGTTCAAAATTCTATAATAGATTAAACAAAGAGTAAATATGAATAAATTAAGTCATTTATTTTAATCTCCATGATTAAATATAAAAATAAGTTTTGTAAGAAAGAGAATCTCACAGATTATAATAATATTTTTAGTTTGTTATCTATGGAGACTCTTTAATAGCTTCGAATCAATATTATTTGAATTTTACCCCCTTTCATAAGTAGTTAACAACAACACGTCCAAAATTAACACTTCTATTTTTTCAACAAGTACAAAGTACATTATTTTAAAACAATAACTTTCTTAATTTTGAAATTATTTATTGTTCAAGTTTCAATTTTAACAAAATTTTAATATAAATTACATTTTTCTTATTTAACATCTAATATGACTGTGACTATTTGTGGTAATTTACAATCTTATTATTCTTCGTAGCCGCTTGGTAAGGGGTTTACATGTGGATTATGGAATAAACTGCGTTGTCCATCTCCCCAAGGGAAACGCTAGAAGTTTAAATACAAAAATTCGTATTAAAATTATAATTAAATGATTCTATAATTATCATGATATAAAAAATTATTTTTAAGGATTATACGAATTTTGAAAGTGTCTTATATTAGAACTTGACGAAATTAAATAGTAAAATTTTTTAATAATATAATGAAATCTTAAGTCATCCAAAACCAGAAAAAAAATAATAATACAAAACATAATTCCCATAATACATTGAAAAAAATGGTAACTTCTAAAAAATTATTTTAAAATAGATACCATCAAAATTTGTGACCTAGAAAATAACCTCTCAAAATATTTTTACTTGTGTTCGTTATTCCTTCATTTTTTTTTTATTTGATTGTGTAAATATTTGTTATAGCAGATTTTTCTTAAATGTTTAAAAAAATGTATAAGGAGGTTTATCAACAGCTGTTGTCTTGACATAAAGGAGTGTGCTCTTAAACTGTTATTGACTTAAATATCCTTTAATAAACATTGCATTTCTTTCATTTTTCAGCACAAATAACTCAAAAGCTTAATAAGCATAATAATGAGATGGAAACCAGGTGCTTGTCGAAGTTTCTCCTAAAAAATTTCTAAGGTAAAAATCAAAATTTGATTTTATACTTAGAAATGTTTCTTTAACAAAAACTCTTCAGCATAAGCATACGAAATTTCATAAAATTTATTTTAATCTCCTTAAGGATAAAAGCAATGCATATAAACAAGTACAATTTCAAAGGATTGACTTAAACAAAGGCACCCGTAATCCGATCCGAATCTCGTAAAGAATTTATACGTTTTTTGTGGAGCCCGTTTTTTATAATTTATATAAGTTTATAATAAATTCACTTAATTTATCGCGGTTTGTATTTATTATTTTTCTGGTATAATAAAATAGTATTTTACCTTGTTCCTAATTCTCATATGTTCATAAGGTATAAATTCTGGTCTTTCATGGTGTTTTTGATGAGCTAAATATACATTTACCATACATACTGCAATAGCTGGGAATGCTAAGAATAAGGACATATTTTTCCACATTTTCCATCCATCTAAAATCAGATTTATTCGTTATTGAATTACGTAATTATAATTAAATATTGCTAAAAATAATACCGTGATGTCCAGCCTGAGCAGCTGTACCCTGAACTGCAGCTTTTCTTGCAACATTTGTTGCAATATAACGACGAATTGAATGATTAATTATATTTGCCATTTTAATAATTCAGTTAAAAAATAATTTTCGTTAGTCTTGATCAAATCATTGACAATGACAAATCATTGGAATGCCCATGGATTATAAAATCATAGAATAAGTTCGATAAATTTAAAATCATGTAACTTATGAAGCTTGTGTTTTTTATTAATGCTAGTATGCTGTCCAGCACAATTCTATTTTTCTTTACCATTTAAATAATGGCGAATATCATACCATAAGTAAGCTACCATAATAAAAGAACGCAAACAGAATTATTGCTTCATTTTCAAAGAATTTAGAAAGAGATTAAAATTATAATAAAAATTTGTAGTACGGATAGGAAGTTTTTAAGTTTTTACTTGAGTTTTGTATTAGAAATAACAATTTTTATGATTTTGTTTATGCACCTTGAGATATGAAACTTATTCAATCTTCAATTTTATAAATAAATATTTTTTCTCAATTTTATAAATAAAGATAAAATCATTATTATGACGTTTTATCTTCTGGAGCTTTTATGCACCTAAAATTTGATCCTCTACAGTTTTCAGTTGAAAAGAAACACTTTTAAATATATGATAGCCGATGAATTTGTTCGAATTTTATAATACGTAGCTTATTTTTTTTATTAGATATGTACAATTTTAACATGAGAACGGAGGACTTTTCATCGAATAAAAGGTATTATATTCAGAAATCTGAATGATATATTGATTCAAATCAACAGTAAAACGCAGTTAAAAATATAATGTTTTATGTTACATCTAAAAAGTTTTGAGTACTCCTTACATCACTATTAATTTCTTTTAAATAAATTATAAATTTTTGCGTCGTTCGTAAAACTTCAGTATAGGAATTATTCCAAATATGCACGTTCAATACTCTAAGGACGCTCGCGCAAAGAACTATGGGAATATGTTAGTAATCAATAAAGTATCTCTTTAACAGATTAGAGAATCTGCATAGAGCATAACTCAGCAATTACGAGTTTGAAGTATTGATATTAATAGGAAAACTGTAAATTATATTGATAAATATGTCGTTTAATACAAGAAATAACCGTGGTGGAAATTACCGTAAGTGACATTTTAATATTCATAAAGCAAATTTTATTTTTGTTAATAACTGAACCGGTACTTTTATTATAGAAGCTGGAGGATCCCCGGCACCCCGTGGTAATACGAATTTCGTACATGGTGGACAAGTAAGATAATATTTATTATACTTTATATTTTATAAAATAATTTCTAGACAATGTTTAGGAATTAATTTTATCAATTCAAACTTCACTTAACTGCATAGATTTGACTGCATGGCCTCCATTTTGATTCGTAATATAATTTAAAATTAAATAGAATAAAATCGATAATAGATTTAACTATCGTGTGATTAAATTTTTTTTAAATGAGGTAGCAAATGATAATCTATTTTGTCAAATGATAAACAAATAAAAATTGAAATGAAAGTTTAAAAACGTTTCTTATAAATGGCGCGTTACTTAAGGGTGTTCGATTGATTAATTTTCTAGCTTTCAAATACTTTTAAGCTTTGAAAAATAGCATGTTATTTGTTATTTTCAAAAATAATGAAAAATTTATAATTAAAATTATTAATAGTAATTTTCAAAATTTTTCAATCATTGATCTAGTCGGCATTTAAAAAAAATTGTTATTGTAAATTAAAATTATAAAATTAATAAACAAAATATTTGTTAATATATTTATGAAAATGGAAGTTTTTATAAATTACAATAATTCGTCGCAATTTTTATCTACTTATGTACTGAAAATAGTCTAAAGTGATCCGCCATTTTTAATTTTGATATAAGAATTCCATTTTCTATTCAATGTCATTGACTACTAAACAAATGATTTACCTTTAAGGTACCGCTTATTTTTACCAAAAATGATTTCTTGTTAAAAAAAAACAAAAAAATAGTAATACGTTTTGTGGATTCTTGTGATGCGAATTAAAATAATTTTAAAATTCTTTTAACGAGATTTAAAAATTGTTAAAAATTTTGAAAAATGAAGAAATATAAATCTGCTAGTGAATCAAACGAATATAATTAAATATTTAAAGATTTCGAAAATAAAATTGTTCCCAGAGCATTACTCGCCATTAAAGCAAAATATTTATGATAGAATTAAAGAAACTTCGAAAATAAAACAATGTTTGTTCGATGTATCCTATCTGTAGAGTCCAATTATTCTTAATTGTCAAAATAGTACTAATTTAAAGACGATTTATGATTTATTAATTTATGAGTTGAGGCTTTTTTTTTGTGTTCGTTTTATTTTCAAATCTTTATAAATACATATTAGTATTAGATTTTCATCATTTCACTGCAAAAAATTACTTAAATGCGCCCACAATCCATATTTGATTTTTTATCAAGAAAGTATTTTTGGTTGTTCGATGCTTGGAAACAGAAGCAAACCGTTTACTTTTTAAGCTTTTTGTTAGTTTTTTGTTTATTTTTATTAAATAAACTGAAAAGGACTTAAAACCGATATTAAAAAAAATTTTATAAATCAGCATGTGATATTTTTTTGTAAAAATTTTCTTCAGTAAGTGTTTTTGATGGAAAACTACAGGCTTTACTAATATCGACGATTTGTAATGTAATATAAATTGTATTTTTTTCAATATTCGCAAAAATAACTAAAAAAATAATTATCTAAATGTTTTGAAATTTGATTAACTTAATCTTGACACGAAAACTGTTTTTGGCGAAAAGACATTTTTAAATATAAAATAAAATTTTGGTTTTTTTTATTTAGAATCCTTCTTTTTTTTGGGTAAAACTTGTTCTTCGTTTTCATGTCAAGATTTTTGTGCATACCAAATGTCCTAACATTTGGATAATTATTTTTTGAGCTATTTATGCGCGAAAATTGAAAAAATTCAATGTATATTACATATTGTCTTTATTAAAAGAGTTTGTAGAGGTTTCAAAGAAAAACAAATACCCACTTAATTTTCAATTACTGATTATCTGATAAAAGACAGAATAGTCATATACACAATGTTTTTTTTTGTAGAAATATTTTTTTTTTATTTATTCAAAGTATATATAGGCTTTCAGCGTGAAATCGTGATTTTCTAATTTGGAGAGCCGAAAAAATGTATTTACATGACAAGTTCGTTTTTCCAAATTTCTAAATGTTTGATTGTTGTTACGCTTATTAAAATCGAAAGATAATATAAGAAGTATTTTTTTTTAAATTCTTAAATAAAAACAAAATTAATCTTTTATAAGGTAAAAAAAATTTACATGCTGCATTATAAAAAAATATCGAAAACGCGAATATGAATGCAAAGTACAGTGACATACGCACAAGAAAACTTATTCCGATTTTATTTTTCTTTTGAATATTCTAAGGGACCCACACTCAATTTTTGATGTTAGAAATAAACTGCTTAAGAATTTTTTTAGAATAAACATCTTGAATCTAACCAAAATTTGTAATTGAGCCCTACACATGCGCCACTTAGTTATTGCTTGAAATTTGATTTGATAACTGATGCATTTTATATTAGTAAAATATAAAGCGTATTAGTTACTAGCAAATTTTCGGTGACGTCAAAAAGTTAAAAGGTTATTTATTCAATATGTGGAATAAATTATAAGGCTTACCTTATAATAATCTGAAAAATGTATCACATAATTTGTATTAAAAAAGATTTTACAATAGTTAGTCAAAATCATAACATTCTACGACTTATTTATTCTTTGTCTTGCAGTAAAAATAAATTCAAAAATGCTTAGATTTTCAGAGTTGTCGATCTTTAAAAATCTTTCAAGTATCTGATCCATAGAGCTATTAATCGACCGACTCTTCTAATACACATGTCGTTTATTTTAAGTACATTCATTATTATTTTGACTTTTAATTTATACTATTATATTTTCAAGAATTATAAAAGACAAAAATTCTTAGTATAGTGAAATGTTTTGAATCATCCCGATAGTGTTTAAATTCTCTTCGGGAATTTTCTAGTTGAGTATCATGAATTAAGTGTATAAAAAAATATTACGGCGATCTCTTCAGACATTTCAAAATAATAATTTCGCCCAAATAATTTTTCTTACGTTTACGCCACTTTACCCTGTACAATGGTTCATCGAAATGAGAATGAGAATTTCATAATGGCATTTAATAAATAATTAACAATAGAATTGGATGGATATTAATTGTTATTGGTTTCTTCCAGCATCTGTATCCAACTTAAAAGGTTCATATCTTTGCCTGCTATACAGGGCTTGGGCAGTGCGCTACTTTAGAGTATAGGTACTTAAATCTACAATCAAAAATCTATAAAAAGGAAAACTATAAAAAGGCTTCTGTTTATAGTAACTTCTCTTCGATTAAAATTAAAACAAGCCAATTTATCTTGTTATGATCACATGCTTTGCTAGTAAAATTTTTGTTTAAAGCGGAAGGCATGTGAAAAAAGCAAGTTTGGCGGGCCTAAGAATAGTTTCCATTAAATTTTTATGTTTATGTTAATTTTTTAATGGAATATTTTTAAATCTACATAATTTAATGTTTAGTTTTTTACTTTAAATATTTATTTCATTCATTTTATTTTAAATCTTAAGTTATCATGCATATTTTATTAAAGATAAATAATTAGTATTCATTTTTTAATAAAATTAATTATAATTTGTAATAAAATTTAAATTAAACAAATTTATTTTTTTAATTCTACCATGAATTTGAATTCAAGAATACTGAAAATTATTTATCATTAGTAAAAATATTAGCATTTAAAAGTAATACTAAACATTATTTTGAATGCTGAAGTAAAATATGAAAGATGAAAAGAATCGTATTTGATTGATTTTTATGATGATAAAGTAAGAGACTGATTATAAAGGAAAATAATTTTCAGAAAAGAAATGAAATATATTTTTCTATTCATCTCATATTTTGTTTTAACATTCAACAAGATATTTAAACGAAGTGAATAACTAACATAAGGGATTTGTTCAACTTTGAAGGCAATCATACCAAATATATTATTGTTTTCATTTCTCTTAAACTTATACACCTAATTTAGTGTTAGACATTAATGATTTTTAAGGGATCCCATATTTTGTCATCTTTCCCGCTTAAAGTTTTTACTTGAACTTGAGACAAATTTCAATTTCTACTTATCAATATACCTCAAGGCATGGTAAGACATACCGACAACTTTCTTCAAAACATTTTGTATAAATATGTTTATATTATGTCGAGTCTTCGTCGTAAACGTCATAACATGGAATGGGAATTCCAAATGATGAATGTGAGTTCATTTTGGAATATTTTTGATTTATTAAACGAAGTAGTGAAACGTGAAAATTGTATCATTGCAAAAAGTACCCCTGGTATATTTACTATGGTACCAAGCTCGTGTTACAGAGTTTTTGGATGGTTTTCCTAAAAAATGACATTTTCATTTGGTCGTTTTATGCGTAAATTGTAAAAATATTAACTAAAAATGGAAATGTCGTTTTAACAACTCCAACACATACTCGTCGAACAATAACAGATATCAGCCACGGCATTTTGAAAAATCACGTCTGGAAAATTCATTTTCATCAGTTCTTCAATTATCAATTTTTTTAATTATGTTTTTATTTCACTGATAAAGAATATATCATATTCAAAAAACATTAGCTAACAACTTTGCGTCTCACACTATAATATAGAAACAATCTTAATTTATAAAATTTGATACGAAAGTAAACATAGCGAAACTGCCAATATAAGATTTTAGTTTAACTAATTCTTAATTCAGGCTAATTTACCGGCTTACTTTTTTCTACTTTGATTGGCTAAGAAATAAAAAAAAATTAAATTATCCAGAATCAATGTTCATAGCAAAACAACCCTTGCTAAATGCATTAAATTAAAATTATTTTTTAAACTAAAATTGAATAACTGAAAACTCAAATATTTGTTATGATTGTCACAAATATGAACAAATCTGTGTAGCCACATTCACCTATACTAGGCGTGCACTACCAGTAAGGTGAACCTTGTGTAGTAAGTAAGATCATGAAGTGTAGGATAAAATAGAGGTCGATTGTGTTTCCTTCTACGATAGTATAAACCAAATGATCGCCCATTAATTCAAATGCCGAATCAACAACCAAAATCATTGATGCAGCAACAATCTACTCCGAAACAGCAACAACAGCAGCAATATCAAGCACAACAGCAACAAGTCACTCCACAATATCAAACAACAACAACCAATGCTGCTCAACAACCAACTCCAATCAAATCTATTATGAAGACGAAAACGGAACCGCCGGTTACACCAAAAGCGGAAAATAATACAAATGTTGATGGAAATGGTATGGAAGCAACAAATGATAGTACACCAAAAGCTAAACGCCCATGGAATACAGGTATATATTATAATTATTTGGAGTTTATTTCGGTCAACGAAAGAATTCGAAAATTATAACATGTATGTGGAAAAGAAAATTATGTGCAAAAATTACTTTACAGTCTACGGTACAACTAAACGATTTTGCAATTGTTTATATGTATTCAGATATATGTCTGCTGTTTCGCTGTAATTTTCGAACGCGTTTTCCGAGTTTTATGAAATTTGTAAATTTCCTAAAACTGTTCACACTAACGGTATGACGAAATGTGTATTAATTAGGGTATAGAAGTGTGCCCTATAGCTTTGTTCCTAATGAGGTATCACCGTGAGATGTCTACTGTCAATACAGCTACTAGTATAATAATTAACAGTTTACACTTGCTAACATATTCTTTTAAATTATGAATCTAACGTCACAATACTTATCATAACTTTGTCCTAGTTCGTAATTTTTATGCGATGATCGTTTAGTTTGTTGCATAAAATTGTTTCTTCATTTTCAAGATTATAATTCACGCTAGGGTTCTATATTGAAAAAGGAAATGACAATTGAGATTTTATGAATTGTATCCATGTTTTCTGTGAATGTGATTGGCACACTATTGAATCATTGTTTTAATCACTAAAAATAAATAAATCGATGTTTAAAAACGAGTACGTTTCAAGTAAAGAAAAAAATTGAAAAAATGTTTAAACTTTCTGTAAATTTCGCCACGTGGATAGAAATAGTTTACATTTAGACTAAATTAAACTTTAATCACTCAAAAGTAAATCTCTACTTTTTAGAATGTAAACGCCTCCTAAAAATAATTGGCTTGTAATATAATAATTAAATTTCAATATTTATATTACAAATTTCTACATACCGCAAATCAGGTAATAGTTTTAGGAGTAGAAATTTTGAAGATAATATTTACAAAATTTACCCATCGTACTAAAGATCTTCGTAAAAAAAAAAGTATACGATTAAAACAAAAAGAAAAAGGGGTACTGAACTTGTTTTCTATTTACATAATATATATGATGACTAATTCACTGCGCAAATTTGAAATTTATTTGAAGATATTCCAGATTTAAAATAAAATCTGTTGAGTTATTAAATAATATATGTGAAAGTGTTTGTCTGATACTATTTAGTTTAACGCAGAAAATAAAATTATGATCATTTTTAATTTACAAAATTTCTAAAATTTCAGGAGTAAGCAAATTGAGTAAGAAAGAGAGACGTAATCGAAGAAATAAACGTATTGGAAAACTTGTACGTCCAAAAAATGCAATAATGGTATTAAACGAATTATGTGGTGGAGCATCTTTGAAATTTGACGATATTGGATCTCAAAATGGATTATTTGGTGTTGCTGTCACTATTGATAATACTAGATACGAAGCTTATGCATCATCTAAAAATGGAGCTAAACAGAAAGCATGTGAAAACGCATTAAAAGGTTACATTGCATCGAAAATTAAAGCAAAACAACAAACAAATACTTCCATGGAATCAATGGACACAGAGGAAAGTAAAACAGAAGAAGAAGATATAACGGACGATGTCTCTTGGTGTCACTTGGCTTCATTTGCATTGTATAAATTAATGGATTCATGGCAAGATGTTAGTGAAATTATGCAACCCGATGCAATCTTTCAAAAAATTCACCAAAAGCCATCCAATACACCAAAACCAACTAAAGAATTGCCGGCAAATGCAGCTGAAATTCATCCTGTCATGTTATTACATCAAATGCGCCCAGGTATTGTTATTGAAGATGTGAGTTCATCTGGCCAAACACCACACATTATTTATACAGTTAAAGTTAACATTGACGGAGATCAAATCTTTGGACAAGGTATGTATTTAGTTTAGTATAGGATTATTTTTTTTAATTTTAGAAAAAATTGGGGACGCTACCAATCAAATCAGTTCTCTAAAAAGCCCAAACATCTGCCTTTTGTGGTTCAAATCTGAAAATAGTGTAGTGGAAAGGTTTTTGATGTATCAGTTATATTTTTCAATTCTAAGTTTTTCTTTGAGAGTGTTTTTAAATATTTTCATGAATAAATACTATATACAGATAGCAAAATTTGGATGAGTACAGCCAAAGCAATTTTTTAATTTTTGGAAATAACAAAACAGCGGCCATTTAAAGTTATGAAAAAGAGTTGTTTTTTTTTATCGATTTTTTCAAATTATTGGGAAATACAAAAGGCGGAAAAACTTTATGAAATGAACTCATTATTTCAATTGACAATTATAGTTATATAAAAATAAAGAAATTCAAATGCAGTTTCATTAAATTTTACTCTTAAATTACAAAATTATAATAAATTTGTTTTCTAGGCTTTTTATATGAAATTATTAATATTTTAAATCTTTATTATAAAAATATTTGTTTCAGCATTAAGACTTGAATTCAACTTCAAACAGAAAATATATTCGATTTTTTAAGTTGTAATTTTTGGTTAAATTATTTTAGAATATATTACGAATAATTGAGTATGATTTAAAATTATTTTTTCTTTACCGTTCTTAACCTATGAGTTTGTCAAATTAAAACATTGGCAGCTCATAGGTATTGGTTTTTAAATTAATATTTTTATATTATTTAAATTTTTCAATTACCGAAATCATGTTTGTATTTACAAGTTATTTAATATAAAAATTTGAAATTCCTCGTATCTTATTTCAGTTAATAAAAATAAATTTAATCTGTTCGGCTAACGAATCTGCATAAGATTTAATATATAATTACATTTTTTTTTAAATTGCAGTAACGTTTACTGAATCGGTTTGTAATTTATACAGGTGATTTAGAATGGAATGAGGAATATTTTACTAAATTTTCATTATCCTCGTATCATTTTTATGTTACTACCGAACATCCATAAATTTACGTAAAAAATAGAACTCGTAGTAGAACGTGCTATTCAAAATAAAAATCTGATCACATCGAACTGGGTAATTAATATTTTTCGTAGGTGCCTTTAAATAAGCAATTCCTTTAAATTTTTTCTACTCAATAAATTACTGCAAAAGTTATTGTTATTTATAAAATCAACATATTTTGAAAGTTTTTTTTTTAAATATTTATGACAAAACTCGAAACTGATTTTAATTTTGCGCACGTCATTTTGTAGGCTTTTTAAGTTTTGTATGAAGCTTTTTTCGTTTTAAAGCTTAGTTTAGCAGATAATTTAAAAAAATCGATAAAAACTCATTTTCATGACTTTAAATCGCCGCCTTTTTGTTATTTCCAAAAACCAAGCCGGGTTTTATTTCATACTTTGGCTGTACTGTACTAAATTTTGGTGTCCAATTGTAGTTAGTATTTAAGCAATGAAAACATTTAATTTGCTTGATCTAAAACAAAATTATTCCGTTCACTCACTATCCAAAATTTTTCAACTTTACAATTTTGAAAAAACGATATGATGACATTTTTTCAAGTAAAATTCCATCAAAATAATTAAAACATTATTTTCTCGCCCAATAATTTACTAAGAATTAATTTATAATTTATTACATACAAAAATAATTTAAAAAAATAAATATTTCTTTCATTTTTAGGTCCAAATAAAAAAGCTGCACGGAAGAATTGTGCTCAAGCAGCAATGGAGAAACATTATGGAGTTGTATACCCTCCACCTCCAGCCCCAACACCGGCAGTTATTTCTCAACAACCAACTTCATTTCCAGTAGCTTAAGTTTACCAAAAAATTTCTATTTTGACTTTTGAAAGAAGAATAATTATTATTTAAATAAGTCTAAATAATTTCATTAGATAGACTTCGATTTTATATAGAAACACTCTTTTTTTTTTTATACTTTGCGAATGAAGAAAAATTTTTGACGAAAAATTTTTTAAAATTAAAATTAAGTATTAATTAATGAAACTCCATTTCGTATAATTTCAGTAATAAATTATCAATCTCCAATTCAGAGACAACATCAGATATCATACTGTCGAGTAACGTGTCAGATATTCTGAAAAAAAAGAAAAAAACATTTAAATTAACCACCACTTCTGATTAGGTTTATCATCAAACAAGTGAATTTTGAATAATACTATGTATTTGAAAAGTAGACCTATTGCTAGATGGGTAGGTTATCGGTATGTATAATAGACATACAACATATTTTTTTCCCTTCTTTAAAGAAGATTAATTGTTTATTATATTACTTGTTTAATCCATTATCGATCGAAGGACAATTAAAATATATAATCGAAGTTGATGGAATCGAATTTTCAAATAACTGGTCATAGTATTTATCTTTTACTTCCATTATAAATTATAAACATAGAAAACAAAAATTGTTTATTTACTAAATAAAAATACAACTCAAAATGTTACTAATTTTAATGGATTTCTTGTACCTATTAGTTAATTATTACCGAATAAGTTCCGCAATAACAAAGAGTCTCATCAATATTGTGTTTTATCTCATTAATCATTTGATTATAATTTTGACTGTTTCTTTTAGTATTTGTTATGACAATGTAATTTACATGTGTTATTATAATCATGGACATATTCACGGAACTTAAAAAAAAATTTCATATGTACCTCCGTTATTAATTTTAAAAATAAAGTAAGAACTAAAAAAAAATTGTTTATGTTATTTATAAGAAAAATATAAAAAAAATTGCCCTAATTGACGTAAGAATCAAACATCAATCAGTAAGTTTGTTTTAAAATGAGAATCTTATAATTTAAATGTTCAAACACTGTGCTACTGATCAGGAAATATATCATGGAATAGTCTGTAAATTTTACAATTTTTCTGGATTTTTAAGATTTTTTTATTATCTGTTAATATGCCAGGGAATAGTAGGATTTTATTGAATTTTAGTAAAAGAATATTTCAAATTTTCTGGATTTTTATATTGTCAAATAGGGCTTTGATAATTTGGTGACTTTTTCACCAACAAGTTTTCTGTTCAAAAGACAAGAAAGAATGCTAAAAAGTATCCTGTATTCAATTTTATCGACAAAACAAATGAAAAAAAAAAATGAAAATGGGTTTTTATTTTAGAATTAGATACAACTGTCATAAAGTAATTTTTACCCAAAAAAAAAATCTTTTTTTCGAATAGATGCGCGGTTTTTGTAATATCAATATTATAACGAGAGAGTGATATCCTGGTTCTGATTCGAGTAATACCTCAGAAACTAGCCATCCAATCGTGGAATATGCCTCTTTCTGTATTTTTAGGTTTTATTTACTCCAGAAAAATCAAATTAGAGCAAAAGTTGGAAATGTTTGGTGAATTTACTTGTGCAAATAATGTTGCTCGTTTGTAATATACTTACTTGGATAGTATTTCCCACGGTTTTCTATTCTTTTTAATTACATACATACTATTTTTTCGTACATAGCTAGCATATAAATCTTTGTACTTGGTCAAATTTTGTATGATACTTTTTGACATATTAATCTTGACTTTTTCTGAACTTGGCTTCTGAAATTTAACTGTTTTTGCCACATCTTTTCGTGGTACTATGTAGTTTGAACGTGGTGATGGTTTCTTTGAAATGTTACTAACATTTCTTGTTGTATTTATAGATGAAGTTTGTGTCGGTGAGTCATTACATTCTTTTTGTATTTCAACATCAGATGTACTGGTGAGGACTGTTTGATATGGCACCATTACAGATTCGATGGAATTATCATCATTCTTTGATTCAACTGGTGATAAACATATTAGTTTTGCGTTCTTTGAGCCAATTATTGTTGTTTTAGATCTGCTAAATTATATAAACAATTAAATATATGAGCATTTTTATAAAAATTCGAGAAGTTGTCTAAACTAGTCGAATTTTCTTAGATTTACCAGTATTTCTTTCATATTCTATGACAAAGTAACTAAATATTTAAAAAAATAAAATAATATATGCAAGAGTCGATTACAAGTTGAATCTAATCAAACCTAAACGCTTTATGACCACGCTCAACTCTTCAAAAAACATACACTTCTAGTACATGTTGAGATAAGTTGGTCATGTTAAAAAGAGGCGTATTCTATTGGACAAATATAGTTTAACATAGAGCGATTATGGATTTAGTAAGGTGTCGCCAAGAAAGTGAGAAAGAAATTTGTATTTTGTATGATATGCGCATGTACGTAAAAAATAATATAATTTTTATTGGGGGGGGGGGGTCCTTAATTAATTATCCAAGTGAAAATGGATTGAATAAGATTTAACTTGTTCTTTTAAAAACTTCATTGTAAATTTATTCATTAGATTTTAGCCTGCAGTCATATAGTTTTTGTGAACTTTTCGTCTTAAACACATATGAATCACTTCAGATTTGAGAATCACGAAATTACTACAATATAATTTATATTTATCCGAAATAATTTGGTCTAAGATACGGAACTCTGCCACAAGCCATTGTGATCAGTACTTTTTGTTCGGACGTCTGTTTTTTCTTCAATGGTAAGGTTTGAATGATATTTCTACCACTCCGTTTATCGACTGGGACCATTAACATGAGAGCTCATCACGTTACCCCTGGGCCATTCTGCTCAAAACTAATCAAACTAATTATAGCCATTAATTGGATGATCACTCCCAATAAAAAATGTCTAATAAAATTCAAAATTAATTTTTTTAGAAATTTCTGTTCAATAGAACCTCTTGCTCTACAAATTTATGCTATGAAATACCATATCAAATATTTTCCCTATCCTCATCGCCACAAAACTTTCAACATTTTCATAAAATATTTTTGAGAACTCAACTTATTAATTTCCGCAGTTTATCATGTAATTATTTTCAGACTTGATACTTTGCTCTTAATAATAGAACTAAGTGTTGCTTTCTATGAAAAATGACAAAATACTATTACTGTATTGGATTTCTATGCGAATCATTATTAAATTCATGATATTTGTAGTACAGTAAATATATAAAAGTGATGGATCACAAAATCTGGTTGTAGTAAAAACTCTCACTTCACATTAAATCTTATTTTGATCAAGAATGGATGTGTACGTTTTTCACTCCCTACCAGTGGGTTCTTATGATGTCTTAAAATTATGAAGGTTGTAATTAAGAGTGTCTAAGTCTCACTACTATTCCCAACTATATACTAATTGGTTCCAACTGAATACAGTCTCGCGGTCTAGTTGTGGTTGTATAAAGTTTATTCAACCACAAAGGCAATCGAATTATGTTATGTCAACGTCAGTCCCTTGCTAAAGAAATTTAGATTTGAAGAATTTGTAATATACGAAGAAATATTATAACAAATTTCAGTTCTAGGTATAAATTGACCGAATTTGTCACTGTTTTCAAACTCTGGTGCAAAAAGTGACCAGACCTCTGAAATTGTAATATACGATGATATAAATATATTTTTTCTAGCTATACAATAGGCCAGCGTTTATGTAGCGATATCTTTAACTAAAACCTGAATATATCGTCGTGAATATAACAGTATAACAGAGTTATCTAATTAATACAACAACCGACATAAATCTAAGATAAATGCCAATATATGTTAACCAACGTCATATAGTGATAAAAATATTGAAATTTAGATAGTAATCTGTTTTTCCAAAAAAAAATTATATAAATGATGTTGAATTTTTCAATGATTATTTACAAGGTAGGCGTAATCTAATCAATGAATTTGTGTCACATGCATTTATTTCATTTATCACTTTCATATATTCTATCGGAAATGATTATATTGAAAAGATATATATTTTATTTGTTTCCCGATGTTAATGAAGACTCTAACTACCGGCATAATTAAGAACGTTTTAGAAATACCAATATTTAAACACCATAAACATACAATTTGTAATATCATAATATAATATGGATTATTTTATAATAATGTATAGTGTTTAATATATTATAATAACTAATCACATTTTGCTACTCAATGGAAAATAATCAGCTAAGTGTGTTATGAGTAGTTATTATTGTTATCCTGGCGCTAAGAGTATAGCGTGAATGTCCAATATATCTTGTAGGTATATTATACATTGGAAAACTGTCAAATTTTCATTGGGTGTCAGATATTTGGCGTAAGTATAATAAATAGAGAAAGAGAAAAAAAATATATAACGAATTCAAATTTTAAGCAGCATGATGAATATAATATTTTGCATATCAATAGACGAACGTAATACAAAACTATGAACCTATATAAAGTTAGCCCCCCTTTCCAAGTTTCGATTTTTTTAAGCAATAGTTTGCACAATCATTATTTTTGTTTGCATAAGCATCTACTTTTCAGAAGCGTAAAAAACATGTACACAAGTTTTAAAAATATTTTTTACTGTTAAAATAATGCATAAATTATTTTATAGTAAATTATATACAGAACTAGCATACCCGGTCATGTGTTGCTGTGATAATTTGAAGCATCCGGTATTTGTTGTGTGATATCCGGTATTTGGTGACACGTAATTTTATATATACACCCGGTATTTGTTATGGTATGGTATTATTATGGTATTCAAATTGACTTTTAAGTATTATTACGAATCGTTTGTATGGGAGTACATAAAAATGTTTTTTTGGCTTTTTCAGGGAGTTTTTTAAATTTTTCTCTGTGTAAGAACCATTCTCGTATTTCAAGAAATATTCTAAAACAAGTATTAGCGAAATCTGTTCAACTGTTCTCGAGATTTGCGCTTAGCAATACATTTAGAAATCATCACATTTTTATAGATATGTTTTATGCACTTTATTTATTATTATCACTGCTTTGGCGAATAATGGAAATCTAATTAGTATATTCTCAAAAATTTACAATTTTGTGGGCGGTCAAAAATTATTATTTTTGGCTCCTGGATAACTGGCATTTTTGCAAACGAAGATAGTAGGAGTGCAAACGTATAACAACGATGTGTAAATCATTCAAGTAAAAATCTTAATAATTCACAATTTGGGAAACTAACTTCATATTTCATTTTTGTACGCCTCTGGAAAATTGGTGTTTGTGCAAACTGTGTGCTTGTGAAAAAGTGTGCAAATGATGTGAAAACGATTCATATAAAAAAAATGTAAAAAATTCATAACTAGCCCCTAAGTTAGTATGAAGCTCGTAAGGCTAGTATCAAGTTCGCCCCTCAATTTTATGTATCAATTTCCATGTTGTTTAAATATAGAGAAATGTATGAAATTATATTATACTGGTAAATAGAGACTAGATCTCAGCATTAAACCATTGTTTAGACTTATATTTATTTGGTGGGTATTGTTAAAAAATAGGTATAAAATCTGTTGATAATTTTATTTTTTGGAAAGTTGCAAGCGAGAAAAAACCAAAAATATTTCACAAAACTTCACGTCTTTCAATTATTTTTATAAAAACAGTAAAAGACGTTTAACTTTTGAGGTGCAAATGCCATTTATACTTATGTGTTTAAAACAACAAAAGTTGTTTAAAACAATGAGGTTTGTAGATACTATTTACTGTACAAAAATATGAAACTATTCGTTTGTTTTCATAATAAAATAATATAAACTATGATTAGCACGACATATACAATACATGTTTTAGATTCGTCATACGAATGTTGTTTGAGTATTTTGTTTAGGATTTGAAATTTAAAGTATAAATAATAATAATTATTGGCTGATTGACGTTTTGTAAATATTTTAACAAAACATACCGTTCAGTGAATTCAGTTTTTAGTTTTCATAGTCATTGAATTAGTTGTGCAAATTTTTCAAATAAAACGTGTTTTAATGTAGGTAATAATCATTTAAGAATTACAAATGTTTAGTAAATAGTAAAATAATTTAGTATAGTGCGGATTTAGTAATAACACAGATTGGTATATTTTCAAAATTGTTTATGTGACTCCGATTCCTATTGCACTAGAATGTAAGTTTATATAGTTGACGAATCCAATAAAAACAATAATAGACTACTAAAATTTTTATATTATATTACATGTATTATTGTTGGAATTTAATTGGATAATAATATATAAGATTAATATATAATCAATCGTATTTTTAATTATTAGTGTTTTTTTAATGATAAAAATGTGGCTGGGTTAAATTCCAATTTTTCGTACATTATACGATATTGGTACCTAAGGCTACGGCCAGATCAGCGTTTAATTTAATACTGATATTTCAGATACAGGAAATTTACTATATAGTTTTTCAGCTTGATTGGGCCATCAGGAGCTTCGTAATAACATATTTCCTAAAATTATGGTTGTTTCCACTAACGGTATAACGTAGTGTATAGTTAATACTTTGTATCATATAAACCAATTACGATATAGAGATATGGCCTATGTTTTCTTCCTAATAACAATGGACAGTCATCGTGAGTGAGATATAATTATACTAGTTGATAGAGCTACTAGTTAGTTGTTTGTATACACGCATAGCTGCATAGGGTGTAAATATCTGGGGGGAATGCTTATAAACTGTTTGATTAATTAATTAAGTCAGTTTAAAACAAATTTTATATAAAAATTCGTCATAAACACTAAAATTCCGTGTTCATAAACCTACATAACTTTATAACAGTGTTCTCTTTACACACTCTCAGGTATATTATATTTATTAAAAAAAGACGTTAAAAGTACGTTAGTCAGCCTCGTCGACTTTTAAAATGAGGGTAAGCGTTTTTCTAAACAGCGCAAATAACTGTTTCTTAATATGAATTATTTCTAAATTTTCTTAAGTTTAAATGATTATTTCTGTAGGTTACAAAATTTATTTTTTAAAACGTATATCCTCCTTTTGAAATAAGCAGCCACAATAAAATTTTAAAAAATATAAATTAATATTTTGCTGTACCGGTTTAGATTGTTTTACAATCATCTTCAGTACCTTAAATATATACTATAATATATTAAAAAATATTAAAAATACATACACTGTTATTTAAAATCAATATTTCGAAAATTTCTCATCTTAGATACATAATAGGTAGATACATTATATCGATTTTGGTAAAAATAAATTTTTGTGGATACTTATATTTTTTGATTTTGTACTTAGACTAAAGAAAAAATAACTCTTGAAATTGTGCATTGGGATCAAGAGTACTTTTCCCTATTAGACATTCATGCTAACGAAGACTCTAACTACCGGTATAATTAAGAAATATTTAGAAATGCCAACACTTAGACACCATAGATATAAAACTATACTTAGATTAAAGAAAAAAAATAACTCTTGAAATTATGCATTGGGATCAAGAGTACTTATCCTTATTAGACATTCATGCTAACGAAGACTCTAACTACCGGTATAATTAAGAACTATTTAGAAATACCAACACTTAGACACCATAGATATAAAACTTGTAGGAGTGTTTCATAATAATGTATAGTATATAATATATTACAATAACCACGGTCTTATACATAGATATTGACAGCTTAAATGCACAACTTTTGATTCTTTTTATAAAAAAAACATGTCGAAACACATAACCTTTGTGTGTGTATATAAATGTAAGTGGATTAATACATGAGCATCAGTAGTGGTACTGCCACTGGTTGGTGGTGGTAATTAGTATACTCTACTCGAATGCACGGCAACTTATAGGTGCTGTCATTAATTATACACTTTTGGTCATACTTTTTTAACATTGATTTTCCAAATCTGTTTATATGATCGTGACAATAAGTATACATATTTTTATAGTCAACTGAGTGTGTTATGAGTAGTTAATAATTTTGGGACTTTAGCGCTGAAATCTTAACATGAATCTCCTATTGAAAAAGTAAGATTTTCTGATCAGAAAATCTGATGATCAACGCACACCATCGGACAGTCCTACAAGAAAATCTTATCAAACACCAGACAAAAATATTCAGCAAGCGCATATCATCGGGGATCATCGGATACGTACAACGAACCACAATGAACTTTCAAATATTTTAAATTTATTAATTACTTTTCTAACAGATGGCCTACATCAGACAATATCGTAAGATTTTCTGATCAGAAGTCCCAATGCTAATTGAGATACCATTATATGTATGGGCACACCATCAAATTTTTTGATCAGAAAATCTGATGTCTTTTGTAGAAATCAACCGTGTGCCGGGTCTAATATAAATACATGATATTTAATAACATCAAATTTTCTGATCAGAAAATCTGATGGTGTGCGCTGGGCCATATTGTGTAAAATCAAATATTTCATCAACTTATCGGCAACAAAATTATAAACGCTATCATAAAATATATACCGTGAAATTTTTCTCATAGAAAATACAGCTATTGCGTATTAACGTAGTTGATAATCTTACTTATCATTTTGTTATCAACGAAAATGTATCCAAAACATAATACAAATGGAAACAAAAAAACATAATACAAACCTTTTTTTCTGAAGGGATGACTTGTTTGCGATACCAGTGTCAGAATTATTATGATTCGCAATTGTAACTTGTTTTATCTCAGTGAGAACATTCTTCAGTTCCATCATAGAGTTTTTCTCATCTTTCAAGTTTTCCTGTAATAATCAATATTACATTTATACTTATAGCTGTAAACAATTTATTTTTAAACTATAGTGTTTGATCAATAATTTTACGCTGATATACAATATGTTTTCTATGTAATAAACTTAAAAAAACTATTGTATTTTGTTATAATGTTTTAACTAATTACCTAGTAGTCCTGTGATTTATAGTACCTCACTTAGAAGTAACTAAATATCTATCGTTGTTTATAAAAAGCATTTCATTGAAAAAATGACTTCTTATTCAATCCTATTCAAAATTTCGAAAAGTTGAAGTTAATAATAAAAAACCTAATAAAAAAGTCCTATTTAATCCTATAGAAATTGAATAGGAATTCAAAATTTTGAATAGGATTTAATAGGAAATGAAATTTCCAATTCAATGATATTGATTACAAATTCAATCCAATTAAATTTCTATATAAATTGAATAGGACTTTTCAATCAGGGTTATATTATCAACTTTAACATACTACATGTGAAAATAACAATAATTTTGAAAATTTACTATTGCAAAGATGATTCTTATGATAATCCAACCTGATGACTCGAATAGGTCAAAATTTGTTCTCTTTATAGTGCATGTGCTGAATATCTAAGGAATGCAACATTTAAATTTGCATAACAATTGCTTTAACTAACAAATAACATCAAAAATATTCATTTAAATGTTATAAAATTTGGTATGCACATTCAATATATAAAAAAAAATAAAAAATCCTCTAACGTACATCACCGTTTGATAAGCAAAATCTTCGGGATTATGAGTTCAAAAACTACATTTATTTCCTCAGACAAATTATAATTATGAAAAAAGAATATCAATTCTAATTGTAGCCATTAAAACATTTACTTTGATACAACATAGATTTTAAACCAGAGTATTAAAAGTACCCATGCTATTTTTGTGTTTATCGAGCGGTCAAAGTTAATCAAAAACTGTACAATGTGAGAAAATGAATAACCTAACTTCAGAACGTCTTATCAGATTTTGTTTAAATTTGAAAATGTTGCTCCCTAACTTGATAATCTAAATTTGTGCTTAAATAGATAAACCAAATTTGCGCCGGCCCTTATATATTTATCAACACTGGCAAAGCTGTTAAGTTCAGAAGGCTGAACTTGTGAACAGATTATTAGATTTCGATGAAGTTTCTCACACACGAATTGGATCTATAAAACTTATCAGAATGACATGATCGCTAAATTTGCTCAAAATAGCCGTTTTATTATATATAGATCGTTTTTGCATCTCTTAAGATATAGGGAAAACAAGTCCAAGTATACTTTTAATTATAAAATATTACAATTTTTATATACACATACATAAAAATATTTAAGAATATTTCAAGAGGTTTTTTCTAAGAAATATTTCCAAAAAGTTATAAGAACTGAAAAGTTTTTATTTCGATTTCGAAAAACTTTTTGCCATGACCTTCGCTGTACATTGTTATATCGAATTTTATATTTAGATAATTCTATTAGTTATTTGTTATAGAAAATAGTGTCATGTTTTTCAGAACACAGGTCTTCAGAGAGTAATTTAAATGATAAATAAGTAATTTGGACAATTCGCGTTCGTTTCATGTTACTTCACCGCCCTCCATTGAAAAACGGTCTATTTAGCGTCCTAGGTCAAATATATTATTTTAAAATGCATATTTGAATAAATTGTTAAAGAAACGAATGTCAATTTAAGGTCAGTTGAACTCCATCAAGCTTTAGTAAAAGATCACGATGAAAATGAAACGTTTGATGGAGGAAACAAAGCAAATATATGGTGTACACTGTATTTTGCAATACTAATAAAAGCGCGTTATTATACACTGATAAAATGATATAGGTATTATAATCATTGTATTAGTTACATACAATTACTGAATGTTACAATACTAAGAATTCATTTCATACTTGAATGGACTTTAATATGCAAATGAGGAATAACTATACATAGTTGGAATAGCTTTTATAGTACTTTAAAAACTAGTATCATTTGCAGTCGAAATTCTAGCATCTCTAAAACATCTTGATATTTAAAATATTTAAATATTAGAATTTTTTTTTTTTTAATAACTGAATAGACAACTTATATTGGTAGAATTATTAAATATAATTGGGAGGGGGTAAGTTTTTAAGGTTAAAATACAGTTTATCTCAGTTTTCGGCAAAACTACAAGTCCTATGGAAAAAATTTAAATAGCAAAGTTGTAGATAATAAAAAGATCTACAATTTTTGTATTAACACTTTTTGCATAACTGGCAAATGTATGTGAAAAATTTAAATAACTTTATTCTTTTTTACAAAAAAAATTTTTTTTCATGAAATTTAGTGAAATCTTACCTTATTATGTTCCAAATACACTGTAATTTTTTTGACTTAAAATATTTTTTTTTCACATTATTTTGAATAAATATCGAAAAAGCACCCTAATTTTCAATCGAAAAATTTTGAGGTTATGTGAAAAAAGTTTAAATACAAAAGTTGTAGATCTTTATATTATCTAAAACTTTAATTCTAAACTTTTTTCCATAGGACTTGTAGTTTTGCGGGAAACCGAGATAAACCGTGTTTTACCCTTAAAAACTCACCCCTTTCATTTCCAGACCTCAGATCGCCCGTATATTATTTTTCCTTTCATTTTTGTTATATTCTATTCCGTTCCCAATGGATTTCCGACCACAGATCGCCCGTTAATTATTTCTCCTTTCATTTTTGTTATATTCTCTGCCGTTCCCAATGCGTTTCATCTTACTATAATTTTTTTTCACTTTTTACTATTTTTAAAGGCTTCTACCCTGGTCTAAATTTGAAAAAAATCAATTTTTTTAAATGAATTTTAAAACTTATAATTTATAAACAATATGGCTAGTTTCAAATTAATTATGAACACTTTGAAAGTGATAAAAATTTAAAACACCAAACACGAGCCATGACGTAATAATGTTAAAATAATTTCAGTATTTCTATAATATCGTAGAAATTTCTCAAAAATGAAATGTGTGTATATTATATCCAAATACACAATGAAAAAATGTTTAAAATTAAGTTGTTTTTTATTAACACGCTTTTATTAGCTTCACTCGTATGTTTGTTTGTTTGTCTGTAGGTAACTCTCTGAAGTTGGCTGCAGAACGCATCTGAACGGATCCTTTGCATGAGAGTAATAAAGATAGAGCTAGTGCGCGAACTACGCATGCATGCGTGTTTTTTTAGTTTTTTTAAACTATTATTTTGTTATATTGTATACAACTTGTGTGTGAAACTTCTATTTCTACACTACATTAAAATCCTATCAATGAAGAAAACATTTCCTATATAACGATTGACCAAAACTTTTTACTTGAAATTTTATTGATAAATCAATTTATCTTATTATAGTGACAATGTACATGTAGTCACACGTACTATGCCAATTAATCCTGATACAAGATATAATCATTATTTTTTCAAATGGTTAATATCTATAGAACAGTATTTTTCAACGATTAATGCAGCTGAATTTATAGTAAGAAGTAGATACTATTTGAATTGCTTTTATGATCCTTATATGTAATCACTATGGAGATGAACATGTATGACCTCATTAATGCAAATCTTCCTTGTTTAGTATTAGGAATTTTGAACGTTGATATTTGGTTTGGTGAAGATTCCGTTGATCGAATAGTGCGATGGTTAACGAAAAATAAGGATATTACAGTTGATAGTAATATTGTAGATATTGGATGTGGAAATGGCTATATTTTATTAAACTTAGCTCAAATAAATTTTACAAAACTTTTGAACAAAAAATTAAAAGATCATATCAATGTAAAACATAATAACCACTATATTTAATAATTGCGAATTTTACAAAGGTGTAAAATATTTTTTTCTCAAAAGTATGTTAAAACTTAAATTTTCTACAATATTGATAATAAAACAAAAACTTTACCGTCATTTGTTGCTGATATATTTATTTTCCAAATAAAATGTATTTTACTTTTTATTGCACTAATTAAATTTAATACTTCAAATAAATGAAACTGAATAACAATATAGTAGATACTATTTGAATTGCTTTTATGATCCTTATATGTAATCACTATGGAGATGAACATGTATGACCTCATTTATGCAAATCTTCCTTGTTTAGTTAGGAATTTTGAACGTTCATATTTTGGCAATTTGAAATTCATGTTCGTGAAGTAAAGACGCTTCAATTGCACTAATAAAAAAAACTTGCGAATTATTTTTGCAATATGAAAGACACATTTCTATTGTACCTAAACAAAATCTTTGTAGCATCTTGTATCAATAGTTTTAAATGAATCTTCACATATAATAAATATCACAGTAATCGCATTAAATTTTAATATAATTTCTGACTTTGTTGCTATAGCACAGTACACTTACTTCGACAAAAAACAAAAAATTATTGAATTCTAATCTATTTTATTTAATGTACATCATCCGTGTTTGTTATTCAGTTTTATTTATTTGAAGTATTAAATTTAATTAGTGCAATAAAAAGTTAAATACATTTTATTTGGAAAATAAATATATCATCAACAAATGACGGTAAAGTTTTTGTTTTATTATCAATATTGTAGAAAATTTAAGTTTTAACATACTTTTGAGAAAAAAATATTTTACACCTTTGTAAAATTCGCAATTATAAAATATAGTGGTTATTATGTTTTACAGTGATATGATCTTTTAATTTTTTGTTCAAAAAAATATCCCCGCCGCCAAAAGTATCATTAACATTGTAGGGACGGGCAAGTGATTCAAAAATAAATTATTCAAGATTTAATCAATATATTATTATGTATATGCAAATAAATGTATTATTTTTATGTCACTACCTGTAGCTTCATCCACGGACAGCTATTTTATTAAAAGCATTCATTTAGTTTCACCAGTTTTGCGTGTCTGTGAGTATGTAATCAAATGTTTCCTAATTAAAATAACCCAATTCAATACTATCGATATTGAATAGGATTGAATACAAAATTTAATTTCCTATTGAATCCTATCAAAACATATTCAAATCTTGAACAGGATATTCTATAGGAAATAAATTCCTATTCAATACTATTAAAACCTAATCACTAAGAAATTTAATTTCTTATTCGTTTTCTGTTCATTCCGGTTAAATTTCAATAGGATTTAATAGGACTTTTTATTGGGGTCTACAAGTGAAGTTTGATCCATTTGTCAGTGTTCAATGAAGCTGAAATTGAGCAACTCATATGTGAATCAAATAATAAATAGTACATAATTTATTATGCCTTAAAACAAAAATATTATGGTAGCGTTGTAAAACTGAATTTGTTTTTACTTCTTGTATTTAAATATTTAGATAAAATACGCATTTTATTTTTCTATTATAACAACTCGGCAGATTACGATATCCGTGGTGCCTCGATTTGACAATTAATTTTGATAAAACAAGCCAAAATAAGACGAAATTGAAGAATACCAATTTACGCGTTTTCGCCTAATTTACAAGTTATCGACACTTATTTTTAGAACTTATCGTGTTAACGTCACATAAATACCACAATTTAAAACATTTTACAAGATTTAATTATTATTATTTGTTAAAAGACAAAATTTAAACACAATTCAAGCACAAATAACCGAAATTTAATTCGTTTAAAAAAAATCAACACTTGTATATTTAATACAACTATTAAAAATACATGTAGGCCATTTTCGACTGTTATTAACCCATGAATTTCTGGGGTCTAGTTTACACGGGTCGGGTTGGTTTTTGGTCCTTACGTTCAACCTGTGATTAAATTATCCATGGATTTGTGGAGTTTAGTTTGCACGGGTCGGGTTGGTTTTTGGCCCCCACGTTCAACCTGTGATTAAAATACCCATATATAATTCGAAAAGTAGACAGAAACTCGAAAATTGGTATTCTTCATTTTCGTCTTATTTTGGCTTGTGGGGCTTGTTTTACCAAAATCTATTAAAAAATCGGGGCACCACAGATATCGTAATCGAGTCTAAAAACTATAGAACGAATTTTTATTAATTTAAATTCTTTTTAATAGCCCTTTTTCCTTTTAATACCATAAAAGCTTGCATTTACCAAAAAATATTTTTAATTTAAAATTTTTTTCAAATTATAATAATAATCATAAACCTGAATGAAGCTCTATTTATTTATATAAATGAAATGATACCAGGTATATTCGTTGTTCGGGCATCACGTTAAAACTACTGGAAATATTTCGATCAAATTTATTTAGTCTTACATTTCATCCTTATAAAAAAATATCGTTATTTAATATAAAATTATAGAAGTTTCAAGGAGCTGTACTTCTATTATTATAATGTTATTTTTTATATATTTTTTTTGCCTCATTGTTTAATAAATTGCCTATAAGCATAGAAAGTTTTCTTAAAAATAAGGTATATAAAACAAATTGTGAATACAAAAATTGTTTATTTTTGAATACAAAAGTTTTATCCGAAACATGTTTTCATATAATCAATAGTGAGTACAATACGAGTAGGTATATCAATTCCATTTGGGTATAAGTTGGAATACCCAATTTTTAGGTCGCTCTCGTGATCTCATAGGTGACCCCAAAAAAAAAAAATATTTATTCTAACTAACGGTTTATTATATCAAAATACGGTTTCGAATAAAATACCAATGGCTAATCCATTTCAAAACAATAAACGTTGAAAGGGTAGGTGGAATTTTTGAATGATAAGGTAAAATTTTATCCCTATAAATTAGAATGATCTACCTTATTCTTTTATTTGTTGTGTATCTATATTAAATTATTGTTAATGGCACCGTTCGTGACACTATTTAAACACACCCTTGTAAAATAATTGGCATGGGACGAACAGATCAATAATCTGACAAGTATTTATATACCTTCATTGACATTTGCTAATTCTCTTATGTTATAGTTAGTAATATGAGAATTTTACTGAATGTAGTGTCACAAATTGAACTACCAAAGTTTGTAATAACTTGAAAAGTTAAATTTTACGATGCATATGAATAGCGTCTATCTATATTCGTTATTCATAATTACATTTTCGCGAATAATTTTTGATTGAACTATTCTTATATTACCGTTAACGTTAAGTAGAAACGTTTACCCAAACTAGATCAGATACGATAGTCTCCTTATTAAAAGCGTGTAAATAGACGATACTATGAGTTAAAATTTAAGAGCTTAGTCCATTCAGTACGTTGTCTAGAAAATTGTCTGATCTTTTCATACCCGCAAAGAAACAATTGCATGCGAAGTAGGATTCAAAAAATCGAAGAGTCCAGTATTGTGCGATTATTTGCTGATTTAAAGTAGCTCTGTTATTTATAGATACTCTTAATTTAATGTTGAAATTTGAACTAATTAGTACGTAATTGAATTTTTGATTCTGGTCAAACAAGAAAAAACTGGATTTTTTTTCTATTGAAAATAAATTTTTTCATTATTAAAAACATTCGAGGGAACAAGCCTGTCATTTTCGTAATTACTGATGTATTATATTGAAAATACTGGTATAAAACACATGGAAAACAAAACATAACCTAATATTTTATTTATCTTTTACCAATTAAGATAACTGTTTAGATTGAACTGACAGATGCCAATCAATAATTTTGACCAAAATGACGTCACATCATGACAACATAGTGTTTTATGTCATGATATAAAGATAAAATTATCGAATTTTAATTTTAAGATAATAAATTAATCATGTGCTTTTATGATCCAAATTTGAATATTTTATTTCTACATAAATTTTAATTTTTGTCATATTTCATGATTTATTTTTCAATACCGATAGTTACTTTATTATGTTCGTAATATGTTAAAATTTCAACATTAAGAGTCTCAGTCATTTTAATAATAGTGGTTAAGCTATATACAAATTTAGTTTTTTTTATTTCATTAAGAGTCTTTATTAGAGTTAAAAATGTCCTCTCCTTTACGAATTAAAATTTTTTAAATACTTATAGGTCATTGGCGTAATATTGGAATCTTCGAATATTAATTTGCTTATAACTATTACAATTGTTTCTGTGTGGTTGTGGAAATTTAACACAAATTTCCAGACGTTGTTCCAGATCAAATGTCGCTCATATTTTATTTACATCGTACTATAATCTACATCTTATGACCTAACAGACTGGCAGACTAGGTTACTACAATTATAAATTAACGATTTTATCATTCAAAATTTATTATTTAATTTACTATTTAGAGAAAATACAAGAAAAATGTGATTAAACGATTAATCATGAGGTTTATAAAGGATGATTTGATGAAAAAAAAGCTAATCAACTACGCCGAATAAACTAATAAAGAGATATTAAAATTGTTTTAATAATCGAAATTTTAAAAGGGGGTCAAATATTAGAATAAATATGTATTTAAAATTCCACACCATTGACTGATCATCAAATAGCCATATTTTAAAATTTATTATTTAACTAATTATTAAATTAAAATAAATATTTAAACGTTTAATGATATCATTTTCTATTAACAATATGTATTGTTTTGACAAAATTGGATGGAAACAACTTTTTAATCAAAACAAAAAATAGAACCGATAAAATAGACTATTTAAATTGAATTGAATCTGTTTAAAGAAAATCATTTGAACGCAATATTTATTTTTAAAAATCTGCTCAAAATTGTGGTAGGAGGGGGTAATTATGTAAAGTATTTTGACTCCAAAAAAATTATTTGGTTAAATATTGACTTTTGTGTTTTAAAGGATAAATAGAACTGCCAAATACAAATGACTGCCAAATACAAATGACTGCCAAATACAAATTTCTGCCTAATTCTAAGTCGTACTTAATTTTTGTGGTATAATGTTATAAATGGAATATAATTTCGAATTAGATCCTTTACACGGTCAAGCGATCCAAAAAAATTGTGACAAGCGATTGATACAGATCTTGAAAATTGATCCAATTATTATTAAAAAATATCCAATTAAAACCAATTCAATTCGATTAAAAAAATATTAAAAAATTTGAATTGGTTTGAAGTTGTTAAAATTGGATTGAATTGGAATTAAATGGAAAAAATATCCAATTTAAACCAATTAAATCCGATTAAAACCTATTAAAAAATTTTAATTGTTTTTAATCGGATTTAGTTGATTTTAAATGGCAAAATATCTAATTAAAACCAATCCAATCTGATTAAAACAAATTTAAATTTTTGAGGTATAGAAAATTTTATAGAAAATAACGCTTTTCACTTCGAAATAAAAATACTGTTGTTTTGTTAGAAGTAACATGCTTTAAAATTAATTTTTACATGTGAAAATTCAAAATTAGACTGACTAATTTTTGACTCAACAATTTTTTGAGATCGAAAAATTAAAAAAGTCTTTTTATAGGGCATGATTTTAGAATTTTCACGCTTTGAAAATTTCTTATAATAAAAATTTTGGTACGAAAAATAATCCTAAAATGCAGGAAAAATTATATATGTACCTACAACTTTAATTTTTTAATAAAAACATTTTTTTGAAAATAAAAAAATTAATTCATTTTAAAATACGCAAATGAAATAGAAAACTCTTGTGGAATCATTTCCATAGTTTTTTTTTTATTACACTACGCATCACTGCATTATGTGCTTAATATTTTGCACTTAACTATGCACAACAATATGTATAAACGTATCAAATTGTCTCCTTCTACGAACCCGGTCATTAAAATGCATTAACATTTTATTTATTGTTTTAGTTGTAAATATTTAATTGAAGATTGATTTTTCAATAAATATTATTAAGTAACTAAAATGTCCGATCAAACACCTGCAATTGTATGCGTCGTTTGCAATGAACCGATTACAAGTCGGGTAAGTGAATTAAAAAAAAAAAAAAAAAAAAAATTAGGAAGTTTCAAACTGTCGAAATTATTCGTTTTTTTTTTTTTTTTATCATTATTTGATCTAAAACTAATAAATGGGTTTCTACACCTAATTTTAAAAATATATTCAACAGGTTTGTTTATTTGAAAATTTTGGATCCATAATTAAATATTATAATTAAAATTTTGAAATTCTTCCTAATTCATTTAATATATGGATAAAACTGTGTAAAATTTATTTTTAGATTTTAAAAGCAATGGGAAAAACTTATCATCCAGAGCATTTTAAGTGTACTGGATGTGAAGAACCGATAACCAATGAACGATTTCATGTGGACAATAATGAAAAAATTTATTGTGAGCCATGTTACACGAAAAATTTTTTATCAAAATGCAAGAAATGCGGAGAACCAATAAAAGAGGTAATAAATATTTTTTTTAAATGGCCTAGTAGTCTTCTTAGGTACATCTCCAATTTGCGTATGATTTTTATTACAGTCACTAGCAGCGAAAAACAAATTTTTGGAAATTTTTGATCAATAAATATACAATTTTATGAAATTAAATTAATATCACATGATTTCACAATTTGAAATTTCTAAAATACAAAATTTGACATTTTTTGACATTTTAACAGTTTTTAAATTTAGACTAATGACTATGTAATTTGTAGTATAGTTTCATCATCAAAACCTATCTTAAAAAGTTGAAAATGATAAATCCAAAAATTCTATATCCAAGAATGCTATTAAATCTGACATTAGGTTTGTCAGAACGGAGCAACTTTTGTTCGATTTTTAGTTTCGGAACACTAAACTTAAAAACTTTAGTATAGATAGACAATATGGTACTTTATAGAGATTTAAATTTTCTTCAAAATGGGAAATATAATTTTTAAAAAAATTTTTTAAACGAAATAAGTAAAAAAAAAAATAATTACAAATACATCATTTTTTTTATTATCTTTTTCTTTAATTTTTGTCTATAACTTTTCTGAAGATTTGGGTGTAGGTTAATCCAAAAAACGAAAGTTTTTAAAATAGGTTTTAAAAAAAATCTTTTTTTCAGTCCTATAAAAATTTTTTATAGGTATAAAAAGGATTTGATAGGAAATTAAATTTCCTATTCAATCCTATTCAATTCCAATAGGATATTTTAATAGGGTATGCGTCCTCATCAGGTATAATCATCATAAGTTTAAATTTGTTGCATAATTTATTTTTTATAACTAATAATTTTTTTTTTTTTAATTTTATTAAAAGATTGTAGGACAAACAAAATTTTTGATGTGTAGAGCAACTGAAAAAGCAATAAATTATTACGAAACGTTGCAAAATAATAATAAATATTAATTATTTCACTTGATCCTAAATTTTACTCTGTAAATAATTTATAAGCATAATAAAGATTTCAATATAATTGATAATTTAAAATTTTAAAAACCATTCTTTAAATGATTGTGTACATCAAGAAACTAAAGCAGTAAAAATAGTAATTTTATTTTTGTCCTCAGAGACTTATCAAAGCACTAGGAGCAGATTGGCATGAGGACCATTTTGTTTGCTCTCAATGTGGTAAAGTATTACATGGAGTGCCATTTTATGAAAAAGATGGTCAACCGTTTTGTGAGGAAGATTTCACACAAAAATTTGCACCAAAATGTAAGAAATGTGCACAACCGATTGTTGATCAAGTAATCAAGGCATTGGACGCACAATGGCATACCAGCTGCTTTGTATGTAGCGTAAGTATTCGAAAAGAAACTTTATGTCAACCCAATAAAAGATCAAGCGAAAAGTGTAGATAAAAATATAAAACGAATACAGATCATTCAAAAAGTTTATATTTTAAATAGTATTAGGAGAGTCCACACGATGCTAAATGGGGGATTGCAAATCATATTCAATTGTGCCAGATATTGATATAAAACCTTCCAGGTGTCTGAAGACGGAACTTTGCATGGCGGGAGTGGCCAAAAATTCGTTATTTTGAAATACTCGAGCATATCGAGCGATTATTTGGAAAAATTTAAAGACCTACAAATTTTTCCAGTTATTTGCTAGTTTTAGACCTACCAACCCCCTTACGACGTCACGCTCAAATCATATGGCTATATATTTTCGTTATCCTTGAATAATTTCCTTCAAAATATACATTTGGGCTCGAGAATGTCCAGGTGACATTTTTTGTTAGTTTACGATCCTTTCATCGCCTTATTTCATGCTCAAATTGTCTCCCCTTTCATGAAATAACTAGCTGTTTTGTGCGGAGCCTTGAATGTAGTTTCAAAGCATCCAATGTGTACATCGTGTATAATCGCGTATTTGCGATCAACGTTTTAAATACAATCGAAAGACTTTTAATCTTTTTTTCCAATATAATAATATTGGAGACCTTCGAATAAATATTATAATTTTATGCAGTTTAATTGTTTTGCTTTTCTTTCAAGTGTAATATTAAACGCACACATCTTATACGAAAAAAAAAATTGCGCTTATCGTTACCTGTCCATATTAATGAGAACCTATCTTCCTGCAACTATCATTGTAAGGAACTATTTTTTCATACCTCTGGGGTTTTATGAGAGGGAAACTACAGAATTATCCACAAAAATATCGTTATTTTCTATAAAATTAACCGGCTCGTTTATTACAATTAACCAACTACCGCTACTAGAAGGCAAGCCCATCACTACTGTATATGGTTTATAGACACACTAGTAGACCCGACCGCGCGGTAATGTGACAATTTTAGGTCACCCAGTATTTGGTTTTTACCTGGTATTTGGTGTGCTCCCAGTATTTATTGTAGGAAACCCATGACACGACATTTTTATAATATACACCCGGTATTTGTTATGGCAGTCGTTATCTCGACTCCCGTAACCCTGCGTTACAGAAATGTACATAAAATCTGGTATTTGGTGTGGAAACCCGGTAATATAAGCTACATTATTGTAAAATTTCATTAAAATCCATTCATGTAGAAGTAATTTATCGTGAAAGAGTAACAAACAAACATACATACATACATACAGACATACTTTCGCGTTTATAATATTAAATCAATCCTATACTTGTGAATGTTAGTAATTAAAAAATAACTTTTCAATATTATTTTATATGTTAAATCCAATCTTTTCTAGAAATGCATTCAACCGATCACCGACAGTGTATTTCAAATTGATGATAAAGGTATGCCAGTTTGTTCAAAGTGTGGTGAAAGTAGCTAAATATCTCTTGAATTTTTCAAAATTGTATGTATAGTGTTATTTGAATATATATTTTAAATCAAATGTGCATAAAATACCTATATGGTGTTGTATCAAATAATTACTAACTTATAGATGATGCTTTTTAACTCTACATTGATATTAATAAAATGGCTTTACTGATTAAATATTCGGTTTTTTATTTATATACCTCTAATTTAATCACAACAAGTACCAACCATTCAATCATGGAGGAAGGGATTAATAAAAGTCTTTGTAATATTTTTGAAAGTAATAAAAAGTATAATAAAAAAATGTCTGCATAAATCAAATTATATATGGTTTTTTTAAATAAATTGGATGGTTTAACACTAGGAATTGTCTCTCCTAATTTTGTTATTATATTCTATATGCGCAAATATTACGAGTTATATTATTAGGAATTAATTTTTATGTTTTGAATAGGATATGTATCCTGATTTTTGGCTTTTCTTTTATGTGCCATGAAAGTTTCGAATCTTTTCTTTGCTAGTTTCCATGATATAAAAGTCCAATTCTATAGAAATTGAATTGGAAATTAATAGGATTGAATAGAAAATCACTTTTTCAATTCCTATTCAATCCTATTGATTTCCTATTCAATTCCTATTCAATCCTATTTATTTCCTATTCAATTTCTATAGGATAGAATCGAACTTTTTTTATTAGGGTTTCCAAAATGTGTGTCTTGTTTAGTTAGAATACTGTTAATTGCATAAAAAATGCACAAATTGATAAAAATAATGTATAGTTTATATATAAATATACAATAATATATAATAATATTATCAGCATCAATACGATTAAATAAATATATAATATATCAGCATCAATACGATTAAAAAAATATGCTTTATCACTTGATAAAACGTACTTCGTTCAAGAAAAGTTCTCATAAATCATGATCAACATAATATTATTTTTTCTGGATCTTTAAATTTCTTGTAAAAATTATTATTCTTTTCTGTTGACAAAATTTTTTTTATTTATTTGCTTACAATTTCCTAAATTATTATGTATTATGTGTGTATAATGTGAAGAAATTATTTTATCTGATTTAGTTTTTAAAAAATTTTTAGTGAGTTTAGACCCAAAAGATTTTATAAGAGTAGCGGAGCTTATAATCTGTGTTGACTATTACCCCTTCTAAACAAACTATAAATTTTGGTTTAAAATAATAAATAAAAGATTTTAATTTAATTATATGATAATAAAATATATGTAGGGACCGTAAGAAAATAGCTAAATAATGCCGTCGTAAAAATTTCCTAAGAGGTAAAAATTTCCTAAGTGCCTAGTAATCTAAAAAATGTTTCCAATTCTTAAATCTGTCTAGTCAATTAATGTTTTTAAAATTATCTCAGTTGGACCAATTTAAAATAATTGATCATTTCGTTTTTTTAAACAATTAAATTTAAAACTCTAAGAATGTTAAACAAAAAATCTTTTTCCTCAAATTTTCCAAATTATTTCATTTCCTAAATATTAAAAGCTCCATAGAAATATTTTTTTTAGATTTGTTATTCTAATTCTTTAAATAATTATTATAAATAAATGCATCGTTTATGAGGTTAATAAAAAATTTCTTTTTGACAATCTTATCATTAAACTTATCGCTTTAAAATTTTGATTTTTCATTGTTTCAAAAATGGTTTAATGGTATTTAACATTGAGTAATTTACATATTTTTAGAACGGTTTAATTAAGCAAAAATGTATATAAAGCAACATGTGATAATGACGACATATCTTTAAAATTTCAGATAAATCAAACTGCTTTGACTACCTGTAGGATTTATTTATGATGACGTTTCGAAAACCTAATAAAAAATTAAAAACAAAGAAAACAATTCTTTCATCATATTTTTAGTTTTTTTATAAAGAATTTAGGTTTAAAGAATTAGTTGCCGCATTTTTTTTCTTGCAAAATGCAATTTTTTTTTTTTTAGAGCTGCAATTTTAATAAATTTCATTTTCCCCAAAATAGTACTACCAACAAAGACTTGATAGTTGCGAGGTTTGAATTAGTACTTCAAAACACTTTTGAGATTAAAATTCCATTAAAAAAAATTATATAATTCATGAATTTATTTCAAACTGTTAATAAATTTGGAAGATTAACTGAAATGCGAAAATAAAACGAAATAAAATTTTTTTAATTCAATACAATATCAATATTTTATTCATTAAAACTATTTAAAACTGAATATATTGCAGTCAAATACCGTAGTAGAATTACAATTACTAAATTAACTGAAATACTTAAAAAATATTTTAAGAATTACTCTGCCAAAAATAAACACGCAGGTACAGCGAAATAATGGCGGTTGACAATCATCATATTTTCTTATTAATATTAACAGTTTTTTTCGAACGTAATGCTATTTTGGGCACAATAGACGGCATTTTATTCAATATATTAAAAAACAAGTATACACCAAATTAGATCCCAAACAATTTTTCCTAAGAACTTTTTCCATTTAAAACATGTAAATTGGAGTGATCTTTTTATTTTAATACTCAGCCGTTTGTTACGCTAATTCATTGTACTTACGCGAAAATTGTTGGGAAATTTTAGTCTCTTCAGAAGTGCTTATGGTAAGTTCAAAGTGGTTCCAGCAAAATCATTTTCAATTCGAAATGTATGGATTTATGCCTGATTTTGCAATTTTTCCTATTAAACTTACAGCAGAAAAGTAAATTGAAATTTTGTAGGAAATTAAATTTACCATAAAAATGATAATTAATGGTAAGTAAACCCACCCATAAAGTGAACGATTCGGCCATAAGCCTAGTATACAAATATTAGGTTTATGGGGACAGTTGTTACACTAATCATAACTAAGCCATAATAAATGTTATTTATTATCACCCAGTCTATCATTTTTAGTTAATAAACCTTACTCTGAATTATAAATGAAAATAACGGATTAAATAAAATGTTTAGTTAATCTATAAATTTACTTTTAATACTTACTTTGTTATCTATATTTTGTAAAATTTCCAATAACAAAGGTCGCAATGATTCATTAAATTGTTCTTTAGACATTTGACTACCAACATTTTGTTCGCTTTTCTTTACAGGCTCAATCGAATTATTTACATCCTAAAATTAAAATTTGAAAACGAAATTCAAAAGAATCTTGTTTTATTATTTTAACTAATTCTTTATGAAAATCACAATTAAGGCGTTGCAGGTCTGTCATGTCACTAAGATTGAAAACCGCTATAGTTACGTATTGTTTAAGGATATAAACCAAAATCGAACTTCATGTAGAGTCAGTTTCAAAGTACTTCAGATTCAAATTAGATAAATTTAGGATGCAGAATTTCGGGAAACTTAAGGTTTTTCGCTTCCGTATTTTCTTATATCAAAAAACTATACATCTTTGGTTTATATTATGCTAACAATCAACAAGCCTACTTTTACGAAAGTTTGCACACTTGCAAGATCGTAATAGTGTAATTTATTCGAAATATATGAACAAAACATTTTACTATATTTTGAATAGAGGTAACATTCATTTCCACCCAGGGTTGTTGTCATAAGGGATCCTGAATTGATTTATTTCTACAGTAACCGAATCAGTGGTCATGCGCTAACATCTTAAACGTTTGACTACGGAGACCGGGAGGTTGCAGCATCGAGTCGAAGATGCGACAGATTATAAATTTAATTGTATAGTATAATCGGATATAGTTGAAATAAATGAATAAAAATAATGATGTGAATGGGAACTGTTATAGTCGTGTATATTTAAAAACTGAGGTAAAACCGATTACTGTTGTGGAATTAAAAAGCTTAAAACGTTTTTTAGTATGTTATTTTTTTATGAAACAACGAATTGAGCGACTAACGCTATTCAGTTGATTGATAGAAGACTAGTTTTTGAAAAATTTTTAGACAATTTTTCAAGAAAATATGTTTATTTGTCGTCTGCATGTGTGGGGCCTCTTTCTGTAAAATTATTTGAAAACTTACAGACTCGCGTTTGTTTAAAATATCCATTTGCGTTACAATTTCATCTTCTTTTGGTGGTTCGCATATAATTTCAGATTTTTTGTTTTTCATAGGAAAACTTTCCATTGACATAGATGGATTCAAATAATTCACAGTAAGTTCCATTTTGCTGTTTGATTTACCATCAATGCTACTTGGTTTCTTTTTTGGCCTTATGTTTCTGAAACAATAATACGAAATGATTTACTAACTACCTAATAATTTAAAGACAAAACTTTATTTTTAATTTTATGCTTTTTGGTACTAGAATGCAATGATCATTAAGTTATAAAAGGCCCCTAAAATTACCCTTAGGAGTTTTCCTACTCAATCAAAAAAGTTTATAATTTTAATTTTTTTATTCCGGTAATATTTGTGTTTTGAAATCAACATAATTTTTCGAAATGACCTTTGGAACCTTCTAAATTTAGATTCCAAGTCCAAAAGATGTAATTTACGACCATAAATTCCACACTTTGAAAACACTCAATAAAAATACACAAAATATAATAGAAATTATGAAATATTTTTTAAATCGGTTTTAAATTCTTATGTATTAATCAAATTAATAGTAATAAAAACTTTGTAAATAAAATAATATAAATCCGTAAACAATTAAATAGATTAATTATAATATCTGGAAAAATTTAATAATCTTAACCCTTCGTCGGTAAACCTGGGTATTTCGTGTCCGAGCCAAAACTGTTTAGGTCAATAATTTTCTAACGAGTGAATAGATAGAGCTACTATCCCTACCTAAAAAAAGTTAAATAGGAAAGGGACTTGACACCTAAAGTTGAAGGTCTCAGTCCCTTCTATGCAGTAACAGTGAGCAGTTGAAAATCGAAGCGGAACACAAAATACCCAGGTTTACCGACGCCGTATACTGAACTTGCAGGTAATTGAAAATTTTTTTTTTCATTTTAACTTGTTTTTCGCATGAGTAAAAGTACAGAATGAGAAAAAAATTTTTTTTTTTAAATTACATACATTTTTCTCAGTGTTAGTACAAAATGGAGCAACGGTCGGCTGATCATGTGGCACGTGTACTTCGCCAACGAGAAGTAATTTCTTATTTTGGAGGTGACGACAGCGAATTAAGTAATTTAATTATCAAAAAAAAATGTTTTTTGATAATTAAATGTGTTTATACTAATGTTTGATACATCTTTCATTGCCTGTTTTACCTGTCCAAACTTAAGCATTTATTGATAAAAAAATGAAATAAAATATTTTTTTCCTGAAAACTGCATTATTGACCTTTAATTTGGTTTATTTAAAATTACAATATCTTAATTTTTCATAAAGTTACGATTTTTTGAGTAAACCTCCGTTTTTTTAGCAAGTTGCTCCAGTTTTTTAATAAAAAATATATGCAAAAATGAATTTTTCTACAATTTTATGATTGATATGTTAAGTTGAAGGTTTCACAGATGAGCATGAATTTTTACGAAATTTTTTGAGTGCATTAACAGGTTGAAAAAACGACCGGAAATGAAATACCCAGGTTTACCGACGGAAGGTGTCGAAAAAACGTTTACCGACGAAGTGTTAAATAATCAGTAAAATTTAATCCAGGTAATCACATAAATAATAAATACATAAATTAAATAAAATTAACAAAATAATAAGGCAGATATGCAATAAAAAATTGAGTATAATACAAAAATATTTTGTTTCTATTAAAAAAGGTTAAATTACAATAAAATGATTACATTAATTGATAATTAGGCAGTGAAATAAGAAAATAAATAAAAAAGTATTTATTTACTATAAAAAAAATGTTATAGAAATAATTCTGTTTCAACATTTTGATGAATTTTCTTTGAATAATTTATCCAATATTCTTGATGTATGTGATATTCATTTAATCTAATTTATACAAAATATATATCTATTAAAAAGGGAAGAAGTTGTCAATTAGGGATGGCGATTCTTTTCTAAGAAGATTTTAAAAAAATCGATTTTTTTAACTTTGCATTTATAATGTAAATATAAATCCATTTTATGAAAAACAAGAAGGATATCAACCATAATAAATGATCTCTTATAAGTAAAATGTTTTTTATTAGTTTAGGGAATTCGATCATCACAATTATTATTACTACCATGTCAAAGATCTAGGACCGAAAGAAAACATTTATTTTCAAAATGTATTTATTACATGAAAAAGTTAAAGTTCACAAAGATTCAGAGATTATATAATAGCTAATATAGATAAGAGACTCTCTTAGTTCTCCAAAAAAACACACTTCTCGTAAATGTCTCTGCAATATAGTAACACTAACTGCCATCTATCATCTTTTTGAAAGTAGTGACAAAACACATTTTCAAAAGTAAGACAATATAAAGTTAAAAACAAAAATTTTTCAAACATACAAATTTGTAAAATATATTGAAAACTGTAAACGTTTTCACTTTTACGATCTTAAATCACTTTCAGTACAAAATCAAAGCATTTTTCAAAAAAATTCGTTAAGATCAAAAGTTTTTATTTTTTTTAAATTTAAATAAAACTAATTATTTATAGACTTCCAAAATTTAAATATGTTTAAAAATTAATTAATTCTTACTTTGGTTTGCTTAAATAGTTTATAGATCTTTTCCAAAATGCCCGTTGATGCTTTAAGATATATGGTGTTTCTAATGTATACATTGATAAACGATTTCTTTTATCAATTTTTTTTGATGATTTCTTTGGTGTAACTGATGTTGTTGTGCAACTTGCTTTCGGTTCTAGTTTCATTTTATTCTCCTGTTCAATACGAATATTTTGTAAAAGTTTTTTACATTTTTCATCAATATCCTAAAAAGAATGCAGAAATTTTTATAATTTAAATATTTATTACTCTTTTAAAGATAATTAATTACTAAACTTACCTCAATATACACTTCATTTCGACCAGGACTGTATAAAATTGGTTTTATTATTGTACATTTATTACAAACACGCCATAAATCACAGGCTTGAACTAATAAATCATTTAATTTATCAGGTACGCCCCCTGGAATCGAACTTGGTAAATGCTTCTGATATGCCTTTAAAAATAAAATATTTATAATTGAGAAATAATTTATCTGGCAAATTCAATTGTTTTCAATTAATAAAATAATTCAATTAATTAAATGAGGTTTTATTTAATACAACGTTTGAAAGCCAATATTTATGAATTAAACGCAACAATCGTGCATTTAAGAGAAAGTGCAATTATTGATTTTTTATCCTGAGTTAAAAACTGAGAGCTCTGTGTCTCACGGTTGTAGGAGCTATGATTATACTGTACGATACGTATTTAAGGAGGATTGTTTCGTGAGAATTTTTTCTAGAAAAATCATTTATAAGTATAAAAAAATATTTTGATTTTACCTTAGAATTTTGTTTAGGGAAAAACTCTTCGACAAGCACTCCACTGTCATGTTATTATTATGCATACCAAATTTCATAACATTTGGGTATTTTTTTGAGTTATTTTCGGGCGAAAATTGAATGGAGTGTGCTTATTACAGACATAAAAATCCACTTTAACATGATCACATACAGATGATTAGCGCAAAAATTTATTTTTAATTTTTTATGCAACAACATGCGGAATGCAGTTAATTGTTTAAAAAAATGATTGTTTTTACGTAAATTTAAATTTTATACTTACCGAAAGACCTTGAAAAATTAAAGTATGTGCATTCGATATTTTTTGAAAAATGGTTTGGGCCGAATTTTTCTTGATAAATCGTGGAGAATAGTGCTTAATGAGTTTGTGTATTTCACCCATCTAGAAATTTCAGTAAATTCATGGTTTAATGTTAATAAAAATATTTTAAAAAAAATTTAATTCTTAAGAAAAATGCACATCTAAGAAACTGATGGTGTACAATTGATTTTAAATTTTGTAAAATAACGTATTTGTCAGACCTTGGCAATGCCATCAATTATAATTTGCGTACTTTGCGTAGCTTGCAGTACATTCGATTCCCACAAATATTTATTATTGGGATGGACTGATTATAATAATGGAATTTATCTCCGTTTTTCCAACACATACGCATATAACAGATTCCACCATCATCATTGTTTTTATGATACTAAACTTATACAATTAGATTCATTATATGGCTGGAGAATAAGATGTGGACTGAAGCCTAGGATTTGACAGTCAGTGCGTTTGCAGCCGTTTTCTCGAAAGGAACTAAGCCGAAATATGTCCGAAGTTGTAAGAGAGGAACTGTAGGAAACCTCTACAAGCATAAACGGCTAGTTGAATCCAGTCCATACACCGCCAGTCTAGTCATCTAACCGCCCGTAGTTGACTATATTAACCGCCCGTAGTTGACTGGACTAACCGTCTGTTAATTATTAATATACAAACTGTCGGTGCTGGAATGAAAACCATTAAACTCTTAGTCCAAGTAGTAAAACGGTGGTTTTATAAAACTAATTGTATGCAAGCTTTTTCTTTATGGGCATCATCTCTTCTCTTTTTGTGCCATACCTGTCTACTCAAATTATATAAATAATTTCTAGAGAATCTGCTTTCAAATTCAGCTACTCTCTTATGTCTTCTAGCTAAATCTTCTTCACCATCTAGAATTGGTTCAAATTGCCAAAGTTTTCTATAATGAAAATGATATTTTAGTAATATTGTACGCTAGTATTAAAAAAAATACAATCCAGAATCCATGGTGGCGTGACAAAACGAAAGTGGATTGAATTATGTTTTATATTGAATTCCTACGTTATATATTGTTATATTGTATTATACTTTTAGGTATATTTGGCCCTCTAGTTTAATTCGAATAGAGTAGTGAATAATAAGTAACTTTATGCAAAATATTACAATACATGATGAGTCACACTGGAACAACCTTAACAAGCAATCTGAGGTTTTTTTCTTTAACTGGATAATTTTAAATATTACTAAATTCAATTTACCATTTTGCCTGCGAAGTACAACTACTAAGGACGATCTGTATCTTGCAAGGCAAAAGTGATATTTTATGGCCAAAAGAAGTGTCAATTATATATATCACAGGCACGTGGAAAAAAAAACTTACACGATAGCATCCAATGAGGTGTTTATTTTATTTCTCAATAACCATAATTTTGTACTAATTGCAATTTCACGACTAGTTAAAAAATGCCCATCTTTTTCCAAATTTAAATTATCTTGACTCGTATCATTATTATTATTTTGAACATCATTAGTATTCGCATTATTTTGAACATTTTCTTCATTTAATTTCTAAAAAAAAATTATTGATTTTATATTAAATAAAAATTAGTTCCATGTTTTGAAACTGGGGATGTGAAATTTGAAAGTGAAAGAAAGTTAAAAAAATATTTTTAAGTAAACTGTAAGAATTCGTTTTCTAGTCAATAATTCACATAAAATTTAATTTAATTTGGGTACGATGGATATGCCCCCAACTCTAATTGAGGTCGATGATATAATAGACTACAGGCCCATGTCCAAAAAATGGATGGGTCATATGAACCACCAGGTGACGTATATAGGACGATATAAGAGCATAAAATAATAAGATTCAGCACTATGCCGTCACTTGTAAGCTGTCCAACTGAGTGCTGGTGAGAATTCAAATGTGCAGGTAGAGTGAGTACATTTTGGTCATATATTTTTGTACGGCATTTTTACTATCGACAGATCTATGAAAAATAATAAGAATGCGCGAAACTGATGCCGTACAGAATGAAATGACCAAATTTACCCTGGAAATTGTCAGAAAATCAAAAAAATTTACCGACTTTGTGGCGCACCATTTTTTTACGCCACTGCGCGGTTTCTTATTATTTTTCATGGTAAAAATGCCGTACAAAAATTTATGACCAAAATGTACTCACTCTACCTGCACTTTTGAATTCTCACCAGCACTGAGTTGGACAGCTTACAAGTGACGGCATAGTGGTGAATCTTATTATTTTATGCTCTTATATCGTTCTATATACGTCAGCTGGTGGTTCATATGACCCATCTATTTTTTGGACATGGGCCTGTAGCCTATAATTCTACTATTTTAGTTGGGAGTTTTACTATCCAAAACCCAATATAAAGACAAAATGTAGTGTAGATGTACAAATTTGTTAAGGATAGTCAATCAAATTTAATAAATGTATACCGACTCTAAGTGGTCAAATCGAAAGTAATTCATTTAACAGATCGATAGCTCATCTATTTGAATAGTACTGGCTTTATCGGTCAGTGTAGCTATAGCATTTTTTACCTTGTTAGCTTAGATATGGTCATAATTGTCAATGATGTTTTCACGAAAAAAAGACGAAATTTTGAATTTAAATTTTACTTTAATAAACACCAGAATAAATTTTTCAGTATAAAATCTATATAGTCTTTTGATAAAATCTGATATTTTCGAGCTGTAAAAGTTTCATCAAAATCGGTTCAAAGTTTAGTCTAGTGATTTTGTAAAGTGCTGCAGACATACATTTATTTTTTTAATAGAGCAGACGAATATTCTCCAGTATTATTAATTTACTAGTGAGCGCCCTGCAACTTTGTGTGAACCTGTAGACTGTGCATTGCCTTGGCCAGATCGCCATATTTTTTGTTAACAAATGTTAGTCTAGTGATTTTGTAAAGTGCTGCAGACATACATTGATTTTTTTAATTGAGCAGACGAATATGCATTGCCTTGGCCAGATCGCCATATTTTTTGTAAATGTTCCCTTTGCAAGAATGCTAAGAATCGATCGTTAGGGAATCTGTAATCCAATTCGCACTGGGACGTTTTATGGCTTGACTCGTATCTCGCATACTACTTCAACGCACAGTACATCCGATACTTTGTTAGACAAATTTAAAAAAAATTCTAAATCCTTTTCAAAAAAGTATATCAGAAACGAGTTATCTTTTAGAAAATAAATTGTTTTACGAATGTCTTTAAATATTACCATTATTAAATCTTCGTCACTATCTTCCTGATTTTCTTGTTCATTTTCCTCAATCGGTTTTAATGAACTGTTATCGGCCGTATATGAATGATAACTTGTATCCGTATAAGATATATCTTCTTGCAAATTTTCATTTGATATGATCGTTATTGCACCAGATTGAAATAAACTATCATGTGATGTATTCTTTGGCAATAATATTGGTGGGTAATTATTATCTTTTACAACATAGCTACCAGTAATTGATACAACAATATTCTGTTGTTCACAATGTTCTTTCCAAAGTTCATCGTCCTTTTTCCTTTGTTTGTCTCTTTTTACTTGCTTTACAATACGAGAAATTTCATTCGTTCCAATTGATGAATTCTAAAAGTCAAAGGTTGTTATTAATTTTTTTATCAAACATTTTACTTATACCCTGAGTTACTCTGATGTCACGGTCTTTTATACATTTAAATGTATATAAAGTATAATAATTTTAGAAAGGTTTGATACAAATATGTTGAAAATTTTGGCCATACGCTCGCTATCATCCAGCCCAAGAAGAAAAATAAGCATTTGAACTTTTATTGGAGAAAAAAGCCAGGCGGTCGTTAATCCCCTAATAAGCACCATTGTCACGAAACGATGAGACGGTTTAGTTACAGGGCCAAAAAAGGACATTATATTAATCCAAGCATGTTTCCTATGTCAAAGGGAAGCCCCATTTAAAATTTTCAAGTATCTGGTTTTTGTACAATTAATCTTGAAAACCGTTTTCAAGATCAATTTCAAGATCGACACTACGCACAACTTTTTAATTCTATCAACATTTGTATCAAACCTTTTTTTTATAATATCATTATTTTAAGAATTATATTGGTGTCACGGTCTTTTTCTACACCCAGAATTTTTAGAATTTGACTGTGGCGAGTCAACTTTTAAATTCGTAATTTAAAAATGAGCTTTAGAAAAATATACAAAGAATTCGTTAACGTCATCTTTATAACAAATAAGAAAAAGTTATCATTAGTAGAATTTTTAGAATATAGTCCGAAATGTCATGGATGTGGTGGAAAGGTGAATTTATTAATTTTAAAACTAAAATAAACGAACCTGTTGATATTGAATTTATATCAGTTATTTTTTCGTACGCTTTCTACGAGAGCTATAATTAGAGCAATTCTTAAATCGATCATTTATAACGATCGATAATTGTTTTTTGGTGCAAGTAACACTACTTGGTCAAGATTATACAAACAACGATAAAAGGCAAAAAGTGGATAATACTCAACTGCTAGAATGTTAATTATACCCATAGATATAACCATATACCAGGGTAAATAATTTTTAAAAACAAAAAAAATTATAGTAGGATGAAACCAATTAGAAATTTAAGATAATATGATAAAAATGAAAGGAAAAATAAATTACGGGCGATCTGAGTTCGGGAAGTAGGAGGGGGTGAGTTTTTAAAGTTAAAATTCGGTTTATTTGAATTTCCGGCAAAACTACAAGTCCTATGGAAAAAAGTTAAATCGCAAAGTTGTAGGTAAGACAAAGATCTACAATATTTGTATTTACACTTTTTTTAAATTACCTCAAAATTTATGTGAAAAATAGAAATAACCAAGTTTTTGGTTTTTAATTTTTTTTCTCCGAAATTTGGTGAAAACTTACCTTTTTATGTTCCAAATACACAGTAATTTTTTTGTTTTAAAATATTTATTTTTTCATCTTATTTTGAATAAATATCGAAAAAGTACCCTAATTTTCAATCGAAAAATTTTGAGTTTATGTGAAAAAAGTGTGAATACAAAAGTTGTAGATCTTTTAATAGATCTTTTTATTACCTACAACTTTGTCATTTAACTTTTTTCCATGCGACTTTAAGTTTGGCCGGAAGAAATATATCCTCGAGATATATCGTAATCTCCCCTTTAAAACTTACCCCCTCCTACTTACGGAACTCAGATCTTGCGTTTTCAATGGGTTTCATCCTCCCCCATCCTTCTGTAATTTTTTTAAGGCTTCTACACTGGTCTACAATAATATTTCTTTAATTAAATACAGCCAAATACGACATACCTTAATTCCAAACTCCTCATCAAAATTGCACACATGCGAATTCATTGTATACTCAGAATTTTCATTTTCAAACATATTTCTATTCATTACTATTGAATACAAAAAAAAAAAGATTTTTTTTAAGGCAATCGAAACAAAGTTATAAATTTTCAAAATATCGTTTATTAGCACATTTAATTATACAAATATTTTTGATAGAATAAATATTTTAAGAATGTAAGCACACCTGCCAAATGTTTTGATAAAACATATGTAAAGTTTGTATGTTACGGGTGCTAGGCAACCAATAAATATTAATATCCACCCTTAAATAATTTGTAAATAACATCATATAATTTTTTCATATTTATCAAAAATTTTAAAAAATATGTTTTTGGATTGTTATAATTTAAGTATACTAAGTAGTTTTTATTTAATTAAAATGCTGAATTTTATTTATAATGCAGGAAACATCATTTATTGTTAAAGCTAATGAGACTAAAGATAGCGTTAAACGTAGTATTCAACTTTTGGATCCAATTGATCCAAATGTACACATAAATCATACAAAACATTTATTTAAAAAGTATGCTCAAACATTTCGAAGCCCAAAATCAGTGCTTAATACAAAGGTAAGCAATTTTATTATTTAATAGTTTTATAATCTAGGTAAGTCTATGTTATTATCAAGGTTTGGCCTCTTTACCTACCTGTGTATTAGTCTATAACGTTATTGCTTCAAATAGTATAGATTTGATTTGAAGCTCAGCTTTTTAATTAATTCCAAATTGCCATTGCATTAAAAATGTTAATACAAATAGGTAAAGAAATATATATATATATAATCAGTTCAATCCCTTGTTCTCTTCTTATCAACCAATTTTTTGTTGATGTTTGGTGGATATTGACTAGCTTTAGTGTTACCAAAAAAATTTTATGTTTTCCTCAAATTTTCAAAATAATAGAGTAGATGACCTTCATAGTACATGTAGCAGTGAATAGGATTTTTAGACTTTATATAAGCGAGGCAAAGATGCTGTGATAATTCTCACAGTTACACAGTCTATTTCAGAACATTGGCAATGTAATCTGTGAAGTCAATTAGGTTCCCCGTCAATTATTTACATCAATAATTACCATAAATCATTCAAAAAATGCAATTTTGAATGATTTATGGTCGAATTTTGATCAACTGTTTACAGCATTGTAAGGTTCGAAGATGTATTATTTTCATATATATTTCAACCTACGGAACCTGTGGTAGTCCTAGATTCTTCAAAGATAATTTTTGAAATATTAAAGAAATAACAAAATACTCTTTTGGAGATATTTCTCTGCAGCAATAATTTAAAAAAAGTCATAATTTTTATAAGGGTCACACGCAATTGTACACAATCGGAACTAACTAATTAATCCTTATGAAGATTTTTTAGAGTTATTTATTAATTAGCGAATTAACTATGAAAAAGTATTAAAACTATGATGTTATAAAAAATCTTCATAAGAAATTCATAAGTGTATATTAGTGTAGAAAAATATTTTTGCTCAAGGGTACATAATTACGATTTCTATTTTATGTTGGTTTACGGTCCAAAAATATTTTTTTTTTATGAAATAAGGTAAAATTGAATCGTTTTCGTTAGTTCACCATGTGACCGTAACGTTATTATATGAATGTGTAACCTCAATGGATTAAACGTAAGACTATGCTAAAAATTTTTTTCCAAAATCACCTGAAAACATCACAGTTTGTCTTATGGATAACGCTAACATTATGTGGAAGTAACTTTCCTACGGTCGGTACAAAATTTATAATAAAAAGCGCCAACGATTAATAAATTTAAAAATTCTTTTGAAATAACTCAGTGCCATCTATATTTAAATATGTAAAATGAAGAAAAGCACAACTTTGTGTTCGAATATTTTAATTTTTTTAAATACTTAAAAAACTCAATTAAAAAATAAAAATTAAAACCATGAATGAAAAAGAAAAACTAGTTTAAGAATCATTTCTCAAATCGCTAATACTAAGTTTTTTTTTTCATTATCACGGACGTTTAATATTTCCACTGAACTCCTGTTTCAATGTTACCGGCCTTTATCTAAAAACAGTGAGCGTCGTTTATAGCGACGCTTATTCCGACGTTGTATCGTCTAAACGAAATGCTTTATAACTAATTTTTGCTCGATAAATGAACTTTTATATGTAAGTTTCATTTGAATTAGGTGTACGTACCTTATAGTACTTTACCACGTTGTGGAACTTTTTTTCTAGAAAAATATTATAATTATGGGGTAATTATGTAGAATATAAAATAATTCACTAAAGATCTAGTTTAGGCACTTACAGAAGAACGACATATTTATTATCTAATTATTAATGTGGAAATATTGGAGTTAAAAATTTTAAGACTATTAAAATTTATTTATTTAGACAATATCAAATCTAAAACAAAAATTATTTCTGTTTAACAAATCAGATTAATGTTTGAAACAATAGTGAAGAAGTTTTATTCATAATATATACAGAAAACTCTTGAAAAATTTTAAATTCAAATTTTCAATTTATATGAACTATAGACAATTTGCATATCTAAGATACAGTTTTTATATGGTTGAGATTCCTATTGTCAAATTGTGCCTTTTTCAAAATCGAAATATTACTAAGATATTAGTGTACAGTGTTTGTTCATGGATTGATAAAAATGCTGGTATTAAAAACTAATAAAATGAATTTTCCTTTAATATCAAAAATAAAAGTTGAAGGGCAGAACAGATCTGAATTCTGAATTTCCTTGAAAATAGAAGGTATTTCACCAATACTTAAATTTTAAGTAGCTTTATAAGGATATTTATTAAAAGTTTATAAATAATAGTGCCATAAAAATTTATAAAATTGTAAACATTCAGACAAGTAAAAATCTCAGAATTCAATTTATGTTCGTTTAATAAAATATTGAATTTTATAAAATCTTTTATGCAAACAATAATAGAAACATGATGGGATTCGGGAAAAATTTACAGTCAGTAAAATTATGATAAAAAAACCTTTACGAATACGTATTTTCACTTAAAAATATTAAATCATAAATCCTCCCATAAATAAGGAAAAAGCGAACAATTTTAGGAATAACAATTTCTTTTTAATGTAAAATTATGAGCTAAATCGATAATACATGCGCACGTATTTTTGAGAATTTAAATTTTCGAGTAGTTGCAAAATCAATTTATAATTTTTCATTAAAAGGACAATTTATATTTCTTCATCCTAGTTAGTGATAATTTTAAATACTATCAAAAAACAAGCGGTAATGGGTGCGGCTATGTACAGTCCCTCCAATATTTTCCTTATAAAAAAGTTATCGCCCTCACTTGAATGTAATTGTAATTGTAGCTGTATTCGTTTAGGTGTGAATTGAAGCGAATCTAAACCGTTTATGAAAAAATGTATCAAACAAATGTTGTTTATTTTTGAAAAACCTAATTATTATGGTTTAAAAGTTGGGTCATGGATTCAACGTATTCAATAACCCGATTTTATCCAAAATCTAATGGTCTCGTTTCTACTTTGATACAAATAGACACACATACCTAAATACGTTTACACACACTCACACATACATTTTTATGTAATGTCGTGAAAAAGATTTTGGTGAAAAATATTTTTCCTCAAAATATGAAAATACGACATCATTTTCGGTTTTGAATTTCGAAGTGATTCTAATAACTTCTCTTACAAGGAATATAATAAATGGTAAGTTTTTACTAGGGAAGTTTATTAAAATCATATTAATGTGACCAATCACATATCGTATATAAATATATGACATCTAAATATTGAAATCTCTTCGCTATCGCTATAAACGGTTTACACTGTATACACATAAGTTTTCATTGATTTGTTGCCAAGTTTCATGACTATCACAATGGAAAGTACAGTGAATTTCCCCTGTCTATATCATAATCAATAAACTGTGAGGTGTCTATATAAGAAAAATATCATGTATTATTTTAAATAATTTCTATTAAATATTTAAGCCGGTTTTTTAATAAAAATTCGATTTTTAATACAATTTAATTATTTTATAATTTTTTTTTTTAATTAAATTTATATAAATTCTTTAAATAAAGTGATTGCGCATTTTGGTGTATTAAATAAAGAAAACAGTATTGTAATTCTTACAAAATTTACATTTGTGTAAAATATGAATTTTGTAACATACAAATTGTATAATTTCTTTATTTAATAATATTTATATGTATAGGATGATTTTAATATAAGTTAAAATTTTTATTTCTACTTTTATTATGTGACAGATATTTCACATAATAAAAGTGGAAATATAGTCAGCTAATATTTTACATGTGTCATTCTTAAAAATTGACATTTATGATTATGGTGCGAAGGATATTCAGCAAAGAAAGCTTTTAAATTGTTTAATTACAAGTAAAAAACTTTATTTATTCTTCAATTTGTGGAAAAAAATGTGTAATAATACCAATCATTTAAAAGTTTAAAACAGTTTTAGCCCAATTAAATTAGACAAAAAATAGGTGTAAATCTCGAAATGTAAGATAAACAGTTATAAACTTGTAAATATCTTTATTATGGTATTTTAACATTTGCCTCAAAAGTATCATAACATCTCGGATTCGAATATTTGGGATTAAAATTATAAAAATCATTTTCTTGCAAATATCTTCATAAATTCAATTTTAAGAAAATGCAAATAGTCTGGGTGGGACCCGCCAGACTCACACCGCAAACTTTCAATGAAGAGAGTAAAAAACAATAATTAATTATTATTAAAAATATGGGTATTTTTGTCTATTTTTAGTTTTTTATAACTAAAAGTACGGCTATTTGTTTTCGAGGTATTCGACACGAAAAAAAAATTAACGCATATTCACACACGTGTACTTACACACAAACAAAAATTATGTTAAAACGTGGAATTTGGTTTGTAATAAGGACCTTAAAACGTAAAGATTTGTCAAAATTTAGAATTTATAAAGTCGGTCCTATTACAGGAACTTCCCATAGAGAAGTTAAAAAAACAGCAACCGTCGATCGAAAGAGTATATTTTTCAAAGGGCTAATCGAAATAATGTTACCACTGATTTTAATTACTAAATAGAACCATAGCATCGCTACACAGGCGATCGAAATAAAATCAATTGGAAATGAAAAACGATAAATTTTTCTAGGTGTTTCATGCATTTCGAATATTTCTTCAAATTCGCACAAACTAGGGGAAAATTTTAACGAATGTGCAGTCAGTAAAGGTACCCAAAGTATTTATCTAAAAGACGTCTATGTTCAAAATGCTGTGGAAAATTTATTTTACAAAAAAAAAAAGCTTTTTAAAAATAATATAAATTCACTTCGAGAATCCAACAATAATCGAGAATACTGCAGTATTTATTTGATTTTTTTTACAAAATTAGCATCATTTCTTATCTTTTACCTAAATATGTATTTTTTTTTTAAATTACCTACACATTACAGAAAATTTAGAATTTTACTTCAGTCAGTAAAATTTTAGTCAGTATTCTTAAATAACAAATGTAATTTCGCGTGTTTACTAATACAAAATGTTTTAGTCAATGTATAATGATTTTTAATTGACTTCAAAAAAGTAGAAGGTCAATTTGACTGTAACTTTTTTTTATGTTACTTCAGAACTTTTGTCTGGGTTTACCGATTTTGATGATTCTTATTTTATTTGAAAGCTGGTGCTTACCGTGTGTGGTCCAGATTTGATGTTCCTAAAGGGATCAAAGGGGCAAAAACTAATTTTAATTTTTAAAATTCATCCAAATGAAAAGTAGTTCTATACATTACTCAAAAATAAAAATTTTAAAAATGAACTAAAAAGTAAAAAACTAATTTTTAATTTTTCTTTGTGACGAATTACCTTTCGAAGTCCATCTGATTCTTAGCTAAAAAATTGATTGGTTGACATCGACTGAGAAAGGAAAGGTAATTCAACGTCACATGGTAAAATTTCAAATTATTTTTTACTTTTAAGTTATTATTATTTTTTTGAAGGCGATTTTTTTTTAAATTTTGTATTATGTTTGATACTCATTTTTATCTACCATTTTAATAACAATAACCAAAATATGAATACATAAATATAAAAAGAACGGCACTTTCATAGAATAAAAAGTTAATAGATTAAACATAATTAACTCATCTGAATTTCTAGAGGCCCACTTTCAATGAAACTATGAAAGCAGGTGCCTAAAGTAAACAAAAATAATAAAATTTAAATTTTAACAACTGTTATATTGAATCATCCTGTATAATATATACTGAAATCAACATTTTTTTATACCGTATTGAATTATTTCAGACTTAAATTAGTCATATAATTGCACTTAACGCTTCTAAATCAATATTTTTTTTTTATATTGCTTTTTATAATTTTGATTAAAAAAATTTTATTTAAGTGATATTTAACGAAAATGGCATCAAAGGTTTTAGTTAAAATACCAACAGTTCCATTCACTCAGGTAAGTTTATAATACAATGTCATTCCAAACGAAAAGACCGTAATAACAATTGCTATTTTTGAGCTATTAAAAAAAACAATCTAAATTGTTTTTATAGGATTGATACTTATTATTAATATACCAGGGTAGATAATTTTTGAAAACAAGAAAAATTATAGTAGGATGAAACCAATTAGAAATGCAAGATAATATGATAAAATTGAAAGGAAAAATAAATTACGGGTGACCTGAGTTTGAGAAATAGGAGAGGGTAAGTTTTTAAGGGGAGATTACGATTATCTCGATTTCCGGTCAAACTCAAATATCGTCCGTAATTTATTTTTCCTTTCATTTTTATCATATTATCTTGCGTTTCCAATGGGTTTCATCCCACTTTTAACGCTTCTACTCTAGTCTATAATATTATTTATATTATTATAAATTATTTTAATAGGGAATAGTTATTTTAAAATTTAGAAAATCAAAAAAAATTTTTGTTCGAAAATAAAGATAAACAATAAATGAGAATTCAATAAATATTTTTAAAAAAATTAAGTTTATTTATTGTGATATTAAAGTGAAATTTGTAAAATTCCTACAGCTCTGACAAAAAAACGGCATTTTTTATTTTTTTTACTCGTTATTAAATTTACATTCTTATTTTTTTCACGTGGAAACGTAGCAAAAAAAAATTGTTTGAAATTGTTTGTTCGAAAATGAAGATAAACAATAAATGAGAATTCAATAAATAATTTTTTTTAATTAATTAGTTTACTTATTGTGATAATAAAGTGAAATTCGTAAAAATTCCTATAGCTCTGACAAAAGAACGTCATTTCAATTTTTTTTTACTCGTAATTAAATTTACATGATTTTTTTTTTTTTGGTGGAAACGCAAGGAAATAACTCAAAGGCAGAATGAAACATCTACAAAAAAGATAATGTCATAATGTCAAGATGAGGTACTTATCCTTTGAATCTCAAACAAACCCACATTTTCGTGTCTATATTATCATTTTTATTTTAATAACCATCTTTGGTAATCACACTTTCATGATTCAATATAATTAGGAACAAAATTTACGTAATCAGAAAATTCTCAACAAGTAAGAAAAGTTATATTTTCCCATCTTGCTCCCTCCCTTGGGTAAGATGGAATACCCTAATGGGAAACATGAGGTTTGCAAAAATCAATGTATTTTTCATTCTTCTCATATATACCCAGTACACTTGCAGTGGGTCCAGCCTTCATTTGACTCGAAATAATACAATACAAACATACTACCTACCAAATCACCAAAAACCGATTTTTCAATTTTACAATGAAATCACGGGGTGTTTTCTGTGACTCTGCCGACTATGAGTGTTACGGTGGCCGTATGTCATGTTCAAAAACAATCATGATTGTTCAATTGGTTTTTATAGTTACCCCGTCTGAACCGCTACCCTGCCTTGCCCCATTTTCACCTATGGATATAAATGTCAAAAATAGATTCCAATGCGCTTGCTAACGACTAACCGATAAACGCCTACCGACTATGTAGACTTAATAATTCAAAAGATTATTAAAAAAATATTTTTCTAATTTTTTCTGAAAAAAATATTTATTCCTGAAAATAAACATATAATGAATATACAAGGTTTATATAATTTAAAATACAAGGTTTATAAAAAAAAAGTACAAACTCTATTTTATTTTATTTTTTTATTTTTCTACATTACATAGGTTTATCATAATAAAACTTTCCAACCATGTTTACCAATAATTTGTGGCACTTGGCATTAAATTGTGAGGTTTATGTTTTAGTTAGACTATTTCGTTTGTCGGTATTTATGTATCTACAATTACCCAAAGAATTATCCGATTTTCATGAAATTTGTTGTATGCGTTTATAAAATTCAATAATATATTTTTGAGCCTCATTGAGACATCAAGATCTGCGTACTAATAAATTTCCAAAATTATTGTTCATCTCACAGAATGTTGAAGTTTCTTGCATAAATATTGAAACTCAGTTAACATGTAAACAAATTAACATATGATAATTAAAACATACGGCTTTTGTTTTCTTCCTGATGAAAGACGGGTGTTAATGTGAGTCAGATCTACCGCTCCTGGAGCTACTGTTTATATATATATATATATATATATAATTAATCATAAATTACACCCTCTAATTTTAACTTCTCCCAAATTTTATTTTTTTAATTTAAGTTTGTACTCGGGAGGGTAGCAAATTTTGATACTCAACCATATGTATCTAAACAATTAACGCCGTTAGTTATTATCTCCTTGTTTTATTAGTTTTTAAATAAGTGTGAAACTGACAAGGGTTTCAAACTGAAAATTATACAAGCCCCCAAAAAATGGCTCAAAAATACCGGATATAAGAATTTCTAAACATTTAAGTGGATGATTTACAACTGCAGCAAGCATTCTAAGAAAAATTAGTATTGCGTAGGAAAAGGAACTTCTTGCGGTAAACTGTAAGACTTTTTATGAATTGAATTTCTGTAATATTTTTTGTAATTTTATTAAAAACCTTATCAATTAAAACTCCCAACATAATTTTTTCGCTGTTTTTAATTTTCCGAGTGTTTTTAATTGGATGACTAATTTCCGAGATATTGGATAGAATAGGGATTTAGATGATATCTTAAAAACTCGTTATATGTTACTTTTGAAATTCATTTGTCAAAAATGCTGTATAAACAGAGTTTTATTGAATTGGGAAATTTTTTAGGAACTAAGCCACTTTTTTCTTTAAAATTCATTTTGCCCTCCCGAGTACAAACTTAAATTAAAAAAATAAAATTTGGGAGAAGTTAAAATTAGAGGGTGTAATTTATGATTAATTATATATATATATATATATATATATATACAGTCGAAATCGATTATTACGACATCGTTTTCAACGACCGATCAGTTATTACAGCCAGATTGTAAGGTCCCGCCCGAATCTCTAGTAAACTATTCAGCAAACATAACGACCAACCGTTTCTTGTCCCAGCAAAACAAAACAATACAAATATTTAGGCGTATTATTACCTACGCACTTTCTCCCACCTCATGCGAACCTCTTCCCGGCCATTTGACCTTGCAAATTTTACACCAATTGTTTTGTTTAAATTAGACCGTCCATTTATGCGTTATCATGTCGCAAAAAAAGAGGAAAGTGTTTCCTATTGAAGAAAAATCTCATATCATATGGAGATTAGAAAATGGCGAGTCAAATAGGGAAATTCCAACGGAATGTGGAGTTTCGCACTCTACGATATCAACGATTTGAAAGAATAGAGATAAAATAAAAGTTCTTTTCGAAAACAACTCTTTAAAACTTAAACGAGCAAGGACAAGTGAACATAAAGGTATAGAAGATGCTTTATTAACATGGTTTAAACATCAGTGGGCAAACAACGTCCCAATAAGTGGTCCTGCAACAAAAAGCCAATGACTTCTCGTCTTATGGATAAGGAAAATTTTATGTGTTCGTTGTCTTGGGAACAACGTTTTCGTGCTCGTCATAATATTGTGGCAGGAAAAGTTAGCGGTGAAGCGGCTGGCGTTCCTTAATGCTGATGAAACAGGATTGTTTTACAATTTAACCCCTGACAAAACACTTAAATTCATAGGCGAGGAATGCAAAGGCGGAAAGTTGTCCAAAACAAGAATTACAGTATTGGTTGCGGCAAACATGACTGGTTCAAGTAAAAGAAAACTTTTGGTGATAGGAAAAGCTAAAAATCGCGTTGCTTTAAGAACATTCAATCTTTACCTATAACTTATGAAAACAACACTAGGTCCTGGATGACATCGCAAATTTTTGAAAAATGGCTGCGTAGCTGGGATGCAGAATTGAAGTCTGGAGGTAACAAAATTCTTCTCCTAGTAGACAACTGTCCCGCTCACATTGAAAACAGCAAAGATACTAAAAGCCTTAGTGTTCTGGATGCAATTCTGATGATATCGGAAGCTTGGGAAAAGGTCACACAAACCACTATAGCCAACTGCTTTCGCCATGCAGGTTTCCAAGATCTCTCTCCATCACAAGCGGAGAACGACGATGATATTCCGCTAGCAAGAATGATACAATGTACAGATGAAGATGACAACGTACCACTTGCTGAATTGGTTGCTCAGTTGCAAAGATCTACTGCTACAGAACAAAGAATTGAGATGGAGGAATTTATTGGAATAGATGACAGTGTCGCCGTGTGCGCCTTAGTTACTGAGGAAGAAATTCTTTCAGAAGCTAAAAGTAACAATCATAATACTGACGACGAAAACGAAGACCAGCAAGACCCTCAAGAACAGTTTCAGCCAACAACAATTTCCGAGGCTCTTAACGCTATAACAGTTTTGCAAAAATTTGTTGCCTTTAACGACCAGTTTAATACTGATGATACTCATACCTTGAGGAGTATGAAACGTAAAATGCAAAAAATATTTGAGACTAGGCTAAAATGATTATGTACTTTAAAAACTAGTGTAGTCTCTTATAACCCGTACTGTAAGGAGCTAAGTACATTTAGTATTCTAATTATTTCTTAATAAATATTTCTTTTCTGACATTTCATTTGACAACAAGTTCACATACATAACCTATTCCTATACTAGATAGATACCTATGATAATATAACTACACAACTAATATAACGTCGCTATATCAGGTTTTGACTGTATTTATATATATATATATATATATATATATATATATATATATATATATATATATATATATATATATATATATATATATATATATATATATATATATATATAATGTGCATTCGCGGACAACTTCGTCGTTTATGAACCAATTTTGATAATTCTTTTTTTGATGGAAAGGAGAAGTCCCAAAAATAATACTATGATATGTAAACGCCGACCCTCACCTAATGTCCCTAAGAGGAGAGAAGGAACAAAAAAAATTTTCATTGATTAAATTTCATCCAAAGAACATTGCCTTCAAAAAATGAACTAAAAAGTAAACAATTTTTAATTACAAACTTGTAAAAATAATTCCGTTGTGGCCTATAATAGATTACCTTTTGAAGTCGGTGCCAATGTTATACTTATCTAAAAAATTGAATGGTTGGCGTCGACTAACTTTAATTTAAAATTATTTTTTACTTTTTAGTTCATTTTTTTGAAGGTGGTTCGTTTTTTTGAAAAATTTTTATTGAGTTATCTTGATGTCAGACGAACGGAAATGGGCTAATTAGACTAAAACTAATATACGCTGATATTTATATACATGTCAAGTGTAAAAATTAAAATATTCATAAAGGTAAAAGAACAAATTGTTAAATCATATAATCCGCTATTAAATACTAACTACAAAAAAAATGGAGTTCAAGGATTTCTTTGGAGTCCGCTGTTATGATATTGATATTATATGATAGAAAACGTGAATGGAAAAATGTAACATACTTCGATAGTCTTTGTCGAAAGCATTTTGTTGATCGACATAATATTTTATGTGGCCACTTAAAATTATTTGATCAATTAATATCGATAACTTTTATTAGGTACAAGTAAATAAGAAAAGTCCTGATGTGATATCTGTTGGACGAACGGATGGGATTGTTATATCTGCAAACAAAGATCCAGTTATACGAGTAGCCCAATTGGAACAAAATATTCGATTTTTACAAGAACAACACCAATCAATGCTATCATGTCTACATAATGAAATTGAAACTTTAAGGCAACGTAATCGAGGTAATTGAATAATTTAATTACATCTACAAGCTTATTACATTCTTTATAGGCTACTTTAATAGGATACTAACAATTTGCTATAGCCTCCGAATTGTTTCAGTCAAAACATAAAGACAAAATTTTTATGATATTCAAAATATGGAAATCGATAAAAATAAATTTTTTAAATAGAGTATAAATTTCATATCACTTACTTTTATTCTGAAAAAGTTTAGAGTGAACAACGACCGTCTGTGATTTACTTATAACGCGACATCAAAAAGCACTTTTAACTTAATGCTAGAAAAATTATTGCTCTTTTAACCCATGAGGTCCGTCGGCTTCCTCTGTTTCTAATATCACACTACCATTGTATAAAATTTTATGTGAAAATCTAATAAATTCAAAAATTTTAGATTTACAGTTTCAACTTGTCTTCGCCAAAAATGGAGTTATTTTAAGTTCACCGTCTTCACCGGAAGATGATCCAAAACCACGAGTAAGACTAACATATTCTTATTATAAAAGTAATAATTACAATTTTACAAGAACTCCCTTTACTAAGAGGCCTTTCCAGGTGAAGTGAAGCAATCTTATTTAAATTTACCACATAAAATTACCCCGTGAACGCCAGACCTACATTATTTTATAACGACTGTTATTCCTATGCAAGTCTCACTAATGTAGGGAACTAGTTTTAAGATCATAAATTTTCAGTAGAGATGGTTTAGCCAGAGAGAATGTTTAGAAGCTTCTAAACATTCTCTCTGGTTTATCTAGGTAAACAGGCATGCATATATGCAATCCACATGCATGCTATATACTTCCCAACTTATTTTTTGTCAGCCAAAAGAAAAACATAAGACCACATTTTTATGTAAAGTTTTATGCTCTAAATTGATTTGAAACTTTTTTTCATCCCCACTATTATAACATAAAATTTGTAACTTCCAAACATATAATGAGAATACCTAGAAAAAGTTTGTGTTTAACAAATGACATCGGTCTAGCATTCACGGAATGTTAATCTATCTCAAGAATGGAAAAAAATCAAAGAAGATATTATCCAGATAAAGATCATAATTGACTAATAATAAGTCAGTATTTGATGTAATTGGTTTCATGTCACCAAAAACGGTCCCGGGTTCAAATCCTGGCAGCTGAGTTATGTTTCATCTTCTTTATATAATTCCAATATTTGACATAAATAAATTGGTAAACTTTAGGTCAACCCACCCATTTTTTAAACTAGTAAATAAATAAAAATATAAAATAACAATGAGTAACACGTTCACACTTATTATTTGATAATTTGGTCATGTAACAAATAATTTATTAAAACTATGTAAACAGTCACAATCATGTAATAAAATTGCATATCACATAACATTTTATATTATATGACTGTGACTGGAACAACAATTAAATGTCAAACAGATTCCTTCATTTCTTTATAGTTATATGTTTGTGATGTAAAAGTAGTGGGTGTATTACTTGTCTTGTACTGCACACAAAAAATAGAATTTAACTAAACAACTTTACTAAACATTTAAATTAAATTTTTCTGTTTATACACGTCGAGCAACCAAACTAATTACTACTTGACTAAATTACTTGATTAAAGTGAACAAAGCTATAGTCATGAAATGATAACTAAATGTCAAAGTACTTGCCTAGTATGCAGAAGGTCCTAAATTTATACCTATATAGGAATGCTTGTCTTTGTCCTTTAAAATAGTAAATTTTCACATTAGGCCTTTATTGAATTTATACAAAATTTATATGAAAATGTAACTGTATTTATATATTTTTAGATATTACTTAGCCCAAAACAAGTGAATGTTACACCACTTCAAGTTGAACTACTGGAAAAAGAACTTGGTGAATTGAAAATAAATCTTCAAGAAGCGAATACAAAAAATTCATACTTATCTGCCATAGTTGATGAACAAAAAAAGTACATAAAATTTAAATTATATTATAGTTATATGCACTAAAAATATTAGAAAGACTTTTTGCACTAAAAAAAAATATTAGAAAAACGTAATATATTAATTTAATTTTTCTTTTAAATAAATAACACTGAGTCAACACTATTTTTGTAACACGGACCATGCCACGCTTTTTCAGAAATTGTCTAATAGTTCATGACTTACCCCAAAAGAACTGACGAAATTTCCCCCAAAGTAATGATGTAGTTTATTGAAATCTTATAGATCCATTATCATTTATAACTCTCCAATAACCTTCTGAGAAGAAAAAAGCAGATAGTAGCGGGAATTTGCTTCATAACTACCCTATCGGAGAGAACTTTAACAACGCTTCATCCACATTTATATCATAATAATTAGACTCCGTAGCTTGTTACAAAATCCAGGAGCCTTATTAAAAGCAGTAACTTATATTTGAATGATTTAACGATTAAATTATTACAACTATACATAAAAAAATTTGAACCAACTTATCTTATTTCAACAATTAAAAAAAATTAAACAAAAATTTTTATTAAAACATAACCAATGCAGTTTTTTTAATTGTTGTTTAATTGTTAATCATTCAAATGTCAGTCATCGCCTATAAGCTAGACTTCTGAATTTTGTAATAACCTTTGAATTAAAAGTTTTACAACATTTCTTTCTACTATATATAAAACTATGTTTTCTAAATAAGTAATTTCTTTAACCAATAGGGTAACTTTTATTACGATGGCCTCTTTGCCTATTATAAACAGCTTGTAAAAAGACCGCTCTAATATATGCGAGCCCTTAAGACCAACATTTACCAGTTTTAGAAAGACTACTGAATAGTATCAGACAGATAGACTCAAATATTATACTGTCATTTCTTTGTTATTTGTCTTTTACCATATTACACAAAAGTATTCAGGTCAAAGTCCTTTACGAAGGAATTTGAATCATGCTAGATGATAGCATAAACAATAGATTTGTATCAGAGTACCTACATTCAACTTTCCTTTTTAAAGATAATTAATCAATGCGCAAACGTGTAGTTCAAATTTTGGTAAACTACAGCTGGAAACAGAAGAATTTCGACTACAAATCATTGTAATTTCCTTTCTACTTAGCTTTGTGAGTGTATTTATCAATATATTCAAATGTTCATTGTTTTTCTGAAGTATCCAGATCTTTAAATAGTGCGAATAAGACAAGAGACTGCTGTATATTGAACGAAACACTTCCAACGGCACAATATTTTTTATAACTTTCCATAAATAAAAATTTTTTTATAAACAATTAAATGTTAGAGTAAAATCTAATATACTGATCGTTTTTTGCTTCTTTTGGTAAAGGGGAGATAATGTTAAAATATGGGGATTATACTCTATAACTTTTTAAAAGTTTAAAAATAATAATGTATAACACATAAATTTGTTGACACACACAATAATCGCATGTTTATCAAAGTATTTTTTTTTTTAATATTTCCATATATATGTAAGTATGTATCAAAATTGTCTTGTTAGATTTCTATACAAAACGATCTGTATGTTAGATTTCTATACAAAAAACAGTAATTATAAAAACCGAAAATAATCCTTGTTGTGTGAAACAACAGAAAATAAATTTTGTTGACCAGTGTAGCAATGATTTAGCGTTTTACTAACATATTATTCATTAATGTAAGTATATCTTATATTTCTAGAAAACTAGAAACATTTGAAGCTGATTGGAATGAAGTTCAAGCTGCCACCAGTACAAATCAACCAGAGGAAAATGAATTACAACAAAAGTTGGAAGATGCTGATCGATTGATTCGTAGATTACGGCGTGATAATGAAGATCAACGTCGTGAAGTAACTAAATATATCTATTTTATCCCAGATTTACTATTTTACAGAAGCCAATCAGCATGTTAAGCTATAAATTTCTCGATCTCTGATATGTAAATACAATGCGTTACGATAAGCTAGTTGCATTAATTGAACCACTTGGAAATCTCTGGTAAATTCCACTTTTAGTTTACGATTGATATCTTCAGTCTGGTGTTGTTAATTGAACCACTTCGAAATCTCTGATAAATTCTACTTTGCGAACACATCTAGTAATGATTCTGAAGTAACATCAGACGTTCACTTCCTTTCTCTTTGTTCCTCTTGAAGCTATAATGATCTTAGAATGATCTAGAAATGCTTCCAGCCATATGCTTCTTTAACCGGGGACTTTACTCCCCGCATCAAGGTGGTCTTTAATGTAATAAATCAATATCATCTCAAATATTTGAAGATTACCTATGGCTTCATTCGCCACTTTAATGGTTTGATTGCTTTATGAGTCTCCCTTTATAAAATATTTACCGATGAGCAACCGGTGACTCGTCATCCACCTTTGAATGACGATCTGTTTTCAATTTTTCAAGAAGAGGTATTATACGTGCTAGAAAGTATACAGAATATTGTGCAATTATAGCTCAGAAGATTCTATATAGATTTCTACGGAATCCATCATCAAGGGACACGCGTAGTTCCAAAAGGTAGATAACAGATGTATTTCGCGATAATTTTAGTATTATTTCTCGATTTAAGGATAATAGCAACGTTGCTAGATTAATATTAAAGATAAGGGATTTGATGTTATAAAATATAAAAAAAAATTTTATTTAAAGATTTCCTCGCTAAGATCCTCGATGCAAAGTGGTGATCATCCTCAACAACATGGTGGTCGTGGCAATAACGGCCGACGTGGTTCACATCACCGAGGTCAACGTGATCATAGATTCCCGCCTTTACATTCCCAAAGTTACTGGCATCAAAGCAATGGACGTGGTGGACGTGGTCAAAATCGATCTGATCGTGGTGAAAACGAAGGTTCCGGTGGAGGAACAATACTCCCAAGCTTACGTAGCGAAGAATCATCTACAACATATGGTACATACTCAAATCATTCAGGTAATGGCAACAGGAGGTCTAGTGGTAATTATCAAGGCAATGGAAATCACCAATATAGAGATGGTGAAAGAAAATATCGTGGACAAAATAGAGGAAATAAATCATAAATTGCTTTGATAAAGTCTGAAACTATTATTATATTTATTATTTCTAGATGTCATCATAATCTTACAAGGAAAATTTGCTTTACATTCATACTTTCATCCAAGTAGATAAAGGTATCCCACCTATATTCTATCTAAAAAATAATATTGATACATTAACGATTATTCTTAAAATTATAAACAATATTCGTGTTCAAAATTTTTCCAGGCAAACAGTTTATAACATACTTAAAATGTACTCTTATTCCCAGATTTTAAGAGGTGGCAAACAATTTTTTATCAAATTTAAAAGAAAAAGGAAACTTATCTCAAAATCGATTCAGAACTTCCCTAAATAGTTTTATTGATCTAAAATTCCGTATAGCCGGTACACGCTGAAATGAAACATCTTATAAGAGAGAGTTGATATATATCTACATATGTGTATGAAAATATCAAATCGTGAGCAAAGTGGTACCTACTTATCCGTACCGTGCATAGAACGTGAAAAGGATTTCTTAATCCATTAATGTGTTACGAGTATCTAAAATTTGTAATAAAACATTCACATTCTAGAAAACATAAATTTGCTCAATTGTTTGCATTTACAATGTATACCAAATATTAAAAAAATTATTTAATAATTACAAAAAATGATATTTAATTAGAGTTATTGGGTTCAAAATTGTAAGAATGATTGAAGAAATTGTATTAGTAGTTACTTTTAATTGCAAATATAAATAATTATTAATTTAAATTAGTTAATAAATTTTAACAATTTCCTATGTTAAATCACACACTATCCACAGAATTATATATCATTTGATTGATAAACTAATATATCGTAACTATAGAAACATTTTAATGCACGGTGCCCATAGCTTATTTACGATTCTTGACAAGTATAAAAACATGTGATTTTGTTTCATAACATATTGGTATTATTATTGCCATGGTAATTATATTAACAGGTTTATGACGGGATTGCCGGATATAGGTATATGGAATAATGGTATGTATTATTAATGTTGTATTTTCTACTTCTTAAAGGAAGAAAATGCGCTAAGTATATTAATAATAGACAGTTTTTTTCAAATTGGTTTTAAAAACAAAAATTTTTATGTATTGTATCTAATTATTAAAATATTAAAAACACTAATTTGGTTATAACTTGTTATAATAGTAAAAAATACAAATAATAACAATTAGAGCAGAAGGAATCGGCGCACGAGTACCAAAAACTATTCCACCTCAATTTTTTTATGCGATCCTCTTCAAATTGTCCTCCTAATGATATAAATGCATGTTGCCAGGGCGCAACCCGGTGCCATATTGTTTAAACCGAAATTGTTTAAACAATTTCAAGGCATTGTGATTTTTCAACCGGACAAATTTTTTTTATATTCTTTATTGAAATACCAATAAAAAAGGTCCTATGACTTTTAACGATAAAGTTAATATTTTTAAAGATATGAATTTTTAAAGGTTCGAAAAATCTCAAATTTGGGTACTTTCAACCCATGAAAAATATATTTAAAAAAAACATAATGTCTAAGTAATATTTTTTTTTAAATTCTCTATACAATTGTTAATAATATTGTAAAAAGAGATTTTGAAAAATTTCATTGTTTATACCTTTTTTTAATTGTTAATAAGTATGCGTCGCTTACCTTTAAGTACCGCTGTCTCTCTCTGACTCATGGTTTTTTAAGTATCCCTGTCTCGCTCTGACTCATTGGTTTATAGTTAAAAATATTTATTAATATTTAACAAATCATTTATTAGAGACCACTTTTTAGTCCTATAGAAATATTTATTAAGGACTAAAAAGTGGTCTCTAATAAATGATTTGTTAAATATTAATAAATATTTTTAACTATAAACCAATGAGTCAGAGCGAGACAGCGATACTTAAAAAACCATGAGTCAGAGAGAGGCAGCGATACTTAAAGGTAAGCGACGCATACTTATTAACAATTAAAAAAAGGTATAAACAATGAAATTTTTCAAAATCTCTTTTTACAATATTATTAACAATTGTATAGAGAATTAAAAAAAAAATATTACTTAGACATTATGTTTTTTTTAAATATATTTTTCATGGGTTGAAAGTACCCAAATTTGAGATTTTTCGAACCTTTAAAAATTCATATCTTTAAAAATATTAACTTTATCGTTAAAAGTCATAGGACCTTTTTTATTGGTATTTCAATAAAGAATATAAAAAAAATTTGTCCGGTTGAAAAATCACAATGCCTTGAAATTGTTTAAACAATTTCGGTTTAAACAATATGGCACCGGGTTGCGCCCTGGCAACATGCATTTATATCATTAGGAGGGCAATTTGAAGAGGATCGCATAAAAAAATTGAGGTGGAATAGTTTTTGGTACTCGTGCGCCGATTCCTTCTGCTCTAAATATAATTCAACAGCTCTGAACCCGGTTTCTTAATTAAATTAATTTTTCAATTAAAAATTTGTGAAATTATTTTTCCACTTCTATCGCCTTCAAGAAATACTGTGCATTATTGTGCAAATACTTTGGGCAAACTGGAAAAATTTTGAACATTACAAATAGAGGTTCGTTATTACGTTTTTGCAATTTTCGCGAATCTGACGTTACTATATTCCAGAGTGTACACACGGCTGCCAATAATGTAGATATACATATAATCGTTTCAAAAATATCGATATTTACATGTATAGCGTTTGTGAAGAAGCTTGTCGCTAATTTAGCAAGCCAAAAAGACAACATAACGTATGAAATTTACGTCGTCAAAATTTTTGAATATTATTGGTTCAAAAGATAAAAATTAGCATTGCATTATTTACATCCATTATAATGTTTGTAAAAATTGCATGATCGTAAAGCGCATACTAAATTTTATTTCAAGCAAATATATTCCATATTACGAAAACAAGATTTGATGACGTACTCATATTCAAAATAATATATTTTGTTATACATTTGAGTAAAAAAATTTATTAAGAAAAATTGATGTGTTTTTTGAATCAAAAGTTACCATAAACAATATACATATTTATCATTTATACGAACGAATTGTGTTTGTTTGAAAATTGTTATCTAAAAGCTCGTTTACACCAAGCGAGTAGATACTCATCCGAGTGACTAGCCTACTAAAATTTACACTGGATTAGTGTGTACAGGAATTCACACAACATTAAAGTTATTCTGTGCGAAGCGATGATCGTTACTGAAAAGAAAATTGAGTTTGTTAAAATTAAGTAATATTATCACATTTCCATTTAAATGTTAAAAAATAATTTTTAATAACTTTAATAAAATTTTGTAAGAAAAACCAGATAACAAGATAGCCGATCTTGGTATGATACCCAACAGATGTTTTTTTTTCTTTACGCTATTATTTCTAAATAAAAAAGTTGAAGTTTATTTATTAATTTTTTTTTTCGATTAATCATGCACAACGAAATCGAACTATACGATAAATTTTCAAACAAATTCAATTAAATAATATTTCTCGGATAGGAAATCGTAAGGAACACACTTATAAACTTGTATTTTATACATAATACAAGTATATATATATATATATATATATATATATATATAAGGGATGTTATGTCAGTACTTCTACTGGCCTACTGAATTTTTCAAATTTTTCATAATCAATGATCGGATGCGCATTTTTTTGAGCTGGATGGGGACATTTGATTTGGCCAATACTGTAATCTTTTCATAATAGAGCTTGGAAAAAAATTTCGAAGCACTTATGAATCGAACGCTGAATCATTGGTACCAAAGTTCAGGGCACTAATACTGAGCTAAATAGAAGTTACTTGTAAGTTACTTTAATGAATTTAATTTGTCTCGTTTAAAATTAAATAATGTTATATTTGAACCGATCCTGAACTAATAATGAACCTATTAAGAAAAACTTATATAATGAGAAACTATTAACAGCTTCTGTTCTATTACTCCAAGTCACGTTTATAGTGATAGAATGCCCATTTATAATCAATTTGATACCAGTATCCATGGGTGGATGGTTCAAATATTTTCATAGTACATTGTTTTCATATTAGAAACCCCAAAATATTTCAGAATACTCACTGACTGGGTAGCGGCAAGTATTTTTATTCGTTGGCGTTTAGATAAACGGATCCCTTGAAACCCATTTAAATCACATAAATGGCAAAATACGGGTATGAAAGTAAAAAAAATAAGAAGTTCTAAAATTGTCTCATAATACAAAACAATTTTATGTGTAAAATATGCTGCTGATTTCAAGTGCGTTCCTTTTGGTTTAACCTTGTATATACAGTTATATAATAATTACATACATAAATTGCAATTTACTTCTAAAAAAATAAATAAATAAGCGTTTGCTACACCACTCAAATACTCAACAAATTTTGCTATTGCATTTTTACTGTATTTTAAAAACAATGTTTATTGTCGTAAGTGTATACATTTATTTTTTGTTTTAGTTGTATCATTTGAAATGCCTAAAGAAAGAAACATTAATAATGATTAGTTATTATTATTGTATACTGTATTTATTACAAAAATTTAATATTATAAATGTATATGATTATTAGAGATTATTAATTATACTTACAAACAATATTATTACAAAAATGAAATTAAAAATACTGTTAACTGATAGTTTGTTACAGCTAAATATTTAGTAAAAGCGTGAATAAACAATGGTTCATCACACAAAGTGTTGTTTTATTTGTATTCATTTTTCTAAAACAGCTTTTTTTCTGTATAATATTTACTCGTATGATTTCTGAATACATGAGCATCATGTCTCGTTATTTGTAAGCGAGAAAATGAAACCCGTATAAGAGAGCCGTTTCTCCCTATTAGGTCACTATAACTGTAACAAAGATTGCTAAGTATCTGTACTAACAGTGATAGTCAAGCGACAGAGAACCGCTGTTTTTATTAATGTTTTTAGACCTCTAACAGAGAAAAGTCACTTCACTATACCTGTATAAGCGAAAAAAATGTGATACATTAAACAAAAATTATTTTACTCAATTCATTGATTCACTGCTGCATTGTGCTTATACAGAAACGTTACACGTGCATAGTAAAAACTACTTAAAAGGTTGAAGCGGTGTGAATAACAAAATTTTTAATAAAACATTCGTATACCAGAAAATGTAATTATTTATTCAATTGTTTCCGTGTAAATTGTATAGTAGATGTCAAACCATAATTATGTGTTTCAAATTAACGGGACCCCGGACTGACGTAACGTAATGACATGCATAGACCAATCAATGAAGTTAAGCAACAGCAGTCACAATCTGTATTTTAATGGGTGACCACCTAGCAGAACTGTGTACTGTTGCTGTATAAAAAAAATAATAATACCCTTTAGTTAATGGCTGTATAGCTGAAAGTAGCTGAAGCCAGAAATTAAAAAAATAAAAATAAAAATTAACGGATATTCGTTTTTATATTATTGTAATGGGAAGATAATTCAAAGATATATAATAAAAAATACAAAGACCATTTTGTGCGATACCTAATAAAGCTCGGTGTGTATTGTCTGGCAGATAGAAAAATGCTGTTTTTAATAATACCCAAAAAAAGACAAAGAAGTCAAGTACTCAGATTACTTTGCCGATGTGAACTAATGTAAGAAGTGAAGTACACTCCACAAAAATTTGACAAGGTTGCACTCTAATTCCCAGATGTTATAAAATTAATATTATTCTTGAAAAGTTAAAAATACTGATTCAAAGTGAAGAGTTTTACTTTGTTTTACAATTTATATTTTTAAATTGTTTCCAATATTTAATAAAATCATTGTTTTAAATTTTAAATGAATTTATTAATAAAAATAATTAAGACAAATATAAAAGATAATTATACAATATTGATCTCATCAAGTTTCGCTCCCTTTTCTTCTTGATATTGGTAATGAAGGTCCATGCAATCTTGATTAGAAATATGAACCCAACCGGTACTCTTCATATGATAAACTCGGACAATACCACCACTGAACGCATCACGATGAGTCGCGTGGTAAATTGAACGTCGAGCAAGTTCATATGCTTCTTCGTCAGTTAAATCCCATTTATAACCACTATCCAGTACACCAAATGCATAAACAGATCCTGAACCAACACTGAAAACTTTTCCAGGTGTACGTGTACCTTCTGAATCAACATAATACAATCCAGGTCCTCGTTTATCCCAACCCGCAAGCATCATACCCATTGATAAGCCCATTCCTTTAACATAAATTTTTGCTTAGTCTAATTTCTTTTAAAACAATTTCGATCATTATAAAAAAAAAACTTTAAAAATAATTTGAATTCAGTTTACGGAGAATAACAGTTCAATTTGATTATAGCAATTTATAAAACGTTTAGACCACGTATACGAGGTTGATAAAAATGACAATGAATTAAGTTACTTTTGATCTCTCATACTTTAGCTACAAGCTTTTGGTAAATAATAGATGGTATGCATTTTTTGGGGAAGCCTATTTTTTTATTTTAACATTATTATATTAGTATTTTTCACACAAAAATTGATTAACTTTTTTTAACCGAAATTTTAGCAATGCCTGCTTACGAAACAACGCATTTAAAACAAGCTTTTTAGTAAAAAAATACTTAGCTTTTAGCCTACAAAAAGCTTAAACCTTAAAAATAATTTTTTTATTCAATTTTTAATATTAAATTAAATAGCGTGTGTATCTAAATATGATGGAATTGTAAGATAGAAAAAACAATTACGTACTGCAACGCCAGCAGGTTAATGTTATTGTTCTCCGGCTTATAAGGTGTACATGTGGAGACTTTTGAAAACTGATCTTATTCTCCTTGCTACTAATACATACCTTTATAATTATAAACCATATTTGCCATAAGTTTAGAAGCAGCAGCTACAGAAATACGTTCTCGATTTCTTAATTCGTACATACGACACTGTTTGGCTAAAACACGATCCCAGTAAACACAATCAGCAGCCCCTCCAGCAAGTGTACCCAAAAGATAATCGTTAATTTCAACAATCTTTTTCATTGTTTGAGATCCAATAAATGAACCTCCTGTTGCTCTTGAATCAACACACAAAACTACACCACCCTGGTATAAAAATCCTAGAGTAGTAGTACCATGGTCAAATTGAATTTTTATGTCACGTCCTGATTCATCTTTTGAAAAATGTAACAAATTTTCAGCCGGGTTAGGGAATGGTGGTAATGCAATATCCAAATTATTTATAAAATTAGACGTGTATTTAGTTACTTCCTTGTATAAATCTTCATTATCTCCAAGTCTTCTATTATAATCAACAAACTGATTAATACCACACACAGCCTCTAAAGCCATTTTATTAAATTTATTCCGTTTATTTTATAAATTGGAAAATATGATAATCACGACTCAACACACTAAAAGTGACAAACAATTTTTAAATAAAAAATGACAACGCTAGATAGAACTACTGTCGTTTATAAAAAAAATTTATATACTCTTTATGACACGTTCACATGTTAGCTATAGTGAATTCACGTTATAGTTATTGAAACTGGAAGAACAATTCAATTTCAATCATAAATTGCATAATAGCTTACTCATGGCATAAAGCTATCGTCCATCGCTATATCAGTGCGTTTCACTTAGTGCTCACAACGCTCACACCCAGGCCACGGTTTTCTCCGTTCCACTAATTTGTGAGCGTCCCAATCACAAACCCAAATAGAACGAATTTTGAACGTTTTAAACGTTGTGTTAAGGTAAATATTATTAACTTTAATAATTATTTAACTTAAAAAAAAAACTATTCAGTTTTTTTTTAATGTTTTATTTTAGTGAAGTATTGAAGTAATTTCCACTACATTCTAATTTTCAGAATTTTACATTACCTCTTTAGAGGAGTCTTTGTTAATTTAATGTAAGTGAGAACGACGTTACGTTATTAATAATATTTACGTCTCAACCGCAAAGACTGCGTTCGTCATATGTATTGTCTGAATAAGTGTTTTAGGCGCCAAGTGGATCCCACTGTTTGTGAATTCATAATAGAAAAAAAAACCATAATGTATGATAGAATTGAACAGAAAAATGACTAACGTTTAATTACTGGTTAATTTCACTAGCAAAATATATAAAATGATTTTCAGCATCATCTTTTATAATACTTGTGTTTTTCATATTAGGTACATTGTTTTAAAACCCTTCATTTCTCGGAACTAAGAAAAAATATAACTATGTATTTAAAAAAAGTATATAATTAATATTATTTTAAATTCAAAATATTTAAAATAATATGAAATTAAATAAATAACGATTTAATTATAAATTAGTTATGATATAAACTTATTAGTGTAAAGTCTAATATGATATTTCCTGAAATGATTGACATGGTTATTTAATTTTGCTTTACCTAACTTTACATAAGTGATATTTTTTTTTCTGGCTTCAGCTAATTTTAGCTATATAGCCATTACCCAAAGTGGATTATTATTATTAAACAACAACAGTACACAGTAATGCTAGGTGGTCACCCATCCAAATACAGATTGTGACTGCTGTTGCTTAACTTTGATTAGTTGGTCTAAGCATGTCATTACGTTACGTCAGTCCGGGGTCATAAGTGATATTCATCACATAATTCTTTCTTAAATTTAACCTAATTATGGAGCCTATGAATTCGTTAAAATACGTTTACACTAAGCGAGTACTTGGTCGAGTAAAATTCGTACGAGAATAGTGTGTATTTTTGCTAGTTCGAATGTTTCACTCGCCGTTCTAATCTGCTGGTGTAAACGTATCCTATATTATGCACGTGAGTACGCAATACATTTCGATTTAGTTTCGCTAACAATAAGAGTTAACCATTATAATATTTCTTGTTCGCAATTATTCTTTCAGTTCACAAAACGAAGTTGACATTATTCTTATATATATTTGATAATATAATTAACTAAGTTTTAAAAGTCAAATATTTAAAAGTAAACATTTATCATTTACAGAATGGAAGACAAAAAATTAAAAGAAAAAAAGAAGCGCTATGCAATTAGGTAAATAAAAGATTAGCTTTTTGATTCATTTAATTAATGAATTATATTTTTCAGCTGCACTGAAGTACCTGAAGCACTGTTACAAAAAAGTAATGCTCTAAACTATTTTAATCAGTTTGGACGTATTGTAAAAATAACATTTCGATTGAAGAGTAAAGGTTGTATTGTTGACTACGATTGTGAAGACGCTGTTTTTGATGCGATTGATAATGGAGGCTGTTATGAAGAAAATTACTTTACTATAAGACCTTTTTTAAATAAGAAAGAAAAAAAATTATCGGAATCAATAGATCCGGATTGGCCAAACGATCCAGACTTAAAAGCAGAATTAGATGCGTTAGCTGAAATCGTACCACATCAACATGTATTTAGATCACCAATGTCTCCAACAGTAAAAGGTTTTATTGTAATTTTGTTTTTAAAATTGTAATGTACTTTTTAATAACTTCGACTAAATAGATTTTATTATTAAAATCATTCTTAAACGGCATATTAAAATATGTTTGAATTAATGATTGTCTTAATACAGCCCTTCATTTGTAATAGAGTTTAAATCCTATATGAAAGGAAATTTATATGAAAATTCCTAACACCTTATTCCCTTAAAATTGAATTATAAATACAATTATTTGAAATTTAATAATAAATTGTGTAATTTTTTTAAAATGATTTGTATTTTTAGAAATAAAAGAAACAAAACCTAAAAAAGAAAAAATTTTGAAAACCAAAACTGTCAAATCAAAAATAGTCGAAACAAAAATTAAAAAACCTGTAACAAGAAAAGTGGTTAAGAAATCTTCAGTAAAAATGGAAATAAAAAAAAAGTTAGGATAATATAATATGAAATTAATTAAAAAATCTAATGAATAAATTTTATTTTAGACCTGTAGATCCAGTTGAATTAGAGCGTTTAATAGGAATAATAAAACAAGCAGCACATACTACAGAAGAAAAGTATAAAATTTTAGATGCAAGAGATAGACTAATTCGATTACATACATCGCGACAAGCTGATATAGGAGATGCCGAAAAAGTAATTGGAACGTGTCCTGATATGTGTCCAGAAAAAGAAAGATATTTAAGAGAATCCCAACATCAGGTAATTGATTATTTTTCAGTAAAATTTTTATTCCTAGCCATTGATTTATTACGTTCATAAAACAATGAACGAAACCGTAGCCCACAAATTGAAATTTTTCCTTTAATAGGTTTCTCAATATGAACAATGCGCTGACGACGAAAATGGTGATTATAAAATCAATCATAAAACAGCAATCAAACAATATTCACGAAGTTCAGCGGATCAAGAAATGCCATTACCACACGAACTACGCCCTGTTTCAGTATTACAATATACAATGAACTATTTATTAAGAAACATAATCGATTTATGTGATACATCCGATATAAACATCGCAGATTGGTATCATTTTGTATGGGATCGAACACGCAGTATACGTAAAGACATTACGCAACAACAATTATGCTGCCGTGGTTCAGTCGAATTAGTTGAACAATGTGCAAGATTTCATATACATTGCGCTGCACGTTTAATATCTGAAGATGTATCTGTTTTTGATCCCAAAATTAATACAGAAAATTTAACAAAATGTTTACAAACATTAAAGTATATGTATCATGACTTAGCATTGCAAAATATTTATTGCCCAAATGAAGCCGAATTCCGTGGTTATATAATTTTATTAAATTTACACGACGGTAATTTTATGTGGGAAGTGAAACAATTACGTCGTGAAATACAAAAATCTGCTGAAGTAAATTTTGCAATAAAAATATTTTTAGCATTAGATAATAATAATTTTGTCAGTTTTTTTAAATTAGTACGCCAAACTACGTATTTGAATGCATGTATTTTACTGCGATATTTCAACGAAGTACGATCGAGAACACTGAATCGAATGATCCGTACCCATTCACCTAGAACAACACTAACACAAATACCTTTGGTCGAATTAGAACATTTATTAGCGTTTGAAAATCGTTCAGCTTTAAAAACTTTTATTGACTATCATGGATTAAACTTGAACGAAATGGGTACACATGTCATTCTTGATCGGAAAGCGTTTACTACTTCCAATTCATATGATTTAGAACGTGCTGTGAATATAGTCGAATCAAAACGACAAGTATCTGTTGGCGAAATTGTTTGCGGTGAGCAAATTAAACCCATACAAGAATTTTCGGATCATATCCCTCATAATAGTTTTGATGAGCGAGGTTATTTTAAAAAAAGTGAAATTGAAGAACAATGGTTAAATCTGAAAAAACTTGGTGATACGACAACAACATCAGACAACTTCTTTGGAAAAAAATCAACTAATGTATTCGAAAAATCAATAGAATCTACAAATATATTCAACAAACCGTCAACAAATATATTTGATAAACCTATTGAAATTAAAACTTCGAGTATTTTTAAAAAACCCTCTGAAATTAAAACAACAAGTAATATATTTGAGAAACCAATTGAAACAAAAATTTCAAGCAGTAGTATTTTTGATAAATCTGTTGAAATGAAATCTTCAAGTATTTTCGAAAAGCGTAATGAAATTAAAACTTCAGGCACTAGTATATTTGAGAAACCAATTGAAACAAAAATTTCAACTGGTAATATATTTGAGAAACCACTTATAACGAAAATTTCAAGTGGTAATATTTTTGAAAAATCCGTTGAAATGAAAACTGCAAGTATTTTTGATAAACCTACTGAAGTTGCCACTGATTCAAATAATATTTTTAAAAATCAAATTGAAGTAAGATCTTCAAGTAGTGTATTTAAAAAGCCCATTGAAAATATAACATCAAGCGGTAATATATTTGTTAAACCTACTGAAATTAAAACATCAACAAATATTTTTGAAAAACCTAATCAATCTAATATATTTAATAAGAACGTTAAAGCTACATCTATATTTAATAAACCAACTGAAACTAAAATTAATTTATTCGAAAAATCAACTGAAAATACAAATATTTATGATCATGAAGTTATGAAAACTGGAAGTATATTTGAAAATAATGATGCGGAATTAAGTAATTTCGTTTTTAAAAAACCAATAGAAATTTCGACTTCAAATATATTTACATCATTTAAACCTGAAAATGAATCCAATATTATATTTACGAAACCGAGTGATGTTTCTTTTAAATCAATGGAAACAATAAAACCTTTGAAACCATTTGGATTTTTAGAAAATAATAATGAATTTAATACCTCAAAAGATTGCGTTGATAGAGTAAGATCAAATTTGGAACGAAGTAGTGATATTTATGAATTTGATAGTAAAACTGAAGTTATAAATCCCTTGAAGTTTCAGCCATATAGTAAAAATAAAAATTTATCTAAAATTAAATCGAATACTTTTGAAAATAAACAATTACCGGGGTCATTTTTTGCATACCCGCCTAGTAAAACTGATATTGAATATGAAGAAAAACGAAAAAACGAAGAAGAGAAAAAACGCGAAGCTTTAAAAAAGGCTGCAGAGGAAGAATTGCAACGTAAAGCTGAAGTGGAGGAACAGAAACGAAAAAAACAACTCGAAGCAATGAAGAAAGCTGAAGAGGAAGAAATTAAACGTAAAATAGAATTTGAAAGAGCAAAAGTTGAAATGGAATTAAGAGAAAAGTTATTGGAACAAGTGAAGTTAAAACGGGAACAAAAAGAACGTGAACAAATTGCTGAATCACTTTTAGATGAACTAATAAATGCAATTGAAATACACGAAACACAACAAAGATTAAAACAAATTGGAAATAATATAAAATTATGGAAAATTCAATATATTGTTAAAAAATGGCGTAACAAAGTATCAAATATACGTAAAAAACGTAAAGCTGTTGAGGATTCACCTGTTTGGGTTGCAAAACGATCGTATATAGAAGAAGCAAATGAACTATATACATCTAATCAAGATTTAACTTTAGCAAATATGAAACAATATAAATACAAAAATCAAAATAAATTTAAGAAAAAAGATGAACCAATTGTTAAAATAAATTTCAACCAAAAAATATTTGAGCATTTAAAAAATGCTATACAAAAGCATGAAAATACAATTGTAAATACATTTCACTGGAAAATTATATGCAATTTACCAGATGAAAATGAAGGCGATTTTCATACAAATAAATTTTTGAAAGCTTTAGAAAATACATTTAATCTTAAAAAACGGAATAATTTATTAATAGTTGATTCAATTAATCCAAATAATTCTGATGTATTAAATATTTGTCTTCAATATGTAATTGGTGATTTTTTAAACGATAAAAATGAAAAATTTGATATCGTAATATTTGGTATTAATGATTATATGATACTACAAAAAATGAAAAAACGTCTTGGCACGATTCTAAAACAACAAAATATTGTAATTATTTTACGAAACGGCTTAAATCCACAAGATAAAAATAAGATTATTGAAATCTTACAATTAGAACAATTGATCATTAAAAATAAACTAAAAAATTATCAGATTTATATTGATGACAATTATTCGTTACGAGAATTCATAAATTCAATTGAATCTGGACTGTGTTATTTAGCGAGTAATATTGAACAAATACCCCCCTTACATATGGATCTTTTATCAAATTTCTTACATATTACAATCGGTAATGAATTTGCGCAACGTTTGAAAGACAGTGCTAAGACAAATATTGCGCTTCAATTATCTTTTAATGATTATGAAACTGTTATAAATTTATATAATCAAGCTGTGATATTTTTAACAAATTTTGTATCAAACGATGCAAACTTTAACTATCCTAATTTTCCAAATGAATTACTTGAATATTTACCTACAAAAATTAATTATCCGTGCACGTATGAATATTTTCCAAAATATTGGAATGATCAGAAATTTATAAATAGTGTTGAAAATTATTTTAACATGTTATATTTACCGCCAATTAATATGAATCGATGGCCACCTAGTAACATGTCTGAATTTGAGGATATGTTGCACAATTATTGTGAAAAAGTTGTTGATAGTAAAAATTTTGATGTAATATTTTTAAAGGTTTTAAGTTTTACTCTAGATTTTATTGAACACGATACAATTAATAATTTTCAAATACGTATTGAGAATTTTCCTTGGATTGATATGTTGCAAATCTTTATCAGCTACAAAATTAATTCTATTTTAAATATTAATTCGAATTATCAAAAAGTTGTGATTTATAATAAAAATGATTTAAAATATTATAATTTAACGGCATGGTGGTTGGATTCAGATGTTATTCACAATAAAATTGAACAATTAACTGACATGCTTGATAAAAGAAATAAAGAATCTTTAATGGCATGTGAAAAACAAGCATTTGAAGCATCAAACACTATTGACGAAGATGATTTTGATATTGATGAAAAATTGTCAGAAATAAAAACTTATGATTATGAACGAGAAATTCATTTGACTAAACAAAAAGAAGATATTACAGAATTTAAAAGTTTATTAGAGGATCTAAATAATAGTATTCAAATACAAAAATTAGCAATGCAAAAATTTTGTGGAATTATTGAAAAAGAATTAAATAAATAAACAAAAATGTATTAATTATAATGGTATATTTTTTATTAAAATTATAAACAATAATTTATTGAGGTTTTTGTTTTTATTTTAAGATATTACATTAAATTTTAACAATTTTTCTATTGTTTTTAGTTTTTAAGAATGTTTGCGTTTTTAATCACAATATATAACATTTTACTACAGATTTCTATTTAGCAGTCATTCTATCTTCCATTTCCGTACCAATCAATCAAATACCATAATCTTTAATTCATACCTGAAAAATAAAAATAAACATTGTTGACTTGAGAATTTTTAAAGATTGAATATTTTTATGAAGAGTTTAAACGACGTTAATTCAATGTAAAATAACTTTGTTGAATTTAAATGTTTCAAAGGATCATACAGTTCGAAACAATGGACACAGCTAGTTTATAATAATAATTTAATATTATATAATAAAGCGATATTGGTTGGTTTTTAAAAAGTAATTTCATAGCTTGTTAGTAATAAAATTGCGACAAAAGTGAATGGTCTGTCTCTCACTGAGAGTTAAGCATATCAATTTTTATGTAATTTTTGGGATTCATTCCCCCCTCCCCTTTATTTTACTCTATTAATAATGCGACATAAACGATGTTTACTAAGGGAAAAAAGAATATGACGAGCATGATTAATAGCGAATTAAAAATTTTTTAAATCCAAACCAGTGGTTGGCATTAAGGTGTATATGTGAATTAATAATTTCCAATTTGCCATCCAACCACATCAAGAAATTAATGAACTAAATTATTAAAAAAATTACATCAGCATTATGAATATTTCAAACTGAAATTTAATCAAAATATAATTTTCTTCGTGCCACCCACACTTTATTACAATTAATTTCATATAAAGAGTAATAGTATTAGAATGTCAAATTGTCTTGATTGGCATTTTTCCAAATCTATATATAAATAACCATGTGTTTGTGAACTAAATCTATATCAGGTAATTGTATTTTTAAAAACCTAGAATAGCTATAAAGCTTATACGTTATAATTTATTTACCATGCTGAACTTTACACTGTCGTAAAGCTTCATTAAATCCTTCGCATAATGTTAAATCAGATTGTCCTTGTGCACATTTTATAAATTGTTCAATTTCAAATGCACATGGTCCTGCAGCCCTATTGGGTTCACTAGCATAATGTTGTTGTACAGGTGCTGCAGCTTGTTGAGCTGGTTGTGCCTCACTGCTGCCACCACCACTAAATAATCCAGTCATTGCATGTCCAACTGTGTGACCCTAAAAATAAAAAATTTAATTTATAAACAAAATATTGAATATATTAAAAATATAATTTATAACTTACAATTGCTGAACCAACGGCCACACCACCAGCTGTCGCAGCCATTTGACCGAAGAGAGATGGCTGTTGAGGCTGTGCGGCTACTGGACCTACAGCTGATGGTGGTGGAGGAGCTGGTGCTGGTGGATGCGCTGCTGGTCTTGGAGCTGTTGTGTATGACCTGCAAAATATATATAAGTTTCGTTTTAATTCCTTAACATTAAAGTTAGAAACAAAAACACGTATTTGTAAAAGTTCAAAAACCTTCAGAATATTGTGGGAAAAGATGAATTTTGCCAAAGAAAGATCAAGCATTATGTTCACACTTGCTTTTTAAAATCTGTCTGAAAATTAGTCATATTTACAAAACAGTTATATATCCACATTTTCTGAATTCAAGAGAAAAAGTTCCAACTAGAATTATACCTACCGATAAGAATGAATAGCGATCGGCATTATGTATGCATCGGCAGTGTCTATCTACTATTAATTTCTCGATACCCAGTCCTATGAAATAAATAAGTAAAGCTATGGATTAGCTTTGAATCCATAGCATTGAGGATATTTTTTAATGTTCTGGTTATAATGTGATAGCGAATTCTTACTGATTAATTTATTACATTATTAGTCGAAACACGAATTAATAATAGAAACCAAATTAATTATTTACAGTCAACTAAATCGAACTGATTGAAAATAGTAGAATTCAAGGCATTTCATGAGAGAAATGTCATTTTTCTGATATAAAATATTCCATTTTTTTAATTAATTACACTTATGGGGATGTAGGCTTGATTACGATATCCGTGGCACCTCGATTTTTTGATGAATTTTGACAAAACAATCCAAAATAATAGTTATCCATGTAGATTAGTTTAATCACTGGTTGAACGTAAGGTCCTAAAACAAACCAGACTCGTACAAACTACACTCCTCAAATCCATGAGTAGTTTAATCAAAGGTTGAACGTTGGGACCAATAACCAACCCGAAAATCCATGGGTTAATAACAGTCGAAAATGGCATACATGAATTTTTAATAGTTGTATTAAATATACAAATATTGATTTCTTTTAAACGAATTAAATTTCGGTTATTTGTGCTTGGATTGTGTTTAAATTATAGTAATTTAACAAAAAATAATTGTGACATGATTTAAATTGTGGTATTTATATGACATGTTTCAAATTGTGGTATTTATGTGACATAAACACGATAATTTCTAAAAAAGAGTGTCTATAATTCGAAAAATAGGCAAAAACTCGAAAATTGGTATGCTTCATTTTCGTCTTATTTTACCAAAATTAATCGTCAAATCGAGGCGCCACGGATGTCGTAATCTCCCCGAGATATAAAAGGGACATGAGGAAAATATTCTCATCAATTGCATTTTATATTTATTCGTTGTTACTAAGGAACAGCTTACAATTTATGAGTATTCCCACTAAAGCAATAACTAAAAAGAACAGATATAAACATCCCATGAGTAGTGCTGAAAATTACTACACTAAAACTGTAATACTCAAATCCTCAGCAAACAGGATTTAATTTTCAACTATTTCTCATCCGAATCATTCTTACAGCCTGTTTTTTTAACGGTGGATAATATTATACAGATTTTACACAAGTATATAATTGGCTTGTAAATTATTTATTCTATGTAAAACACGGAGTAGTCTAGTAAGATCGGTAATTTGATGATTAATTTTATTGGCTACTTATATCAGAATAAATTTTTGTTTCAGAAATGTAAAATGGCTTTCTATGTAAAATATTTTTAAAAATCTGTTACTTATAAATTTTAAATGCAAAATTCACAATATTGAAATTTAATTACAGTATGATTAGCAAAATTTTATTGTCAATTGCGTTACATAATAGTTAATGGATGAATAAAATAAAAATAAATTCTAACCTTCTAGGTGCAGGTGGTGGACTTGCTGATCTTCCTCGTCGTGGCATTTTATTTATTTTACTATTTTAACACTCAATAATAAAAACAAATATAAGAAAACTGTTTTGTTACAATAAAATACAATTAATACACCTCGAACTGTTCACTTCGAATTGTTGAATATCAATAATGATGATTCGTTTCTATTATTTGAAATTTAGACTTTGATGATTGTTCTAGAAATATTTCTTATTATTTATTAAATAAAATGCGATATGCTTATTATCGTTACCATAGAATTAAAAAAGATAGAATCACAATTCGTCGCGTATTTTTAACTATATATACTACTGACGTCATTAATCATTTTAGCCAACTATGAGAAAATTTATTTATTTATATATTTTTTTAATCGTAGAATCTTTTGTATTTAATTATCTGTAGTTCGTTAATAACTTGAAAAATTGCCAAATACGAAATATGGAAATTTGTTCGGATTATTACTTTTGTTTTCTAAGCAAATTCAAATAATTGTTTATGAATTACAATTTGTGCTTAAAAAATTGCATCATTCGTCGTTCATGAATCATAGTCACAAATTACATGACGTTGTTTTTACTAGCGTTCCAAAATACATCGGTGGCTGTCCAGAACAATATGATGTCATCAATTTTGACGATATATTAATTATTATATTTATATACTAAATCTTCATATGAATTAAGAAACGATTTGAACTACTATTTGCTCTTAAAAAATTTCATTATTCCGGAACGATTCAATAGTATAGTGTCGATTCATGACGTAATCAGTAATGGCCAGTATGCTGGATTCTATTTCGGAACACACCCTATGATTGAAGATTATGTTAAAAATAAGGCTACAACACAGCTTGCATATGAGCAATAAATTAAATTTTAGTCTGACAATTCAAACGATCCATGAAATTTGAATTCTAATTTAACTAAATTTCATTTTCGTTCGTTGTACATGAATACTTTCTACGTTAGCTTAATATGAAACAAATTTATTAGTAGCAAACAATTTTATTTTATTTTTTATATTTGAAATCACAAAGAAATGTATATATTTTTTAAAATTAAAAGTGTAATAAATTTATGCATTTTCTTATATCTCATAGAAATTTTTCGCAATTAATTTTAAATTATATAACATAAACATTATCTTGCAGAAACTGTTGATAATTATATAGTATATTGATAACTAGACGTTCGTTTAATATATTTTTACCTCTACAGAACATTTTTTGTTTACTGTGTTTTTGAAAGTAATTTCTTCTCTTACAATCATCAAATTATCACCAATATTTTATTATTTATCGTTCTATTATTTTAAATTTTATATGTAACCACAACATTTATGAATTATAAATACAATTTTTATAAAACCCGCTTTTTTGCCATGACAAAAGTAGCGGTAGATGTTTTATAAACCGCCTTATTACCAGATTATAGAAATAGTTACATCATAAATTAAATGTTGGCAATATAGCTAAAAAGAAGCTAATAGCGAGCGAATGAATTTGTCTAGTGAAAATGCACACTAATTTATTTGTCAAGATTTTTAGGTTATATATAATATAGAGTCAGCTAGATGATAACAAAATATTAAACTAAACATTAGTTCTCCCTTTGAAATATTAACGTGTGTTAATGAATTATACCCTTAATAATTCAATTGTAATGATTATAAACAATGAGTAATTGTCAATATTATGTTAAACGTAAAAAACGATTCTGTCGAATGACCGTTAAATCTGGTCACAGATTCTGTGGTGAACATGAACAAGAAAATGATGATCTTAAAGAAAAACGAATTCCATGTCCATTAGATAATAAACAGTATGCTTAAATGGGCTCGATTACAATATCCGTGGTGCCTCGATTTTTTGATGGATTTTGGTAAAACGAGCGAAAATGACGAAAATAAAGAATACCAATTTTAGAGTTTTCGCCTATTTTCGAGTTATCCAAGAATAATTTAATCACAGGTTGAACGTAGGGGCCAAAAACCAACTCGTCCCGTGTAAACTACACCCCACAAATCCATGAGTAGTTAAATCACAGGTAGGATCCAAAAACCAACCCGACCCGTACAAACTACACCCCACAAAATCCATGGGTTAATAACAGTCGAAAATTTCGGTTATTTGTGCTTGAATTGTGTTTATATTATAGTCATTTATCAAATAATAATAATTAAATCTTATGACATGTTTTAAATTGTGGTATTTATGTGATATACACACAAAAATGTGGTATTTATGTGACATACACACGTGACAAAATAAGCGAAAACTCGAAAGTTGGTATTCTTAATTTTCGTCTTATTTTGGCTTGTTTTATGAACTCAAGGCGCCACGGATATCGTAATCTCCCCCTTAAATGTTAAAATAAGATTATTATATTAAAGTAAAACAATTATTAACTTTTAGCACATGCTTTGCCAGTAAATTAGACAAGCATTTAAAAGTTTGTAACGCCAAAATTGATGTTTTACCTCCTTACGTCAAAAAAAATTTTAATGCTGAGAAAAATTTTGAACCTAGAGGAAAATATGCAGATCAAACATCTGAAAGATTTTTATTGAAGGTACCCATTGAAGATGTGAAAAATGTATTAGCAAAAATTAGTCAAGTATATAATGGTAATTATTATAGTTTTAATTCGTCATTTCCAAAAAAATTAATAATTGTGGAAATAGGAAAGTGGCTGATATTAAGTTGTCTAAAATCATGTGTTATAATTATTTATAACATATATTATAGGTGTTATTATTGGTAAAATACATGAAAAAGTCTTAGACTATGACATATTAAAAAAGGAAATTACGAATCCAGAATTTGGATTTACTACGAAGAAACATTTAATGCAAACATCATCCATATTAGGACATTTAAAAAATGCTGATCTTTTAAAACCAAACACAAGTTACATAGAATTTGGAGCTGGCAAAGGTATCTTATTATTTATTTAGTTATATATACTTGGCTGCAAAAAGATCTGAGTATTGCATGCTTATTTAAAATTTTAAAACATACGATTTTCATGATATTTTATATTGTTTTCAAATTTAAGTTTTTTTTATTTAACTAAAACATTGTTTTAACCTGAATAAATTATAAATTACTTCATAAAAAATGTTTTTTTTCTAATTCGTCGCATTTCTGTGTTGCCGATTATATATATCTTTAAATTGGAAGTCTATTAAATCTTTAGGTATTTGATAGTTAAATATGTTTATTATTTTTAAAATAATAAAATCTTATTCCAAATACATCAGTCAAAACTATAAAAGTTAATTTTACGTAAGATGCAAAATAATAAAAGGACATATGAAATCTTTGTCATATGATATGCCGAAATATTAGGTGCATATAATTTGTAAATACAAGCGTTAAACTCTGGATATGTACTTTTCGAGAATAAACACATTCCGATTTATGCAACGAATGAAATTAAAACACAAATGCAGTAAACAAAATTAAAAGTTTTCAAAAAAATTATATTATTATTTCCGTTTTTATAAAAAGTAATTCAAAAAGTTCATCCTCGAAATTAAAAACGAAATGAAACCTGACAGTATTAGAATACTAAATTAAACTTCCTTTTTACGTTTATAATAGGGAAGCTGAGTTTTTGGTTGGCAAAAGCTACAGAAAACATACCTGATACGTCTATTGTACTGGTCGATAAGGCAAGCCATCGTCATAAAATGGACAATAAATTAAAGATTGATAATACAACACAAACACGTATTCATAGAATACGAAGTGACATTTTGGATTTAGATTTATCTCAAATTGATGTAATTCGAAAAAGTGGACAGGTGATTGGCATAACAAAACATTTATGTGGTGTTGCAACAGGTTTGTATCTAAGAGATTAAAAAAAATTTTTAAGTTTTCACGATGTGCCACTGTCTTATGCAAAGTGACAAATCAGTTTCATTCTATAGCCAAATTGAAATTTTCCAATAAGATCATTTAAAGACTGTTTTTTTTTTTTTTTAAATTGTGAAAAGAATAAGAATAAAAGTAGGAACAAATTTGGTATAAAAAACTTAAATAAATTGAAGAAATGGATTGTGTATAATGGATAAAATTTTTGTATGAAAATAATCTGGTGATAATCTTAAAATTACCACAAATAGAATAGTGTTAATTAAAGCAAATATATTTGCATTTTCGAATATATTTGGATTTATACTGATTTCAAATCTAGTCCTGAATTAATTTTTATATTGAAATTTATTAATGCTGATTTCGCTTTAATTTTAATTATTATACTGAAATACTTGAATTCTATTAATTTTAATTATTACAGATTATGCAATGCGATGTTTAAAAAATTTGCATAAAGACTGTAACAATGTAGGTGGAATTTTAATGTCTTTTTGCTGTCATCATCGTTGTTTATGGAGAGATTATGTTGGAAAACAATTTTTATTAGTGAGTCTTTATTCCAAAGCTTCAAATATAATACTACCTCCCATTATTTTTCTGTTTAGAATTGGATTTTAAGAATTTTCTATTTTAGGAAAATAACTTTATTCCTCAAGAGTTTGATATAATGTGTGGTATTGTAAGTTGGGCGACAAGTGGTGTCGGTATGAGTAAAGAAAAACGTAAAGAATTAGAAGAATTATCACAAAAAGGTTTATCATCCACAACAGAAGAATTTGATCGGTATGAAATTAAAATTTTTGAACTTGTTACAAATAACATGTTCTAAACACAGAAAAATATCGGGTTCATTTAATAGGATTATATCTAGTTGTACAAGCACTGGCGTTTATCAGTAGCCAAAATTAGACTTGGTTAAAATAATGCAATGACCTAAATCTTCCAAGTTTTATTGCATTATAAAATACACGATTTTCTTGGAGTATTTTATAACTTATTCAGTTTAAAATCAATATATTACTTACATAAAATTAAATCTGGTAAACAACTTAACACGTCATGGGTATTGTGTAGTTTATAGTTTTAAATACGTATAAAATTTTCAGATGTCACATTTTGTTGTTGCTTTGTTCTATTTAAATAACATACAATAGTTTAAAAAAACTAAAAAAACACGCATGCATGCGTAGTTCGCGCACTAGCTCTATCTTTATTACTCTCATGCAAAGGATCCGTTCAGATGCGTTCTGCAGCCAACTTCAGAGAGTTACCTACAGACAAACAAACATACGAGTGAAGCTAATAAAAGCGTGTTAAAAATATCACATTTTTTAAAATAATATGTCACCAAATACAACTAAAAATAAAGCCCACTCTTTACCACAAAATTTTCTGAACAAAATACTTTCAACAAATGTAGATTTAAAAAACTTTTCTTTCAAACAAAAAGCTATATTGATTTAAAAACCCATGGACACAAAGCTTTGTCTTTATTGAAAATATGATTGATTTTAAATTAGAATAAATTTAATAATTACATAATATAATTTTACTAATAATTCTTGACTTCCGCATGCCACTTATAATGCCAAACTTAATATTTTGTTACAGAAACAAAGAATTGGGTTTAACACGAGATGAGAAGACAGAATATGGGAAAATGGCAAAGTTATTATTGGATTTTGGAAGAATGGAATTTTTAAACTCATTAGGTTTTAATTGTTATTTATATTATTATGTAAAACCAGAAATATCTTTAGAAAATTTATTAATTGTAGCAACTAAATAATTATTAATAACAAAAGATTTTAAATTACATGTTTTAATTTTTTTAATTCACAACTTCTGATGATAACTTTTCCCGCTAAATTCTCATCGATGCTTTGCGTTTTTTCATAATTCATTTTTTCCTATCGATATACCAAAACTAAATATAGTAGAAGACTATTTGACAAAAAAAGTCGGAATTGGCCGAAACTACACCAATGTTGTTATTTCTTTTACATATAGATAATAAAAATAATTCAACCTCCTAGTTAAAATTAAATTTTTATATCTGAAAGCTAAGTACTGAAATATAGCGCTATATAATGTTTATGACGTCATGCATTATAATAACACGTATTTTTTTAAATGCAAAAATGATGGCGCGTTAATTGTTATATGAAGACGCTAAAATAATATCTTATGAGTAGCATCATCTTATTTTATGGTATGGTTATTTTATATACTCAATTTATTTAATCAAATAATTGTACAAAATATTTATCACCAAAAGTATGTAGATTACTAATATTAAAAAAATATTATGTTTTAGTTTAATTAATAGCATTATGCGTTCAACAAACTTTTAGTAAAATAATTAAATTAATAATTCATCAAAATTCCTTTTAAAATACATAAATATCAAATTCATTCAAATGCTAATAGTAGGTTATAACCACAAAAAAAGTGGTATATATTTTAACACCATCAAATAAGGTGGAATTATTTTAGCGACTTCATATAACGCATCTCTTTACTTATATTTAAAAAAACGTATTATAAAGCATGATGTCATAAACACTACATAGCGCTAACGCTATATTTATGTACTAAGCCTCCTGTGAAACTGAATAAATGTGTTAATACAACAGAGGTTGTTCAAAATATTTAAACTAGAGGTGTTTTTTTGCTATAAAATTGAGTGAACAATTTTCTTTTTATTATAACTTTGTTAGTTTTTGAGGTAGAGATTTTAACACTCAGGTCTTTTAAAATGTCAAATGAGTTTTCGTACTTATTTCGCCTTATCAACGAAGAAAACAGTCAATCTCCTTGTGTTTTATTATATAGAAATTCCCCCGTTCCATATATTCACTAGAGTGTCAAATATTTAACTACAAAGGTTAATAAATATCAAAATCGGAGTAGTCTAAACAAGTTCAGACAAAATGGTATTACTAATACAATAAACGAAACAAAAAAGCATGACATTTAATATATAGGTAATTAATTAATGAAAATTTAACATTTTCTTTTCGAAACAAAATTTTAATAGAAAAATGTGCTTTATTTATCTTATAATTACTACATATAGCAACATTTCTGATATCACCAAATGATTATAATAAGACTTGTGTTATGGTCATTTGGACTAGTTTTTATTTTAAACAATTATTTATTTTTAACTAGGCAACATAAAGTTTTTCAGGTATCATCAATTAACATATAAACAAAAAAAAGATCACAATAATACATTTAAGAGTAATCATAAATCATACAAAAATGTTTTGTATATTTTAAATACAAATTTTTTATTCAAAATTATTTGAACTTTTTGTTACTAAACATCTCTATGATGATTACCATAATGAATAAAATAATCTGATACGAATGGATAAAAATCTTCACACGTTTGTGGTAGTAAACCCCAAAATAATGCTAATTTTGTTGCAACTGATGTGGCAGTTTGATCTGTTACATTATCTGAATCTGGCATCATCTAAAAATCATTTTTAATTTATTTTAATAAATGCTTGGGCAATAATTTTATAACTATTTAAATAAAAATCAATTTGACATCTTTTCTTCCAAAGTAAAATTAGGATTTCGGAATATTAGAAACAAGTTTCAATAATTTTTTGATTCCAACAGTATGACAATTATATTACAATAATTGCTCTCCCTAAAGAATTAACTTGATCTAATATGTTTCTTTTCTTGCGTTAAGCCGCTATATTAACAACATGTTTACTCTTCACGTTAATAATTTTGACACATTGTATTTATTAAAGTTAGACCGAATTATATTTTATAAAAGTTCTAAATAATTGCATTATTTTCGCCGATAAAAAACAACATTTACCTTATCTGCAACATGTTTGTAGACAAGACCATCCCCACCAACATAAAAAGTAGAAAAACCATCATACCAACTACATAAAATATAAAAATTTTATTAAAAAAAAAAAATGATTTAAGGAATTTGTTTTTCAGAAATAGGTATTTAATACTTACTCTTCTTGGGCATTTAATGCATCACGCATTTTCCACAATTTAAACTTCCAAAACATAAATAATGCTTTCAATCCTGAAATACCACGAATACGCCATCGAACTTTTACAGATGAATCTTCTGGATTCACTGTTATTTTTATAATTTCTAATTTAACATAGGCAAATTTTAAGTGACCAACTGTACGTAATAATGCTATTTGTTTAACGTAATGAAATAGGCCACTAGAATAAAATACAAATTATTAGATTTACGACTTAGTTCACGATTCTTTCTTGACGTAATACATGACATACATGTGTTATTAGTGTATTGGACTATCCCCGTGTATTGGATTACTTATTCTCAAGAAAGGTTTACTTTTAAATTTTGAATGAAAAGGTTGTTAACCAAAATAAACTTACACAGTTCGAACTCCTCTAATATTATTTTCAAATATTAAATCTGGATGATAAATTGAATAATTCATTGGTTGAATAAATAAAGTTGGTAAACTCTCTGATAATACCTTCTGCACTTTCAATAATTGTTCTGGAGATGGTTTATTGGATGCCGCATTATCATTTGGTTTATTTTTGCTACTACCACTGCCTTGACAGAATAAAATATGATTATCATCTTTTTTTCGATGACCTAGATTATGATTATATGGTATGTCGATATTATTGGTATTGTGATAACAGGATATAAAGGAAGGGTTAAGTAAGGTAACATACGCTTTCGCATAATCATTAATATTTTCTGTCAGTTCTTCATTAGGTGTTAAAGCTGGTTTTAATTTTGGCACGTACAGTAGTTGCGGATTTAAATTATTAAATATTGATTGCTCAACAAGTCGTGATTCATTAGCAGGTGATCGTTTTGGTGACGATTGATGAGTACTACAAAACTAAAACAATAAAAAAAATTTAATTTTAGCAAGATATTAATATTATTAACTTTTATGATCAATTTTTCAACTAGCACCGGTTGTCACATTTATTTATAGGTTATAAGACCTCAATTCAGAAATTATATTTTTTAATTATAAAAAACTATAAACATAAATTAAAATATTTTAAACCAACAATATGTTATATAACTAACGAATAGCTTTCGTAAATCAAATAAAATTTAAACTTATTTGCTGAAACTTACATCATCCAGAAAAACTGATTTTTCTATGTATTTTATATTTTGGTCTCTCAGATGTTTTCGAGAGATTATTGGATTCAATGAATTTACTCTATTAGAAATTACTCTTAGACAGATCGCCATTAGATCTCTTAAAATATATAATTTTGTTATATATTTAATTTTCATAAATCTTTTTTTTAAGTTCCTATTTGCTTCGCCATGATATATTGAAGAGAGAGACAGATACAAAATTTTCACTTTCAATAACAAATTGTTACAAATTTTCTTTAAGGTATTATTATATAATAATAATCAACGGAAAAAGTAAAAATTTGGTTAATTTCATTCAAGCTTTTCAAAGTACCAAATCAATTTTTGAGTTGTTTTTAATTATTTCCCTACCTGTCATATGTCATATCCATCTGAAATTTTTGTTACTATAAAAACAAAGATGGCATTAGTTTCGAAATATGTATTTAAATTTTCATTGTTGTAATTGTATTCTATACATGTGGTTGTAATAGAAATTGCTAGAAATCAAAATTTTTTAAACCATAATTTTTTATTAATACGCTGTTGTAGCAATGAAACACTTATTTGGAAACAAATTAGTTAAAATTCGTCTTTTGTATCATTTCAATCAGTAAATAGTCTTATAATAACAAATTAATTCGTACTATAGTAGAGAAATGCACTCTTCAACTTTATTCCTTATATCTATTTCATGGGAAATCAAGTAAAATTGATTAAACATAAATTTATTTTAGTTTTATATTACCACATGCATTATAAAACGTTTTATATGAACGATATTTTAAATTTTGCAGACCTTTTATACTATATTCTAGACGACGCCCTATTATGTCGTTTTAAATTATTAAAACCATTGAAGCTGTTCGTCTTTGAAGGTAATGTAACCATACGAATAAATAGCGCATTAAAATTATGAAAGCTATTATACGCCTAGGATGTGTTTTGTAAATTAGTCACAAAAAATTAAAAAAACCATGGGTAATTGATTTTACAAAAAATTTCAGCACCAATTAAAAAAAAAATATAATTCTTATCGAAAACATACTTTTTATAACTGAGGCTGAAAATTGCTAACAAATAACTCCTTACCAGTTTTATCTTCCACTATCCTTCATTATATACATAAATTTCATTGTATACAGTAAAAATATTTTGACCGGATCATGGTCAATGTACCAGAAAAATAAATAGTAAACATCCATTTTTCTTGCATTGTTAAAACCTTACATAAAAAGACCTTTTCAAGGAAATTCAAATAAAATACTATTTACACAGAATTTTGAATAGATTTTAATAAGCTAAATATAAAAAATGTAAATCATATTATTAATCATCAAATACAAGTTTTATAATATACATAACAAAAATAAAATTATTTTAAATCATTTAACTAGCACATTTATATGTAATTGTTTTATTTATAAACAAAATAATTAGTATTTATAGTCAAGTTAAATCACGAAATTGTAAACATCCTTGTGATAAAATTTCAATATATTTAAGTTTTATAAAACAATAGAGATTATCAGTATAAAAAATTTTTATTGTTAAACAATTTAATGAAAGGAAATGCCTATTCGTCCGGTAATTGGATCAATAAATTATTTCTAATTCGTTCAACTAAAATTTCTAATAGGGAAAAAATATGTAGGTGTATATAAATAAAAAAAAGAAAAAAAAAACAATTTTTACATTTTTCAGAGAACTGACATAATTTATAAATTATTGTTTATTATTTATAATTATATTGTTTATTTATAATTATAAATTAAATATTTTTTATTAAAAATTAAGATTAATATATTTTATTTATAATTTATATTTAGAGATACCAAACAGTTAGCACTGGTCTACGTATTTGGAGTCGAGTTATCACGGGTTTATGGGTTTTTGACCCTTATGTTCAACCTGTGATTACTCTTTTCACAGACGATATTTGATGTTTGGATAGTATAAGTCTACGTATTTGGGGTCCAGTTAGCACGGGTATGTGTGTTTATTAGCCATGTTTGTTCTGTGATTAAATTTCCAGGCGATATTTGAGATCAATTTTTTTTATTAATCACAAATAAAAAATTAAAATATGATATTATTTATGAAATTAATTTTAATAATAATCGTACGAATAATTATTTTGAATTTGTTCGATTATTGGACGAATAGCAATAACAGCCTTGAAGAAATTCTGTATTTAAATTTTGACTTTATTTTATTATAAAGTTAATATTCATTTAAGTTGATATTCATTCGATTTTTTTTAACGCCGAAAAGAATTTATTGTATCTTACATGAAATGAGATATCACAAAGATATTTAGATTTTCATTTAAAATTATATATATATCTATATAAAAACAAGTGGAAGACTTCTAACTCCAAAAACTAAAATTTTCGATCACTCCAGAGATACCCTAAATCTATAAAGAAAATCGTAAAATGTTTAGTCCAGGAAACTACTCAAAGTAAAAATTTATCTGTATGTCGTACAGCGTACTCCTGCAACTGCCATGTTGGTAGGATAGTGTAATAGTGGAAATAGTACATGCAGAGTTAAAATTTAAATATTTGCACAATAGGATATTTACGAGATTATTCTCTAACAAAAACATGCGATATTTATTAACACCATACCAGTAGATACAATCAATTCTATGCAGGGTATCCCATTATATTTGGAGAGCGCAGTGATATAAAGTAGATATAAAAATACTAGTTTATTTTAGAAAAAACTTTCCCAGATTATGACTATGAATCCTAATGTTTCTTTGTTTTATTCGATTGTGGAATTAAGCCAATTTTGACTGAGAGTGAGATTCTTTAATAATAAATTTTCAATACTTAGAGATAATATTTTGTGAAGTATTCTACACTTGTTTTGATATTTTTACGTTGTGGAAAAAGTTTTTATTTCAATGTTAATTAGCATATAATATTTATATTATTATATTTGTATAACATATCTAATTGACACTTGAAGTATCATATTAATTAATAATTATCAAGAAAAAAACAATCAGTCATATTATTTTATGATTTAAGTATTTTATATAGAAAACGACATTATTCTTATGTGTTATTAAATGATTTTATATATTTCCGTAACTCGAGCCCGATTTTCTTGTCTTTTTAACCGTGTTAAGATAGGTTACAACTGTTTTTAGACAAGCATGATATAATTTATATCAGCCGGTAGTGAAAAGTGTGAATAGTTTATAATAAATTGTGAGAACAAAGAAGGTTTGACTGTGAATGCCCGCTGACACATAAATATGATACATGAGTATTGAAGTCAGAATGTCGTTATTATCCTGGTTATATTCAAATACATTCAAAGAGGGAAAAATATATTCAGATTAAATTTTACTAAAATAATTTAATTGCCTGCAAAACTTCACTTGAACTAGTTTATCTATATCATAAAAGACAATTGTGTTTTCATTGCAAAACAAATATAGTGCCAAGGGCAAAAAGGGCCATTTGAGCATGTGTGGAGTTTGTAGTACGTATCTTAGTCTGGCTTGTCTTCAAATCGTACCGCAAATTAAACACACAGTATAAAAAAGTCCACTTTACGCTCCAGGTACATAATATACTATAAGAGAGCCTATCAAATTCAATCTACATTTAAAAATTATCAAAATAAATCGCTATAAATTTAAAATAAGGTAAGATGTAATCTTCAGAAAACTTGTTTTCCTAGCAATTGTCTTAATATTAGAGTTAAAAGACACTTAAAACTTGTCAACCAATTTTATTATTTATTATTTAAGAACATGGTACTTAATGGTACTCTCTTCAAACAGCGACATTTTTTCCATAGTTTTTAAAGTAAATTAAATCATTACTTTTCTGAGAAATCGATATTAAAGGAGGTTTTAAAATATCATTATTATTGTATATAAGGGACTATAATTAATTCATTCACATTTTTATTCTGTCTAAATTTCTAATTTGTTACTATTAACGAGGAATTTCATGAATTTTGAATTGTATAGTCATAAATAAATTTTTATAACCCTACAACAACAATTCAAATAGACATAACATCGACCAAGATGACTTCATGAAACAGTGTCTCGTATGTTTAGAAACGCCCTACATTTTATTTACTTTGGTGCGTATGCTAAACTCAAAACAGTATATGTTGTTAGCTATTGAAATAAGAATCAATATTCGTTTTCCGCTATAAAGCTGTGTATAGTTTACGCTTTATATAATTTCTGTAATTTTTATGTTAAAATCGACTTTTATATTAAAAAAATTTTTTGTTTTCTATCTCCCTTCCATTGTTTTTTTTCCTTTATTGAAATTCGCTTCTTCAGTTTTTGTGAAAATACGAAAGCTAATTTTAATGCTGATCTAATGCTAAACAATTGTAAATAGTAGCAATTGTAATGCTCTTTATTATATTAATAATGTTGTGTGAATAAATAAATTCATACAATTTAATTTTTTTGCTAAACCACTCTTTATTATAATTAATAAACGAATGCGACACAAAGAAAAACTAAATCTATACTATAAAAATGCGACACCTAAATTTTTCATACTTATTTAACGCTACCAATTACACATTCAGATAGATAACACGATTTCAATGTAGTGTTTAGTTTAGTTTATTAGAATAAATCATTAAATACACAATATAATTCGTGAATTTTTTAATTTTAAAGAAACATGAAACATTTAGGTCGCCGCTTTTATTTGGCCAAGTAACATTAACTTTTGATTTAATTACAGAAGAATCATGATTTCAAACGTCTATAATTGATAATGATTCTTACTGTTCCTTTTTTATTATTTTTAGGAAACGGAAAGTTGAGATAAAAAACTTTTAATATAATAATGAACTAAGTAAAACCATTTAAACTGAATAAATTATTAAATACACCATATAATTCGTGAATATTATAATTAGAAACATGAAAGATTCAGGCCAAGTATACATTAAATTTTGATTTAATTACGGAAGAATCATCATCATTTCAATCGTTTATAACTGTTTGATAATGATTCTTACTGTTCCTTTTTTATTATGATGAAACGGAAAGTTGAGATAGAAAACTTTTAATACAATAATGAACTTGAAAGCATATTCAAAAATTAAGTTTATTAAACCTTTTGTATTATTATGCATTTAAAATTAAAAACAGAAATACAACAGTCTTAATTTCCTTCCTGTGGCGACAGTATTTTTAAACATTATGCTCATTTAACGCAATCAAAATCAATAATCATTTTGAGATTATTGTATGTGATAACATTTTATGAATTTGGAAATAGGATTTGGAATTTGATTGCTTTAAATAAATATTGAAAAACATATAGCATTGTAAATTGTGATATAGGATTTTCTAAATGTTATTCTAGAATTACAAATTTCAGTGAATTTTAATAAGAACTTTGGACGAATATCATCAATTGAACTTTAAGATTGGCTTTGTTGCGCTATCATTAAAAAATAATTTTTCGTCTCGAATAATACAGCTTTTGTGATTTAGTAGCCAATTAAGTATATTAAAATAACTTTACAATACTCTTATATATCATTTGAAAAATTCTATATCAACAGTAGGGAAACATTTAATTATTTTAAAAATTCAATATGAAGAAATATTGAAATATTTAATCTATTTAACAATTTGTGTACAAAATAGAAATATTCTTAACTTTTTTATACATCATATAATGTATTTCTAAATATACTTTGCAAAAAACAAGTGACACGACCTTTTAGGTTAAATGTGCCGTTTAAAACGCGAGTTTAAATTTTTGTAAATAATATATAATACGCTTGTCAGGTACTGAACAATGCAAAGTGGATTAACCTTTAAAAAGCTTCATAAGCTGCTTCAACGGAATTTTCTTCAATGTCACCAGGACCATTAAGAAATTCTTCTAATTCATCACGTTTGTTGTGTTCTTTTAATCTATCGCACGTTTCATCACGTGAACGTTTTTTCTTACTACTTCGTTTTTTTTCTTTATCTTTTGAACTCGCTTCTTTTTCCTTAGTATCAGATTTTTTATGCTTATGTTTCTTCTCAGACTAAAAACAAACATTAATGCTAAAACATTCTATAAATGATTCACCAAATAATTACGAATTATACGAAGTATTGTTCTCGTGGAGTCGAGCCATATTGTGTTATACATTAATACACGTCATAGGTTTAGTTGATTGTCGGAGGGGTAGGTTGGTATAACAGAAGGAAATATGCTTCTAATAATAGTAATAAACTACTTTTCAATAAAATATATAAAATTATGATCAATGATTGCAAAATTTATAGATTTTTTAAGGTAAGTAATAAATTTCGTATAGTTTACTGAATTGAGATTCTCTCACCAGCTCATCGTTTTGTTGTGATGTAAATTAAGCGTAAAAAGTAACAAATCGTGGAATATTTGTATGAAATCTACGAACTTTTACGTATGTCGGCCTCCTTACCTTTTAAAATTTCAGTATTTCTTAATTATATATTATAACAATAGAAAAGACTAATATTTAAATGATGTAGGGGTATAAAATTTATCCAAGGTATATAAAGTTTTGAAAAATTTACCTTATATTCAGATCTTTTCTTGTCTTTTTTATCATTTAATTTTTCTGTGCTATTTACTTTGCTAATTTTCTTTGTTGAGTCTAATAGACTTGCACTAATATTAAAAGAAGTAATACTACCAGTATCATCATTGGTCACACTACTTCCACTATAATCTAAGCTTTGACCAGCTACAGAAACATCTTCTCCACCTAAAATTTAATAATTTATTTATATTCAATATATCCTCAGTCAATTTATTTACTCATTCAAGTTAACAATCTTAAAAGCCTGAATAGAAATGATTTTAAATAATTTATGTACCAATTATACACTGCGTGTATAAAACTAAACATTCAGATAAATTACAAACCCTGGTATACAATATAATTTTATGCCCTAATAGGGTATCGTCAGACATTAATATTCCCCTCTTTGTTTAATTAGGAATTTTAAACATCCAAAACTTTTTTTTTTTTAATTTATAGAGATACATATTCGTAAACCAAAGACGTTTCAACGAAGAAGTAATAAAAAAATTTAGTCCGGTCCTCGTATTAAAAATAAGATATTTTTTGTATGTAAAATATCGTATACGAATTTTTTATTTAATTTTTGACAATTAATGATAAAAAAAACTACTTCTAAAATTTCTACTTAGGAAAAGCGACTATGTACCTCCGTTGATTAATTAATTACAAATGGAAAAGTCAAAATTTCATGCATATAAGTTTTACTGGTTGCACAAACTCAAGTGTTAACTCGACCTCCTTCGTCCCGGGGGTGAAGGTACCAGGTGTCACACCAAGGAGGTGAAAAAGAGGAGAATTGTTTTTCAAACTTTTTCTATGAAGATTTCCACAGCAACACATAAGCGAATCTGCTAGCGTATAATGAATTTATTGTAAAGTACCTTCAGGAGATCGTCGCCATTTAGAATCTGTACTAAGCCATGTGTCAATTGCATCAGAATTTGAAACAGGTGTGAAATATTTATTTGAAAATTCATTGTGCAATTGATTATTTTCAGAATCACTAATTACTGAATTATTATTTCTATTAGACTGGTTTTCTTCAATTGGTTGAATTTTATTTGTATTAATTGTTGGTAATTGTGGTTGTTCAGCAGTATTTTGTTTTTCAGTAGTATTAAATTCATCCGGAACAATATCATCTTGGAATCCAGCAACTAGTGGATTACCTGTTTCAGCATCACTGAAAAAGTATTTTGCATATTAACATAATTATCTCAAACTAAAAATATTGACATAATGGCAGACCGGAAAAAAACATATTTAAAAATATTTGTAAACTAACGCCCATTCTTAATTGCTAGTAAGATTGCCTAAAATGTTATGCTAAACTAACGAGGTTCACTACCGTATACTTACTTGTTTTGATTGGCAACCTCCAATTCCCTGTTTTGTTTAAGGAAAAATATACTATTAAAAAGGACGCTCTCTAAGTAATAAATATTTTTTAATAATATAAAAAAATTGGTTTTTGGTTTATTTATAATCTATGTAAATTATTTTTTATATTGTAACAGTATGTTCAGATAATAGAAAATAACGATATTATTCGAGGGTTTTTTAGAGAATCTTTTTCTGGGATTTTTAATCTATATTTAAAAAAGCATAAATTAAGAAATATTATAATGCCAAATTTTTATGAGTATGCTTTTTTAAAATAAATTTTGCAATTTAAGAAAATAGGGATGATGTTAAAACTTCATTATACTTCAGTCTTTAGCTGCGATGGCGATTAGCTCCTATAATATGATTAAACCGAATAAGGAATAAGAATCAAGTTACCTGTCTGAATCAAGTGCCTCATAAGTACTTTTTTCAACCGAATCATTTTTTTCAACAACATCTTCTAAAAAGCTTTTATCTAATTGTCCACCATCCGGACAAAATTCATCAACAGATACAATTGAATTAAGATTTGAAGCTAATTTAGCAACATCAGTACCACGTACATCATTAGAATTATCTTTTGTTTGTAGTTGTTTATTTCCAAATATTTTCGACATAAAACTTTGTTCATTTTGTTTATCATTTATTTTATTATATGCACTATCCGATGAAAATGACGAATTCATTTTCGTATCTGATAACGTTGTCGAATTTAATAATTTTGGCGCTTGTGATAATTTATCAATATCTAACGTCGATGCATTTTTTATACCTGATGTTGGTATAGGATGGCCAGCACCAATAAATATGGGTGTCGATTGCGAGTGACGCATTTCACATGTTGACGTATTATTTCCTGAAATAATTGTTGATGCCGTTTCTAACGTTGCTGTTATAGGTCTTGGTGAATGTAGCTCTGCAACTTGTCGACGTCGACTTGATAATTGATCAATAAATTTATCATAATCAGCTTCATCAGATTCAAAGTACATGTCTAATTCTTGGCATGTTAAATCGATTTCAGTTTTATTTCGTTCTAATTGTTGTAATAATGACACCCGTTGTAGTTGTAAAAATGGTAAATTAAAAAATTTATGTAGTAATTTCAGTCCAAAGCCATTACGCATTGATGATTCCGTATAACGGACTTGTGAAGCACGGCTGAAATAATAATAAACTATTGAAGTACCGATGCTATTTTTCTATGGCTATAATTTCTATTATGACTACTCCATGTTTTCCCGTGCCTGTAAACATCTTCCTAAAACTAATATAAAATTTTAATACTTACTTCTGCATACTTTCAACAAAAAACGAAATTTGTGTTTGTGTAACAGTTCTATGGTGAGCCATATCACAGTGATTTGCTAATACAATAACAGGAATATGTTCAGGAACTTTGGGTAATTCTTTTTGCACATAATCAAAAGTCCTATAAAAACAATAAACTAATTAATATATTCGTTTAAACTATTATTTAATTAATGATTGTTTTTTTTTTTAAAAGATTGACATAAAAGTGTTCTAAAAGCATCATATGAATTTGAAAAACTAATTTGGGTATTTATGAAAATAGTAATATATCAATTCAAAAATTGGATAGCGAAACGGAAGATAGTGTGTTTCGATACCTTTATTAATGTGTAATATGAAAATATGAAGATTTATGCAAGACATTGTTCCAAAATCATAAAATCTGATATTTAAAAATAACGTAAATCGTATTTTTCATAAATTTAACAAAATTTCAACCATAAATTATAGAAAATAAGTAAATAATAATAAACAGCATGTTGTCGTTTGTTTATTTTATTTTTAATTTGACTAATGCAAAAAACTAGAAAATTGTTTCAAACAAAAGTTTAATTATTTGAAAGGTTCCATAAATGTGTGTACTTATTTTTTGGTAGTTTTGACTACTAAGTTAAAGAGAGTTTTTATTGTCGTTTTTTATAGAGAATTTTAACATTAAGCTGCCCAAAAATTTTTTTAAAACACATATTTTTTAAAATCTGACAAAATTATTGAGTATATGTGTGTTTAGTATTTTGTGTTTAAAATACTATTCATTATCGAATATCTCAAGTATAAGATTTTTTTAATCCTCTCTCAGGGCACGTTCTACATAGTCGGTGGTCGTACGCAAGCGTATTGTAAACCATTTTTAACAATTATGTCCATATATATCAAAAATAATTGCAATATGCTTGCGTATAAGTATCCGAAAACCGGCAATGTAGAACGGTTCCGTAAAGGTTTACGAAATGTACCTATTTAAGGTTTTCTGCTCTTTAAAAAATCGTTCATGTAAAATCTAGAAACATACCAACTTTTTGTAATATCCATCATAATAATAACACCATTTGTTCCTTTATACACATCTAAAAATTCAGCATCTAGAGCTGGTTCTTCAGCTATTTCTAATTGTGTATTGTCCAATTTTAAACCATCAAAATGTTTTTTCTTTTTACCACGATCAACTACATCCCAAATTTCTACTTTAACAATATCATCTGTTGCTTTATAATTCCATTGTATTGATGTTACTTGAATTTCGTCAGTTGGTATATATTCCTCGATAAATTTTTTACCTTGTAGGCGATTAAATAAACATGTTTTACCAACATTACGATCACCTTTTATTATCACTTTCACTGAAAAAAATATGTTCAACGATAAAGGCGAATAATGTAATTATTGCGTATACCGTACCATTATATAATCATATATAGTTCAGTGCTTAATCGTTACAATAATATTATAAATTCGAATGCAACTCTGCATGCCTGTGTGTTACCTAATCACACTTAAACTATTGAACCGATTTAAATGAAATTTGGTACAGAGATATTCTAGAGTGTTAGAAAGGACATAGGCTTTTAATGAGAAAAAACAGCTGTAAGGGGTTCAAATAGAGGATGGAAGTTTGTATGGAAATTACGTCATTTTTAAAGCTAGAAGCTTGAAACTTATTTTTAGGCTTTTGATTAGATATAAATATATACGTCATTAAAAGTTTGTAAAAATTTTACCCTAAAAGGGGTAAAAATAGTGGATTAAAGTTAGTGTGATGACATCGGTAAAAAAGCTTACAGCCAAGAAAATAAAAATATAGAAGAAATGAAGAGAATTACGGTGGGGGAATATGCCTAATTTAATTTTATAGTTGGTTTGTGAGCGTTTTCATAATCTTTGCATTATTTATGTTTCTAAAATAATAAAAAGGTTTATTCGCAATCAAAAGTAATTTCATAATAAATATCAGTTCTATCAAATGCAAAATTTTTATAAAAATGTCATATAAATACATAGTAATAATGCATTGCATAATATTGGAATGAAGTTCTTTTTAATATTATCAATCACATTAAATAAATTACAAAGGCATACTTTTTATCATTTTATGCAGCTAGTTAATTTCTATTGAAACATCAATAGTCCAGTCTATAGTGCGAAAATAGCATAATATATAAAAGTTTCATAAATATCTTTAGCGAATTTCAAAACAATCTTGTTTTTCGTTTCTATTTTTTTTCTACCTTAAGACGCTGTAGTATAAATAGTGGTATCAAAATAACTTTTTTCTGCATTATTTTTTTTTTAACGCTTTATCGATTTTGTCTATTTTATCTTATTAATGTCTTCTAGGTCGTCAAATCAATTTGAGAACAGGTCAAATTGCGTTTTTCATTTTTTTAAAACAAATTCGCCCTTAATTTTCATTTTTTTAAGACTACTCTTTAATTAACAAATTTAAAATCTCGACTAACAATTCATATTTGTAAAAATAATTCATAATGACTTTAAATAAAACAAGTAAAATGAAGTATTTTACTATTATTTATAATTTTTCCAAGTTGCAAACTCTATGATAATTTTTTAAGTAAAAATCTAAGATTTTTCCACTTCTTGGACCTAATTATTGTAGGCATTACATATTTTTCCGTTGAAAATTTTTAAAAATTGCATTAACCACTTTTTAACTTCCCGCTAGAAAATTGAAAATTTTCTAAAATCGGGAAGTTATATCGTTTTGTAACAACACGTCGATTGCCGCCAACCGGGTCGAAATCGGTCGATTTTTCTGTGAGAAATCGTTTACGAAAGAAATCGCAAAAATCGATTTTTTGAAATAACTTTTAAACGGTTTGACCGATTGATTCCAAAATCTAATCAGCTCTTGACCTTGTAACAACACGCTTGCCGCCAACCGGGTCTAAATCGGTCGATTTGTCTGTGAGAAATCGTTGACGAAAGAAATCGCAAAAATCGATTTTTTTGCAATAACTATGAAACGGCTTAACTAATCAATTTCAAATTCTAATCAGCTCTTGACCTTGTAACAACACGTCGATTGCCGCCAACCAGTGTTTTTTTAACATCAAAGCTGTAATATGTTAAATTTTAAGTGCTGAGGTATGACAACAGCGGGAAGTTGCAGGGATGGCATTTAGGGTCAACCGTTTTCCAAATTTTTTATAAACAATTTAAGAGGCTGAAAAATTATTAAATTGACAAATGCCATCAAAAAATCTTGTTCTCCAAATTTACCGATTATTTCATTTTCTTATTTTTAAATGGGACATAAAAATTTTTTTTCAGAACTTTTATTTCAATTGTTTAAATAAACAAGTGCATTATGATTTCAGCAACCTCGAAATCTTCCAAATTCGGTACCCTTTTACGCATTATTTGTCAGGATTTTTTAATGGTAATTTGTATGGCGAATTTGTCAATAAAATATTAAAAACAGAATTTGACATTCTTTTAGAGTAGGTGTTAACCGACCGCTTCGCTGGGCAGTTTTCTTGAAACAATATAATAAAAGTAGAAAGAACCTTTTTTCTCATTATAACAACAGCAATCTGACAATAAAAGTCCTATCAAAATTGAACAAACAGTTTCGGAAATAATTTGGAACAAAGACTAAATTGTCCTGCGAAGCGGGCGGATAACCGTTAGCGGGAAATAAAGTCACCTATGTTATGCCTTATTTAGAGTAAGTAGCTTTAAACAAACAGACACACAATTTTAAATTCGTTTTTTGTTTTAAGTTGTGTATAAGTGTTTCATATGCATAAATTAAAAAACTTTTGTTTGAATAATACAAACAGATACTTCAATTTAATAATCTGTGGATCTTATAGAACAGATAAAAAAAAAAAAAACATAATACTGGCTGTTATAGGAACTGCCGACATCGAACTTTTAGTATTAAAATTTGAGTTTTCACATATATTAACACTCCGAGCTACAATTATATGTATATTTATCTGGTTTATTATTATTAAAATATATTACGAGATTTACGATAACGCGAACCCATAAGATTTTGTCCAACCAAAAAGTGCCCCACGACGACATGCGTAAAGCGTAAAACTTTACAGATTCTAATAATTGCAATCTTTTTTGAAACAACTAAAAAAATATACTGAAAATATACAAAAATAATTTTTAGGCGCCACTACTGGATTGTAATATAATATTTCTTATACATAATGAATTGAACTAATTAATCATTGAAGTATACAAATTAAATTAAGAAGAATTGTTTGACCCGAATAAATGTAGTGTGTATTTTCTATTAAAAAAATACCATACATAACCGTTCATAAAAAACTATCCATTTCATACAAAATAATAAAAAAATAATAATTTTCAAACCAAAAACAATGAATTCGATAATACTCATATATTCTAATGGATATGATATTACGGGACGAAACCAACAAGTTTTCGAATTGTTTATGATATTTAAAGCGCCATTTTTCGTGTTACCAAGTCAATTTTTTTAATAAATTTATTGCAAAAAATAGAATCGACTTAAAAATTTTTGTAAATCATTTCTTTGTGATTTTATGAATCTTTGAAAATCGTCACCAATTCAATATTCTTAGCTTAAACTTGATTTGCTGGCGTCGACTTCCAAATGTCATTGGTTGCATGAAAATTATAGAAATTTTTAATTTGAAATTATTATTATACTCAACATAAATATGTCGGAGTATATAAATTTTAGTAAGTTTGAAAACGCTATAAAATATTGAGGTCACAAACAAAATTTTGTAATGGGTGTTCATAGTCTGTCCGTCATCAAGATAACTCAAAAACGAAAAGAGCTAGAAAGTTGAAATTTTGATGACGTATATTAAACATAAATAATTAGGTGAATGATTAAAATCGATCAAATGGATCCAAGTTTTAAACCATAAAAGATAGAAGAATTTATAAACAAAAAATATTTTTTAACTTCAATGCTTGTTTACTGTTATTTTTTAAAGTCGAAACAATTTTTTAGTGTTCTAATACATGTTCAGTGTTCTATACAACTACTATTTTGTCTTTTGGGTGATACATAATCACCAAAATTTGTTTTGCATCATCTCATATGCGCAAATATTAAAATAATATATTAAAAATATATATACAAGCGAACCTAGAACCTCCTTGTTTTACGTAGTCAAATAGCCCGTGCGAAAGTAACGCAGTCTTTCTCTGAGGAATGAAATTTCTTAGATAATCATCCCCTAGCTCATTTTTATTTTATATGTACTAGACAGAAAGTATCTTAACCACTGTGTAATGTTAACTTGCACCAATTACGAATCGTCTCTTTTTATTGTTAACCTGCGGCCTTCTGGTATTAACAATATCGGATTTCCGCAATAATATCGGCTTTACTAAATACCCATCAATAAATTGTATAAACCAAACTATCGTAGATTACTGAGAAAAGGTGACAGAGGGGTGATTATTTTTTAGTCGGTCATTAAATAAGAAATCAAAGAATGAGTGAGTTTAGCAAGTTTAAATCATTTACCATATTTACGCCGAATAGATTTCGATTTAATTAAATCTCTCTACTATTTTCAAATAACTCTCTTATTTTCAAACAATAATATACAGTCAATACATAATTCAAATTATTATAATTTTTGTTTCAATGGAAATTACTAAATCTCCAAATTTAATTATTAAAATTTTTATTTCAAATACATATTATCTAAAGATTCAATCTAACTCAGCAAATAAAAGCTAAAATTGCCAAAAATATAAAATATTCTACGTACTATTATATTGAATTCCACGGGCGAATTTCCGTTGTAATTGTGTAGACATGGTTTGATGACCTGGAGGCATACCAGAAACTCCTTGCTGGCCATCTCCTTTACCTGCCAGTCTCTTAAATGCCGAAAACATTATTTGAAGCTATTAATGTAACTTAGAAACTACTCATAAATTAATCATGATAAATTATTTAATGAATAATATTTATGCAAAGACATTTTCCATTATTCTTGTTAAAAAATAATTAATAAATCACACATATTAACTCAGGCACAAAAAATATATACCAGCTGTCATCACAACTTCATACAATTTGACATTTATCTTATTGACTGACTTTAAAATTAAAACTTCCGAGATTTAAAATACCAACTTAACGAAGTTTAAAAATAAAACATCTATCTCACTTCCATATATTTATATATGAAGCATTTAATATAGTTTAGACATATACGTAGCATGGTGGCACCCTAATTTTATTGGTAACAAAAATACCTACAGTCACGGAGTAAGAATATTATTACACCATGGGCCACAGCTCTATATCGTAATTGGTTTGATGTTTTCATATATATACAATTAACTTCACTATGAGAATAATAATAATTTTTGGAAATTTGGTATTACGAAACCACTGATGACCAAATAGAGCTCAAAAGCTATACAGTAAATATCCTAAATGTGATAAATGTGTGTAACAAATTCCATAAAAATCAGTGGTTTATAGCTTTAAATAAACTCCTCCACAGGTTGTTCTAATGGCCCCAGTTAAATGATTAAATATATTTTGGTTCAAATTATAATATTTTTTTACAAAAAAATTTGATTTGAACGAAATTACAGGAAAAAATATTTATTTTGGGATATTTACCGACTTTTTGAAAATATTTACTTTATAGTATATGTTGAAAATGCATGTTTCCGTGACATACTAAAATAAATTCAAATGTAAAATACGATGTTATTAATGATAATCTTACTGATTAATGATAAAATGTTAAGGGAGAATTTTCGAAACCCAATAAATACATTAATTTTAAAAATATTAAAATTTTCATTTATTTGTTCATTTCAAAGTTTTTAGGGCTTTAATCGAGAAATGGGAACATCATTTATTGAATTCGTACTTAAGTATTCCATTATTAGTTTTTAATTATGGAAGTAATATTAAAGAATTTTTTTAATATAAGCACCCGGTAAATATAAAATAATGGTAAAATAATTTTATAAATCTGTATTTCGTATTACAATGAAAATTGTTGGTGTAATTTTTGTGTAATAAATATTTGAAATAATAATTTGTAATAGGTAACTAATACTACTATTTACAATTTACAAACGTCATAGAAATCAAGCAGCTGTTTATAAACAGAAAACAAACAAAAGAGACGAATGATTATTATTTAATCAATAACCAAAAAGGAGTTTACAGAAGTTTGAATATTAAAAAAATGGTAACATTTTAATTTTTGGCAATGTTTTTAAGTGTATATTCAATAGGTATTATTTTTAGTCAACACCAGGATCAGCAACTTCAATGAAAACAGTTCCACAGACGGGTCGTAAAAAACCAAGTGGTCCAAAATTTGAATTAACTGACGAGCAAAAAAATGATATCCGAGAAGCGTTTGATTTATTTGATACAGAAGGTAGTGGTAAAATAGACGTAAAAGAATTGAAAGTAGCAATGAGAGCATTAGGTTTCGAACCAAAAAAAGAAGAAATTAAAAAGTTAATTGCTGAAACAGATAAAGACAATTCAGGTAGATTATCATATGATGAATTCTATCACATTATGTGCACTAAGATGGCTGAAAAAGATTCGAAAGAGGAAATTATGAAAGCGTTTAGATTATTTGATGATGATGATACTGGTAAAATTAGTTTTAAAAATTTAAAACGTGTTGCTAAAGAATTAGGTGAAAATTTAACTGATGAAGAATTACAAGAAATGATTGATGAGGCTGACAGAGATGGTGATGGGGAAATTAGCCAAGAAGAATTTTTTAGAATTATGAAGAAAACAAGCCTATATTAAATTATGTCTAAATTTATAGTTAAAAAATATATAAATTTATTTAAGGTAATTCAGTATAAGTAGATTATTTTAATAATATAATTTCAAAGAACATTTCATGAAAAACTTGCTTTGTATCATAAAATTTTCATTAATAATGGCCTAAGAATTTTCTAAAATTATAATTTGTTTCGAAATTGTTTTATATAGGTATGTCTTAATTTATTTCTAATATAAACTATGCACAAATATTAAGATAATATGCTATTTACAGTATTATTTTGTATATCTCAATATTTCACATATCAATATATTTTTGCATTTATTGTAAAAGAAAACTATAATACAAAAAAATAATATATATATAAATAAAATATAATCTACGAAATAATTTTGAAAAAATTGTTTATGTTCATTATGATTAAAACCAAAAATATTTACCTTATTAATTTTTCATTGCTTGGCAATGTAAGCACATTTTATAATTTTTTGTAAATGATGTGGCTCAAATTATTACCTAGATTGTTATTTATATTTCCACTCCAAAAGAGAGCCAATAGAAGATTTAGAATCATTTTATTTTAGGGATGTAAAAGCTGAACATAATTAATTTCAAATTTAAGTATGTTCTTCCAATAGTAAAAAACTTTAAACGAAGTTAGGGTAAAATTTTGGAAAATATAATGAAAGCTTAAATATTTATAAAATAATTGTATATTTTCATAACTTGACCTAAAAAATTTTGTTTTTTAACTTTAATGTATAATTTTAAGGACATTACATAATTGCTTATAGTTTCTAACTTAGAAATAGAAATATTACTGTTTAATAAATAACATAAATTTGCTGTGTAAGAAGTTTTTAAATAGAATTCAGAAATAGGTAATATAATGAGATGATTGGCCAGAATTCGATAATATTAAGTAATATATTAAACTTCTTTTTCAAGCACTGATCCATCTGCTAGCCCAAAATATACTTTAGTCGCCATATTAACAAATAATCCTGTTTCAACAACACCAGGTATACTGAGTATTTCCAAGTTAACTTTAACCCAATCATGTTCTTCAAACAATGTCCAATCTAATATGAAATTTCCATTATCTGTTACACATGGTCCTGCTTTAGAAATACCTGATCGTAATTGTATTTTCCCACCAAATTTATCGGTAATTTTTTTCATTACTGGTACATATGCTATGGGTACAACCTCTATAGGAATACCTTTTTTATAATTTTCTCCTAATTTAACAGAATTTTTAGTGTAATCGGCAATTATAATTAATTTATCGGCACATGATGCAACAATTTTTTCTTGTAGAAGACATGCTCCACCACCTTTAATCAATACCATATTGGAATCAACTTCATCAGCACCATCAATCGCACAATCTAAATGCGGATACTTATCCAAATCTCCAAGCATCAAGTTGTTTTCAACAATTAGTTGTTTTGCTTGAAAAGATGTGGGAATGCAAATTAAATTTAACTTCTCATTTTTCACTCTTTCTGCTATTCTTAATACTGCCGGTATAATAGTTGACCCACTTCCAATTCCCAATACCATGTTATCAGTAACCCAATCATCCACAGCTTTTGTAGCAGCAATTTTTTTTGCTACAGTTAATAAATCGGAACTCATTTTAAATTGTGTACTTAGACAATTAAATATTACTTTTGATAAACTAAATAATGTTTTTGTTGTATGAAATGTCGTCAACATAGAGGTTATATTGAAAATAAAAAAAATGCGTACTTCTGTTGCAATCATGCAATGGATATCATTATCAATTTTCAAAATTTCCCTCCACTTTTTTAATTATTTGGGTGCATTCAGTTATGTCAATGATGAAACTGGACATTCATAGCAAACGTATATTTTACATACATTTTAATGACGACTCTTAATAATAACTACTCATAACACAGTCCGCTAATTATTTTCCATAGATTAAAAAAATGTGATTATTTATTGTAATAATTTTACACTACACACATTATGAATGCTTATGGTATTTAAATATTGGTGGTTCTAATTAGTTCTTAATTATACCGGTAGCTAGAGTCTTCGTTACCACGAATATCAAATTGGCCGTTACGAGGGGTGGGGGGTGGCTTGAAGCAGGCTTTTTTTTAAAATTTGTATTCACTGCATCTCTGGAATATTTACTAACTTGGTATTAGTAAAAAGAATGTTTAGAAATGGTTAAACGATAAAAATGCAAATAAATTTAAAATTAAATAATAATCCATAAACAAAAACCGTTCATCTTTCGAAAAGAGATATGTGATGCCTTCATTTTTATGAACTCGACGTATACAAGACTGGTTGGAGTTACGGTTTTATATATAATGTCCAAATCTGTTTTCATTATCGTTAAAATATATATATATATATATATATATATATATATATATATATATATATATATATATATATATATATATATATATATATATATATATATATAATATATATATATATATATATATATATATATATATATATATATATATATATATATATATATATATATATATATATATATATATATGTATATTTTAACGATAATGAAAACAGATTTGGACATTATATGTTAAAAATGCAAGTAGAAAGACCCACTGTTGATAGACATGTATTAATCTATTTACATCACCATGTTTTTTTTATAAAAAGTTGCCAAATAAGTTGTCAGTGTCAAGCTTCCTATATAAGACCGTAGTTTATATGACTGTGGTATGGAGAAAGTTCTTTGAATGTTATTAATTAATTTGGATTATAATAGTACTCTGGAAACTACTTTAAAAATGCATTATGATTACAGAAGTATATAATAATAATTTTATATACTTGCCTTAAAATAATGGACCTTGGTCGTTATAAGTAATGAAACAGTTTTGGTCTTTAGCTACATAGTAGATATGTTGTCTTTAGGTTCATAATAGGATGTTACATTTCTGCTACCTTAAAAGTATTCAAAAGCTAAAAATTATTCAAAATAGGAAGTCAAATAATTATTTTTGTATACATTTGGCACATAAATATTAACATTTATTCATATAAACTACATTTTAAATAATACATCTATTTAAAAATATATATTTTAATAGAATAACATTTCGACACATTAAAATTATTTGAACTTTATTTAAAGAAATCTTATATTGTTATTATTTTTTTAAAATCTTTATGTCGTGCTCACATAAATTGGTATATCTGATGTTTTCACTAACTAACGCGATACATTGAAAATATTCCATGTTTGGTGCAATATGCATATTTTATGACAGAAAAAGTGAACATAACTAACAGAGTTAATCGTTTAGATGCTCGCCATTTGATTATTAGCATATATTAGCTGGCATTATATATATATAGAGTATAAAAATCGAGTCTTCTTATTTTCGAAACAAATGATATTTAACATCGGATTAATCTTATGAAAATTGAAATGCACAAAATATTCGTGTGTTAGACATTTACCGTAACTAGGTGAGTATTTTTAATTTAATTATTCTTTTTCAATGTGATAAATGGGAAAATTCTACATCATAGGTACCTTTAGTACCAATTACTCAAAAGTTAAATGAAGTACTTTGTGTAACTTGAAAAATGTCATTATCCGTATCGCATATATTCCTTTAAAGTATATAATTTAATGTAAAAAGAAAAAACAGTAAAACAAAAAATTTTCATTATGAATATGTTTTATTATACCAGTGGCGTATCTAGAGTGTTAATATTGGATGTGCAAGTTCAATATTGTTAGTTCATTGGAAACTGATCAAAATTTGTGTATTATGTTTATTTGATATTAAAATGTATTATAGTTATAATGTTTCAACAACTGCAACTAACACCTAAATAAACCACTGAATTCTGCACTAAATAGTTTTAAGCTTTGATCTTTTGACTAGCTTTGCAATTTATTTCTGAAAATCCTGAACATAGTTAAATATTAAATTAATTAACTTCTATAATAAAATTAACTGATATACAAAGATTATCAAATCACAGATAAAATTTGTTTTCGTTTTTATACCAAGCTATAACAGAATTGAAATTCTTTGGAAATTAGTGGTAATACTTGCGTTTGACGCCCGTTTTAGAAATGAATTATAATAAATGCGACGGGTTTAATATTAACATTTGCGTTTAATATTCATGTATATATTAAATATTTTTTTAACAATACTATTTTTTGTGTACACTGTTTTTATTAAGGGTAAAAATAAATTTTTTAAATTAACAAGTAGTTAACTTTCTATAAATAGTATTGTCTATAATAAATATTCAGTTTAGATGTTTTAAATAGTGTACAGATTTATTTCTAGGTCCTAAAAAATGAATCCATATAAAAAGATATATAAAATATAAAACAAACGCTTTCTAACTAAACTATATGATTGAAAACAAACTGCTTTTATAAGACGCTAACAAGCTATTTTTGATAATAAAAAAAATAGAAACTATTTTATGTTTTATTTACCAATATTATATTATTTAATGTTGACAAATGTTTCTTTCGGTTTATACGACCATTTTCAAAACAGTGTCGAAATAGTCATATAGACCGCTTCATATAACTACATTCAATAATAAAAAATTGGTGAAACAAAAAACGCAAAGTAGTTTCTGTTTTTTTGATAGAAAATGTTTCACAAAGTAAATCTCCAAACAATACAAATACTTTCGATTTTATTAAAAGATAAATGTGCTTTCTACACCCACTGATAATGTTGTCCATTCAAAAGTTAGAACAACAAGCTGTATTTAATGTTATAGAAACACTAGTGTGACTTCCTTCTCCCTTCTTGATTTAAAATTATATATATAGTAAATGTACATGATAGGACATAATTAATTAAGTCAAAGAATTTCATTCGGTTATATAAATTTTTTTCAAAGCTTTTTTTATGGGCATCATAAATAGAAGATTAAAAATATATTTATAATCATTTTTATTATATTTTTATTAAAGTTCGATTTTTCAATTCCCACTAATAAGATCTGTAACGATTATCGAATACGTTTTCAACTTAAATTGTTAGCTACATTTTCTTTCAAATCTGAACAACGAACTAAAAAAACTTTTTGGTTATTTGTTTCCATTTTTTTTATTTTTTTTATTTTTTAATATTATTAGTTATCACAGTTCTAAAACTTATATTTAAAGTTTTAAAATTTTAAAAACATTCATTATTATGATGATATTTCTTTAAAAGAAAATAAATATAAAAGGAAATAATCTTTATCTCATAATCTCAAAATTACGAATATTATTAAACAATACAAATATTATTAAACAATAGTATATTAAATATATAAGCCGTCAAATGGTTTGTAGTTAGAATCAATAGGAAGATGAAAAATTGCCATGATTTTTTCAGATCACAAGCAACATATCTACCTTAAGCGAACATAAATCAAATGCTAGCGAGACGCTCACTAAAACTCAAATACCAGACGTTTAACACTACTGTTGTGAATTCAACATACTACTTTTGAGAAGTCTAAATAAAAATGCTAAGTTAAATTTACATTAAAAAAATTACATTTGATCATCTGTTAAAAATTTTACAATCACTTGTTTAAATGTATTTTAAAACTCGTCTTCGGCTCGCAATTGCACTCGCTGCTTCGACTCGTGCTTGCTTGAATTCGGCCCGTACGCAATGAAAAGTATACAATGTAAAATTAATGGTTTAAAATAACAAATATAGACAATTAAAGTGTGAATTTTATTCATAAACACATATGTGTAGAATTATAAAAGTCCTTTTTTTGTAGGCATAGGATCACTTATTTCATTTTACATATTTTCTTTTGATGATGAGTTTATGCTAGCTAGATATAATTAATTAAAGTTTTTAAAATTATAGCAAACCTAAAAAATATCAAAATTCTAGAAATATTTGATATTTTTGTTAATTTTATATACAATTTTCAGAAATTTGTTTATTATTATGTTTCCGGCTCAAAATTACCAAGGTGGAAAATATCACAGTCCAAATTTTTTTAATTTAAATTTAACATACATAGTGTCCCAAACAATGTATGCACACTTTGTGCATGGTTATAAAAACAATATATATTTAGATGCATTACAGATTAAAAGTACAAATTAAAGAAGTTAGAACTAGAATTTCTTTAGTCAGCGCTAATCAAAATTAAGGCCCATTTCGATGCAAACATTGCTGATAACGCGAAGCATTGTTATCGTAAACGTGGCGAATCATTTCATTAGAAATTTCGTTGCATTCTCTATCAATTTCCATCTACAATTGATCGACTGTTGCCGGTTTTGACATATAAATATTACCTTTGATAAGTTTTCAGAACAAAAAAATACAATTGTTCAATTTAATTTTAACCGTTTATTGATCATATTTGTTACATAGTTGTAACTTAGGTAATTTGTGTTGATCTGGCCATCTTAACTCGATCTTAAAGGCCATGTCGTTACAGGTTATACCTAGGAACGAAAAAATAAAAAAGGTATTCGTGTGTGTATACATTTTTTTGGGACACCCCGTATTACTTTTTAATTCATCGTCCAAACTAATATTATATAATTATAAAATTCCGGGAATTTTCAAATAATTAAAAATAGTATACGATTTAATAGAAAAAGTATTTTTCTCGGAAATGGCTATGACTATTTCATTTTTCCCGGAAATGGCTATGCTGTTTCCAGAAATGAAGACACTTCTCGAATTTTATCTTTTATGTTTTAATGGCAAATTGTATAGGATAGGAAATATCCAAAAACGTTTCCAGTTGACCGTTCACAAAGTGATGATTTCAAAATATTGGTGATTTTGAGCTCTTGTAAAATGGTAGAAACTATATCCATTATCGTTTTGTTTTTTTACATTTTACATTATGCATTTTTTTTTTTTTTTTTTTTGGAATGAATTGAAGTTTTATTAATTAGCTACGTAGTTCGATCGTAAGCTCGATACGTGTGTGATGTCCTTTTGTGGCGCACTGTGCAGAAAAGTAACATTGATGATATTAAACCAAACAACTAAAAAAAAAAAAACAAAATATTTTCAAAATAAATACATTTATTTGTTTACATTTTCCGTGAAAATTTTTAAATGTAAAATGAATTTTTTATGTGGAAAAGCGATGAGTATTTATTCGTTTGCGTAAAGTTTTCTTTGAATGATATCAAAGCCAAAGATTATATTATACCAACATATCAATCACTATCGGTAAATGTGTCGGAACATACAATTATCATAGTTTTTACCACGGTCTTAGGTAGAGTTTTTACTTTTATCTTAATGTGGTTATTTTGAATTGGAACGAACAATAGCGAGTGTAGATGATAAAATATGGACCTGCACATTGAGTGACTTACTGGTTTCAGATCGAACCACTCCACAATTAGCCTGCTTCATCGTCACACTGAAAACATTTCCACCGGATTTAACTGGAATAAATCCACAGGTATGGTCCTTTTGGACATAGAAAAAGCTTTTGGCACAGTTTGGCACGATGGAATCATCCACAAACTTTCCAAATTTAATATACCAACCTACATCCTAAAATTCCTAATTTCATATTTATTCAACCGTAAATCCCAAATCCATAACCGACAAAGTACATCGAACCAATATTGTGTCAAAACTGGTGTACCTCAAGCCTACATGCTTGGCATATTTTTTTAACACTATATCAACGCTATCCCGAGGGAGCGAGCTACCGACACTACACTTTTCGCTGAAGACACGGCCGTCTACTGTTCCTCTTGGCAACCAATCTCGATTATTCATTCTTGAAAGCTATTACCAAGTGTAAACTGGCCGAAGCATCAATTTTACAAGTCATATATCCGCCCAGTACTCACGTACGCAGCCCCCATTTGGACTAGTGTTGCATCTTCGCTTTTCAAGAAAATGCAGCAATTCCAAAACCGTTGCCTTCGAGTAATCTTGAAAAAACACTTAAGATTTCCGTTCGAAGCTTTCCACCGCGAAATTGGACACCTAACTATCCGCAACTTCCCCTAAAAATTCTTTTCGGAAAATCAGTGAACTAGATCAATTCGTCCCACGTTCAGGAAAATATTTTCCACGCCACACGATGTCGATTGCAGCTGATTCCGGTGTAATCTTAATTGCATATATTTTTCTTTTAGGTTCAGTCATATATTTTCTTAAGTTAGTTCTAGGAATGGCTTATCTATCCGTATAGTTGTAAGTTTTATTTCAATGGTTTATTGGTTTATTTTAAATTTTTTTCTAAAATTTTATTTTTTTTTTTTAAATATTCTAAACGATGTATTAAAAATTGTGTTCTCGATGTAACTATAATAGTACATATATAAAATGATGTATTATAGATACTTAAGTATTATTTTTATGATGTAAATAAAGATTTATTAAACAAAAAAAGAGTGACTTACACGCAAGAGACATGACTGGTGATAAACAGATTTGTGTGGAAAAGTGCGTGTAAAGAGAAAGCAAGAACTTGAATGGGGAAAATTGGGAGAAGTTGAATGCAAGAACTTTGCAAGACTTTGATGTTTAAGTCACTTAAAAATTATGAATATACCAACATAATGGGTTATGTTAATAAGTATGTAAATTGATATTTGTGATCATGGACTTCAAAATAATTTATTACACTGATAATAATAAACGCTATATTGTCTAACAATAGACCTATGTGATTAATAAATTTTGTATTTTGATTTGAATTGTTCAATTAAAAGAGGAAAAATTCCGAAAAATGATTTATAAGGAATAAATTATTATACTCACTTGAATAAATGCAACAACTAATCCAACAATTCCTAAAATATGTAACCGTTGTACAAGCCACATTTGTACTTGATCACAACACCCTTTTTTATACCAGTGATCTTGTAAACCATCATGCCCACAACCATCTTCTGCAAATTCTGGAGTACAGCATGAGTCAGGTACTTGTTTGAGGCCAGGCCAAGCAGATATATCATACCAATCTTCGTAATTGACAACACCACAACAATGGAATTCATTTTGAATATGATCCCAAATATGTACTAAACTATTCGGTTTATCATCACTAATGTTATAATGTTTTTCAATTCCATTGATTAATTCACCTCGTACTATATATGAAAGTCGATCACGGAATATAAATGACAATGATGCCGTCGAAAATTCCAGAATAAACATTAAAATAACCATTGAGAAATACTGTAAATGATGGATTAATAAATAATTTTTTTTGTAGTAGTAAATGCGATTCGATTATATATCATATTTAAACGTATATCTATAAATCTTAAAAAATTCGCAGTAAATTTTTTAATTAGGGGTTAAATTTCGTTTTGCTGGACAATAATTTTTTTATTGATGGATATTTTTTTTCGTAGGTACGCTCATTTTATTCAATTAATTTTACCCCCCATTTCTTAAAAATATTTAAATAAAAGGGATTTTCATTTTTTTAAATAATTAGACAACAGAAATTAAATTTCCCTTTAGATGTTTTCTAGATGTAACAAAAAAGTGTCTTAATTAGAATATAAATAGGAACGATGTAAATTGAGATAATTTAATAATTTTAAATGGTATAGGGACTATTACTTATTAACTTACAAGTACAAGCAAGCATCTTGAATGCATCCAGGCTCCACAGCATCCGGTAAATGCAATTATGAACATTACAACACCAATCGCTATACACAAGACATCAGCACCGGCTAATGAATATTGAGGCACAAGTGAAGTATATCCAGCATAAAATACTCGTAAGTATATTCCAAGACCAAGGAAAGCACTTCCTGAAAGCTGTAAATTTGAGAAAAATATTTATTAGAACCAATAAACACATAAGCTAATAAGATTCCTAGTTTTTAAAAATTATTGAAGTAGTGGTTATTTGATTAAGAAGTTAAACATGAATTCATTTTTTGGAGAAAGACATCGATATATATCTTAATCGTATCACCGTCCTCAATGTAATGGAACGCTATTATTCTGAAAGAAAAAATGTTCTGCTAAGACAGAACATTGCTGAAAAGAGCACATTGATGTGTGAGTAAAAATATTTGCTACACGCTACATTATTATTAATTAATACGCAAAACACACAGTTTTTAACACTTATTGATCGAACGAAGTGAGGTACAACAAGACAATTTTGCATTTCGTTTGTACGTATGTATCTGGCATCGTTAAAAATGGAGATCTGCGGATACGGATACTGATACAGATAATCAATGTCCAGAACCGCGGATACGGATAAGCTTTTAACTTTTCTTAACTTATCTTAACTTTTCAACTCAATCAATCGGTTTGATTTTTTCGAATTTTTTAAAAATTTGATTGTTTATTGTTTTTCGTCAAAATTATATATTAATTACCAAATATTTCATTTTTAAGAACTGAAATCTATTTAAATGGAATATCCGACACATCTCTGGTATCTGTCTATGTTAGTTCCACTGTAACTTTCGAACAAATTCCTGATTTTATGAAATTTGCTATACAGGCCCATTGGGCCATTAAAGGTTTCAAAAATTATTGTTATTCTCACTTTTATAAACTCATAAACTAATTTTGTTAAAGAGGTGTGGCCTATAATTACTGCTTAATAAGAGACAACATTCTAGGGTACGTCTTACTCTGTGGTCAAAACGCCCAATGATTTAACGGTATCTCTGTTACTCTAATGGTAGGGTAGCCCAAGCGAGGATTTTTGGATTTACTCGAGCGCGTCAGATTAAGAAATGGGATATACCTTACCCCTTATTGCATATCTCCATCGAATCTTAGCTCCGTATATAGAACCGCGCGCATAAAGTAACCGATCCGAATATTAAAATGAAAAAATTGATAGTTTGATTTAATCGAACACGTCAGATTAAGATATGGTAGGTCGACTACGTGCTGAAAAGTGTACATTTTACTAACCTAACGATTTGAACGTGACGCAATAGAATGGTTTGGTCACAAACTTGCGAAATAGACACGCCACCTGCGTCACGCTCAAATTGTCAGATAAGTAAAATCTACACTTTTTAGCACGTATTCAACCTACCATATCTTAATCTGACTCGCTCGTTTAAATCCAACTACCGAATTTATCATTTTCATATTCGGATCGGCTACCTTTTGCGCGCGGCACCATATACACAACTAAGAGTTGGTGGAGGTACGTAATTGGGGGTAATGTATCTCCCATATCTTAATCTAACGCGCTCGAGCAAATCCAAAAATCCCCGCTTGGGCTCCCCTACTATAAAGAGATGGTGCCAATATCAAATACTATTATGGTTCGATTTGAAATGGAAATAAAAATAAGCTGGTAATAGCATTTACGGAAAATATAAGTAAATCGTTTTATATGAAATTTGAACCAGGGATTATGAAATTTTTTAATTGAAAATATTATGTGAAATTCAATTATATTTATTGAAATAAAATTAATAAGAAGTTATCTCATTAAACACTAATAATTAGTATGAACTCAAGCATTTTTCGAATAAATTTCGATTTTGTGACCCAATTTACTAGATAAAATTTTTTTGTAATTAATAAGCACGTATTTCGAATACGAAGTAGTTATCATCAGTATGAATTAGCTAATCGTAATAATTCTCCGAGAAGATGTTACTCGTTACTGTTACTTTGGTGCTACGGTCTGTAGACCAAATTTTACCTACTTTGGATACACATTAAGACCCAACAACAATATAATAGTAAGTTACCATAAATCTTATATTTCCACGGAACACGGAAAATACGGATTCACAAGAGAAATTTGAATGATGTAAGATTAGGGAATCTGAATGTATAGTTAATGTTACCGATTGTTTTTAAGTATTAAATTTAAAAATATATTAGTTTAAAAACTTCCATGACACGTGAATTAAAAAGTATAAAATAATCTTAATTTTATGTGAAATCAGGCCATACTTTCAGTTGTATTAATTATCAAACAAATTACAAAATCTATCCACTTTCCGGAAATTTGCTGAAATAGTTTTAAATTTATCTATGTAAAAATACTTACCCATAAAATAAAATTTAGCCAACAAAATATATGTCGTACACAAGTGTATCCACTGCTACCCATAATGAAGCTATCTTGTTACGGAAATCTGAAATAGAAAAAATAAACATCACAATTGAGAGGTAGTTGGATGCAAGCAAAATGTTAAGAAATCTTCCAAACTATGAATATAGGTAATTGAATGCATAATTACACGCGTAGTTAAAGTTTGAAAATGATTTACCGTATCTTACGTGAGATAATGGCAATTAAAATTGTTTATACTGGTACCACGGGAGAAGCGTGAGAAAATGGCATATATGTTTGTCCTGTAGAGAATGTTACCGTTTTGATGAAAAATTAGTATTTGTTAGAAAAATATGATTTAAATAACTAAAAAAATGTTATGCATTGATCACGTCGTTTAGATAAAGAATTAAAATAACAAAAAATTTAAAAGATTATTTTCATATATGTGTATAGTATAATACATGAGTGTATGTGTGTATATATTGTAGTGTAAATTAGAAGTACAATACAATACAATAGTAAAAATATAGTCATCAGTTTTGGTACTGTGTCTATGTCGTTGGACTGTCGAGAAAAGATTATCGTAAATATCAAATGTAAATTTAATTACTTATGATCTACAAATACTTACAAAAATGTTGTCAAAAATGAAAATTTTTTTACGGAAACAGCGCTTAATAGCTATGTGTTGAATGTACAACAATTTTAATCTTATTATCTAATATGAAAAACTAAAATTAGTGGGACCCTTTGTTACGCCAATATACAGCTTCATATACGACTCAAACCCACCTGAAAAAACCCACTTGCAAGAGAATAAAGACTAACATTTTTAAATTGTGAAAAATGCGGTTTCAAGCCATCTTAGAAGCAAATACAGTAAGACTTATCCTTAGCTGCACTGAAACCTATGAAGATACTTCTTCCATCAAGTGAAACATGTAGAGACGAGCTAGATGACCACCTTTAACACTAGTCACCACGTCCAGAAAAACGTGTTTTATTACCAGGCCCGTTGTCCGACATGTACACCAAAGCGTGGCTGACTATTCACTCCAGCAATTCGACATACAAGAGATGACGGAAAGTTAACAACATTGGGAACGATGTTCGACTCAAATTATCTATGTGTGTTTCGCTGTAACTTTCGAGCGTATTGTGTGATTTTTATTATACTTGGTCAAGTCGTTTATCGCATTTATGAAATTTACTGCATATTTTCAGAACAAATTTCTTCAAATCTCTAAAAGTAACATCTTTTTTTTCTATACATGATGCGGTCGATGAAATAATGTTAAATGAAATATGCAAGCTAGGAACATCGGTTTTTTTGCAATGTAAAATGATAAGGGAAAAATGAAACTGTAACCTTTTATTGTATTTTAGAAAATCTTCAAAAATAACAAAGTTTTTAGTGTACTTCTGAATGCGATCTATATTTCACGAGCTAATAGTTTATTTGCATTTGAGACTGGAATGAAATAATAATAATAATTTATTTAAAACAAAAGATCATTACAGGTACTTGTTACGTCACAGAACACGAATTAAAATTAAATTTTGTGGCAATTAAAATTAAAAGTCATTCAGATCATACAGGCACTGATCTATAAGATGTGGTTATAGTTCTTTTCTAAATTTGAAGACGCTTTCGCTGTCCTTTATGTCAGCTTGTTGTATATTTCCAAGCTCGCTATTATTGGATTTTAAATATACTTAGTTTATGCTGAGGAATGGCAAGCTGGAAACATCGCCTAGTAGTGCTTCTGTGGTTATCATCAACCTTGTTAAAATTATTTATATTAGGTTTAATAAAAATAGCCGTTTGATAAATAAAAATTGACAGTAAAGTAAAGATTTTAAAAATTTTTGAAAAAAGGTGTACATGATGCCTTTGGTTTTAATTTATGTATCTAATGATCATTTTTTGTTTAATAAATGGATTTTGAGAATGTCTGGATGATCCCCAACATAGAATTCCATATTTCAATTGGGAATACATGTATGCATAGTAAAATGTGATCAGGTACAATGACCCTGAGACGCCTGAGGCATTAAGCATATTACGAAATCGTGCTGCAAATATGATTTATGTGTAAGACCTAACTTACTATTGATAGTTAACCCCAGAAGCTTTGACTCCTGAGTATTCACGTGGATGCTGATCGATCCCTACAAGGAGAATGGTAAAATTTTTGTTTTAGAATGATTAAGTCTCAAGTTATATTGATAGTTACGTCAAGTTTGGGTAAAATTTCTTTAAAGGAATTCGCGCAATTAACTATACTTGATATCTGCTATACTAGATAGCTTTCTAACCATTGATACGCTGTTTCACGTAAACCCATCCTGAAATATGTTTTTGTATTCATACACTCGGTTTTTGTAAGGATGAAAAACTCGATTTATACACAAATGAAATTATACAGTTGAAATGTTATCTATTATAATATACGTATATATATATTTATTTATTTATGAAAATTTGAGTCACGATAATATTGGTACAATTATCAAAAACCAGATGTTACAATTTATAATAATTAAATTCAATTTATTATGCATGAATAAATAATTGCATAGATAGGTGAAGATAATTTCAGAAGTTTAATTAAATAAAATAATTATTTAATATATCATAAAGTTTTATAATTATTATATATAAAATGAATACAATCCCCATAAAAGACAGTTTTTCCACATTTCCCGCCGATTTTTGAAAAAAATTGAGTTAAACACTATCTCTAATTTCGGAAATTTCTGACGTTTTCACACTGTGTACATTCGGTAAAGTAGTTTCTGAGTTCATCACGATTCAACATCGTGACACGATAATTTTATATATTAAGAAGATATAATCTTGTGGCGGGACTTGATGATGAATCTCAACAGATTAAAATTTTTTTAAAACATTTTTTGTACATTTTCTCTTATGGTTTTAAGAGATGGGTGATAAATATATGGGACTCAATTAACCGATTTTAGGTAGATGAAAGACAAATAGATGGACTAAATATGAAAAACAAATTTCTCATTATTTGGCAGATTGATAAATTTGGTATGAATAATTTGGGATTGAATTGTTAGGTGTTTTTTTGTTACTTCGAAAATAAAATTTTTGTAATAGTCGATTTTTTTCTTTTCGTATTGTTTTTGTTTTTTCGTACCTTGTGGCGAAAGATAATGGTAACAAATTTTTATAAAAGTAACTCTTCAGTTTTGACTTTATCACATTAACGCTTCAGTTAGATACTATTTAATACATGTAAGCCTTGAGTTATTAGAAAAAAAGTAAATATTTATTTGTGCAGCTGTTGATAACAGCAATTCAAATATTTTAACAAATTATATTGAATAGAACAATTATATTATTTTGTCACTGAGGCTAGTCACGACTAAAATACCTGATTGCTTTTTAAAATGGATTCTTTTGAAATTCAATATTTTATTTATTAAAATTAATTTTGATAGATTTTTCATCGAATTTTAAATTAAGATAATTATTGACACATTTAATTGTTTTAATACCCAGCATATGATTATCAATATTTAAACAACATTTTTATAATTATTACATGTTGAAATAAATAAGATAGGGGAAGTCAGGGGGAATTGAACTGCTTTTTACTTAAAATGTAATATTTTCTTACAAAAAACCTGTAGAGACTGATTTGACGATAAATACGCCAATTCGGGTATAATTTTGCATAATTATTTTTTAAGTAACTAAAAAGATATTTGGATTTTAATAAAAAATGAAATATGAGTCAAGTCTCTCCACCATCAAGGTCACTTTGAACCGGGGCAGTTATTGTATTTAGTAAAAAATCAAACAGTCAACAATTTTTCTAAATATTCTAAAATTATCAAAATTGTCTAAAATTTTTATCAAATTAACAAAATGGAACTTTTTAATAATCGCAGTTCTTTCAATAACAATTGGAGACTTATTTGACAGCATTGTTTTATAAAACTAAAAAAAGGTTTAGATGTTGAAGTCTCACACACGCGCACTGGTGAACGACTCCCGCGTATACTTTTCCAACATTAAAATTTCCAATTTTTCCTGTGACTCTAGTCACAGATCAAACTACAATTATACAATAATAATAATGTACATTAATTATTTTAATAAACACGGTTGTGATTTAAATAATAAAAAATACAAAACAATTACTCCACACTAACAAAAACAGATTTCCCATTCAGGAGACCCAAATAAACAGGTCATTCTGAAAAATGGCGGTATACTGGGAATTGGTCTGTAGGCGTCTGATTTGCACGAATTTTAATTTGAATTTTGAAACACGGTTTATTTTTCCCACCTGGTCAAAGGAGTAAAACCTGGACTCCCCCTATGTACTACAGATTTAATTTAGTACATATATTATAATAAAGTATGCATTAATGAGCTAATTATAAAGTGAAATTGTTGCAAATCTAAAAAGTTTACGAAAAAATGTGTCAAAATTTTTCTTCATTTTCAATTTCAAGCTTTCTAACTTAACAGCTTGGATTATACTTTAATCGAAAATTTCAAATTTGATCCCCTCCCCCGAAATTCTATTGGAGGTTGAATTAAAAAAAGTCTTTTCATTCTCAAAACTCAAAAACTTTTTTTCACAGAGATTTAATTACAAAAAATTCTTCCTCGTTTTTGTTATAATTGGAGCCTCTGTTTTAAATTAGAAGCTTTTTTACTGAGCAGTTTGGGCACTACATTTATTGATGTATAAAAATTCAATTTTCAAAAATTCCGTCTTCGTGCTCATGCAATACAAGACACTTTCATGCAAAATTTCTAGACCAAGTTCGTTTTACTCTGGGTTGTTATGCTAGTCAGTCAATTATCTTTTTATGGGTTGGTGAGGCTCGATTACGATATCCGTGGCACCTCGATGAACTTTGACAAAATAAGACGAAAATGAAGGATACCAATTTTCGAGTTTTCGCCTATTTTTCGAGTTATCGACACCTTTTTTTAGAAATTCACAAGATTTAATTATTATGTTTTATTAAATGACTATAATTTAAACACAATCCAAGCACAGATAACCGAAATTTAATTCGTTTAGATGAAATCAACACATGTATATTTAACACATCTATTTAAAATAAGTGTATATTCCATTTTCGACTGTTATTAAGCGTGTGATTAAAAAAAAATACAATGAAACAAGCTTGTTTTAATAAATATGTTATTTAGTGCTTGAATTACTCATTTAACAAAAAATAATAATTAAATCTTGTGACAACTTTTAAATTGTGTGTGACATAAACAACACGATAATTTCTCCAAAAAAGTATCGATAACTCGAAAAATAGACGAAAACTCAAAAATTGGTAGTCTTCATATTCATCTTATTTTGGCTTGTTTTACCAAAATTAATCGTCAAATCGAGGCGCCACGGATATCGTAAAATCCCCCTTTTATACATAATACATAGAGAGATAAAGGACATAAAAAAAAAGCATATTTGTTTTGATAAGGTACAAATTCTTTTTTGTTCTAGTAGTGCGTAGGCGATAAAGAAAAAAATTCTTTGGATGACTTATATTTTGAACTTGAAATACTACATACCATAATTACATATATGAACATATGTTTATTTTTTTTTTACATGACACAATCGACAACATAGCCTACACATTTTTTTTAAATGAATAATAATTTTTTACTATTAATTTTGTACCGATATAGGTAGATATAAATTAGTTTGTATTTTCAAATTAAAACATTATATGCATATAAAAATGTTTGTATTAGATTTTAACGAAAAAAATGACAAATAATTTATTAGTAAATTTTTCGAAAAAAAGATGTATTACTAAACAAAATTTTTGGGTATAGGTAGGTGTTTATAGAATGACGGAATTAGTTTATTTTTGTCTGTCCGTCTATGTGCCTGTCCCTCAGTTTGCTTTCGATACCTCGAAAACGAAAAAAGACAACGAGCTTAAATTTTGATAGCGAATTCTAGACCTAAAAGATGAGGTCAGTTTTTTAAGCTATAAAGAAAAGAAGGTAGATGTTGCGATTTTACGATGTTGCTGTGTGTTGCATTGCGTTCCTCTATATATCGCAATTTATTTAAATATAATTAAAATAAAAATGAATTATGTTTACGTCTTGTCTTTGCAAATGTTGTATTATTGAGTCCACACTATTCGTAACCCCACCTAGCAACAACTTTTGATGCGATTCAAATTTACCGACATTTTTTGGGATGCGATGTTACATCTTCCATATCAACTTTTGTTACATAACGGTGTTACGCGTTCACGTCCACACGAAGGTTGTTGTTACGTATCAAAGTTGCATTACGGTGTTACGTTACACGCGAATGTTGCACAAGTGTGCGCGGGTAAATACATACTATTATGAGTAGTTTAAAAATCGATAGTCAACCAGAGGATGACGATTATTTAAACACCTAACACAGTTAATTGTTGTCTTTACTTTTTAAATAAGACATATGTAGAATATATGGCAGTATATTAGATTAAATTTTGGTGGCGTACTCTAGATCTAAAAAGTGAGTTTAATTTATGTGGATGAGCAAAGTTGGTAAATGGGGTCCAATGGATCTTTTTACTCAACTTTTGAATTATACGAGAAAATAGAAAAGTATAAAAACTATTAAAAAAACGATTGTTTCTTGTTTCTTAAAGACATTCATCTTTTATTTCAAAATTTTTCATAAATTGTTTAGATACGCTGCAATTTATGTTCAAATTTAGCTAATTAACACAGATTCATGATAATTGTAATACAAATGATTATATATTATAAAAAATTTTCAATAAAAACCACCTAATTTCCTGACCAATTACCCATCTCAGTCGCCAACGAATTAATTATTAAGCTAAGAATTCGATTGTCATCGACTTCGAAAGGTAATTGGTCACAAGTGAAATATTTATAGAAGTTTTTAATTAAAAATTAATTTTTACTTTTTAGTTCATTTTTTTTGAAAATCTTTGACTTTTAACTTTTGAGTGTTGTATACAACCACAAAAAAGTTTTCGGTTTTGCCCCTTCTCTCGACTGAGGTACCAAACATAAAAAAAATATAGTATAATTTAGAACCTCCTCCTTTTTTGAAGTTGGTTAACAACGTAGTCATAACTATGGACTATGTATTGAGTATTTGTTATAACTGTTGATAATTAAAAATACTAAAAAATCGAAACTCAGCCATATGTAGAGCATTTAAATAATTAACACGATTAGTTGATATCTTTAACTTCTACTTCCTTATTCTACTACTTTGAGACCAAAATTACCGACCACCTACTGAATACTTAAAAATTTTATTATATCAAATAATTTTATCAAATTGAATGTATTAAAAATTTTCATTGAAATAATAGCGCCATCATATTAATGTTAATAAAATGATTCGTTAAATAAACTAAATGATAATTTCCTTTCATTTAAAAAAATAAAATATGTGTAAACATGATAATATTTTATTTTCATTGTAATTACGAATTGTTTATGAAACACTCCTCTTATAAATATATTAGCCATGTTTCAAAACAAATATCGGCACGCCGGTCTTTAAATTTATTTAAGCCTGCTTAAATCGGTATGCTTGATTTTTTGGCGAGAGTTAGAGAAGCTTCGCGCATACAAAAGCTAATAAATAAATGCATTGTGAGAAATATTGGTCTGGTTTTGAAATAAAAGTATTTTCGAAATAAGCTTTTGGGTAATAAATATCGGTTATAGTTTCGTGATCTGGCAGGAACAAGGGAACGCCATTCAATCCCGGGGCTTTGGGCACGTGCTCGAGATAAATAAGCTTTTCGATAATAAATATCGGTTATAGTGATCTGGCAGGAACTAGGGGGCTTTGGATATCGGGGCCCTGGGCACGTGCTCAGTCTGCCCTGTAGGAAAGATGGGCCTCATTTTGAAATAAATAACGTTCTTTTACCTGCCAGATCACCATAACCGATATTTATTATCGAAAAGCTTATATATCTCGAAAAATCAAACGATAATATCTGACTACAATACCTACTACTTGTTCATAAGCTTTTCCATGCGCAAAGCTTCTCGAATCTCGTCCTAAAGTCAAGCTTTCCGATTTAAACATGCATAAATTCGACGATAGATGATACTATTAAAAAATTTCATTTTAAACCGAGATTTCGAGATTTTGATTGAATTTTCTCATTTATGGTTTCTTAAAATTTTACTCACTCCAGATTTCAATGGAGTTTTTATGAGAGATTTTAGTATTTTCTTCGCCATAGTATTGTGTTTTTTTAAACTTTAAAATTTCAAAAATCGAACTTGTTTACAAATCATCGAGTGTAATAGAAATAATAATATCAAATTTCTAGGTGGAAAAATAGTAAAATTTCTTTAATTTTATCTATGAACTTTAGTTTTTCTAGTTTCTCATAAACTATTTACTCATCAAAATCTATAAAATTGAGAATAAATTTGCCTAGCGGTTAATTAATATAATTTGTAATTTTTATTTTCAGCTTAAGTGACATTTACAATTATTTTTAACTGGCAACAGTTTTAAAAAATCAATAATTTAATCGGAAAAATGAAAACCTTGAGATTAAGTACTGCATACTGAATGTTATTAGACTTATGGCACGTTAAATTACAATACCATTATAATATGTAACTATTTATGAGCATATTGATGTAATCAATTTCATGGTCATAGAGAAAATGATGTGACTTTCTTTTACGTAATTCACTTTTAATTTTATGTATTTTATTAATTGAAATTTTTATACTAAAATATAAAAAAAAAACGGGGGAGGTGCTTACCGTGGTTTATTTTTAAATAATCGTTTTTATTTACTATAATTAAGTAATCGATTTTACACATTTTTTATGGTTAGGTAAATTATTTAGATACAACTCGCCTAATTAACGAATTAAAGACGAATTATGTCTAAAAATTTAAAAGGCTAATTGCCCAAAATTTGTTGTTTGTTTGTTTGTTTTTTTTAATTATTCCAATGAAGTCCATTTGCCTCTATTAAAGGTATTACAAATAGATAGATAAAGGAAATTAAATATTTACTTACTTAAATATTTACTTTAATACTAACTACAAATAGACACCAAAATTTGGTAGAGTACAGCGAAACCATGAAATAAACAAAACCACGGCTTGATTTTTGGAAATACAACGTGGCGGCTGTTTACAGTAATGACAAAGGGTTTTTTCATAGATTTTTTCAAATTATCTGCTAAGCTAAAAACTTAGAGATATTTGAAAAGCCTACAAAATGACGTACTCAAAAAAATTATAAAAGTCGTAAAAAAAAAATGTAAAATTAAAATCGGTTTATGAGTTTTGTCGTAAATATTAAAAAACTTTCAATATATACCGCTTTTTAAAATTGCAATAACTTTTGAAATAATTTATTGAAACTGTTAAAAATTTCAGAGAACATGTTCTATAATAAACTCAACAAGTAGCCGAAGTTCTGAGAAATTCACATGTTTATTTTAAAGGGACTTTAATTCCCCAGCTCGAGGTGATATGATTTTTATTTTGAAAAATATTTTCTACTTTTATAGGCTTTACTTTTAAGTTTACGTAAAAATATATCTCTTTACGAGTATACAAAATTTTTCAAATTAAGGTTACCTCGAACTAGGGAGTCGATGTTTTTCGTGTGTGCCTTTTTTTTAATAAACAAGCGATTTTCTCAGAAACTATTTATTTCTCAGAATTCAAATTATAATGAAGCTTTTTATTCCTAAAAGCTTGGTTAATTTGAATAAAAAACTCTTTTTCACAACTTTCAACGGTCACCATTTTATTATTTTTTCGAGAACCAAATATTTGAGTGATGAAAATATTTATTATACACTTTTTATGTAATTAATGTTATTATGAAATGTTTATATTCACTAAGATGTATCGATAGTTAAAATATTTTCATTGATTTTCTATTTATATAAACTATGGTAAATAAAAATGTATTCGAGTAATGTAAATATTTAATGTTTAATACTACACATAAAAACCAGAACAAATTAATAGAACTTTGACCCCACTGTATTTTCGCGATTACGAGTAAAATACTTCCTTTAATTCACTTTAGTTTAGAGTTTATTAAAAATTTAGAACATAAAAATTAAAAAATTTTTTTATGAATCTAATTAATTCTTAAAGTTAAATCGTTTACGTTAGTCCACTGCATTCACTGCGTGATCACATTAAGACTTGTCTTATCGATTCTATTTTTTTTTCGGTTAATACATATAAAATTCTACATATACAATATACTGTATAGAATATAAGTGACTTAGTACCGTATAAGTGACAGTGCCGTAGTGAACCTTCAAACAACCAATCAAATTGTAGAAAACAAATGTTCAACGTGCAACTTTTGCATAAAAACAAGGGACTAACGAAAACAATTCAACTATAGAGTATTGTTTTTGAATGTAACACTATGAATTTTAAACTGACGCTACTGCGCTTAAACAAATAATACACTGCATAAATATTTGCAAACGATTATCAAAAATTTTCCAATGAAACCAATGAAAAAACACGATAAATAAAGTCCATAGATTTAGTATCTGATAGACTGCACATCTGTTTTAAATTATTTATTTTAAAAACGCAATTGGGAGTTGAATTTGACTTTGACCGTCTAAGGGCTTTGTTATTCAATTTTATGATTTTGGGGTTGTTGTATTATATCTTCAATTCAATACATTTATTTTTCTCATTCTAATGGAGAATGGCATAACTTAATCCTTTGAAGTTGATCTGTTTTTTTTTTTTTTTTTTTTTTTTTTTTTTGTAATTTATTTACTGTAATTAGATAAAATTAAATATGATTTGTTTACTCGGGTAAAAATTGTGGTTTTATAATATGACAATTAATTCTCTAACCTACATAACGATAATAATAATTGTTTAGAAAAATTTAGTTAATTTTAACTGCAATTATAATTATTAACATTTAATGTTTTTATTAAATATTATTCAACACTATTAATTTATATTTGTATCTTGTATGTACAATAAGTAGGATAGAACTATATCAGTCGAAATTGAGAATCATCATCAAAAACAATAGGGAAGATGCAAAAAATTTTTTGTGTCACTTCAATTGACGCGTTTTTACCTCACGAACATGAATTTGAAGTTATTTTTTTTAAATCATAAAAAATAGCCAAAATATGAAGGTTTTAAATTCTTAATTAAATTATGAAGGAAATTTGCATAAATGATGTCATACATGTTCATCTCCATAGTGATTATACATAAGGATCATTCTACGATAAGAGATCATATCTATGTCCATGGCAATTATATAAACTTATATACTCTAAATAATGTTAGTATGCAGAAATGAGTTGATTATGAATAAAAATGTTATATACATTTCATTAATATTCAAAAACTTTGTGCGATTTTTCTAAAGAATATGCCCGCTTATCGTAGAATCACCCATAAAACTTTTTTTTCAAGAAAGAGATGGAAAACAATCTTTAACAGCTTTATAACATATTCGTTTAAGAATTGAATTTTAATTTAATTTCCGAATTTTGTTTGGTATTGAGCCTAGTTTCACTTTTTGATGGGTAAAATACCAAACTTTTTTATTGCGTCTTTCCTGTTGTGTTCGGACAATAAATTTACTTTCTAGAAATTTCGAATTGGAGATTAGGAAATATTCTTATATAATCAAAATTTAAATTAAAATTATTCATTCAAAGAAATAAAATAATTTGATAGTAAATTCCAAAAAATTGATTCTCTATGACTGTAACAGTTTCTCTTTTTTTTTTTAATATAAACCGAGAAACTTCAAATTTCTTACTATTTCTAAGTTTTATGTACTTCAACCATCTGCTGTTATTCACTAATTTGACATGAATCTAACAGGAGCCAAAGCTTATATAACTTCACCGCGAATTAAAGTTTAAAAATAATTTTATTTTTCAGATTTTTTATTTGTCACTTCAAACCTATCTTATTATTTGTCCAAATTTATCTGTAAACCTAATAGAATCGACAATTCATAGAACTCCACAGAATCAGTCAAAATTTCAAAATAATTGGTTAATTTGTTTAATAATTAGCGTAATAAACAAAAATAAAAAAATTTCGGTTTGATAGCAATGATTTTTTTTTTTTTGTTATAGAAAGTTAAAACTCAAAATATTTATTTGATAACTTATAAAATTTACAATTCCTTGAGTGAAGATTTTTATCGCTTCTATACAGATGATGCTGAAAGAATTTAATTTCAACTGAAATTTCGGACAGTTTACCGAAGGAAAATGAAGTAGCAAACCTACTGACACAATCAATTATTTTTATTCGCGAAGCAATAATGAATGCATTGATTGATATTAAGATAGTAAAAAACTATTTTAAGTATGCAATTGGAAAAGTAATATGTTTTGACTGGGCTGGATTATTTTACTACAATAAAAAAGCCATTTTTGTTTTTGGCCAAACTCGCACTAAATTTCCAGATATTATTGCCAGATTTTTATAGGGTTTAGGATCACTCACTGAAAATTACAAAATACGGACAAATTCCGGTGGAGCTTTAGGCGTCATCTTGAACGTCGTACTATAGCGTAAAATGTAAAAAAGAATATTTTATGAGTTATCGGTCGAGATAAAAAGAAATTAAAAAACACAAAAAACCCGGTTTATTATCTACAATACTAGTCTCAATGATATTTGTCCTAAAGTGCATAGTTACCGAAATTTCGGCAAAAAACATATTTCAAGATGACACCGAAGATCGACCAGAATTTATCCACGTTTGTGTTTTTGTACTGAGCATGTTATCCTAAACCTTATAAAAAAATGGATCGGAATTTTAGTGCGTGGTTAAATTCTATGTTTACTGTAGTATTTGCGATTATACAAATATCTGTACAATGATTGTCGATTCACGACAATCTCACTTTTAGGATAAAAAAACTATATTAGGGTTCATTTGAGAACCTCTTTCTTTATCGTTTGTTAAAAATATAAATGGGATATCTGATCGCAACTTTTATCAACCGACGACAAAAGTAAGAAGTTTTCAAGTCGAGACGTATATTTTTTATAATGTATAAATAACCTGGCATAACTTTTTTAAAAGTAGCCCGATTTGATTCTTTTCTTATTGGATATAGTATAATTCGCAAATAAGTTAATAAGTCATTAATAAATTAAATTACTAGTGATTTAATACCACAGAGTAATTCGATTAGGTAGATTCATTGGATAAAGTAAAATCTAAGGGGGAAAAAAGGGTACAATTGACAATCACGGTGTTGGTCGATTTCGATGATTTTTTTATTGAATAGGGTAAACTTCGAGGTATATTTTATTGAAATTTGATAACAAAAATTCCAGCCCAGAAAGGCAGGGGGTTTGTAAAATAAATTTTTAGTCGTTATATATTACACAAAAATTTTTCACGGTAGGTAATACAACACTTAAAAGTAAAAATGAAAAATTTTTCGCAGAAAAATAACTGATTTCAAAAAAGTGAACTAAAAATTTGAATAATAATTTTAATTTAAATAATTTTAAGTATAAGTAACTTCCTTGTGGTCAATGAAATACCTTTTGAAGACGGCTGTAAGCTAAAAATGGTTTCGTTAGCACCGATTTCAAAAGTAAATGGGGCACAAAGAAATTATTTATAGAAATATTAAAATTAAAATTATTTTTAATTTTTTAGTTCATATTTTTGAAAACTGTTCAATTTATTTAGAGAAATTATTATTATTTTTTGATAATATTGATAATCATACTGATTCAAAAAAGATCTTAGAATAAAATTTTCTTAATACAAAGCTTATAAAATAAATTATGATACATATTTAGAGGGACAAAGTTTAGCAATTAATTTTGTGCGCATAATATTAATATGATTTAATATAAATATTAAAATATTTATAGTATTTAATAAATAAAAATACTAACGAACACGTGTTCAAGATTCTTTTAATGAGCTCACGTATTTGATTTCCGTGAGGCTGAAGCGTGCTTTGACAGTATATTCAATTCAAACCTGTGAGAAATTTAGTTCAGTAGACTATGCAATAAGTTTACAAATAAATAAATAATATATAATAAATACTTCAAAAGAAAATAATATGTGCTATTAAAAAAATTAATCAAACGCATAAAAATTCATTGTGCAGTCTATGCGTATGTTTGTTTGTTCCTGAATAATTTGTAAATGCATGTTAAAAAAAAAAGTAATGAGACTTTAACAGGATTGTTTATTTTTAATAGAAATATCTATAATCGATAACAATTTTAGCGCAATAACTCAAAAAATACTTATTCAAATGTAATGAAATATGGTATGCACAATCTTGACATGAAAACGGAGACCACGACGAAGAGATTTTTCAAATAAAAATACCTTCCGGTTCAATGTGAAAATTGTGTACACCAAATTTCATTTCATTTGAATAAGTACTTTTTATGTTAGATATTTATCCGTGAAATTTGCGTAAATATTTTTATGTTTTTTGAAATTTGTTAACGTCTTGTAGGCTAAATAGTAGGATGTAATCCATTGGAAACGGAAAAGAATATAACAAAAATGAAAGGAAAAATAATTTACGGGCGATGTGAGGTCGGGAAGTGGAAGGAGTTAATTTTTTAAAGGTAAAACACGGTTTATCTCGATTTTCGGCAAAACTACGGAAAGTGGAAGTTGTAGGTAAGTTGTAGGTATGGAAGTTGTAGGTAATAAAAAGATCTACAACTTTTGTTTTACACTTTTTTTCATATAACCTCAAAATTTATGTGAAAAATCGAAATAAACAAGTTCCAAACACACTGTAATTTTTTTCATTTAAAGTATTTATTTGTTCACCTTATTTTGAATAAATAAGTGTAAATAAAAAAGGTGTGGATCTTTTTATTACCTACAACTTCACCATTTAACTTTTTCCCATAGGACTTGTAGTTTTACCGGAAATTGAGACAAGCATGTTTTAATCTGAAAAACTCACCCCTTCCACTTACGGACCACAGTTTGCCAGTAAATTATTTCTCCTTTCATTTTTGTTATATTATCTTCCGTTTCCAATGGGTTTCATCCTACTAAATTTTTTTTCACTTTTAACCATTTTTAAGGCTTCTACCCTGGTCTAATCCAAATCAGACACAATTTTTGTTTCTTTTTCTTATTTTACTCAGGATACCTACGTAGAAATAACATCTATTATAGCTTGAAAGATAACACTTGAAATTCGATCCGCAGGTCAATATTACGTAAAAATTCCAAATGACACCTTGAAAACTAGGCATCTAATCGTAAAATAAATTTAATTTGTAAATTTTCTAGACCTATCTTAGAAAACCTTAAGACTGCATGAAATTTTTTTTTTGGACTTTTTGGTATATTTTAAAGATTTTAAATTTTAAAGGTATTGACAAATTTTAATATTCAGTCTAAATATTAGATTATCGAATCAAACTTAAAGGCAGTTAATATAATACAGTGACCGTAATCAACAAGTGTCATGTCCCTTAGAAAACAAGTGCCCTTAAAACTTTTATCTGATTGTAGACCTTTGTTCGCAGTTTTTCAATAAAATACTCGACTATAATAATAATGGATTGTTAGTAAGGGTTGACTCTTGCTAGACAAAGTAAACTCTAATTAAAAACACCAGTAACAGTTGATTTAAAATGAGTAAACACACTTTTCCTAGGAAGAGTTAACTATGCTTGCTGTGATTTAGTTAAAGTAGATTCACTGGAAAGTTTGTGCCCGTATGTTTTGAATGTCCTCAACATCCAGAGTTAATGAGTAAAGTTTCTATATAATACCATTTTTAATTAGTACTTTCAGCAATCGGCCGAAACCTTTCACTATATTCTAAAACGCCCCAAATCCCAATTCGATCGATTTATCCGTTCAAAAGTTATGTGGGGCTTACATGCATACATCATATGGATATATGGTTAAACATGACTTAAAACGACCATATCTGATATCAACCTCTTTCATCCAAATTGGATGAAAATCAGTAAAGGAAGTTAAAAATTATGAATTGAAATAATTCTTAAATAACCATTTATCACTGAAACTTTTTCACAAATTTATTGATGAAATTGCAATATTTATAATTTTAAATATACTTTTGATAATGAAAAAATTTATTTTATTAATTATAATTAGAAATTTTTAATATGATGACAACTTTCACAACATTTTCTTTTACGCGAAAAAAATTCCTTTTCCTCCTGGGAGCTAGTTCCGACTGCCCGTGTCATAGATCCAGCGCTCAATACCAAGAGGCAATTAGTAACCGTTCATTTGACAAAGACATATGTGTAGTAATTGTGCGTTAATTAATTTAGTTAATGTGAAAAAGTCATGATCAAGTTTTTAAGATGATATGACATTAATGAAGTGAATGATATTACAAAACTAATTCACCCTGACACAGACCAAGACAGTTTTTCTCAAGGTAAACAGAGATTTCTCCCTTTTCTGCTTTCTTGTCCACAGCATTTGATTGTTGAGAGTTAAATGATAACATTATTCCAGGTCTCGTTTCAGTCAATACCTGACAACCATTATTATAGAAAATGAAGTTCCTATGCAATCAACATAGGGACTTCGACACTATATTCTTGCAACACTTAATGCAAATCTTTGAGGTACAGGCGTAAGAAGAAAGATATAATTTGCAACTCAAAATAAATCTTTTCAATAAATTTTTTCCTTTTTATAACAAATGATAGTCTAAATTTGTATTGGGTATAGTATAGTAATTTTTATTATTTATAAAAATTTTTCTATTTGCACTTATTAATAAAGATTTTGCCTTTCTTATATGTTTTTTTATTATCTTGTAGACCATTTCTCGCAAAAACTCAAACTTACTACGCCAAGTAGTAAGGTCAACTCAATAGTCAACTCTGACTAATAATGTTGATCAAATATCAATATTTTTCAGTTTTAATAAACTTTTACTAAAAAGACAAACAACTTAACTTTAACTAGGGAGAGTTAACTCTTACTGGAGGATCAACTTACTTTTTCTATAACATATACATTTAGAGAGTGGTAAAACAGTTAACAATTTTTGCATAGCTAAATAATTGAATGATGTCATTGATGTTTTCGTTCATTAGTAATGGTTGGTTGATTAAAATGACTGCTGATGATTTAGTGTTTGTTAATTTGTAAATAGGGAAGGGGTTATGATGATGAACGACCTTTATGTTAAGTATTGTTGTTAAATTATTACTGTAAACAAAAACTTAATCATCTGATTAATTTTAAATCTTTACTGTTTCCTCTCCATGAGTTGGCCATATGTATTTAAACAAATTTAGTACCTACTGGTGTAAGCTTTGAATTAAAAAAAAATGGCTATCTACTGTAGCTAAAATTGTACTAACAACTAGAGACATCTGTCAGAAAAATTTTGTTCAGTTGGTTTATTGAAAAATATTTAATTTAGGAATATTCGCTCACAAATAACTCGAAAAATACTTATACAAATGTTATAAAATTTGGTATGTAGAATCTTGGCATGAAAACGGAGTGCACGTCGTAATTGTTTTTGCGAAAAAATATTTCTAAATATTTATAAAATCAAGCTTTGATTTTTACTTTAAAAATATTTATCGACGAAGACTCTTCGATAACAGAGCGGTTCCATGTCAAGATTGTGCGTACTCAATATTTCATTATATTTGGATAAGTATTTTTTCAGTTGTATGTGCGCGAGTATAGTGTGCTTATTTTTTAATAGGTCCCTATCAGAAAGATCCTCCTAGTAAATTCGTAGTCAAATTTCACGATTTTTAATGGAGAAGGAATTGAAATTTTTTTGTGAATACTAATCAAATGGAATTTTTAGAATTTGCACATAAATACAAATTCAGCTTTTTTATAATTTTCAGAATGATAATGTAAGTCAAATTTTAAGATTTTTGAGGGAGGTACAAAAAAATTTGAAATTCCATGTGTATTATAGTGAAATGGAAATTGTGAAAACTAGCACAAGTAATCAGCTGTTTTTATTATTTTGTATCAAACATTTATGGTTTTGAATGGAATTTATAATTAATTAGGAAAAACTTTTGGATTACTGTTTTTATAAACAAATAAAAAATTTAATACTTGCATACCTAAGTTACACATTTCAACAATTCGACTGTATTTTACATTTGTTTTTTTGTTATTATGTTAAGAAATAAATAAATATCTCGCGTTGCACTTAGAAATTTATTAGTTTATCTCAATAACCTTGAAGATAACGAAAAACGAAAAGAGACAAAAATATTGATGGAATATTCTAGACCACAAAACTGAGCTCAAGTTCCTGAATAAGTCTTAATAGATAAAGGAGAAGTTCATAAGTTGTTTCTTGAAAAACAAACAACTTTTGGTTTGAACATTTTTTCATAGTTCAGATGTGTCACAATTTAAGCTCAAATTCAACTAATAGTCTCATATGTCACATATTATCATATGGTAATGTAATAATAGCAGTTAAAATACATATAATCTGTATCTAAGATGCGCTAAAAAAAGCTTGTTATTTTTCGCTGTATTTTTAATTTCACTTCTTGCCTCTGACAAAAGTCGAGAACAGATCGAAAATCGTTTTTTTTTGCAATATATATAAAATGGAATAGGGAAATCAGATCAGAAGAATATTTTTTAAAATATCTTTTTGGGTAAAAAGCTCAAAACTTATTTTCTATGCAAGCTAGAAAGGTATGGTTTTTACAATGTACATGAAATGTTACGGGTAATTCAGAGTAATTTATTAATTTATAATTCCCTTTCCCCTAAGGTTCATATCTGCATGAACTATTAAGTGTATTTCATTCATCATATACTTGTACTTAAACAACTAATACTATTAGTTGTTATCTTAACTAATTTTTATTGTAACTATGATTATTATTAATATATTCGACAGTTTAAAAAAGCCCTATTAGATAATTTTAATTTTGTTTCATAATATTAATAGATTATATGATAAAATTCATTTAATTAAACTAAAAAATAAATGATGCAATTATTTAAAAAAAAAACTCGTTGTTTTTGCTGGTTCGTGATATCATTATAAATACAAAAAATTTTAAATATGCAATAATTATACCTACAAACTATTGTGGAAAATAGACCCTACTAGCAAATACTACCAGTAATATAATACAACAAAAATTTTTTTTCCAAATAAAGTTTTCTATTATCAAGGTCTTATTCCAAACAGTGTTTTGTTGCTGTTCATTTAGAACAGGTTTTATTATTTAGAATTATTTTTCGTATTTCACGAATTATGAATTAATTCTTTTGAGAATTCTATGGTAAAATTTAATACTAACATAATTTAAAATAACAAAATATAAATGTGGAAATCAATCTACAATTGTCTCGTATCAAAAATAGTTTTATATCAACTTCCCAGTTACTCGGATCTCAAACACGTTTTGTTTTTTGAAAAAATGAATAAAACAGTAAAAAGGCAGAGCAAAAAAGTGTTTTTTTACGAATTTCGCCAATATTTGTGTTAATTAATTTCGTACATTAGACAATATTTATTTTTGTGCGTTAGACAATAATTAGACAATACTTGCGTATAAATTTGCAGAGTTTCTATTATTAAAAAATTAAAGCCCTACTGTTTAAAACTTATAAGTTGGGTCACATACTGACAAACATACACATATACATACATACAGATCTGGGTGACACCCTCACAGAAACCGTCAAAATAGTTTTCTAGGACCTTAAAAAATCGAGATCTGATGAAAACTACATTTTTTCAAAACGGGGTAAAACCAATAACTTCCTTGAAAATCTTCGATCTTCATAGCGGGAAGTTAAAAACAAAATTTAGAAACAATTATTGATGAAGTATATTACGAGTATACGTAGATAGCACAAATTGCCATCATATAAATGTCCTCCTGATGTCTACAATCATATTATCGCCCTCTGTGCACTTCATCTAATTGCTACTTAAAAAAGAGCGCCCAGTTAACGCTTCGATTTCCAATCTTTAAAAGAAGCTTTGCACTCGTTATTTTAATGAAATCGTTAAGAAAAAATGAAAATTTATTTAAAACATCTAAATCATCTGAATTGAATTTTGTATAAAATATAATATTATTTCATTGATTTCTTTATTATATCAAATTTTTCAATTCTTTTAGTACAATAATATTGAGATAAATATCTATTTTAAATATACAATATCATCATCTTCCGCTGGTTGACAACAATTACTTAATTTTTCGTGACTTAATCAGCCCAATATTTTCTTTTTCTATTATTCCGACATCGCTTATTTTGGGTTTTATATCCTTTCTCTTTCAGAAAGAAATTTTTTTCTATAAATATGCTTATTTGATGATTTCAATTATTATGATAAACATTTTATACACCAAACAAAAAGCATTACAACCTTTGAAATTTCAAGGTGTTTATTTAATACTTGTGAAGAGTTTTTTTTACATATACTTTTATTACAAAAAACGTTAATTTAAACTATATGATATTAGTTAATCTAAGTATTCAAAATTGAATTTAAATATGTTCAAAATTATATGCTTTTTAGATTCTCAAATTTTTAATTAAGAACATTGAGTCATTTTGACACTGCTGCCATGAAATCACGCTGACAGAGCAATGTGGAAAAATAACATTTATAATAATCCAAATCCCAGAATTGGGTGTTTTTATGGTGTGCATTCAATAAATAAATAAATTTAATCAAATTTACCAAAAAAAATCCGCCCAAAATGAATCAAGATAGCATGTTGCAGGAATTTTTTTTGGTATCTTTGATTAAATTGATGTATTGAAGGCACTGCATAAAAGCACCTAAAAATCACCTAATTCTGGTACTTTCATTATATTATAAATGTTATTTTTTCCCAGCGTGGTTTCATGCATGCCATGGAAGCAGTACATCATAATAACTCAATTTTCTTAATTAAAAATTTGAGCACCTCAGTTAATTTTGTAGCATCTATAAATCACATAGTTTTGAGCATATGTAGTAAATTCAATTAGAGAACTATAATTAAATTTTGACTATTCGATTAGAGAACTAAGTTTTAAAATTTTATTTTAATCATTTACTTCAATGAACAAAATCATTGATTATTATATGATATTTGGGGGAGGGATAAAAATATCTTTGAGAAATAATATATATGATTATGAAAATATTTTTGCACGTGATGAAAATAATTCATAAATGCATAAATAAATTGTTATGGTTCATTCAATTTTATGCTACATGCATTTAATATGCGTCTCAAAAAATTACACTTTGAATTTTTGATACATCATATGAAGATAATTTTAAACATTAAAATTTTTTTCAACATAGTTCATCAAAATATTTTCAAATTTTACATTACAAATGAAATTATTATTGATATCATAAAATTTTTTATATAAATTACTTATTCAAATAAAACAAATCCATATATATATATATATATATATATATATATATATATATATATATATATATATATATATATATATATATATATATATATATATATATATATATATATATATATATATATATATATATGGATTTGTTTTATTTGAATAAGTAATTTATATAAAAAATTTTATATCATTAATAATTTCATTTGTAATGTATATATATATATAATATATATATATATATATATATATATATATATATATATATATATATATATATATATATATATATATATATATATATATATATATATATATATATATTTATAAATCAGTGTTCAAAACAAGTGAATTTGATAATAACATGTAACAGTGTTAATTATAAAACGCCCAGAATGTGGTTGACTATCAATCTTTTGATTATAATTATTTATGTTATTAAAATACATAAAATACGTAATCCATACAGTATAGCTAATAAGCTGAGACAAAGCTGCTATGTAATATTATTTTCTGTATATTATTGGTTGCACTGTGAACTTGTGTTCTGAATACACCTACTAATGCCTGGCCTTACACATTCCCAGCTATTGACATTGGATGGATATAGGATAGTAATTGTTTTCACGTTGTCAATATATCGAATACAAGATGAAGAAATTTCCGACTTTTGCTAGCAAATAAAACCAAATGTACAGATAAGAAATCAGAAAGGGGTAACTTTGTTGGCTGGGATTCTTTACTGGAAAGGAGTTTAATAGTTCAAGGACTGATCTGTGAGTCGAAAAAAGTGGTGATTAAATTGTCATTATACCAGTAAATCAAACATTTTTGATTCACTGACATTAGAAGACTTGGCAAGAATTGGTGACATTGTATGTACTAGTCTCGGAAATACAATTTTTCAAATCGGGAAACAATTTTTCAAACTCCCATCTTCACTATTTGAAACAAATTGTTAAAAAAAAACTCACAAATTTATAATGGGTGGCATTTATCGTGGCTGGAACAGTATACCCCTTACTAAATTTGCATTCTTTATTATCTATTAGCTAATACCATTTTTATTTATGTGACATGTAATTAAATATAGGAAATATATAACCAGGTAAGATAATTATCATGACTTTTCTACAGGTTTCTTTTTTACAAAAGAATCTATTAGCATACAAAATCCGTCTTAAAACCACTTTTATTTATACTCGCAATGATCACGAGGACAGATTGAGCTTTCTGGCTCTTTGTTGTACGAGGATTTTCAATGTTTTTAATTTGCTGAAACTTGTAGATGTTGAAGGTATTGTGTACTATATTTTCAAAGCTTTATTAACGTTAAAATTCGCTTCTTGCAAGTCTTGTATGCACAGTATTGTAACAGGTCGAATGTCCATGATTTTTCATTAATTTCTGATACTAAAGCTCTTTGCATACGACAAGATCTTTGTTGAACTTAATCGGCTCAATTTTTATGCAAATCTACAGTTAGCATATTTAAAAAAACGCATGATCATACAGAAAGCAAAATTTTCACTTAGATTTTGACTTTTTTTTTCAATTTTTGTTAGAATTTTAACAAACACTACTTTTATATTTTTGGAAAATAGCCCAATCAGATCGAGTGTTCTAGTTTAGAATGGATGGAGTGAGGATAAACGTGTCCTTCGAGCCAAGAAAAACGAACAACCGACCCTCGAAATTAAAATTTCGACACCCGTTGGGATTGCCAATCGATTTGTCCTGCTTAGATCCGGGACCTGTACTTACACCTTAAGTTTATATGATACATCAAGATTTTGCAATTTAAACTGATTCTAAGTGTATAAAGCGAAATCTAAATATATAAGGCTGTATTGAGAAGTAAAGCCATTGAAAAATATATATTTTAGAATGCACTTTATGAGTTCATTTCGTCATTTTAATTAATCTCTAGAACATAAATATTTTAAAATTGTATTAAAAACTATTGTTAATTTTTCACACAAATATATATAAAAAAAAAAAAATAGAGCAGCATTTTTCTGCGTTATATATAAAACCTTTGTAAGGCTGTAAAAATTTCAAAAATTAATGGGTTTTTTAATAAATTTCTTACATTACTAACTTTGACTTTTTTTTATTTTAAAATGAAAAATGCAAACTCATAAAATAGGTCGTTTTCCTGGTCATTCGCCATTCTGCAATATTAGAATTAGATTATACCGTTACTGTACAAAGGAAAAATTTAAACTCAAGGTGAAAATTATTTGTTATTGCCAATATTAATTAACTTCAAAATTTAGGCATTTTATGCGTCTGATACACAATTTCAGAATATTAATATCTTAGACAAATAGAAGAATTTGCAGTTATTGACAAATAGATTTTATTAACTTCCCAACGGAAAGTTCTTGTCTAGGAGCCGATTTTGTGAAGCCCACAGTTTGCCTCGTAAATGATTCTTCAGAAAATTTACTTTTTTTGATGATAAAAAACTTAAAAAAATATATAAAAACACAATTTAATGATTTTTTATTCTCTTCATTGGGAAGTTCCTTGTGTGGACCTTGCAGATCGCACCAAGACCATGTTTTATTTAAATTGAATCATTCGTCACTTGTCTCATTTTTTGCGATTTTCACACTTATAGTCAAACGACGGAATATATATTGGCACGATAATTGGTAAACACTTGATACGGTCGCTTAGACGAATGAAAGTAGAAACTGCACCGAAAAAAAAATTGTATTCTGTAAAACTTTCTTTTCTTAGATTCTTGTTTATTACTTTCTTGTCATGTTACCCGGCATTTGTTGTAAGCAGGTTTATAAATCTTCGTTCTTTATTACACTTATTATTATATTACCGGCATGTTTACTTTTGGCAATATTTATGAGTTAATAATATCCATGACAAATATAAAGCATATTCTCAATTTTTGAGTAAACGGGAGGCAACATACTCTATTCTGTATCAAGTCAGATATGTGTCATAAGCATTAATTCATTTAAAAACAATTTTTAGGAGTTAAATTAATTTTATTGCAGTCATACAGAACGGAATAAAATCCACGATTTTTTTTCCAGTTAATAATCTCATAATTCTCCAAATAAAATTTTTGTAGCATAAAACGAAAATCTGTATATCAATTTGAGAAACTTTGGAGAGGGTCATCATTTTTTCTGTTTAATTACTAATTATACGGAAATGATTAGAATTACTGAACTATGAAATAAATAAATAAATAATTGTATCAAAATTGCAGAGATTAAAATAAATATATGCAAATTTTCACAAGAGTATGTAAATTTTTGAAACTGTATAACATATGAATATAACACTTTATATTATTTGAAATTTTGGAGGTCACATCTATAAATAATTTTTTAAAAGGGTACAGTTTGAACTGAAATTTAATCTTTGTGCCGAAAAAAATAATCAAAAAGTAAATATCTACTTACCTATATAATTATAAATATAAAACTATTAATTATTAATTTTATATCATCGTACACATGATTTAAAAAAAAAATAGATTTATTTTTATCGACACTTTACACTTAATAAATACGATTCATAGGAGTATATGACACAATTTTTTTTACAAAAACAAATAAATAAATAAATATAAATGTAATCTTTAAATTGTGCTCACATAATAAATTAAAACTTTGTTAAAATAAAGCAAAGAAGAGTAGCGTAACAAAAAAAAATAAATATTCTCATTACATAAAAATAAATAAATAAATATAAAAACAATGTTTGTTAATCACACGGAACGATTGGCAAATGTTTGATTGTTGTTGACCGGCCAGGCCACATGGTTCGTTGTAATACTCACACAACATATTTATTATCAACCTTTCATATATAAATTTATAATTTTTCAATTTAATGTTCAATTTATACGAATCATTTTTAACATAATTTTGAAAAAATATTTGCTCTTGTCCTGAAACGAAAGTGGAGTGTGCTTTTTGTGCGTTTCAGGTGATTTAGAAGCCGTTGGGTTCGTACATGTAAGTTAAATAATGTAAATATTAACCGAATATGCCGGTTACAGCTATTTATTTTATTACAATTTTTGGGAATCACGAATTTAATTGTAGAAAAACTAAAAAAATTAAAACGATGGTGTGGTTGGTCTCTGTTTTAGACATATATGTCAGGGAAAAGCCCTGTTATTATTACTATTATTATATCCAAATAAAATAGGAATCTCTCTATAAGTAATGAATCTAAATGACTGGAATGCGTAGTTAAATTGGGCGCGTATGTTATTTTTCATATTAAAATAAAAAATTTTTTGAATTCAACATGGTAAACATAAAATACAAAAAACCGAGGGTACTGAAAACCAACATAAAATAGCTTTTAATCATGTTACTTAGGGATGTCGGTCTACTATGCCCTACAAAGGAGTAATGAGGATGAAGATGGAGAATTCAAAGTTGTCAAAACAAAAAGTTAAGTGTGTAGTTAAAAATTTTAAATTATACAGATAAATTATCTAAATGGCTGGTTTTTCTAGAAACAAGTTATGTGCAGAATATTTACAGATTGATAAATATTAACTAAAAAAACTTAGTATACTTCAAAATGGTACGAAGTGGTAGAAAACATTCTAAAAACATAGAAAACATGAAGGCAGGCAGTTTGATAAGACTATATTAAGAGGGGTACCGCAACCGCGTTCTTTGTACCTAGACCTTTCAGTTCTCTACATCCTCTTTAGAACACACAAGGTGACATTTATATTGTTATTATGTTATTGGTGGAGCCGGTTACTTCGTTATTATCCAAGCTACGATACTGTGATAAATTAACCGCCCTTTACTTATTTATTTTATTTATTCTATAATTGATCAAACTGCGACTGCCTGGAATTAAAACCCGCAACCCCCAGTCTAAGTAGTCAAATGGTTAAAGGTATTAGTTCCTTTACTCACTTGGCAATTAAGTCGGTTGACCTTTTTGATTAAGTAGGGGTTCTGATAGATCAGCCTGAAAGAACTAAACAGCTAAGGAAAGCTTACCCCGAAAACCAAAATGTTTTGTCAAATATAAGTTATAAAGATGGCGGTGAGATATAATGGTTGGTAAAATTTACGAAAAACTCCAAATTAGACGTGGTAGTAAAAATAATGAAATTGTGTTGATAAAACGTCCAGAAGTTAGTTACTCAATAATAGATTTTTTTTGGGAATGAATACGTGGCATACGTACATAGACAAAGCTAGGTGTTAAAAGAGTGGTGTCTTTTAAGTAAGTACATAACTTTTAAAATTTGTTGAGCTTTGCAGTAGGTATATTATAATTAATTATTTGCAATAATTGTCCTATTATGAGTTTAATCAATTCTTTCGAATCAAGTTTTTTAATTAAACCGGAATTTTCCTTCCGATTTCATTATTATTTTCATCTTTCCTCTGGTTAATTTTTAGCAATTAAGCTTACTTTAAAAATAATTAAGATCGTGTAAATCTAGCACAATTTTTTGTATGTCAAATAGTGTTGTCTTTACATCTCATATGCTTACTATTCTTTTCTAACATATAATACCTAGTTCAATTCAGTAGTATATGAGTTATGTATAAATTTATTTATATATGCCATAACCACATTAATTACAGACTATTTATTATGTACTGTAATTATTGAAGAAAATTTAACTTGACTTTTTTAAATTTTTTTTATTATTCTTGAATCACCGTATCTCAGTGAATAGATAATACCCGAGTAAAAATTGCATTTTGAATCTTCAACCGTCTTGTTTTAAATTCTTAAAGTTTTTTTTTTATAAATTCCCATTTTTACGCAATTCTAAAGAAAAATTCAATAAATTTTATTCAGGATGCTGTTTGTCTTTTATAACTCCACAATGTGTAAATTTATTATTTGAACAGTATTTTAAGCGTTTTGGTAGACAATTAAATTTCAAATTATATAATCAAGATAATAAAACGGCTTTATGCTCAAATCTATAAACAAATTTGGAATCACATTATAGGATAATTTCGATGAAACTTCTAATTAGATTATTTTACACATGATAAAACCTTTTTTGAGATAATTTTTTTAAATAAATTCATATATAAATGTCTGATATAGTTTAGTGATTTTAGAGCGATTAATTTGATTACTGCAAATAGTTCTCTATACTACAAATAAAAGGATGGCTACACATCGATCGGGATCCACTGTGTGTATTTTATTCAAATAGAAATATACATTTAGATGCTACAACAAAAAGTATGCATGCGAATTGTACACATGGCAAAAGTGAAACTTCTGATTAGTAGCTTACGAGAGATTGATACGGATATAGATTATCACAAGTATTGGGATAAATGTAAGGTTTATTATTTTTTATCTAGCTTAAAAACTATTTAATATTTTAATGTAAAATATTACATTACATATATTGTATTATATCCCACTACACATTGCGCAATATATGTACAATGTTTAGTAGACGACAGTGGGGACGCTACGAAGCATCGCACAAAGAGGAGACCGAGAATACAAAATATATTGCAAACATATTATACACATATAACTCCTAGAAATGTGCACGACTGTGCTATATGATAATGTGTAATATATTACATTAATTACAATTACATTATCTCGCCGACTTTATACCATATAATTTTGTGTTTGTTTCTTTATCGTAACGCATATTCGTTTGATCCAGTTTCAAATCACAACGATTCTAAAGAAGTTTTACTTAAAAAAAAAAACATATTTTTGTCACAATAAATTACGTTCCCTCTGAAGTTTAATCGATCGTCAAATTAATAATAAAAATAAAATCATTTATTTTACTTCTATTTTTATCCAATGTGATGCTTTATACTTGAAAAATAACACCAACCTCTATTTTATTTATTATAAAATTACTTTTCACGTCCATCAACCACAGTGATAAACAATAATACATTTTCTTTTTTCAACTATCCAATTTAATTCGATTATACAGAAGTGTGGCTACGGCATACATCGATACACAATATCACAATATCAATATTGATTCATTTACTTTATCTATTCAAATGAATTCATATGTAATTGAAAAAAGATGATAGATATCCGTGTCATATAAGTAGAGTGAAATCATTTAGAATATAAATTAGTAGCATTTTAACCTCTGTATTTATGCGGTAATATGAACTTAATATTTTCTGTCCTAAAATTCGATGAATAACTTTATATCTAAGGGTGCTATAATAACATTTTCAGGTATTAGTCTATTTTTGTGAATGTATGTCGTAAAGGTGCTCTCATATAAAAAGATATAGGTCAATAAAATTTAACACATAAAATATTCTGCAACAGTTTTTTTAGTTTTCATTTGTTAAATGATATTTTAAAATGCAAATATAGGTCTTAGCTAAAATAAATTGTTCTCCTATTTTTGAAAAATATTGAAAACATTAGAAAATTTGTTTTTGTTGATTTGCATTCGTTTCAAGAGGTTGTCCTTGATACATAATAAAAACTAAATGTTAAACTGTAAATCTAATAAGTGTTATTTTGAATACTCTTAAAAGCTTATAAAATTTTTGTTTGCTTAACTTCTAGCCGAACTATGGTGTATGGTGCAATTAGACCATTTTGAATTTGGGGGATTTGTTTATCACATTCTGAAAACTTATTGTATAGCTTTTGGGGATATTTTTTACCGTAAATACAAATTTTTTCCCATACAAGCTAGGAAAATTTTTTTTTTTTTAATTTTTGAATGAAGTCAACTTCTTATAGAGCTAATATTTTATTTGTGATCATAAAGACGTGTTTACAACATTCTCGTGTAACGTAATACCGCAACGCAACATCGACGCGTAACATCATAGTATATCAAGAGTTGATACGTGACTTTGATACATTGCATTCCACAAATTATCGGTAAATTTGAATCGCATCAAAAGATGTGTTGTTTGGTATGTATACAATGAATGTATCAGATTGCCTATTGTGTACATGCATTCATATATTTAAAATATATCGTGTTATATTTAAAGCCGCGTACACACGTACAACATTCGCGTGTAACGTAACACCTTAACGCAACTTTGACGCAGCAACAGCAACCTTTGTGTGGATGTAAATTCGTAACACCGTGCAATAACAAAATTTCTTACGTGACGATGTTACATCGTGTCCCGAAAATTGTAGGTAAATTTGGATCGCATCAGAAGATAGTGCTAGGTGGTGTTACGAATAGTATGGACTTAATAATGGAACATTTGCAAAGACAACACGTAAATATTATTCATTTTTATTTCAATTATATTTAAATATTTCGATATGGAGTGGAACGAACAAAATACGATACAATCTATTGAAATTAATCAACATAAACAAATACTTAAAGTGAAGGTACTCTGCTTGGTAAAGAGATAGAACGCTATGCAATATATTGCAACATTGTAACATCGCAATACCTATAAACTATTGGTTTCGTAACACGTACCATGTTACACGTAACAGTACAGATTTACAATTTGGTGATACGTTACGAACAAATATGTGTACGCTGCTAAATAAAGCATTTATTTAAAATCAAAATCATTTTAAGAGAGGTTACACTTGAAATTTGAAACGGGGTATACTGTTTATCACTCATTTAAAGGCTAGTAGATACTAGTTGCTCCGTTGAGCAGTTGACCTCACTCATGTTAAATATAGCCAAATCTCTTGATCGTAATTGCTTTATGAATTTATGCAAGTGAGAACAGCAATACCATTTGAAATTTTGTTATTATGAAGTGTCTGTAAACTATACAGTAAATTTCCTGAATGTGATAAACATGTGTTGCAAACTTTCACAAAATCGAAAAATTCGTTCGAAAGTTACAGCGGAACAAACATACTTACATAAATAGTTATATAGATAAACGAAATGAAAAATTGTTTAGTTCTACCACAACTCACTTTGATCAGTCAATAAATAGTCTCATAGACTCTTAGAGTGTGTCGTACATGGAGGTCGTGTGGCTTTCCAGAATTTTTTATATTGTTAAATGAGAATGTGAAACTATAAGACTGAGAATTATTGTTGTTAAACAATAGATTATAGGGCGGATGATTAATTGATTGTTTAAATGTAAAAACAAAAATTGTTTATTAAATAAACTAATTAATTTTTATTAATTGTATTATTTTTTTACTCACTATTGTGTGTGTATTCCTTAGTTGTTTGGTTTTCATTCGCAATCTTTACGTGTCCTGTGTAGCGTGCGTTCGAAAACATTAAAAAATAGAATGCAAATTTCTAAAAATCTTTCATTTAGTTCATTTGTTGAAAAAATAAGAATGATATTTTTGTGCAAAAGTGAGAATGAGAATTTAATCGAATTATGAGTAAAATTTCAACTCCTCAAAATAGAATATTGCCTTGTAGGTTTAGTGTATCCATAATTTCTACAGACTTCTATTTAGATAAAAGTTCAAAATTCCTTAATTTCATGGCAGCTCGATCCGATGATTATGTTACAAAGAGAAGAGAAAGTAACCATTCCCCAAAAATAGACCGCTTGTAAAAGAAAAATAATCTTAACCCACTTAGATCATTTTTTTCATGAAAATTCATAGAAAAATATTAAAAAAAGTTTTTCAAATTTTTATTTTATTGTAAAAGTTTCAATTTTATGAATTAATTAAAAAAAAAATTCAAAATTAGTCATGATAGATAATTAACACAGACGTTTCTCCTTTAAAGTATGAAGGATCAAAAACTGCATAGCAAAGAAAACGTTCGACGGAATAAAGTTTGAATCTGGATCCAATGTGTGCGAAGTAAGCCCCTCCTTATTTGAGAAAACGATTTCTCAATGTTGTTCTGGGTTGGTCTTATTTTGTTCTAAATTGTTCAAGAATTTCAGTATCGTACTTCGAAAATTAAACTTAGAAATTGAAAAAAATGCTTTTTTCCTCAGCCCCTTATCGGAAATTGAAGTATTGAAAGTTATTCTGAATTGTTCTATTTGGTCAAATTGTTTCAGAATATCAAATTGATATCACAAAAATGAACAGAAAAAGCGTGAAATAAATATGTGACACAACAAGAACACCTCACTTTTCTATTTATCGAAGTTGTTCTGGATTGTTCTAAGTATTTGTTCTAAACACTAGCAAACGTAGATCGTTATGACAAATTACACAACAACTACAAAAACTAATTTAAATTAAAAATGTAATAATGTTGAAAATTAATTTCGAACGTTTCATCAAAAAAAGGTTATAATTCAAAAATTCTCAAAACGCAATAACAGAAAAATAGATAAATAAAAATTTGTCTCTAATTCTTGCACTGTTATTAATAATAGTTAAATAATTATGAATGAAATGAGTGGTCTGTCTATTTTTTAAAAATTGATACTAACAAATCGATGAAAGAAAAATGTGTGAAAATGTAATAAACCATAATAATTGTTATGTTAAAATCCGGATTGAATGATCAAAAATGTTATGTTCCATAGCTCATTTTAATTTTTTATTCTTTTATTTTAATTAATCGTTATAATTAATTATTACAAATAAATTATTGATTACAATTTAATTATTAACATAAGATGATCGATGGTAGCCATTTTATTAGCAACTACAGTGTATATTCACAAGAACAAAATAAGTGTTCTTACTTAGAGACATATGATTCGACTCTTTGTCACTACACTAACTGTTCTTAAATCAAACCACTGCTCTTAATAGCATAACCGAACGAAACCAAATAGCGTACGTGTGAAACAATTGTTCGTTAGAACAATTAATTTTCGTTTACAGAAAATCTGGAACAATGTAGAACAAAAATAAAACAACCTAAAGTAACTTCAAAAAATAGGTTTTCTAGAAAACGGGTGGTGCTAACTTCACATACATTTTAAAACAGTTAATTTATTTTAAGTGTACAGTGCTTTTTCTTTTTAACGCTCATTACTATACAATGCACATTTAAAAAAATGCTATTGCCCACTCCCAAAAATATAATAATTTAGGTTGTATACAATATTTATTTAATTAGCCAAAGAGTACTGTATTAGTATTGCTACTTATACGGCTGCCTGCATCTTTAATGAGGGTTTTCTACCTGAATTCAAAATTATGGTGGTGATGGGCGTCACAATAAGTCAGCCAGCCAGACAATACGCTGACACTGTTGACAATGCACAAATTTAAAGAGCGGAGAAAACTGCAGAAGCCAATTGCAAAGAGGCCAAAACCTTACGCAGGGCTCTCAAAGTCGCTACAAATGATAACTGACAAATGATAATGAGGAAACGGAAGGATTGTTATCAGCTTTGCACTGGACATAGCTGATTAATTAATGTAAGTATTATTTGTTTTCAAAACATTAAACGCGTTTTTCTCAAAACCATGTTTTTGAAATTTCGGGGAAACACTGACTCAAAAGTTTTCAATCGATTTGGCTAAAAATTTAACTAACTGTTCGAGATTCACATAGCTAAATACCTGATCTTTAAAACATTTAATTTTTTATTTTGACAATGAATAGTCAAATGGAAAACAAATATACTATATTAGAATCAGTAGCTCATCTAATTGAATCATGCGACCAAGGTTTGAGACCTTAAATAAATAATTTTTTTACAAATAATAAAGAATCTCTCGGTACGCGTAGCAACAGTAATTAGATCGTTTTCTATTTTGCACAAAGTGAAATCTTAATTAAGTTCATCAATGGCAACGGAAAGATTATCCTGGCTAGGTACTGTACCGAAATAAAGGTGTACAAGGAAGTGAGCCTCGATATCGACAAAATTATAAATGATATTTTCACCAAAAAGAAACGTTAACTTGAACTTATTATTAAAGCAAACATTTTAATAAAATTTTTAAAGATCAGATATATTTCATGTTTTTAACAAAATCTTATATGATTTCAATCCGTAAAACTTTCTTCAAAATCGGTTGAGTAGTTTAGAATCTAGATCTGATCTTTTGATGTACAACACTCATTTATTTTTTTAATTTTCGTGATCAAAAGGATTAAAAATTCTATAGGTTTATTAATTTACTAGTGTTCGTCCTGCGACTTTACCCACGTGAACCTATACACCGTATAATGTCTTGATCAGCGCAGCTAAAATTTGGAATTGCCTTCTTCGCAATAGGCCGAGTTTCTGATGGCCAAGCTCACATCCTTTTTTGGAGACTTTTTGAAGATCGTTCTTATTGTGTGTAACATTTAAATTTGAATGTGAAGCAATTCTGAATTCTGAATTTATTACAAAATACTTTCAAAAAATTAATTTGAATTCTGATGATAATTTATTTAAATCAACATTCGATACGATAACGAATAGATTATCACTAATGGCATGTTTATGATCAATAATGACTCGTAATGTGTATCGTACATATCCGTATTTATCACGAAATAAATACGGTAAGTTTTATGGCAGAGCACATTTAATTGGAAATGAATGATTTCCTGAAGAGAGTTCCACTTCTTTCCCTTAAATAAACATTACAATTGTGTTTAAATGAATATATATGTGTTTAAATGAATATATCCCCTCCCCATCTCTTTTTGATTTTCCTATTCAAATGCTCCAAATAAAAGTTGTAGTTTTTAACTTGTTTTATAAGTATACTTAGTTTGAAGAAAATCTTTGAAGCCCTTTTCGCAAATAACGTAAAAAAACCTGAAAATCACAAGAAGAACTTTTGTTTTTGAAAAGTGAAATTCGATCCGTAAATATATAAATAAATAATAGAAAGTGAGGCATGAAAAGCTTAAGTACAGGATGTTTCAAAAAAATGCACTTGACTTCGAATGATGATCACTTTCAATGCATCAATTGATCTTGGACTGATAAACTTTGAGATATCTCCACAAAAAGAAGTCTATGGGTGTGAGATCTGAGAAACGCGCAGGGTATTCAATGTTACCACTTCGTCCAATCATTGTAGCATTTAGATGAGCTCGTGCATCGCAATGGTAGTGGAAAGATGCTCCATCTTGCTGAAAATAAATCTCGTCATCACCAATCTCGGCTCCAATTTGTGGACCAACAAACTCCTGAAGCAAGCTGAGGTAACTATCGCGAGTGACAGTTCCGTTAAAAAAAATGGTCCTATGCTATCCAATGCAGTTAATTATTCCACAATACACTGTTATTCCAGGTAAGTTTACATGCTATTGAAGTGTTACATGAGAAATTACAGTACTCCACTATGTGGAATTATGGCGATTAATGGAACCATTTAATTTAAAGGATGCCTCATCTCTCCAAACAATTTTAAGTGGAAACCCTATATCTTGTATATTTTGCAGACACCATTCATAAAATTGAATTCTCCAGTCAGGATCGTTTGCGTTGAGAGCATGGATTACAACAATATATAAAAAACAGCATGTTAGCAACAGTTAAAGTACATTTTTCATTCTATATAAAATCTAGTGATTTTACATTGGCCTTTTTTCTTCGGAAAATATCTTGCCCACAGACAGATGGACCAATTTCTAAAAATCAAATCGGGATACATATCATCACGTGTATTTCCAGTTAAAATTCACTTCAAAAATTTAGTCCGAAAACATTAATTCGTGTTACTATAATTGTATGATAAAAGAAGTAAACATTTTGTAATGATTCTTTGCATTACAATTTGTTTGTGTAGACAAAATTTATTTATAATTAGTTGCGAAATAATAATTTTATTTAGAAGGAATCTTTTGCAGGGTATTTTTTATTTGATCAATGTCAACATCTATCTTATATAAATTCTATCGAATATTCAAATAACCTTCATGGCCAATATGATTAGTGTGTGTTTTTTTGTTTTCCCATTCAACGCGTGAATCATTCTTGAACTCAACTTCCAAAAAAAAAAATGTACCATTATTCTCAAAACAGCCAAAAATATACCAAATAATGCGGAATTTCGTATATTTCAATTAAACGCTTATCTCGTCAATACAGAGCTAAATTTCACTATAGACCCAAATTTCATTTAATTGTTTTCCAACAGGGCGAGAATTTTTGTGTTTTGTGAAACAGAAATGTTTTTTTACAAATAGAGGGCATTTTTAAACTTAATTCCTCAAAAATAAGATGCTCCAATGACACGATAACCATTCGTGATCCTAGACTTTCAACAAAATCTTATTTTATTTTTAGCCCAGACGAAACATACATTAAACTTGCAGTACCTATATGAAGTATCACTGACTTTTGAATGTATGCTTTGAACACGCCCATCTTTGCATACAATAAAAATTTTTTTCTGACTTTCCTAACGCGTTTTCGCAGATATTTCACTTTTCAACTAGACTATAATATGAACCAAGAACAGAAAAATAATATAGCATATACTGTCTCTATTCATTTGCGTTTCTGGTTAGAACATAGACTTATATACTAAGTTATCTTTTATAGAATATCATACTCAGCTGACTATTTTCCAAAGGCTACAAAAATGTTAATTACTGTAATATATTATACAATACACACACACTGACACACTATTTTTCAAATTAATAATTCTTTATTTTCATCAAAAAAATATATATGAAATACAAATCGGCTTATAACTATAGCACCTAGCCTAAGCTTTATCTATAATACATCATCTTATATACTATTTCCATCGAGATTACAATTTTTCATTACATCGTTTTAATAAAATGGAAAATTAAAAAAAAAACCATTTGAAAATACGACACACTATTATGAAACACTCCGCCTTTTATAATTTTTTTGTCTATGACGTAAAAATGTTGGTAATTCAAAATAGTTCTTTATTTTACCGGTAGTTAGAGTTTTTCTTAATATGAATGTCCCATAAACTTTTAATAAGTCTATTGCTATATAAACATACATAGACTGAGGAAGTTGTATGTAAAAAACAATTTTAATTGTAAATACTAATTATTAAATAAAATTATATCTTTCTATTTAAATGGCTAAGCATCACCCAGATTTGATATTTTGTCGAAAACAGCCAGGTGTTGGTTAGTATAATAAAATAATTTTGTATTAGTAATTTTAAGGTTATATTTTTTTTTAACAAGTTTTGAATAAATGTAGCTATTGGAAGGCTTTGTGAAAAATGCGATGGAAAATGTGTTATTTGTGATTCGTATGTACGTCCATGTACCTTGGTAAGAATATGTGATGAATGTAATTATGGATCATATCAAGGAAGATGCGTTATATGCGGTGGTCCAGGTGTATCCGACGCTTATTATTGCAAAGAATGTACAATTCAAGAAAAAGATGTAAGTTAATTTTTACAAAATATTTTACCTGCAATTCTTTATGGGGTAAAAAGTAAAGTGGGAACATTGAACAAAATAATTATCTAAATCAAAAGTAGGTATAAAGTACGTAATATGTAAATACAGTAGTAATTGCAGAAGGTATTTATTTAAAAGACTGATGACTCCGATATTGGACATTAAAATTAAAAATTTTTTATATCTCGTACAATTTAGAAAACGCTTCTTTGGTTTCTAAAAAGGCATATTAAAAGAGTTTTGATAAACAATATTAATTAAAAACTTTTCGACTAATGACCAAAAATAAATAAAATAGCAAATTATTCCGTCACCACCGAAACATAAAAAAAATGGGATTCTAAATTATTATTTTCCGGTTTCAAATTCGAATGTAATAATGCTTTGAATACAATTGTGATTCATAGTTGCTAGCGTACTTCTAAACATGGGTGAAAAATTTTCATTCTGCCCCAGACTCGAAGATTATTTTAAATCAATAAACGTGAAATTATACAAAATATTTATTTTGATTGCTCGTACGATTACACATATGTCAACTTTGGAAGCTTGGTAATCTGTGCAATAGTTACGTAATTATTATTTTCTTGAGTCTGTTTCATGAAACGGTATTTATGGAGTGCAATAGTTAAATAATTGTATTTTTAATTAATATTGAATTCGTTGTTTCAGAGAGATGGGTGTCCTAAAATTGTAAATCTTGGTAGTTCAAAGACAGATCTCTTTTACGAACGCAAGAAGTATGGTTTCAAAAGAAGATAAATTTTTTTTTTCGAAAATTATTTTATTTGTATAAATTTTTTGTCAACAATCGTATATCTTATTTTTCATAATTGTATATTTCATAATTTATGTAAGAAATAAATTAAGTGATTCAAATAATTGGAATAGGAATATTATTATTATAAAATTCTTAAATTTGAAGTTCACATTAAATTGGATCTTACAATTGTAATCCTGATATCCGTGACTTAACCAAACACTTATTTCGAAATTCATTATAATTAATCCGAAAAATTATTTTATATTATATCCATTAGACAACACAATTATATGTATGGAGTCCTGATTACAATGAAAATATAGAATTGTTAATAAAGTAATATTCACAATCTTAATCGTAACTGATTCAAATTTTAGTTTTTTTGTTTTAATCTTAAGAGAGTATTAGAGTTATGTTCCAATTAGCCGTTGTCTATTTGTAAATCAATATCCAACTTTCTTCTTCGTAATTTAACGATTTTATTTATATTTAACCGTCAAATTAATTGTTTAATATTTAAAAGTGAAAGTCAGATTCATTCATTTTGGGTATAAATTATAAAAACTCGTTAGATGAGAACATCATTTTGTTCAAATACGGTTGAAAGAACATAGCTATAGAAAAATTTATTTTTTAAAGTTGATAATTTAACTATTTATTTGCTCAGTATTAAATTAGAAGGGTATTTTCGTTACTATCTTGGAGTAGCGCTTTAATTTTTCTAGTAAATTTAGTTTTTTTCAAACTGATTGGGGATATAAAACGTAATATTTCCTGGATATGAGTATCCGTTTCTTCGGTGCATATATTGTATGACGGAATATTTCCCAAATAGCCGAAAAGTTTGGATATTCTTTAATCCAAATTCTATGCCTGTGCTTTAACCAAATTTCATCCATATAGTATTTGCTTTAACCATCTTCTATGGATGAGTAAACTGTCGTTGATTCGCCTTATATTCTTTTACGGAATTTGCAGAAAGTCGTTAAATTTTTTAATATTTCTATTGTACACAGTAAAGTTTTTAACAATTTATTTAAAGGAACCTTTATTTCCTAAGTATAGTTAATGACACATAGATAGCGTTATAATACAATAAAGAAACAAAGTAACATTTCCCTAGTTACATACAAATAGTTAAAAGTTAACTGTCAACATGACATTTACCTAAAATGAATACAGAACGCAACTCCAATCTATTCATTATATTCCAGTGGTGTCCTCTTATACAAATTAACTCCAGTATCATTGTATGTGTTCGCAGTGATATATGATGATGTTTGATTACTGTAATAACTAATATAGTAAAAAATTATAACCAGCAAACAAAATATTAATCAAAATTTGAGTGTGAAGTTATTAACGTGTGTTTTTTGTAAATAAAAATCAAAATGGTGCAACAATATCAATCACCATTAAGGGTGTACAAATACCCTTTCGAGCTTGTGATGGCCGTAAGTATCATTTATGTTCATACTAAGATAGTTATTGTGTACCATGTTTTATTTTTTTTGTATATGGATTTTTTAACCCATTCAATGGACTGACTTTTTATGAATGAAAATATGGTTTATTTTTAATTTAAATACCAAGTTTATGTTTATTAGTCGTAAATGACTTTTTATCACATAGATATAAACTGCAAAGTTTTAGTAAATATTGATATTTGGTTTTTTTTATTTTATGTAAAAGTTTCCTCTGTTTCACTTGTTTTTAAGTCTCACTTCAAACTTTGATTTGTTGTTTATGTTGTAAAAAATATGATAATTATTTTTTTTATAAATATTTAATTGAATAATAATTATTATGTAAGCATTCCCCGCATTATGGTATTATTTTTGTTGAGAAAGATGTAAACTAGGGCAAATAATTAATTGTGTTTAGAATTTGTTTACATAAATTTAAACATGTATTTGCTCCAACATTGGATGCAAAAGTTTTTGTATAACAGATTTTATAATTTTTTTCAGGAAAAAATCTAAAATTTTCGTTTCTTATAAGAATTATATAATAATAGGCGATTTATAAAAAAAAGTTAATATTTTCAAAAGCTGTTTGTCGTAAAACAAAGCTATTGAAAATGTGAACCCATGATTTTGCATATTATGTTTTCTTAAGCAATTTGTTACCCAAAAAAAAAAAAAAAAAAAGATAATAATAAAATAATGATAGAAATAAAAATAGAAGTAATTCTAAGCATAAGTAATTTTTTTTATTGGACCTCCCAGCGTTGTTGGACAAACTAACAAACTTTATACAGACTAACAAAAATGAAATACCAACTTCATTATTTAAATAACTGATATTTATTGTATTTGTTTAAAGTATTAAAAGGTAATTTCAACTTGGTACCTAGTATCTAGTTGTTTTAACCGTGAAATATTTCAAAAGATAAGCAGAAATAATATGATAAAAAAAATCTTACTGTCACTGATAAAAATGGTCTTCAAATTTATATGGAGTTACCATATAAAAACAATTTACGATTATGTTATTTTAACAGATAAACTTATGGTCATAAATGTTATAACCATAAGCTTTCTTTTATGATTTTATAAAAAATCTACGTGTCACATCATTTTCCGGTCTGTATAATTTTTTTTTTTGATTTTTGGAGTAGAAGACATATTTCTCAAAAACGCTTTTTTGGATTACAATTATAATAATGTAAAAGTTTGTTCTAGCAGACTCTAAAAATCTCATTTATCTTCATTTATTAATGATAATCGTCAAATTTACAGTAATAATGTGAAACAATTAAAAATTTTTGAAATATATAAATAGGTAGGCCATCTGACGATACAGGTCTCTAAATTAGAGTTTACCAATTAGCTGAACTTGAGATGGAATTATGAACGAATCTAAACATTTTATGAAGTGTTTCAAATAAAAGTTGTTTGTTTTTAAAAAATATAGATTTTTTATATTTAAGCTTGTCTTCTATAACCCAATCGTTTATATACTCGACATACATAATATGTCAGTGTATATTAATTTTAGTCTAAAGTTTGTAACGCTACCTAATATTGACTGCAAAAATAGAAATTTAGTATAGGTGTTCATAGAAACACCTAATTAGTCCATTTATGACTGTCCGTCTGTCATCACTCAAAATAAAACGAGGTAGCGTGCGGAAATTTTGGTTGGTGACGTAATTTAAATATAAAAAGAAGAGTTTAAGTTCGTGAATGAGCAAAATCGGTCCATTGGGTTCAATGGATCATTGACCCAACTTTTAAACTATAAAAGATAGAAGAAAAGTTCAAGTACAAAAAATGTTTATTTCTTGAAACAATTAACTTTTGTATCAAAAATTTTTTCGTAAAATGATTGAGTTCTCCACAATTTTAGTTAAAAATAGGCCAAACATTGGAATTCAATCATATGCCGAGTATCTAAATGCTAGTTATTATCTTCACTTGTTTTAATTTTAAAATACCATCAAAAAGCCATCAAAATTTCCGCTTGTTCATTATCTTTTTATTCCTTTTTGATGATAGATATACAGGCAAACAAAATAGACCAATTAAATTATTCTAATTATAAACAATCGTTTAAATTTAATGTACTTTCCTTATTTTTACACCTTCGTACATATAAAGAATCCGGGATAGAGGGGCAAGGACTTCAATCGACCACGGAAACCTCTTTGGCGCCAGATAGATTAATTCATATCGATTAATATTAAAGAAAAAAGACCGACTATATCGGAAATAGTTGTTATGAATACTGTATGAGTGAAGTGTCACAGACCCTGATCTTACCACACACATTTAAAATTCAATGAAAAATATACAATTTATTTGACATAGAGACACATTATTATCATATTAAATATACAACAGACATTATACGGCAACAATTATCATCACTTTTATTAAAGTATAAAAAACAATAATAAAAGTTTGTTTTCGATTATTATTTTTTTTATAATCAGTATCCATATATTAATACGTGAAACAAAAACTTTGTACCTCTTTTTACGAAAATTGGACAGACGGAGGAGTATGAAATTTGGCACACGTATAGTTTATATAGAGAAGCTAATATATATTTTTTTTTAAATTGTGCACAAAAAATACATTAAATAAATTATTACACAAACTATGATACACACATACTTACTACAATAGAGATGTGGCTTATATTACACACACTACTATCATATATACGCATATATACTCTTTTGTTTAATATACTGTTTTGTTTAAAGGCACGCATAATATACTGTTTTGTTTAAAGGCAGTGAGATTCACTTTTGAGTGATTATGGTCGATTTTCAAATACTGTTACGGAAGAGTTTTTCTTGAAAAAATATTTTTATATATAAAAATTTAAATAAAAATATTTTGATTTTAAAATATAATACATATTACATGTAATTTACATCAAAAGTTTGTTAGAAGCACACTCCTGTATGTCAATAATAGCTGTGGATAATCACTCATCACCATCTTTTAAATCATATCAGATGGCAGAAGTTTGTTTAAATACAAAAAACTTTTATTTGAAATATTGTTAATAAAACTGTATGTATAAAAATTCTCTGAAATTATAGCCAAAATTCAGTTAATTAACGTTTATGTGTTTAATTAAATGATTGTCTTCATTAATTATAATATAAAATGTATCTATAATAAAGTTTGTAATATACTTACATTATTAGATTAAAAAAAAACTTTTCTTAACTGTATAGAATACGTAGTTGGTGTATTTGATTAACGTTAATAATTAAAGACAGTTCAAACATTGATACTCATTTATATCATGTACAAAAGTTGCATATGTACAAAATAATTACGTTATTTTTAAGTTATAATATTGAATAGGGGACGGGACTGAATCTAAATTTTCTATAATTCATATAAAAATGTGTATCTAGACTCAATACTATATGGTAAGGAAGCCCAAGCGGGGATTTTTGGATTTGTTCAAGCGATTCATATTAAGATATGGGTGATATCTTAAAATATATATCCTTGAAGTTTTCTTCAGTCATTATCATGGATTTCCACAAAGTAAAGCTCTCTTCAATAAAAAATTTCTTATCCCTCTTGTTGAATACCTCCACCAAATCTTTATGGTGCCGTACGTATAGGATAGGCAAATAGAATATTAAAACGAAAAAAATCGATAATTGGATTTAATTGAGCGCGTCTGATTAAGATATGGTAGGTTGATTACATGCTGAAACATTTTACTAATCTGACGATTTGAGCGTGACGCAGGTAGCGTATTATAGATAGCTAAGATTTAGTGGTGGTACTTAATAAGGGGTAAGGTATCTCCCATATCTTAATGTGACGCGCTCGAGTAAATCCAAAAATCCCCAATAACAAAACTTGAAAATTCATTTAAAAACAAAGAAATTTATTTTCTGTCTCATACTTGAAATGGATGTTTAACATGTCATTTATATGGAGGTATTATCAGTTGTCGTCATTCGTAAATATTTTCCTCTTTGTTTATTTAGGAACTTTTATTTTTAAAAAATAACTACAGATCCATGTTCGTGAAATACAGACGCTTCAATTGAAGAAATAAAAAAAAGTTAAGTCCGGTCCGTATTCAACATGTCTTTGGTCGATGGACGTAGGATTACTGTATATAACCTTTGTATACATATTTTGTATATAATTTTTAATCGGATATGCTTCCTTCTGTTGAATATATGAATCATTCTCATACATTCATTCATACACAGGCTAATAAGCTGGTTTGATTTATAAATCACACTGAGCACGATATAGAGCAAGAACTTGTGGTACTTGAGTATGAAAAAATCGAGCACCGAATTCTGTCAATGGATTCGAGTTAAAAATAGGTCAAGTATTAAGGATCCGAATGTTGCCGGATAAATTTTTTTCTCTAAGCTAAACAGACTTTAACCAGAAATAAAACAGTTTTGAAATTATTTGAATATTTCTACATTTCTATTCTTGAAATTATTTGAACATTTCTAATTTTTCTGGAAAAATGTGATGTATTTTCATATCCTTGACAGTCAGTATGTAAATCGTAATTTTTTTTATAAACAAGTTTTGTTTATAAGATTTTTCTATATTTTGATGTTGACATGTTTAGCTTTTTATGCATATATAATGTATGAGCTAATTCTTGTTGTTTCTTTTCTGTGTAATAAGGACACTCCTTAATGCAATATCTTTCAATTTTCGCACAAAAATAATCCCATAAAAAACTATTTAAATGTTTTAAAATTTGGTATGCACAAAATATTGATATAAAAACGAGAGGGCTTGCCAAAGTGTTTCTCGAAAATACATTTCTTAATATAAATTTTGTTTTTTATGAGACTTGTTCCGATTAGTCGGTGAATAGTTGGTAAAGCCGACTTATTTGGTCACTTTCGAAGTCGGCAACTATTCGGTAAAGAACACCGACTATCCAGCTTCTAACTTTGTACGAATTTCTTAATAAAATTTATTGAGGATGTATTACATTAAATAAAAACCTTGATTGTTAATTAATTACTATTTTATTGTTTTTATTTTAGAATCAGTAATATTGAATCAAAATTGCATGTATACATAATGTACTGTAAAAATTCAAAAAAATCAAAATATTAAAAAAAAATTCTTTTATAAAAACTTCTTTCATAAAAACAAAAACAATCAGATTTATAACCATATCAAATTAAATTTAACACATAATGTCTTTTCAATTTTTTTCTATGATCGCCTTGGCCAACAAATCGGCTAGTCACCCGGCCGAATAATCGCTTATTCGGCTAGTAAGCTAAAATCATAGTTGGTTTAACTCGAATTTTTATCTTAGAGCTATTGTTTTTAGAAAAACTTTTTTACAAGCCCTCCATTTTCATGCTAATATTGTGCTTACTAAATATCATAACATTTGGATGATTATTTTTGAGTTATTTGTGCCGAAAAATGAACTATAATACAATAAGGAGTGTGCTTATTACAGAGATAATAATCCACCGTAATCTATGGATTTAAGTGAGTTACAAGCTCTGATAAGTACTTTTGAAACATCCTTTAGGTTACCAAATGAGTAAATTAGAGTAGATATGGATGCCACATCAGACTTTTTAATTTATGCATAATATACTACTTGTTACATAATTGAAAGAGGAATTTGTTTTATTAAAATTATCTAATAAAGGTTACTTAACTAACTATAAATAAGGGGGATTAATGAATTTTGAAATGAGGGTGCTTCTCCGCTTTGTAATATAACAACTAAACAAGGTATTATATAAGCATCTACGTAAATTAATATCTAAACATAGAACTTATTATATAAGTATATGTACATCTATTCTCTGTATATGCATATGAACTGCTTTATCCAGAATGACTAACTGATGGCGCACAGCCTAAACCGCTGATCGCAGAAACTTGAAACTTGAAGGGTGTGTTCTTTGTATGACGTATCTGATAAAAAATTTATAATTTTTTTTTTTTCAAAATTCTACCCTTAGGAGGTGGAAGACGAGGGTAACATTTGTATGGGATAACGTGATTCCTTGGTCCAATCTACTTCAAATTTTACATAAACATTGTTTAAAAGAATTTATGGAAGATGTGTTTTGTATTTTATTGAAACCTAAGCCTAACGGTGTTAAAAAGGGGTAGAAAGTTATTTTAGTGTTGATTTGCATCAGAGATGATCAATACTCCTTACTGTTTTTGATTTAAATTACATTTTATTTTCACACATGTTTAAAACCTCAATCCGATTTTATTCAAAAAACGTTGAATTCACATAAAACCTTGGTGCAATGCAATATTCATTAACATTGGAATGTCAAATTTATAACTTAGTTTTTATGTTTTACATACCAAGCTTAAAAGCTTGGACTTAGTTTTCATGTTTTATGTAGTACTTATATTTTATAAATTTTCATACATTTTAACATTATAGTCGAAAAATTAAAGCAATGCACTGTCGATTTTTTGCGCAGTAAAAAACCTGAAGTATAGTTCATTTTCGTTTGTCTGCCCGTCCGAACGCCCGTTCGCCTGTCGTCAAGATAACACAAAAACGGGATAGCGAGCTGAAATTTTAATGGCGTATTCTAGATCTATCAAGTGACTTCTACAATAGCCAAACAATAGTTGGTAACATGTTTAATTAATAAATTGATACAATAATAAGTTTATTATCTTGAAGACTGAATTGAGGAAAATTGTCTTAAAGAATATGTCACTATCGTCTCTATGTCAATAAAATATTGAAAACAGATTTTTGTAATTTCTAGATAAAAATAAATAGGTCACCTATAAAATATAAGTTTAAAAAATTGTATTTATTTTCCATTCATACGTTTAATATTCAACATACGAAATACAATTGGATTTGAAAATGTTACAAAGTTCATGGCGACGATACACGCCTATTATTTATAAAAGTATTAAGAGGTGAATACAATTTGTTATTTACGAGTTAGGGTAATGTCAATAAGTTTTTAGATGAAGATGGAAGTATAATCTTTTTAAAGGTTATTTTTTGCAGCATAATCTTCTTCTAATTCAATACACTTAGACAGTGCCTCCTTTCAATTGTATTAAGTCTTCAAAAAACTATGACTGGTAATTACTCAAAATAAGTATTTGAGTGTGAGATAATCCACATTTGATGTAAGCTATTGTCCGTTGGGCCATTGTTTAAATTTGAAAATAAAAAGAAGTCACTTGGGATCAGATCTGGCGAATACGCTGAAGGGTCAATCCATTCAAACTTCGATTGCTGGATTTTAGCCATTGAGCACGTGTGCACAAGTACCGGGAAAAAAAAGGCGATTTTTTTTTTTTTAATTTTCTTATTTTGCTGAATGTTTCTTTTCCTAATAGTCAAGATAATACCTCGTACATTCCAAAACACCTTTTTTGGAGCTCGGTGTATCCATGTTTCTTATCTAGTTATTAATCTGCGTAGAAACTCATCTGGGTTACGATACATGCGCTCCAAAATGGTTTCTTAGAAGTGACAACGCGGTTGCGTTTTTGATACCAAATGCTGCACTCATCTCTCAGATATTTTTTGCATACCCAATTTGTCATGCAAAATTGAAACGAAGCCAAAACGGTACACTTTGAAACCCCTGTGGCTTCAACTATTTCGTGCAATTTTATTATTCGACCAATCAACATTAGATCGTTAATTTTATCACTTTTTTCCATTTCTGGGCTACGTCTATGGGACGTACTGAACGATATTCGCCTTCTGTTGATGCACCGCTGCGTTAAAAATTATTTTGTCCAACTGTTGCAAATGTAGGGTCATATGTGCCATGTACTGAATCCAACTCAGCTGTAATTTCTTTTGCTGTTAAGCTTTGTTTACAAAGTAAACAAGGAATAAGTATGGAGTAAAGTCGTTAACTTCAACAGACGATAAAAACGAAATCACGTTATGAATGTGCCCTGCATGATACTTTGTGTCTAATCATTCTTACTAAAATCACACTATTACCGATGATACGAACGCCGCTATCTTTTAGATTTTCTATGGACTTATTGATATACCCACAATTTGGTAGTCTGTTTTAATATGATAAAAAAAATCAAATATACAGAATTATAATATAGTATGTTTATATTACGATTGCCTTTATGTGCTAACTGATAATATTTTACGAGAATAGAAATAATGGGATGTTAAGAAAACACATTTAATCCGGATTGTTTTGAGCAATTTTCTGTAAAGTTCGTAAGTAGTAAAGATTTTCAAGCAAAAATTATTGGATTCATAGGGGTGCATTTTATGGAAACCCTGAAAGTAACCTTGATCTGTTCGTGTGGAATTTTCACTAATTAGACATAAAAATCATTTGATTGTATATTAAATTATTTCTATTACCACGCAATAGTAAAAGAAAGTTTTCTATACTTATCAATGACAGGCTTTTACTGCAAATTCACGTTTTCATGTATCCAATAAAGTAGTGTTAAGAAATTAGTCTTAACAACGCGTGTCTGCGGTCAAGATATTTACCGAAACAAAAGAACTGTAATCACCAAATTTTATACTTATGCTTCGGATAATCGAAAGAAGAGTAAATAAGCTTTTGTGAGGTGATACTTTATCTGGAAAAAAAATTGATTTTGCGTTAATTACTAAAAATAGGTGCCAACGATTTTATTTAAACTTAATATATTCACAAATTATTTTAAGGTCTATAATTGGTATTTGAAATATTTCTCTGGGAAAGTTCATATAAGAAGGGGGGGGAAATTATTTTAAGGTCTATAATTTGTATTTGAAATATTTCTCTGGGAAAGTTCATATAAGAAGGGTGGGGGGATTCAACTAATCATATTTAGCTCTCCCAGCGATAATTCAATGTAATTACCGTACCAAAACTAGTATTCAAAGTTAAGGCACATCAGTCATAGTAATTGTGGCCACCTGGAAATGCTGGTTCTGTTATTGTAATAAATGCCATAGCGAGTGATGACTATATAGCATTTAAAAACTGTAATACAATGAATATAAAAAAAATTCTGCTATTCATTTATTTTTTGTATTATTAGTTTTGCTTCTTGTTTTGTTTGTTTACAAAACAAAAAAAATATACTTTTTTATAATTAAAATTGATTTATAATAATGTTATAATTTTTTTTAACTTGTCTATCTTTCACGGCATAAAAGCTACGCTTTAAAAATGAACAGGCATAACTATTTAGAAATTGTATTAGTTCTTATCGATATCAATATTTTTTAAGCGATACAAACATAATATACCCTCATATTTTTCATAAATCTTCTAGGTATATACATATCTAGAATATATGATAATAAAATGGTTTTTTTTTAGAATTTATTTCTAATCTAGAATTATATTTTATCCAAATGTAGGACAATATATAAAAATATCATCATTCTAAATAAATCCCGTAGGATTTTAAAATATTGTTATTTATTGTTTGTGGGTTGGTTGTTACACGTATACTACATACGTTAAATATTATATTAAACACGTTCAAGTATATTCTTGTTTTCTTTCTTTCAAGTTTATATTCGTTATTTTCTAAACGATTTCAACGTTTATTTCGTTTGCACAAATTGTACAATGAAAATACATGATAGTCATGAGAGGCTGTATTACACGTGTAAACTCTAAATTTCATTACTTTGAAAAGAAATTTCTGAGATTTTGAAAACACAAACATTTTTTTTTTTAAAATATACTTCAAAATAATTAAAACCGAAATAAATTGAATTTTAAGAGATACCATAGAAATGATTGTCACATAGTAAATACTGAATTTTCTCAAATGTTACAAATAAAAGTTGTAGAACTGAAAATGTTCTGTAAACATATTATGCTTGAAGATGATCGGAGTTCAATTTTATCCCAAAAGCTTCGAGGTACAATTTGAGGTAATATGAAGACTGTCAGAATTTGAATAATATCAAATTTGGTGAATTTTTGAAAAAAGCGTTCAATGCAATTGAATGAAATTTAAACACCTTATTGTAACAATGAAGTTTTTTTTTTTTTTTTTTTTAAATAATCAACTATTGATTTAAATAAAAATACCGATTTCTGATACGATTAACCATTAAACTAACGATCCCCAGAATTTGATTTATTTGAAATGAATCAATAAGAGATGGTGTATTGGCCATTACAAGTCGCATCTTACGAAATGGGATTCAACAAGGATGTAACTGAACTTGTAATTTAAAAAAAAACTTGAAATTAAGACAAAATTAAAAGTTTTCATTATTATTTTACTTTAAAAATAATAATAATTTGTTAGAAAACATTATTTAATAAATTAAGATACAAAATTTGTATTAAATATTTGTTTTGCTAATAAATATTATTAAAACATTTTGTAAAGGTTAAGTCTGATAAGAAAACTATTTAACATTTATTTATATAATATATGTGAGTGAAAATAAATAGTTTGGGGGCGGGAGGTATTCAGTGTTTTCATGATAACAGTGTGATTTAATGTATTCGTTAAGCTTAAAAAATAAATTAAAAACAGAATATCCATGCTCTGGATTTTTGGTTACGTATGTTAATTACGGTACAATCTATTAGATTTCGCTCCTGTCTTTAAATTAAACTAAATCTTAAGAGTATGTGTTTTAAGAATTTTAACGTTTCGATTTTACTACAGTCATAATTCGGAAGTAATACTCACCTTTCGATATTTCGATAACCATCAAGTAAAATCAAAATTAGTTATTCTTTTTATTATAGACGCCTAAATTTTTATGTTATCGATTACAATGCGTTTACGGTGATATATTAAACAGAGAGCGTATGTTTTTGCATAAACACATTTGTAAATTTTGATTTTTACTTAAAATTGGTCTAATAAATTAATATGTACTTATTTCATTTACATATAGGGTATTTTGTTCAAGATTGATCCACGTTCCACAATAACCTTCTACTATCCTAACACATATATTGCCAACCAGTGGTAATTTAAACTTGCAGCCAAAAAGTGTGTATTCTTAAAAGAAAATTTTTTGGTTATAAAAGTCAAATATAATCGTAAAGTCAAATTATGTTTTTAAATATTACATTATGTTATACATTTAACATAGGCAAATATAGGTATATAACCAAATTAAATAAAAAACAGCTTTTAAGCGTAAAACAATGAATGTCTCAAGTCCAACAATAAACCATGAGCAAGATGTTCCCAGTGAACCGCTAGTTTACGTACTCTTGAGAACAGCAGGGTAACAGCTTATTAAAGTTGTGGAGAAAATAAGTTAAGCTGCAAAATAAGAACACTTCAATTTTATGATTTAACAAGAAATAATGTAAAAAATGAGCTTTTGAGGCCGCAATAGTCAATTAAACAAAGATCTCAAACTTTTGGACTAGTGGGCAATCCGTCTTCCTGTCAAGAAGTTTCCTGAAAACACTTAAGATTTATATAATTAAGAAACTATACATCACGATCGACACCTTAGGTTTGTTGTCTAAAGAGCTTAGAAAATGTTTTATTTTAGTTTTATTTACCGTGGCTAACTATGTCTACTACCAAGTACACAAATATCTTATAAAAGTAGACAATTAGTGGCCAATTGAATACATAAATTGCAAGTCAAAATTTTTTCTAATGAGTCATTTTTTTAAAGTACAGTTATACAACTTTAGAAGTAATATTAATGCAAGTAAAGATTGGTTTACTGTTGGACAGTTTACCCTACCTATAACATTAGTATCAATTGATATAACTTACATAGGTGATGACGTCTTTGCATTTACAATGACGTATACAGATTTTATCAGTGACGTATGAAAATATAGTCGATAATTTATACTTTTTTTTCTCAAACTATTTGTATATTTATTATGTAGATATGTATCGTATCTCTATTAAACATGTTTGTATACACGTTTATTAATAAATCTGCAGAAAAGTATATATATATATGTAATAATTGACTATTTATTTCATTATCCAGGTCATGTATTTACCATATAAGTAGACAAATCGATCGTAGTAAATACACAAATTTTGTTGTATTTTATAATCGTGCTAAAAGAAAATTATCCTTTTCAAATGGCGTTTATAAATTAGAGACTTCTAATTTGCGTGTACAATATATACATATTATTAATTAGTATTCAAATATTGAATATAAAATTAATAGGTTATTTTTTTTTTAAATATTTTGTATATTTTTGTATTTCATGTACTTTTTTGTATTTTGAAATGAAAACAATTAGATTGTAATCAACAATTTATGTATTTTTTCTTAAACCAGTAAGCTAGATTCACACAGGGTGTCTACTGATAAAAAAAAAACTGCATAAGTCAGGGAATTTTAATTTAGTATAAAAAGTTATAAAATAGTCTGATAAATTTATGAAATTTCAGAAAAGTTAGGAAATTATTTAATTTTGGAATTTTTAAGTATTTGTTCACTTCAAGTTTGTGGGGTTGCAACCCGTGTTCCGCGACTGCCATATTGGAAAGAGGTGCAAATTACTTTTTCCCTGTATCTCTCGAACTATACATCCCACAAAAAATTTGTAAAGACATTATTTGTAGTAAATCGCATTATCTACAATTTTTTTTTTAATTACCCAGAAATTTTTATTCTTCATAATTTTATGGATATGCAAAATAGATTTTTTTAACCTAATCTGAAGCTATTTTTCAGTATGCAAATATTGTGTTCAACCTTGTACATATTATCTATAAAAAAACATTTGCATTAACTCGTATTTTTTTGAAAGCTTACAAGTTTTTATAAATTTAAAATTTTCCTTTAACAATTTACATATATATTTTAAGCTTCAAAAATGCATTTTGCTATATTACAAAAACTTATATTATAGGTACCTACTTATTTCTATTTATAGCAGCAATTGGTGAAAGTAGTTTCATTTATATTTTGTAAATGTATTAATATTACACAAGAAAGCACATGAAATGGATATATTTTATATTATTATATCAATAATCAACATGTAAATCACGTGTTTCGTTTTTTTTAAACTTAGTTTCGTATGTTGAATTAACATATGCTTGACGTAAATATTGTGACATTCCATGCCAAATCAACACAGTTTAGAAAGAAATTCTATCTTACTATTTGTCGTGCATATGGAAATCTGTATTGAATAAACTTGGGAGACATATATTTTACTCAAACCATAAATGTTGAGTTATGGTCCAGTAGGTAGCGTTACATTTTTCATGGTGATTTCAGGCCGATCAATTTTCGATTTTATATGCAGTTGATAATCGAATGGAGATTCAGCAGGCGCAACCAAGGTGGAGGAATAATAAAATATATTTCAGGTCGCTTGAAATTAATAATTGAGATAGTTTCAATAATGTAATAAACAAATAAAAAATAAGCAGAATATTTACGGGTGAAATAATTGTCAGCTACAACGCTAGTTTGCTACGCTACCTCCCGGAGTATTATGTTTAAAGTAATTTTTTGTCAAGATGGAAGTTAGAACTATGCAATGTTATAAATCAATTGAAAAAAAAAAGTGAGAAAGGTACCAGCATGGATGATTTCCATAATTGCCCATTGGCTCGTCATACATGTAGAAAAGAGATAACAAAACTTAAAAATAATGAGCTAAAAATGCTGAAACTAAGGTTTATGGACCTGATTTCACTAGCTTCAGCATTTTTAGCTCTAGTACTACTTGACTCATTATTTTTAAGTTTTGTTACCTCTTTTCTGCATATACGACGTAGAGTCGACGATGAGCGGAGAGCCCTTGGGCAATTGTGGAAATAATCCAATCATCCATGCTGGAACCTTTCTCAGTTTTTTTCTATCTCTAATAAAATGATAAGGTATATTCAGTAGATTGTAATTTTGCACTTGACAAACCTCCATCTTGACAAAAAATTATTTTACACTCAATATGTATAGTTTTAATTTTAAATAAACTACTTACCAACATATATTGAAGTCCACCAAGTGTATTCGATACAGATTTAATAAATTTATTATAATTAAATATATACCAACACTACACTAATATTCGTTTTTTTTAGTAGATTATAGCATTGCACACTCTTTCATTACTAATCTCCATCTTGACAAAAAAATTACTTTAAACTCAACATTTATAGTATTATTTTATATAAACTACCTACCTAAAATATATAGAAGTCCACCAAGTGTATTCGATATAGATTTAATAAATTTATAATAATTAAATATATACCAACACTACAGTAACAGCATGTCACTAATAATGGTTTAAAATAATATAAAAGTTCGGAGACTATATGATTCACAACAGTACTACTAAGTATTTATATAAGTATTTTGAGAATTTTTAATTATTTGCTGTTTTTATGCCGTTTTTCCCAAAAAGTAAAGAATTTAAAATTCTCAAAATAATGTAAAATGACATATTTCCATCTTCTCTTAGGGAAGCTTAGATGCAAATTATAAAAATTACCTTTTTGTGGCCAGCAAGTAACTGAAAATTTATACAGTTATATCTCGGATACGGCAAAATTTTTAAATTGTTAACCACTCCTTCCAGAGGGTGGAAAAATTATGTTTAAAATAACCACATAAATGGATAGACGGGTGAATTCTAATAAAAAAATGTCATTGAAGTATATTTGGATCAGTTAATACTTTGAGTATTGGCGATTGAAAATGTCCGTTTTGTTGAAAAAAAACACGTTTATCATCACTTTTTGTCGAATAACTTGTAAAATTGGCATTCTATAGAAAATGGATTCTACAAAAAATAAAGCTTATAAAAAAAGAAATATATTGGTTCCTATTTTATTCATTTTGGTGCGATATTTGTTGGGATATAGCTGGTTGAAGTAGTAACTACCTTTTCGCTGACAACATTTTGAGAATTTAACGTCAAATAACTAAAAAAATTAACGTTTTTGAAAAAAAATCCCGTGAGTTTTTTAAAATACATTCAAAAAAGATAGTTTTTACTTTTAAATTCATTTTGAATTTACTTTCGTTTGGGTACTGATAAAACGTTCGAAATGTTTTATAAGGTTTAGGATTCATATTTTTAAAAATGTTGCAATTTTTTCCACCCACTAGAAGGTTAATCACTCCTTCGGGGCATAACCATCCCTCGGCACCATATAAATGTTTAAATCTTTTCTACTTACTATTAAATTCTCAAGTCAACTCGAGTTATTCGAAAAAATTAATGACGCCAACAAGAACAATAAGAAAAATCACCAATCTAGAGTCGGAATAAAAGTGATAGCGGATTTTAAATGAGTATTTCGACTCATAATATCAATACTATTTTAAATATGACTATAAAATAAATAAATTTTAACTTGATTAGATTTGACGAAGAAAGTGGGTCAGATTTTTTAAATACAATATTTTTACTTAAGAGTGTTGTATAAGTGCAATAAAAATTAAGAAGTTAAGTTGGTATTTGCAACATATTGATATTTGCAAGATTTAGTTGAATTGATTTTATGACAGCAGATATAAATCATTATTTATATTTATTTTATTGATAAATGTAAAAATAAAAGTTTTTTTTTTTTGAATTTTATGTTTCAATATGTTTTGATGATTTCATAAAGTAAATAAAAATTTTATGAATATTTCATTCAAAAATATTTGAAATTTTTAATTTCACTTTTTGTGAGATAATATGTAAGTAACTTCACTAAAATGTTACGGTCCATGAAAAACGCTTAATGAATCTGATTCAAAATAGATTGGCGACTCTTGCTCTCTACTAAAGATTTTTTTTTTGAACTATTAAAAAAAAGTTTGGAATTCAAGATAAATAATTTATGGTTGAGATTCGATTAGGTTTTTAATTGTTTTATATAGTTTTATAAAGCTTTTTTTTTAAATAAACGCACAAGTTAAACATAATGTAGATTTAGTATAATATTAAAAAATCGTACATTAATTTGTAAGTTAGAAAAAAATTTGATAAATCGATCTAGCAATATAAACAAACAGAATAAAATTTAATGACACCCTTAAATTAGTCAACAATACTAGAATATAATTAAAAATACAGTTAGGAAATTATAACGTAAAGGATTTAAATACAACAAAAATTTTACTTTTTACATTAAACTCTACAATTTAAGAATAATAATAATAAATAATTAATCATTGTTATGGTAAGGCTTAAAATAGTTTTCCAAAGCATTCAAAGAGTTAATAAAAAAATGGCATTAAGTGTTACTATCACGCAGAGACATCTACGAGAGGTGTTTTTTCAAGAACTAAGAGAGTCCCATATCTATCTTTTGTATTATATAATTTGCGATTGCCAGTTTAATAATAATAAAAAAATAATTATTCATTGCTATAGTTATACTTAAAGTAATTTTCTCAAGTCTTCAACAAGATCACACATGGCATTAAGTGTTACTAACATGCAGAAAGATCTACGAGAGGTTTTTTTATTCGCGAAATAAGAGAGTTCTTTATATATGACTTAGGTATTATGTGGTCTAAAATCACTGTGTCAGTAAAGATGATTTAATCGTAACTGAATAATACAATGATTATCTAGGGTCCATTAATTTCATTTTCGATAAAACAGTGCATTGTTAATAAATTAAATGTATACAACATTATGTGGAACAATATATAACTATTCTTAATTAACTATTTATGTTTCACAAAAAATCTAGTAAATACTAGTAAATATGTCTGACCCCGAATCACGAAAACATATTTTGTTTTCTTTAAAAATATAGCAGGATATTGCTAGTTAAATTATTTTTATTTTAAACTTAATTATTAACATTTTAAAATTCATTTCAACATAAATGGAGGCAATGAATCCATTTATATTTATGTGCATCGCGAGCTACAAGATCATATTTAGCCAATGGGTACTAAATACGGAAACTATGTTCGAGCAAGAGTATGTTCGAGCAAGTATCAGCTATCTGATCGGAATTTTTTTTCATATTTGGAATTATTAATATTAAGTTTATCTGTCCTAAAATAAAAACATTTTCGCAGTACTTATACCATATGAATGTTTCAATTTATGCATGATTAGGAATAAAGTTTTTTCCATACTTTATTTTCAACGAAAAAGTATATTTATCAAAAAGTTAGGTAAATTTATTGGTATATGACTGTACTCATAAGAAGCACGCTGTATAATTAACTCTAATGAAAGAATAAACCTGACATATGGTTATTTTTAAATAGGTTAAGTATATGAGAAAGCAATCGATATCAATGAAAATAATTTTTCTAATGTTACATTTACGAGGGAAAATAAACTGTTTAAAAATAACTTTTTGTTTTATTATCAATTTAAATAAACCCCACGCATTCTTAAAAGTTGAATAATTTTATGAATATTTAAACATGAAATATTTTTATAATATTTCAATGAATTATTTATTATCTTCTTATCTCATAAATTTTTTATTTTGTCTTTTTTGGTGGTTTGTTTGTTTTATTTTTAATTTTTTGTGTTTTTATAATCACGTAAAAACGCCTTATTAATTAAAACCTTAAATATGCCAGAATTTATCAATTGAGATGATTTAAAAAATAATATTGTGTTATGGATATCACAATTATTTTTTAAAAAAAATAATTTTAAATATAGTATTGGTTATCAATGCAAATTTTGTTTGTATGTGTTATATTCCATATGGTTATATTTTAACATTGTTATCCCCTTTTCCAGTATAAAAAGTGATCGTACGTTTTGATACGTATATGTTTTTATTAGTTAATTTTGAGCAGGAATTGTGAAAAATCTAAATAGTTGAGGAAAAATTAATTCAAACATAAGTATTACAAACAAATTTTTTATAATAATATTTTATGGTTTAAAAGTTACATTATAGATACATTGGGCCTAATGGTCTAGTTTCGCTCATTTATCAAACTAATCTCACTTTTAGCTGAATATGCCTCCAAAATTTCAGCTCTTTTGGTTTCTTAGTTATCTTGATGACGGGCAGACGTAAATGAACTAATAAGGTGATTCCATGAACCTATATACAAAAATTTTCTTCTTAAATTCTATATTTTCTAACGTCTCAAACTTAATACTAAAATTAAAATATTCTGATAACTGTTTGGTATGTCGAGTATAAATAGGGGACTTAAATGAAAAAAAGTTGAATGTTTCGCTTTAAGTTGTAAAAAGCTCAGTAAATTATATCCAATAAAAAATTAACAGCGATAAAACAGAAACTTCTAATACAATGCTTTTAACAAAAAAATAAGTATCGAACTAAATTTGCTAAAAACTGGTACAAAATTGTTTGAAATACACAAACGTAAAATTTGGAACGCCAGTTTTGATTATATTACAGCAACAATTCCACATGCATGTAATAATTTTTAAAAACTTTTGAATGCATCGAGTACAAGCTTTTATGTTGCTATTGGCATTTCTCCTTGTCTCTTTTTTTTGAAATTTCTATTATAGCTTTTATGAGTTACTTCTAATGAAAAGCATGTCTAATTCATCTTCATTTTATCCAGTTAATTGTAGTTTATCCATAGAATTTATGTCTATTGAATGTTATATTAACAAAATTTTCGTTTTCTTTTATTATGCCATAATTATCAATAGTTTTAAGAAAACAGTATGCGGCGTTGAAAACATTATTACATTATTAATTTCTTCGTTAATTACTTCGTTCTTTCTAACACAATTAAAGTTTCTAATATATGTGAGAACTCAAATATTAAATCAATAGTAGTAAATAAATTATGTGAATATATATACAGTAAACACATAGGCTCCAGAAGGACTTTGAATAAGAGGAGGTAATCATTGGCGGTCAAGAAAACTTTTAATATAATAGACATCACTTTGACCGTTTGAAGCTATTCTAACGACCAAAGATTTAGGACTGTAACTTACACTTATTCTTTCACTAATTGGTCTAATTGGGGAATATTTCACTAATTGGTTTTTTTGCAATAATTATAAAAAATTCTAAAAATACTTCAAGTAAAATTTCTTGCAAAAATTTAGAAGCTCGAAAAATAATTTCTCATATATCATTAATACTTGGGCATGCTTACTAAATTTGCTTCATCCGAAGCGCCTTTTTTCACGAGATGGGGATTAAAGTTTTATTTTTTTTTTTGAATCTTATAAAATAAAGTAAAATAATTAATATTCAAAAATCTTGGTTAAACAATGTAGGTCATATGAGTACAATGTAATTAGTCACGTCAACATTCAAAATCTTTATACTGATTGCATTTAGGGGAGACCGGGGCAGAATGGGATAGTTAAGAAAACACATCATATGTAGAAAATGAAACGGTTTATTAAATTAAATTTCAAAAGGGAAAAAACATTTTTGATTAAAATTCATATTATCAACTTGATTTATAGGCAAAACTAGATAGTTATTTGATAATTAGGAAAAATAATGAATAACCACAAATTCTCATTTGGCCCTGGAAATATGAGATGGTACGGGATAAAAAGAACATTTTTAATCATGTTGGCAACGTTCACAAATTTGAGCTTCATTGTCTTCTTCGTCAACTCCAGCACAAGAAAGAATTATGGAACAACCATTTCCCACACAGATCACCCGACTTTAATTTGACTGTGATTACCCACAGTAGATTCAAGCGCAATCGTTATCATTTTCTTCATTTGATGCATCAATGTCCGTCTGGCTTTTGGCAGTTTTTTGTTCACCATAACACGGGACTACAAGTTTGTCGGTTGCTGGTACTGTTGCGTGAATAAGTCGGGCGGAACACCGCATTTCTCGTTGTACTCCGTCTTCCCTAAATTATTCCAAAAAGAGGTGCAAAATAATCTTTAAAAGCTTACAACTTCTTCGTGTTTGAATCAATTTTAATTCTATTTTTGAATTTTATTTTGTTGCCTAGTTTTGCATTTTGATGTAAAATTTTGCAAATTGAGTATCAGCCATCTACCCAATTGTTTAATTATAGCTTTTTTTTTATTAATAAAATTTAATAAAATATTGATTTAATAAAATAGTAAGTTCTTTGTCATTTGTGTATTTTCTCATGCTTTTACGAACTTTATTTAATATGAACAATGTGTCTCAGTTGGTGGTCTCAAGTTTTATTATGATTGTTAAATTTGTATAATATTTTTCACCATGTCTATTTTGTATTTATTTATGACCAATGGGCAAAAATAACTATAAAAAAAAATAATTATTCAAATGTATTGAAATTTGGCATGCACAATTATGCGAGGGCTTGCAAAAAAAATTTCTGTAGTAAAAATTGAATTAAAAATTATATATTATATTTACAAATGTTTTTTCTAAAAACATCTTAATTCAATAGAAATATTACTTCATCAATCAAATATTATAGAAGTCTATGACTGGTATATTATTTAACATTGAAAATTTATCACAATTTATTAACAGACTTAAATGATTTTATATTTAAATCTTCAAAAATATTAATAATGCGATTTCTTCTATGTTTTATAAAATTTTTAACGCAATACCTCAATTAAATTGAATTTCTTGTAATAATTCAATTATTTTTATTTGATACTTGTGGTGTGGCAATTATATCAAAACTATTGAAATAATAATATTTTCTAGACTTTGAATGTTTTATTATCCGTGGATATGTAGAGCAGTTTATGAATATTAATGATTAAAAATTTTTCAAACTTTGATATTCAACCATTTGTCGAGTATCTAAACAATTAAGTATGTCAGTTGTTTTCAACACTTTTATTGTTATTAAAATATTCGATTTGTAATATAATTTATATCTATTACAATGTATCTTCATAAATTATAATTGCATGATTATATTATCACTTTACATAATAATGTTCTATCACAATAGCACAATATTATGTACTCTCATAAAATTTTTTTATTAAATTTATAAATAATTATTTCGATAATAAATAATATTAACACAAATGAATATAATATTACAAATACAAAAATAAAAATTATTATTATTATTATTATCAATCGTTACAATCGATCACATGTTGTTTTTGGTTACAATAAAATTAAAAATACGAATAACAAACTTTTTAAAATATTAGAAAAACAAGTGAAGATAACAACTAACAGCGTTAATTGTTTAGATACTCAACATATGATTGAATAACATTGTTTCGACTATTTTTAATTAGCATTCATGAAATACTAATAATATTCAGTCTATACAGTTATATACTTGTATAATAATAATATGTATTGTAATTGCCAATATGTGATAATTAGCTAAATTAGAGTTTAAATTGTGACGAATCTAAATAAAAAATGTTTCAAACAAAAGTTGTTTTTTTCAAAGAAACATTTTTTGTTTTAAAATTTTTCTTTTATTTATTTATTTTTTTTTAAGTCACTTTTTAACTACTAAAGTCATATAGTGACTACAGAGGGTATATATTAATTCTATACAACAAAAGTACACAGAAATCCAAGACGATCACCCATCCGTGTTCTAACTGTGTTTGTTGTTGCTTAACTTTTAAAAGTTGAGTCTACGATCCATTGAACCCAAATGGAATGTCGAAGTGGTTCACTATGTACTGGGTGGTGCCTAGTACACAGTGAACTACGTTAAAAATAAAACTAAAAATACATTTTCTGAGTTCGTAAGGCAACAAACCTAATGTAATCGATGGAGTATCTTTTATCATATAATTATTAAAGTGTTTTCGGGAAACACTTTAACGGAAAGACGTTACTGTCCACTAGCACAAACAATAACACATATAATGTTACCTTCTCACTACTTGTTACTTCTTAAAAACTTGGTGATAGGACTTTTTTTGATTTCTGAATAAATGTGATAACATGGCGTTTTTGTTATAATATTCTCTAATAAAGCCTGTTTCTTAAACTAAGATACAGATTTTTGTTTCTTTAAGCCTCGAATCTGTTTGGCATTGCCAAAAAAATCTGAATCAATTTACTCCAGAGCTTATATTTTTTATCTAAAAGTTTTGGATCTTCGTTTAATTGACCATTGCCATATCAAAAGCTTATTTTTTAATATTTTATGATTTAACATGAAATCATAAAATATTTTGTATCATATTGCAGCATTTCTTGTTTTCTCCATAACTTTAACTTTTCTCCATAATAAACTGGAGTGTTATTGTCATGTTCGAAGGAGTATGTACAAGAGGCATTAATTATTTTACGGTCAAAAATCGAAGCTGTTTTTTTGTTTAATTTGATTAAATGTCTTTGTTAAATGTTTAAAAAAAATAATTTGACATTACAATTATATAGTAGGCTTGAGGAAATGAAACAAAAAAATTGTTACTTTTATTCCCAAAAAATGTTTTTTTTAGAAATACACACTATTTGACTGCCCGTCGAATTACCACTGGTGAACAGTATACGTGTTACGTAAATGCTCTTCAACTTTTATACATGTTTGGGTACTACTATGGATAGTGTTACATACTGGTAATTAGGTTCACTGTTAGACAATTTACCCTGTATTTTTACATACATACCTATTAAATTTTTCTAAGAAAATTTTGAATCCTTGTATAGAACCGGTATTTGTACTGAATTTTGTCGAATAAAGTGATCTTTTTGTTTTTCTTTTATACTAAACGTGATTTTTGTAATTCAATAAAAAATAAAAAAATCTAATTTTGCAATTGGGTGGTTTTTGAGATGTTAGTTAATAAGCTTTGAGATATAAGATTTTTTGAAATAAATATATCTCAGATTACAATTTATATCTCGAAATTAGGATAGAACAACCACATTCAATGCCAAAAACGAAACTAATAATATTTTACATCTTGTCTGAATTGAGGAAACTCATAGAAAGTGATCTGGTGACTAAAACTCAGTTGAGATAACTTCATTGGTAATTCCTATGAAATAATATTGCATCATTATATTCAACCTTGTGTGGGCGATTTACATGATGTTTTTATCTTACGAAGTGCTACAATCAATATGCTCTGCTACGCTCATTTCCTATAAAATAATCCAGACGATTGCTAAATTTCTGCACTGTATTTTTTACTACTACCAGATCCTACGTAATTATATATAATTTTAATAAAAATAAATTATATACTACGTAATTTGGTATAGTATTCAATCTTAAGAAATGAAAGAAAATATTCCAACGTTATTATACACGATGGTTCATTTGGTTAGACCAGAATATCAATGGTTGTAAGTTCAAACTACTCTAATGGACGTTTTTTTTAAATTTTTAATTGATTTTTTGTATTTTTAATTGCAAAATTATTTTTTAAGTTAAACCCTTGTTACTTTAACATTAATCAAGTAACAAGTAAAGTTTACATAGTTTATTAAATCATGTAATATAATTTCATGTCATAAAACTGTTTATATTATATGACTGTGACTGGAATAACAATTGAATATCAAACAGATTCCTTCATTTGTTTTTGTGATACATGAATGGTGGTTGAAGAGGTACTATTTATACACAAAAAATAAATTATACTAAACTACTTGTCTAAACAACTTTACTAATTACTTGACTAAAATGTTGCTGTTCACATACGTCAAGTAACTAAACTACTTGCTACTTAACTAAATTACTTGATCAGTGTAAACAACGCTTAACAATCAATTTCAGAAAGTATTAATAGTATTTTATCATATATTTTTTTCTTCTATACATGGTTTTCTAATATGTAAAATTAATCGTAAATTAATAATGTTTAAAATTTTAATAAATTTTAACGATTATAAGAACTAAACATGACAGCAGAGTAGTATTTTATCAGAGAATTTTTTTCATTATAAAAAATGTTATTGAAAAGAATTTAAATCGGACATTGGTCGACAACAATACAGATAAAAATGTTTTTTTTTATATCGAATGATTTATGGTTCATGTTGAGTTTATAACAAATAAATTCACTGATTTTAATAATGCTCAAAGTATACTACTGATTTTACCAACATATATTCATTACTTACTTCGATTTAATTGATTTTTTTTAATACCGCTAATTGAAAATTATTTAACTCGTAAAAATGATAATAAAACAGGTATTTGAATAATTTTTCAAAATATAAATATACCACGTGACGTTATAAAAACACTTTGAATTGACATTACTTGCAATAAGTAATTTGTAATATTTTACTTATTTATTTATAGCTCATTTAATTCGAAATGACGTCTAGGAAAATGTATTATAATATTTTATTAACAGAAAAAAAAGCATTTAGATTTTTTAAAATTTGAGGAAAAATTATATTGTAATAAATACTTAAGAAACGGAAATTAAAAAATTATTTTTATGCAGTTTTAACAATAAGAAAATTAAATAATAGGAATATGTAGGGACAAATTGTTTTTGCTACATTTTCGACTTTTCCATTTTTGATTTCATTTCCTTTCAACTGTTTACAAAACAATGTAAAATAATTATTTTCAATTTTTTCCAACGGGAATATTTTCTAAAGCCTTCAATTATTCACAACATTTTTTTTAGTATTTCTTTATATGCGTTTTAACAATAAGACAATAAATTAATCGGAAAATTTGCGGACAAAATAATTTTTAAACTTTTCTAATGGGAATAATTTTTAAAGTTTAATTATTGAAGAAGTAGAAATTTTTTTTAGCTTTTTAGTTTAAATGGTTTATCATGTTTTTTAAGTTAATTTCTTACTTGAAAAAATTAATGTCGACAAAAGAATAAAAATTAAAAATATCGAGAAACAATTGTACGAATAACTTCTTAATTTCCTTATTCCATAATACGCAAATTTAATGGGTTGAAAATTGTTTTTGTGAATTTGAACGGATACTGTTTCGACCGCAGTATATAATACTAATGGTATAATTCTGAATATTAGATTATTTTAGGAAATTTCCTACTCATTAAAAATATTTTTTTCAGATTTAGATTATTATTCGAGTTATTCGCGAATTTATTTTATAGGCTATGTTTATATTCACTTTACATTATGGGCACTATTGCCACACAAAGTGATAAATGGAATCAAATCCATGTCAAATTTTGTAATCCATTTAATTTATAATTGATTTATTCTAATCCATTTAAGTAATTCGTTTTCAAATCTAGACAAGAACAGTTAATTTACAAAAGCAAAATTTGTTTGCCTACAATTGGCACTTAAAACTAATTTACTGCCCAAAAACAGTATAACTTTTCTATGATTAACTTTTAACGATTAAACTTTAACTTTCGTTAAACTTTCGATAATTTAACAATTAACGAAGTTAAGTGTTTGATTAACTATGTCCACCTCAACTAAAATCCCAAAGTTTGTTCGAAAAGTACTTTAAACATGCAATACTCTTGAATTCATTAAAATGATTCCAACTGGTTAACAAAAATTTAAATTCGGGTTCTTAAATGTCTGGGAAAGTCAAGAAATTTCTTTCTGACGGTAAAGTAGATACCGTGAATAAGTCAAATATAAAGAATACATTTTAGTAGATCATATTTCGATCATAATTGAATATTTTTGATATGAAAATGATCTATAATAACAAGGAAGGAAGCATGCGACTAATGAATACACTTTGCGTGTTCGATTTTCATAATGATTAAAAAAAATTTTACAGGAACAATAAAAGCATTTATTGATATTAAAATTTCGTGTCTAATAACTAAATAATATTATGGTGATATAATTTGACATTTTTATAAACTGTACATTATTATTATGATATAAAACATTTTTTGTAATTTTTTTTTATCAAACTAAATAAGTACTAACATGGTTGTGAAATGTTAATTCATGCATTTAAATTTTATTGCCCGTTCGAATCGAATGAAGTCTATAGTATAATTAAACTATTTCTAGATATATAGTCTATAGTATAACTAGACTATTTCTAGGCAGTATTATTTGATTTGAATAATAATGAATTTGATTTTAGATATTGCAATTAATAATTAGTACCTTATGATGAGGTAATCAACTATACGAAATTCCACTTAGCTCACTACAATTTGTAATTTTTAAGAAATAACTATTTTAATGGGATTTAACAGTATTTTATTGCTATATTTACTTATAAATTAAGCTTTAAAAAAAAACGGATACGAATCTTTGTTTTCTTTCGGATATCCGCGAATACGGATACGGATATTCGGAACATCTCTGGTATGTATAGATGTATGTATGTATCTATGTTTGTTCCACTATAACTTTCTAACGCGTGATCCCGATACATGAATGATGCAATTTGCTACACACGTTTATCACATTCAGTGTTAACAGACGTACAATAATTATTGTAAAAATACATTAATTTCATGATAAATTTGCATCCTCAATTCTAAGCCCGAAAAACACAATAATTTGCAATGATGATAGATAGCTATTTTATACATAAAATGATCAGAAGAAACATTTTCAAGTAGTTTGTACTTTCCCGCCATGTATCTATGAAATAAATTTGTCTTTATTGTGGCTAAAAGACCGAAATAGATTTAAGTTGATATAACAGAGTGGTAGGAAATAATGCAATATACATAAATAATAAGCTTGAAATATATATTTTATCTTTGTTTTGTGGTTGCCAATATCATATCGTCCAATGATTATTTCAAATATTAACATTATTATTATTTTTATTTTAAGCTTTATAACTTTTCATTTGAAACATTTCTTTGGAAAAATTCACATAAGGGTAATAAATTCAGCTAATCATATTTTGCCTCATAATACTGTACATTCTACACATATAATAGTATAAAAGAAAGGCTTGAAGCTTGTCGCAGCAAATATTTCTATAAACTGTTAGTATTCGTCAAAAATAAGCTCATTAATTTAATTTTAAATATTAATAATGTAAATACTCAAGGCTAGATATACTTTGGCTATTTTGTCAGGATATATTTGAATAATTAAATTCATTATTAATTAGAAACCATTAATTACATTAGTCTAATCAATAATAATATTGTTTTAAAAATAATAATTTATTCGAGATAAATTAAACCTTGAAATGAAATTACCCAGAAGATGTTCGTTCATGAATATATATTTGAATGATTCGTTTGAAATTATTTTTGATTCAGGAACAACAGATGCTTTTATTCTGAACATTAAAACACAAATATTCTCTAAATTTGAGACGAAAATGTTTATTCTAAGAATTCGATAAATTCATTTGAAATTTTCCTATTTAAATCTAAATGGTTTTTTTTTATTTTATCTAATAATTTTATCCATCATTTTACTTAAGCGGAAATTGTAGGATATTCTTCAAATGTACCTGTAGTAAGATTAATGTGATTTTAACAGTCTAGCTACTAAAACATCTTCATCTACAAAAACATTTAAGCGTTTTTTTTTTTCAATTTTGTTAGTGAGCTACTAAAGCTACAGCAAAATCCTAAAACGAAATTTTGTAAGAAATTGCCGATCAATGAAGGGAATAATTATTAGTTAAAAATACACTAATTGATCTGCAACGTACCCATTTTGTTTTATATAATAATATGTTTCACATACTAAAAATTCAGATCTGCCAATTTATTTTTTTTCTATTGTTGCCGATGTACTTATCTTAAATTTATTCATGCTTGAATTATCCCAAAACGAATAATTTCATCAAAATACGTTTATCAAAGTATCCTTAATTTTTTTCTTATTTTTATCATAAAAAACCAATTAGTCGCCTTGTCGATGGACAGCTGACCTTAATAAACCTTTAGAAATAACAAATACATCGATTTTATTATTTACTCAAAGGCTCGAAAAGCTACGGAAAATTTTTTTCAAAAATTTTAAAGTACAGGAAAATAATATATCTGCAAAGATCCAATAAAATAATTTGCTATTTTACCCATCAAAATATAAAACTAGGATCAATTTAAAAAAATCAAAATTCGAAATTTAAATTTACTTAAAAAAAGTTTCAGCTCTTAAAATTTGTTTATTAAAATCTCTTTTTTCAAAAAAAGTTTTATTAGTGATTCTACGATAAGCGGTCATTTTCTATGAAAAAATCGCTATTTCAATATTTTTGCAGCTAAGTGTCATAGACATCGAGTACCTAGATGACCGAGCTTTTAATTTTAATTTTTATAAATTGTGTTTTTTGGAAATTATATTACCTTGAGGCGGAAGACGAGTCCAGCACGCTAACACTTAGCCACTCCAATGACTTTAAATATTAAACAAATATATCATTACATTATAAAAAATTATACAATTATAATAACAAAATCTTATTTGAAAAATATTATTCACTTTATTGTGTTGTTTTGTTAGGTTGGGTTTAAAATGAAAAAAAATTAATTTTACTCGTCTGTCGAGCCGGGATTCGAACGCGGGATCTCTGTATAAGAGCCTCGAAAGCTAACACTTAGCCACTCCAATGACTATATGACTATAAATATTAAACAAATATATCATTACATTATAAAAAATTATCGAATAAAATGACATTTTCTAAAAATGATTCCTAGATAGATCGATTTATCGCCCCCGAAACCCCCTATATACTGAATTTCATGAAAATCGTTGGAGCCGATTCCGAGATTCCAATTATATATATATATACAAGAATTGCCCATTTAAAGATATAAGATATATGTCATAGATATCGATAGGACACCTTACAGTAGAATGACCCTTATGTACTCACTATAGAGATGAACATGTATGACGTCATTTATGCAAATCTCCTTCTTTGTTTAATTAAGAATTTTGAATGTTCATGTTTTGGATATTTTTTAAGAATTTAAATAAATAACTTCAACTTCATGTAGATAAGGTATAGATAGACGCTTCAATTTGTGTGGTTACTATCATCTTTTTTTTTATCGGGTATAACAACGTGAGTTTATGAGTCAACAACGGAGAACAGATAACTCGATTTTGTGATTGAAAGAAGGCTCCGACTTCCTTACTTATATCAACATTATTTTTTTCTGATAATAAAATATTGATAAAATTGAGCTCTTAATATAATTATTTTATAAAACGGTTCTCGATTTTTATTTGCTTGTCAATTTTTTTATTAGATAAATTGTACAATTGAATTTGATTAAATTATGTAATTAAGCACAAAGGTTATTAAATAAAAATTGTAATGTATGAAAAAAAATTATCTCTAATATAATTAGTAAAAAATTAAATGCGTATTTAACAAAAAAATAAATTTTATAAATAATAAAAAATTTTATATAATCTAGTTGTTAGTATCATTTTTAAAGTGAAATTATAATATACGCATCTTTAATAATATAGCCTTAAAAATTTAAATACATCAAAATTATGACTAAATAGGCATGACTTCTTGATTCAATCTACTTCAAATTTTTCATGCAATCGATGTAATATCATTTGATAAAATGGTTTTTCAAACTTTTTTCTTTGAAAAATGTTTTGCGTCTGCTAATATACGCATACAATTTTCTTTATTAATATAGCGGTAAAAAATTAAATATGGCATAATATAAGTTTTTCTAATCCGAAAATTATGACTAATTAGGCCTACCTTACCCCGGAAACTGGAAAATTTGCATTTATGTGTATAAACTTTTATTTACTTTATCTAATGTTAGTTTGTGTGAATCAAAATCGTGTAACTGAATTTTAAATCAGTTTATCCCTAACTGATTGATCTTAAAGTTTGCAAACTCGTTTAATTCCGATAATAATGCATGAGTAGTAGTTTTACTAGAACAATTCTAAATTAAATATGGCAGTCTATTTTTTATGAAACTCCCTCCATATTATTTGTATTAAATGAAAGAGGGTTTTCGTTAAATTGTATGTTTTGAACGAAATGTAAAATGACGTTACCCCAAATTCAATATAGTGAAAGCCATTTTATCGAGAAACATTTATTCCGCGTAATTTTATCGTGAGATTTTTCTAAAAAATTTAAATTAAAATATAAATATAAATAAAACATTTCAAAAAACAAGCTTTTATTCTGTGTGTTAAAAAATAAAGTAGTACTAAATTTTTTTTTTCTTGGGAGCTATTTGTATCATTTTTTTAAAAAGCGCTTCCATAAAATTATTATTTTCATTTAAATAAAAATAATGAATGTGTATGTATTCACTAAAAACTTGCTTTTAAATTCTTTTGTAATTTTTTTAAATTTAACTAGCTATTTTTGTTGGAAGATTATCCATGAAAAAATGCAAAATTCGCAACAAAACGAAGGATCATCTGTTGAATAAAATGGTTTTGTATTTTTCTATTGCGATTGCTAAAGAACTACAGATGTTTGAAAATTTTAAGCTCATGTACACAGAAAAACTTCTAGTCCTATTGGAAGAAAACGCCTCACTTATCAGCAAATTCATTGAGAAAAATAGTTATTCGCTTTGGCATAATTATTCTACAAACTTCTAAAGATTATAAATGACAATGTATGCTCACAGGCACCAGAACTAATAATTCATGTTATCAAAACGTGCTTCACTTTGTTATCAGTAAAAGAGTCAATTTCATATCTATTTTGACCAAAATTTAGTTCAACAATAATAAATTATTTTGTTTATTTAAAATTTTTTTATTAGATTTATCCTTCTGGACATATGGTATAGAATGTAACTTCAAAAGTATGGAAAACATTAAAAGCTAATTAATTTTTAGTTGATTTTCAATTTTATTGAGATGCGTCTTTTACTAGTAGTAAAAGAAAGCGATAACGTAGCTAGAGTAGCTATTTTTTGCTATATATAAAAATACTTTATATGATAGTCGTTTTTTGCGAATAATTATATCTTAAAGTAAAAACAAAATTTTATTTTATATGTAGAAATGTTTTTTACGCGAAAAACTTTTCGACATGTCCTCCGTTTTTTGATGTCAAGATTCTGCATATCATATTCCATAACATTTAGATTGGTATTTTCGAGTTATTTATGCGCGAAAATTCAAATGTCAAAATCTCTTAATATTTTAGGCGCATTTACAGATTTAAGATGAATATAATTTCTAGTGAGAATCTTTGTTTCAATAAAATGATGGATGAGGAAATGTTTAATTCATCAAACCTTATCGTTCAAGTGTTCCATTTGTTTCCTATAAGTTGAAACGTATGAACGTATGAAATCAGTTCAATTTGCAAGTTCGTTTTCAACTAGTCCGTCCATACATTTCTTATTATTTGAAAGTATTTTGTTTTTTTGTGTCTTCTGTCTTAAATATAAAAAATAGTAGATACAGCTGTTTTTTTAATTGAATCACTTTCTATTGAAATATGTGAACAATAAATGATTCAAGTCTTTGATCAACTTTAATCGGTTAACTGTAGTTGATTTGTAAGAACGTGCCTTCAACTATATGTATTAGTTATATATAATATGTATATTAGGCGAGAGTAGAAGCCTCTAAAAATGTGTAAAAAGTGCAAAAAAATTATAGTAGAATGATGAACCCATTGGAAACGGAACATAATCTAATAAATAAAAGGAAAAAAGAATTTACGGGCGATCTGAGGTCGGTAAGTGAAAGGGGTGAGTTTTTAAGGATAAACCATGGTTTATATGGATTTCCGGCAAAACTACAAGTCTTATGGAAAAAAGTTGTATGGCAAAGTTGTAGGTAATAAAAAGATTTACAACTTTTGTTTTTACACTAACCTCTAAATTTGAAACTTTCTCGATATTTATTCAAAATAAGGTGAAAAAATAAATATTTTAAATCAAAAAATGACAGTGTATTTTTCAACATTCCTTTCAATAGGTTTATTTCAGATAAAGATGAAAGATAAAAAATATTTCAGGTTAAAAGATTTTCAGGATAGAAGTTTTATTTCAGGTTATTTCAATTTTCACGTAAATTTTGAGTAGTTCACATAGTTTTGCCAGAAATCGAGATAAACCGTGTTTTACTCTTAAAAACTCACCTCCTTCCACTTCCCGACCTCAGATCGGCAGTCAATTATTTTTCCTTTCATTTTTGTTAAATTCTCTTACGTTTCCAATGGGCTTCATCCTACTATTATTGTTTTTTTGTTTGAAAAACTATCGACTCTGGTCTATATTAAACAAAATGTATATTGCGAAATCGCACATGGTTTACATGTTTTATATTCGAAGAATTCTAGTTTTTGTAATAAATCGCGACAGTTGGTCTGTTTGCATTTAAAATAATCAATTAATTGTATTCTTAAAACAGCGTGCGTATTATAAAAATCATTTGTTCCATTTTCAGTTATCAGTTGTGATTTTTTAACAGCCTCGTGTGCTATTAATTTTTATATGTGTTTGTAAACATTAAAATTGCATAAATATACTAAATTGATAACAAGGTCATATATTTTGTTCAATAACGTATTCATGAAAATTAATTTTTCCATTTTATGCATAAAAATAGAAAACTAATTAATACACTCTCTCTACACAATTATTTCATAAACACTTAGAGACCAAGATCTTATGAAATATACCAGATATTGTCCTTGTTTTCAAATTACTTACAAAAGTTAGTAATTTTAATAAATAATTTAAAATGGTTAAATATGCAGCGCGGTTACTTTAAAATTTATGTATACCTTTAATAGCTCACCTTTTTGACGATTAGTAGGCCAACTACTACGTGACACTAAAATATTAATTTATAAAACTATAAGCAGCTTTAACAAAAAAAAAAGACTCGCTTCTAGCTATTTTCGTGCTCTTGGACTCGGTGTACTGTAGCGATGTATTGTTACAAGACTACGGTATCTAAAGAAGAATTGTGGTCGGGACTTCGCTCGGCTGCCTGGGTTTTTCCCCAAATGAAGAACAGATATCACAATTTTTTTTTTTTTTTTGGACTGGGGTGATTATGACCAACATGTAAGTTATTGTCAGATCAAATATGCAAGACCAAGCTAGCCCAAGACTGTCGCAGCCTTGGTCTTGTTTTGCTCATCAAAAATTTATGTAATATAAAAAAAAAAAATTCTAGTAAATTAGAACAATATTATTTTAGTTATTTATTGATATTCTTTCAATCAACAGAAAATTGATAAATTTTGAAAAGTTATATTTTACTTAGCTTTACAGAGAAGTTTGACAGCCCAAATTGTAACAAACTTAATCTCCTTTTTGTTATAATCAAAAACTAATTCTTCAGAATTTAAACTGTCAAAAACTAAAGTACATAAGTGTTCGCAGTTCTAGGATTTTTGATAATATCGTATTCGGAATACTCAAAAATTAACAAGTCAGAAAATAACCTCAATTACCGGTTCTGATGCAAGGTTATGACTCAATGTCTCATGTATAAGGTTACTGAATTAGGTATTGTATTACTGGTTGACTCAAAAAAAAAAACTTAATTATATGGTAATATTAATATTACCTAATAATTCCACTTAAAACAGAAATTGATTTCCACATTTCCTTACATTGTTACACATTCAATACCAGTTTATTTTTGTATTTATTATTGTTTTAAATAAACTGTAATTATTATAATTAGGATCATTTTCTTGAGTCATACCTGAATATGGAAAAATGTTTATGAATTTTCTCATAGTGTATTCATAAAGTTTATATGGATTTAAAAAGAAGCACTCATTAGAAAATTTATTTGGATTATATTTAATTTCCTATTGTTTTTTTCTAGAAAATTGAAATAAACTCAGGTTCTTTTTTAAAAGAAATGGAGATACTATTGTGAATTTCTAGATAGTTTTGAGTTATTGTTATATTATGCTAATTTCATAGCGATCACACCAAAACATCAAAAAAAACCAAATCACATTGACGATTTAGTAAGAACAGTTTAATTAATGTAAGGAAGTTCATTGTCATTATTAAAATTATTATTATTAAAAATACATAAATAAAAGAGTTGGTTTAATAATATTCAAGTTAACTCAATGTTTTCAAATGAATATCTTTGCAAGGTCAATTTTCATTATCGGTAATTTATTATTATACAGATTGATCTCAGTGAATTCAGTAAGTGAAAATTCTTATAAATAAATTATAATCGAATCGAATCAAAGTTAGATTAACTTTTAAAATATTAATTTTTGGCTCATTTTCGATATAATCGATGCTTTTTTACAATATTTTATTTACTTGGTTTGACTTTTTGTATGCAGGACAAATACAATTAGACGCCCGAATTTAGAGTTTGGGATTGTGATGTTGGGGTTAGCTCACGACAAATTCCTTGAATTTTTTCCGAAGAATTTGTCATATATACATACCTAATGCAAATCCATCACATCACATTTGAAATTTTGTGTAAAAAATCATGGATTAGGTAGGGAATTTATGAATAAATATAGTAAAAGTCTGGGAAGTTTTTTAATTTTTAAATATTCATATAAGAAGACTGTAAAATTTTTGTTATCATGTTTCACAAAATCTTCTCTCTAACTTCGAAAATTTACAAAACGTCCAATGTTATGTATACACAATTTTCCCAATTCAATATTACCTAAGTGTGTTTTTTTATAGTTTTCTTTTATTTTTCTCTGTCTTGTTTTCAATGTTAAGGATTAAAAATATGTTGTTTTTTTTTTTAAACGTGAGCCTGAAAATTTATTCAGGACTGCTTTGAATTTTCTGTGCGGCCATTGATAAAATTTGTATAATTGATAAAACCTTTCAAATTCCTTTAGATGTTTCAAGTAATTGTGTTTCTTAAATTTTGGTCTTTGAAAATATTATGATAAACTCTTGCGCATGCAGTGAACTATAAAAGTAATTCGTTTTATTATTTTCTTTACTGTTGAGAACCAAACAAATTATGTTTCTTCAATTTTGAGCAATTGATTATTTAGAAGTTTCCAACAATTATAGACATCTTGACTCATTAAATGTAATTTCAACTAAATGTTGACATGGGAAAATAGAAAAGAAATGTTAAATAAACAAGCAATTTAGATTCATGTATTAACTAAAAGAAAAATTCTGAAAGTTTAATAAGAAAAAAGTATTTTTCTCGTAATTAATTTATTTTTGAAATTGCACGAAAATTTTTATCTATAAGAAGTATTTTTTTACAAGAATTCAAAACTAAATGCCGTTCCAAAATCACTAAGAAACTAGATAATTTTTTTTGTTCCTTTTACTTTTTCCAGTAATATATTTTACTTAATATCTTCGGATTATTAAAGCTCGTATAAATAATGATCTGGAAACATTCAAATCAGTGTCTGCAAAAACTGGAAAACTCAGGGAATTTTGTTCTTAAGATAGAATAACAACCTATAGATGTTGAATGTTGTTTTGCACGAATCAAATTGTGTTGAATTATGTTTCCTTCAAAGTTAAATTGAATAAAGTAAAATAATTTTATTAAATAAATTCATTAATATGTTGTTCAACTTTACGTGAAACTCCTGGTATATTATGTCCATATGTTATGTTGATAAAAACACTAAAATAGTGTTGTATTATATTAAAAAATGTTCACGTGTTTCAAACATACTTATAGAATTTAGATGAATTAATGCTTCTCCTACTACTTTACATTGCTCTTACAAATATTTGTTTTTAATTAAAATGTTTAATTAGTGTTAAATTAAATAATCACACTACTGGCAAATTTTAATCGTAAACAATTTCGTACAAAGTAAAGCTTTTGAATCCTATACCGTAAGATTTTTACCTAAATTAAAAATTTATTCTAAGCAGATCTAACAAACAGACCGTCAACCCAGCGGATTTTTTTGGTATGATAAACATCAAGCTAAAAGTTTGTATGAGGCTTAATTATCATTTGTGTAAATACTTTTTCGAAGATTCTGAGAGTTGTTTTTTTTTCGTAGTCCATGAAATTTTTGATTGCATCGACAGGCTTAAAATTTATAGATATTCGATTTTTGTTGTTGTAATAGGAAGATCATTTAACAACAAATATAAAAACCATTTTGTTCTATACCTGATAAAACTCGGTGTCTGTTCATTGTCCAACAACCTAAAAATTGTTTTTTTCAAAATTTCAGATAGCGGATAATTTGTTAAGCTACTTGTGGGGCAAAATGGTTTTTGAAGTTGCTATTGAATTACAATAGCGCCATTACAAAACAATACTTTCATTACAATAACATTAATACAAATTATCCACCATTTTGAATCTTTTGATACTAAATGTATGCCCGGTATTTAAACAAATAAAACTGTTAATTATTATAATCCGTTGTTTATTTTCGTTTTATTTGAGAGCTAATATTATGGTCGTTTGCATACCAGTTTTATTTACTTATAGATTATAATACTTGATTCGATGTTTCATAACAACAGTGAGAATGACCCAATTTAAAGTTAGATGGCGCTTGAATGTTTGTAATTCATAAGACTTTTACACGACCAACTCTAATAATATTCACTTTATTAACAATGAAAATAACTAACAGAGTTAATTGTTTAGACGCACGACATTTGGTTCAGTATCATTGTTTGAACGAATGTTTTGCATTCATAATATAAACTAAGTATGCAATCTATAGTTATAAATAATATTGTGTATTGCAAATGTATGTGCTTTGTAGCTAATTTGTGGCTAATCTAAATAATTTACGAACAAATGTTATCCTTTATGCTTTAAAAGTTGTGAGTCATGGATCCATTGGATACAATGGATCGATTTTGCTCATTTAATAACTTAAAATATTTTTTTATGTCTAATATACAACACCAAAATTTCATCTCACTATCTCGTTTCGTTTTAGAGTCATCGTTAAGATGAACGGACGGATATGAGCAAATGGACTAATTAGGGGATTCTATGAACACCCATACAAAAAATTTTGTTTATAGCTTCAATATTTTCTAGCGTTACAAACTTTAGACAAAAATTAATGTATATATATTATATATAATATGTCGAGTGTAAAAAATACTATGTTTATATTAAATATTTAACACTGTTATAATTAGATATCATAAATCGTAATAATAACAATACTTTAATTATATACTTTTATTGTTATAATAATTATAAATAACATTATCAATGAACACGCCGCGCCACACCGGAATATAACACACATCGTGTTGAGTGCCAGTATAATATAATAATATTTAATCAAATCTAAGCAAACATTAAATATTTACCTTGAAACATGTGGTTTTATTGATAACAATATCAATAATATATTAATTAAGGAAGATCAGATTTAAGGAGTTTGTTTTTATAACAATATTTATACACTAAATATCGTCTACCACGCAATGAAAAAATATGTTCTACAATCTTAAAATTGCTACTCTTTACAAGTTATTGAATTACGCAATTTTCTTAATCATGAATCGGATAAATTCTTTTTCATTTTTAATTTAAAATATATACCTTTTTATTAAAAAAATCTCTTACGAGAATTTCCTTTAGTAAAAATGTTATTAGGTTAAGTATAATTGAGCTACATCAAAAAATTCATAGGTTTATTAATTAATAAATTGAGTTCCGTTACAGCGGTCGGCAATCGGCAATAATCACTTAAAAGCACCTCATATCACTGCCTTTAAACAAAACAGTATATATGCGTGTAATATAAGACACACCTCTTATATATGTGTGTGTGTGTTAGTATGTGTAAAGTTTTATTGGTTTAATGTAATTTTTATGCATAATTAAAAAAATATATATAAGCATTCTCCAATCCTTCTCTATATAAAATCTAAGTGCTCCAAATTTCATACACCTCCGTCCGCCCAATTTTCGTAAAAGAGGTGCAAAGTTTTTTCTTCACGTATTAATAAATATATAGATGAAGCACGAATAATTCCAGTTATACTTGAACGATTGTTTTGTGTATTAAATAAGTCTTTATTTTCATCATAAAAAATAATACAAATCAGCTTAAAAACTATAGCAATTAGCCTAAGCTTTATCTATTATACATAATTCTTATATACTAGATATATCGAGGTTGCAATTTTTAATAAATCGCGTTTTAGGAAATGGAAAAAATTAAAATTAAAAACCATTGAAATGAAACTTAAACTATGTAGATGGATAAGCCTCCCTCGTAACTAACTTAAGAAAATATATGACTTAACATAAAAGAAAAATATATACAATTAAGATGATACCGGAATCAGGTGCAATCGATATCGTGTGGCATGAAAAATCTTTTCCTGAAAAGCAGCTCACGTAGGACGAATTGAAACATTTCATTGATTTCCCGGAAACGATTTTTACGAGAAGATTGGAAAAAGAATTTTGAGGTTGTTAGGATAACTTGAACGATGTAATGTGGTGCAGACTTTATATAACTGACAGTTTGACATTCGGCTAGTAAGAGGAGATAAATAAATTTTATTTTGAATTTCAAATGTGGATTTTTGGAAATGATGCTAAAATAGGATTTGTAACATATTTGTAGTGAGAACTTCATAAAAATATTTCTCCCTTTTTTCACCCACTTAGCTTTAAAAAAAAAAAAAAAAATTTATATATATATATATATATATATATATATATATATATATATTAGCATTATTCAGTCCTTCTCTATATAAACTGTAAGTGTGCCAAATTTGATACTTCTCCTTTAAATATATTTAATTAATATTTTTACATAGGAAGAAACCTTTCAAAGAATTTTCAATCAAACATAAAAACATTGTACTTTCTCATAACAAAGAAAAAACAATATAACAATGAATAAATATAACCTTATAAAATCACCGGTATTGTAATATATACCCTATATTATTTAGGCGCCAGTATAATAATTTCTAATGAGTAACCTGAGAATGTCTTATGAATATGAAAAAAATTTCTTGATCTATTCAAGAATGTATAAATCATTGTAATACAATCATAAAAATCCAATGGCAAATAATAATAACTAATCTAGCAACTGAGATAGTACTTATATATTTTATAGTCTCAACTAGGCATTACTAACACTTTTTAATAACTCGAAAATTTAGAATTAATTTTTATTGTCATCAAGTTATTAAAGAATCAGTTATTTGAATATCAAAATAAAAGGCACTACAATTATATTCAAAATACAATTTTTTTAAACAAATGAACATAACTAACAGATTTAATTGTTTCGATATCCGACATATGGTTAAGTATTCATGTTTGAATTATTTTTAATGATAAGCATTCATAAAATACTCTAAATATGCAATTCATACAAGTAAATTATATATAAGCGTATAATTATAATATGTACTGCAATTATATTTGTGCTTATTAGCTAACTTTGAGCTAAAATTGTGGCGAATCTTCTAAACAGCTTACGAAAAAAATGTTTCAAACAAAAATGTGTCTTTGAATATTTCTTCTATATTTAATGGTTCAAAAGTTGGATAATGGATCCATTGGATTCAATGAACCGATTTTGCTCGTTCATGAACTTGATCTTACTTTTTTTTAATTTAATTTTCTTAAATTTTTAAATATGTCATACGATTAAACTTTGCTAATGATGACGATTGTGAAGTATGACACTGCGAACTCAAGGCTCTTTGTATTAGACTCGCATGCTTGTATGTCAGTGATTTTATCATAGCCCTAAGTAGAAAGGTAAGTTCACCAAATATACCATCCAAAAGACATTTTCCGTGATTTTCAATTCATTATTGTATTTTGTTCGCTTCACTACATATCGAAATATTTAAATATAATTAAAATAAAAATGTTTACGTCTTGTCTTTGCAAATTTTGCGTTATTGAATCCACACTATTCATAACCATCGTGTTATATTTAAAGCTGCGTACACACGTACAACATACGCGTATAACTTAACACCGTAACGCAACTTTAGTGCTAGGTGGGGTTACGAATAGTGTGGACTCAATAACGCAACATTTGCAAAGACAAGACATAAATATTATTCATTCTTATTTTAATTGTATTTAAATATTTCGATATGTAGTGAAGCGAACAAAATACAATAATGAATTGAAATTTAACATATATAAATACTTAAAGTGAACGTACTCTGTTTGGTAAACCGATGGAACGTTATGCAACACATAGCAACATCGCAACACCTACAAACCATTGGTGACATAACAAGTTGGAGTACAAATTTACGCTAAGTGTTACGTTATGAACGAATGTTGTACGTGTGTACTCTGCTTTATGTTTAAGACAACACTACGTGCGGTCAGAAATGACTCACTGCCTCAGTTTTATTTGTTTACTGGGATGATAAAAGCTTTCTAATTGTAGAGCTTATATGACGTTCATATCAGATTTAGTTTATCCATGTGTATCATATTTAAAATTCAATTAAAAGTCCACCAGTTTCCTTTTGCTTTCATTAATATTGCATCAGATAAATTTTTGACAGAATTGGGTTTTTTAAATAAAATTATGAATTTTTTGAATTTTAAAACTTTTAACTATCAATATTGATAAAGTGTGCGAAAAACTTTTAAAACTTAAAAAAAAATTAATATTAAACATTTTAAAATTGATAAAATTTCAAAGACTTAAAACGCGCTATGACGTTATAAATGTTTAGATAATTTCAGTGTTTCCATGATTTTCTTATAAATAATATTTTCTTTGTTTTGAAAGTATAACATCCTGGAAGGGCATGCACACATGACGTCATGGTATTATTCTAATATACAATATTGATATGACATCATATGTTGATGCCATCCATGATTTTATACCTTCAAAACCCAGACATTATCACCGTGTGACGTAAAATGTTAAATTTTGGTCCGAGGAGTATCTGGGTGTTGCTTCGTTCTTAATCTTAAAATTTTTTTAATTTGACATAACTTTTTTTACTTATAATAACGAAAAAAAAATTAAAAATTGTTTTGTTATAAAAATTAAACAAGATTTTTCCAATTATAATCCTAATATTTCCAAAAACCTAATTAATAGCATCAGAAACTTGTATTGTAAAAATAAATTAAAAAAATGTTACAAAGATTAGTTTAAAGTCTTTACTGATCTGAGCTTATTTATTTTTGTTCCCTGCTCTTATTCTAATACCTGCCGTATTAAAAACTAAAAATACTTTTTTTTAAATTGCTATTGGCTAATTAAACATAAATATAAGCTAGTTTCCATAAATAGATAAAATGACTCAATAAAACACTTTTCTCTTCCTTGTAAATGATAGCATCATTTTATTACGACAGGAAATTGATCAGATCCCGACTAAATGACTAATTTCAACATCATGCAATGTATAATTATTATTTATGCAAATTATAAAATTATATATATATTTACGGATCCTGATACACCTTAAGAAAAAATATTAAAGCAAAAAAGGATATTATAAAATTGTTTTCCGGTATTGTTATGGTTAGGAAATAGAATTGCATCAATCAAATGTTATATAAGTCTGTGGATGATATTATTATTTTACATGAAAAACTAGTCAATATTTCTTAAGAAATTTAAATGAATAAATATAATTAATTATTCAAAAATAAGTATTTGTCATTCGCTATACAATTTGAAAACAATTGAACAAATAATGAAAAGAATCTTATTCACGGTACGAATAATTGATAATAATTACTAGTAAACAATATTTTTATACTCGATATATATATACAATATGTCAGAGTATATTTATTTTAATCTAAAGTTTGGAACGTTAGAAAATATTAACTGCACAAACTTAATTTTGACAAAGGCGTTCCAAAAACTGTCCATTTCCGTATGTCCTTCCGTCCGTCATTACCAAGATAACTCAAAAACGAGATAACAAGTTGAAGTTTTGGTGATGTATTCTAGATATAAAAAGTGAGTATGAATAAAATCGGTCTATTGGGTCTAATGGACCCATGACCCAACTTTAAACCATAAAATATAGAAGAAAAGCTCAAAGAGAAAAATGTTTGTTTTCTGAAACGAAACAACTCTTGTTTGAAATATTATTTGGACTCGCTACAATTTTGGCTCAAATTTAGCTAATTAACACATATATGATTGCAAACATAATGAAAGCGTTCTGTAACATAATTGAAATTTTAAGAATATTTTTTATTTGTACAAACTGTTGCATAATAAATGTAATAATGCACTATAATTATCTAAATTACAATTTATTTTAATTACAAAGTATTATTTACCAAAAAAATACATATTATATAAGTAAAAAAAAATCATAAAAATATGTATGTCAACTTAGGGAAAGAACTTTTTTTTTTCCATCAACTTTGAAATAGGCCCATAATTAGCCGCTATTTAATCGTTAATTAGTTATGGGAAACAATTTTTTTTCGCTCAAGCCATAACGGAGGAAATTGATGTTTCGCTAAGTTAAGTGTCAGCTTAGTGAAATATTTAATTTTCCTCGTAATGATAAGAGCGAAGAAATTTTTTTCTGCAATGAATTTACGATTAATTAACGGCTAATTATGAGCATATTTTCAAAAATATTGAATAAAAATTTAAAGGTGTTTCACTAACTGTTTCAATGGCTGTCAACTTAGCAACAGCAATTTTGTCCGTTATGGTAAGAGGGATTAATTTTTTGTCAAACAAATAACGGCTTAATATGATCCTATTTCGAATTTAATTGGGAAAAATTGTTTCGCTAAGTTGACATACATTATAAAAACGTAACATAACACGTTCATCTACTCATGTCTTCAATTATAATACATATTATTATTAATGTATTTATAATACTAGGTATTTAGAGTATTTTACGAATTCTTATGATTAAAAATTGTTCAAACATTGATACGCAACCTTTTTCCTTTAACTTTTATCTTCACTTATTAAAAAACAAATTGCCTAATAGATACTAATACATATTATATCCAATTAAATATTTTTAAAAAAAATGCATAACAATAAAACAATATGTTTCAAAAATTAATTGAAGGTCGTTATTGAGTCTGTTGAGTATAAACAAAGTTGTTTACCTTTATTATTTATTTACATTCTAATAAATAAATAGATTGTAAGCCAGGTATAGACAGCTGTGTTGTTAGGTATGTGTACAATGAATGTATCAGATTGCCTATTGTGTACATGCATTCATATACAGCATGTTATATTTAAAGCCGCGTACACACGTACAACATTCGCGTGTAACGTAACACCATAATGCAACTTTGATCCAGCAACAGCAACCTTTGTGTGGATGTAAATGCGTAACACCGTGCAATAACAAAAGGTCGTACGTGACGATGTTACATCGCGTCTCGAAAATTGTAGGTAAATTTGGATCGCATCATAAGATAGTGCTAGGTGGAGTTACAAATAGTGTGATGAACTCGATAATGCAACATTTGCAAAGACAACACGTAAACATTATTCATTTTTATATAAATTTTATCTAAATATTTCGATATGGAGTGGAACGAACAAAATACAATAAAAACAAATACTTAAACTGAAAGTACTCTGCTTGGTAAACAGATGGAACGTTATGCAACACATCGCAACACCTACAAACCATTGGTCTCGTAACACGTTAGAGTAAAAATTTACGTTAGGTTTTACGTTATGAACGAATGTTGCACGTGTGTACTCTGCTTTAGACTTAAGAAAACACTACGTACGGTCAGAAATGACTCACTGCCTCAGTTTTATTTGTTTACTGGGATGATAAATGATTTCTAATTATAGAGCTTATGTGACGTTCATATCAGATTTTTTCAGTTCTCATGTCACAGAACTTCATTGGAAATCTGAGGTTTAATAATTGAAGAAAATAGATTTTTCCACAATCACAATGTATAAGCGAAAATATTCTTACGATAATAGTATAGTGTTTTAATAATAGTAGGTAATAAACATAGACGAATTAAACTGTCTATTACTGTACATTATATATGGTAATAACTAATAATAACAAAACAGTATATACAATCAAATCCAAAAAAAAATGCACCGACCTAAATCATAATCACAGGTCTTTATCGGAAATGATTTTGTTTATCTAAATAAACCGTTTATTAAAAACCCAAAAAATTATAAAATAAACCATAAAAATCGTGTATTTTTAACACGCTTTTATTAGCTTCACTCGTATGTTTGTTTGTCTGTAGGTAACTCTCTGAAGTTGGCTGCAGAACGCATATGAACGGATACTTTGCATGAGAGTAATAAAGATAGAGCGTGTTTTTTTAGTTTTTTTAAACTATTTTATAATTATTTAATCTATGCTACTAATATAAAGAGGAAACATTTGCTTTTTTCTTTTTTTTGTATGTAACGAATAAACTTAACTACTAAACCGATTTGAAAAATTCTTTCACCGTTAGGAAGCTACAACATCCCCGGGTTTTTAGATTGGAGATAAACAGGAAATATTAGTGTATTTGTATGTAACGAATAAATTTAAGGGATAATAGCCATTTCTACGATAACTATAGGCAACCATACCACGTACCGGGTGTATATCAAATTCCGGGTATATATATATAAATTTCCTGTCCCGGATTTCGTACATTTCTCTTACTCGGAGCAAAATACCGAAAGTCAGACCAGGGATACCAGGTACCCATACATAATACTGGGTATATATATAAAAGTTTCATGTCACGGGTTCCCACATCAAAAACCAGGTGTCACACTAAATATCAGGAGTCAAAATAGTCACAGCAACGCGTGACCGAGTCTGCTAGTTTTAAATAAACAAGAAGCATTCAGTTTGAGACGTTTTTTTGGGCTTGGACTTTTAGTCAAGGTTTCGTTGATAAATTATTATTTTTTATTTGAATGCTAAAATCATTAAAATATTGATTAAAAAATTTTTTTTACTTATTTTTTGAATATCAATATTGTTTTATCGTATTAAAAAATTGCATTGTTTTTTAAATATATTTCTGACTAGTACATAAAATAATTGCTTTGACTATTGATAAAAAAATAATTTAAAAATAAAAACTGCAATATATTGAATATAAAATGATGCTTGTAGACACCCTACGGCGGAGCTAGTTTAATTTTATTATTAAGTTGTTTCGTTTATTCATTTGAAAACTTTCTAAGATAAATAAAATTTTAAGATAAAAAGTTGTCCCATTATTTTATTGAAGTGAAAATTTTATTGCTTTTTTAGTGGACTAACCTGACTTAAATCGGAGTTAGCAATCATCAATACTCATTAAGTAGGTACCGTGTGCACATCTATACATAATAAAATGCAAGATTTATGCATAAAAAATTATAATGATTTAAAGAGGAAATGATATTAAAAAAATGAGACGTGTACAATAAAGACAATCTTTTATATACTATAATATCTTATTTCAATTTTTGCACACAAATAACTCGAAAAATACTTAGCCATAAATAATATTATATGCACAATTTTAACATAATTACGAAAAGCATGTTGATGAGTTTTCCTCGAAAAAAGTTTCAAAATTAAATATTATATGCAGAAATGTTTTTTCCCAAAAAAAAAACTCTTCGTCATGTCCTACGGTTTTCTGTGTCAAGATAGTGCATACCAGATTTCATTCTATTTGCATGAATATTTTTTGAGTTAATGATGTATGAAATTTGCAAAAACATTTGTATATTTTTCGAAATTTGTTTACGTTTTAGCTGCCAATTTTACAAAGTTAGTTTAATATTGCATCTCTAGTTTCTTCGAATTTTTTTTTTTAAATATATTTGTTTTCAATTTTTTTAGTCTTGTTATGTTTGATATATTTACCTAGACATAAATTACTCATCGATTATGAATTAGCTAACTCAGATTTTTGTTATAATTAATGAATCATAAATTTTTCTGCTGAAATTATTATATTTCTCAAGGGTATATACAATAATTTTAAAAAATAAATTCGAAATAATAAACACAAAATCTAAATTTCATTTGTCAGTTCGATGCATGGTTCGATATGGTTGTATTCGAATTTCGGTAAAATATTTAGTGCATACCTTAATTTTCACTATTTTGAATTATTCAAAATTGGAAATTTTGTACAACCTAATTAACGCAAAACACATAATTTTTAAATGGATAATTAAATTTATGAATTTTTGAGGAATTATTAAAACTCCCATTAAAATATCTTCGGCTAAATTTTTTTTTTATATATGGCTATTTTTATGTATAAACTTAATGGGTTAGTATTTGACTGACTGAAAATTGAGAATACATATTAACTCAATATTCTGATTTAATAAAAATGTGATATCTAGATTAAATTTGTATACAAATAAAAGTAAAAAAGTTTTTGCATAAAATATCTTTATTAAATTAAATATTTTAAATAAACAATTTTTTTCTTAGAAAACATACTGAAAACATTTCTATGAAAAATTGACATAAATATAAAATCAAAATTATTACATATACAATTATTTAACATAATTTTACATAGACTATGTCTAGAAATTTGATAATATTATATAAGTAGTGCACATCATACTTTAATAATAAAAGGTATGTGCGAGGAAACTATTTACTTTTGATATTTTTCCACGTCGCATCATAAAACATATCCATCCGTACCATGCATAGTACGTGGAAAATACTTCTTAATCAATTAGAGCGCTGCGATTACTAGTGTCTAAAATTTGTAATAAAACATTCACATTCTAGAAAATATAGTTATTTGTTCAATTGTTTGCATGTAAATTGTATAGCAAATGTCAAACGAAAATTATTGAATTATTACAAAAAATGGCATTTGATTGAAGTTATTGGATTGAAAATTATAAGAATGATTGAAGAGATTGTATTATTTTTAATTGCAAATATAAATAATTACTCATTTAAATTAGTTAATAAATTTGGAGAAATTTCCTATGGTAAAATCTTACACCATTCATCGAGTCATATATCATCGAATTGATTAACTATTTCATAACCATAGAAATGAATGCATACATTTTGATGCACGGTACCCACAGGAAATTGAAGCGCCATAACACTCAGCTGACATCATACTGAGATACGTCATTTATTATGTTTTATGTGTATGGTGTTTAAATTTTGAGGAATTCTACATGGTTCTTAATTTTACCGGTAGTTAAGAGTCTTTCTTAGCACGAATGTCCTAACTACTAGATGTCATTTTAAATATTATCGTAGAAAGTCGCGTATTTTCATAAAAAAAGCCATCTTTCCATAAATACAACATTACTTTTATCAGAATGGCAACTGTAAAGCCTACAACATTATCGTGTAACGTAACACCGTAACGCAACTTTGACACGTAACAACAACCCTTTATGTGGATGTGAACGTGCAATACCGTCGTGTAACAAAAGTTGATACGCGACGATGTTAAATCGCGTCCCTCAAATTTCGATAAATTTGAATCGCATCAAAAGATGTTGCTTGGTGGGGCTACGAATAATGTGGACTTTGTAACGCAACGTTTGCAAAGACAACACGTAAACATTATTCATTTTTATTTAAATTATATTGAAATATTTCGATATGGACTGGAACGAACAAAATACAATACAATTTATTGAAATTTATGAACATAAACAAATTCTTAAAGTGGAGATACTCTGCTTGTTGGAACGGATGGGACGCTATGCAACATATCGTAATATCGCAAAATCTACAAACTATTTGTCCCATAACACGTAATAGTACAGATGTACAATACGGTGTTACGTTTCGAACGAATGTTGCTCATTTGTACGCTGCTTTAGAAATCTTTGATGACGCTTCTTGGAAAAAAAAAAACAAAATTATATCCTTTCTCGCACATATCTTGTATTATTATATTATGGTATATAATTTACGTAATATATATTTAAATATTTTTTATAAATACGTAAAATATACTTATTTGAATAAAAATAATGTTGTTTTTCTTTTCTAAATAAAATAATTGTGCTATTTTTTTTTTGCAGGCATATGAACGTAGATTTCCAACTTGTCCGCATGTTCCAGATCTTTTAGATAGTACAATCACAGAGGATGAGGAATCTGAAGATAAATCACTTCACACTGTTGTACGAAGATGTAAGATAAATGTTGAAGCTCCGTATTTAGTAAAAAAGGTTTGTAGATGAAAAAGTTTTAGTTTTTTAGTTTTAGGGAAATTTTTTTAATTTATTACTTACGGGTTTAAGTGAAGTTACATCTATAATTTTGGAAAATTGTAAAAATTAATTTTTTTTTAATGAAAAATTTTATGATTATTACTTCCGACGTTGTGGAGAATGTGTGCATTACGATTTTACCATTTTCTGCTTGCATGTTCATGTATTTTCTATAATTTTAACACTCAAATAAACAGGGAAGATGCACTAAGAAAAATTTGCTAATTTACCCACCAAAATGGGAAACTAGGCTCAATACCAAACAAAATTCGAAAACTAAATTAAAATTGATTAAAAAATGAATAAGCTCTTAAAGATTATTTTCCATATATTTCTTGCAAAAAAAGTTTTATGGGTAATTCTACGATAAGCGGTCATTTTCTATGAAAAAACCGCATCACAAAATTTTTGAAAATTAATGTAATTTATATAATATTTCTATTCACAATCATCTCATTTGTGCATATTAACATTATTTATCTTAAATTTTGAAGGAAAGTTCATTTAAGCATAATACAACAAAGGAGACTTGCATAATTGACGTCATACATGTTCATCACTAGAGTGATTATACACAAATGTCATTTTTACGAAGTCCAGTCCTTCGTAAAAATGACATTTGTGTATAATCACTCTAGTGATGAACATGTATGACGTCAATTATGCAAGTCTCCTTTGTTTACTTAATAATTTTAAACGTCCTTAATTTTGGTTATTTTTTTATTTAAAAAAAATAACTTCAAATTCATATTCGTGAAGTGAAAGACGCTTCAATGGAAGTGATAAAAAAAATTTCTGCATCTTCCCTATTTTTTAAGTACAAATTGTGAAGGGCTAACTTTACATCGGTAATTTGCTGTTTACACAAACAATTTTCATCTAGTAGTAAGCACGTGAGTAAGTACTATGAATTATGACGAAATCAACACTATCACATGTTTAAATGAATAATATTATATTTAATTGTTTTAAACAAGATAAAAGAAAAGAAATAAAATATATATTTCATCTCTATATTCACATTCTGATGATGCTTAAAAAAATTTTTATTTGTTTATATAGTCAACTACAAAAAAAAACGCACCTTCCTGAACATTTCATGTTTTTTTTTTTTTAATTGAAAAATATATCTTTTTTATGGTGTTTTTAATCAGAATTTAATTTTATTTATCTAAGTATAACTTTAAGCACGAGATCCCGCTGCACGATTAGTGCACTCATCCTTTTTTTTACTTAAAATCAAATATTTATGTTTAATTATAATTAGGAATATATTTACCAGTTGCCTATCAAAATTTGGCCGCCAGTATTTTTAATTATATAATTTTTCATTGATTTTTGGAAAAAATATCGTTCACTTGTTTTTTAAATAAAATAAAGTCTACATCACGGCAATTTATATGAAGATTCTAAAAAACCACGGTTGCCGTTGCGTGCCTGGCCGCACCTCTTCGCAGCCAGGTGTAAACTGGTATGATTTTGTTACATTCATACGTTCATAACATTTATTTATTAATCATATATCAAATTAAAGCTTTATTTTTATTAATTATCATTTATTTCGCAAATAAAGGTTGCTGTGACATCATTTGTCAGAGGAGCATAGCGATTGCCGGATATTTTTTGGAGTATTTATTATAAGTCGTCTCTATTAATCCCGCAATGGCTTAAAAACGTCTCACAGCCGGCAATCGCTATCCTCGCCTGACAAATGATGCTACGTGCTAACTCTCTTTCACTCTAGCTTAAATATTTAAAAATACTGGTGGCCAAATTATGATAGGCAAACCTGGTAAATATATATTATCCTAATTATAAATATACAAATTTGATTTTAAGCAAAAAACCTATGAGCGCACTAATCCTGCAACGGGATCTTAGACTATTTGATTTTAAACAGAATAAATTATAAATTACACCATAAAAATTGTATATTTTGTAATTTAAAAAAAAAAAAAAAAAAAAACATGAAAGATTCAGGTAGGTTCGTTTTTTTAGGATTTGACTATACATCAATGTTTACTAGCTGCTCTAAACTATCTGTTAGTACAATTAATCTACGGAAATACTCCAGACAATTGAAAGGCAGAAAACAAAAAATATGAGCGTATTGAAGAATTAATTCCAAGAAAGATAGTGGTTTTTTTTTCCGGAATTTCAAAGGCGAACCTAACCTAAAAAATTCGCGATAATCAAAAAAAAAAACAAATTGATTTAATAATTTAAAAAGTTGAGCTCAAATCCGAATAGATTTGATTAAAATGTTGTGGGTATTGAAATTATTTTTATTGAATTTATGTGTTGTGTGATATCAATTAGTGCGTCCTACATGGAAAAAACGCTTCCTTTAATAATCGCGCTTTTATAATTTATTTCTAAAGCAGCCTTGAAAGTTTTTACTTAGCCATAATATTGTTTATGGCCATCCGAATCTTAATTTTTTTTTGGCGCAAAATTTTCAAAAATATTCGCGAAATTTATATTTTTGTAAAATAAAGGATTTTTATAAAATCGTTCGTCTACAACTCTTCGACATCTTGGAGCATTTTTTTCTAGCTGTATTTCTTCGTTGTACTATCATGCACATTTTTTTTATAAATACAATGCCATCGCAAAAAATACACATTGCATATCGATACAAGATGTATTTCATAATTTCGGATATTTTATGTAAAATTGATCTAAATGTCCTGGACTACTAGTAAACAAACCGCACTCAAAAGTAAACAAAAAACCGCATTGATTGCAATAAAATCGGTGGGGGGGTCCAACATTAAACTGCTCGTTTCATATCTCATAGTTTGCATGCAAAAATAGTTTGCTTGAGATAATAAATTTTCTAAAAGGAGATACAATAAAAATTACAGTTTTTCATTTTGCTCGATCATCGATTGTAATAAAAAACAGAACTTCTTACCGTAGCATCTTTCCAATAGTGGGAATGAGAGTATTGTTGTTATACAATAACAAAAATTTTCTGTTTTTCTCTAATATCATTTGAATTCATATCGATTGTTAAAACCCTTCACTTTACTTCTACGTCTAGAAAATAAGTTTTAAACAGTAAATTTCCTACATTTTATAAACATGTCGCAAATGTTATAAAAATCAAAAAACCTGTTCTAAAATGATTGCGAAATAATCAAACATAGATGGGTAGATAGATAGACAAATGATAAAAATTTTAAAAAAAATTCTTTAGAGAATGAAAATTGAAAAAAGACAAACTAATTTTCGGATAATAAAAAATAAGATCCAAGCTATTTTCAATAAATTGTAATTTGTTAATGGAAATTTTGCCCAGTGTAACTTAAAATTAAATGAATATTTAAATAAATATTAATTTCCTGTCTATGAATTAATAAATTGGCCATTAAATGATTTTGAATATAAGTAAAATTTTATTTATAATTAAATGAATTCATTTATTTGTTGATATGTTGAATAGATTATTCGAAGAATACATAAAAAGCAAATATTATAAATTCTTGATTGAAATCAAGAATTCTAAAACGAAATCGAATATTCATTCAATTTAAATTAATTGAAACCAATTTTATAAACAATGTACCTGTTTGGTTTGTTGTTTATTTGACAGGAGCTATTTTAATTTGAATTAATAATCAAATTGACAATTTATTTGTTGAGTTTATAGATACTAAAAATAATAATTTTAATATAAAATGTGTTATTATATAATAATCTTTTTGTATATATTGACAAGAGTTGTATCGGATTCAATTAGTAATATTCTGGAGAATCGAAAATAGTTCCCGGTTTTCTCGAATTATTAATAAAAATTTCTTATACAAAAAAAAAGTTAATTATACGAGTAAAACAATATGTCAGAGTATATTCGTTTTAGTCAAAACTCTAGATAATTGACCGGGCAAACAAAATTTTGATATTGATGCTTTCCATTTCGGAATTCCATAATTAATAATCGAGATAACTCAAAAACCACATAAAAAGTGACTTTAAGTTCATAAATGTGCAAAATCGGTCGATGTTGGAAAGATTTTGCTACTCATGCGCCGATTCATACTATACTATTATTCATAAGCATGAATAAAAAGCCCGCATGGTGGGCTATGTAAATGGTAACTTATTAAGACCAGCGCACACCGGAAGTTGTTCTGATCAGAAAATCTGATGGTCAGCATACTTCAGACAAAAATCTTAAGCAAACGCATATTATCGGATATCATCGAATACGAGATATTCTATACTCTAATCACTAAATATAACAAATTTCTTCAGCACTCAGCACACTTTAATTTGTCAAAAACTGCTATTTCCAGACTATACTCGTTTCTTATTCTAGCGCCACTAACGGTGGATTTTTCAACTGTTATTTACTAATTACTGATGGACACTTTGCCAATTCGTCCTCCTTATGAGATAGTACTCCTTAAAATATTTACGTTTACATTTATTTTTTTTTTTTATTATACGTTACATACTAGGTATTCGTAGTGCTGTGATTGTTTCAATAGGGCATTTTATTATATGACAGAAAAAATAAAAAAACATACAAATGAGATTCCTTATTCTATATTAAATAATAAAATTAATTGTATAATTTTTCACATTTTTGAGTATTCTTATACCAACAGTAATTGAGGTAGGCGCCATGATATTACGGCATAAATTCATATAAACAAAGAAGTGTCAAAATAAAGACAATTCTTCGTTAATCTAGAAACTCATTTTTAAAAAGGAATGATTTTTAATTACTATAACAATGCATTAATTGTTTACTGTCATAATGACGTCATGACCATAGAATAAAACGACGTTTTTGTCATATTACACGCGAATTGAGATACTTTTCAAAAAAGGGTAAAAAAAGGACGGGCTTATTGTCAAACGTCACAGTTAGTTTAAAAAGTCCTGTAAATCGGATAACTGATACTTTTCAAATGGTTTTTTTTTTAATTTTCCATTTTATTAAAACGATGTAATGAAAAATTGTAATCTCCATGTAACTAGTATATAAGATGATGTATTATAGATAAAGCTTAGGCTAGGTGCTATAGTTATAAGCCGATTTGTATTTTATATATGTTTTTTGATGAAAATAAAGAATTATTAATTTGAATTTGAATAACTGATACTTGAGTTAAAAGCGCACAAACGTAAAAACAGACAGAATACGTTGATGTTTTGTTAAAGTAAGTATTTTGATAAAAAAATTTAAATAACTTATCGTGTTCATCTTTATTGCGTACAAATCTTAACAATTGTGTTAGTATTTGCAATGTTTTTTTATTTCATTAAAATAAATAAAGAGTATTATTAAATTTCAAAAAACAAGATAAATAAGTTTAATGTATTTTAAATGACAGGTATTAAATAAATGAGAGATTAATTTACCGTTAATGATTAAAAAATTGTAAATTATTATTTTACCAAAAAGCAGTACAAAAATGGATCTGGTAAACTTTTACATTATAATGATGCTTTTTTGTTTAGATAATTTATTATCAGTATGAGTGTCGGACTTTTATCTGTTCTTTTATACATCTATCGCTCAAAATATGTTGATTGAACAGCCGAAAACATAAAAATATCTGTCAATAATAATTATGTTTGAAAATTTAAATGCACATAAGTTTGAAAATGTAAATGCAAATTCAATGTTACGGCCTCCCGGTATAGGTAATAGTGACTACAATTTTTAGGGGGATTTTAATTTTTCCTCAAGCAGAATGACCTAAGTAAAAAATTTTGCTTCTTGAATTTCGATTATAGTTTATTTTTTATTATCATTGAACTCCTTCCTCTATCTTATTAATTTTTCTTTTCTTAATCATTCAACAATTCGTTAAAAAAAATTATTCCATCATGAGCATTCGATTATATGTTTGCTGTTGTAGCGTGTTAGTGAGGAATTTTTAGATATTTCAGGTAATCATTCATAAAACTGGGGCGCGATGCAGTTAATTATATAAGACTCTTGCTCTCTAAATGATACACTAAAAGTCCTGGTATAATAAACACCATGAGAGGGATACATCTAGGATGTGGAGGGTAGGCATAGGAAGCAGACTTTTCAGGACGTCAACCAATAGGTGGCGCCAGTGTCGCTCCCCTACTGGTTACCTCTTGGCTGAGTAAGTGATTTCTAGGTAGAAGGTCGGCACTTTTGCGCGGGACTACAGAAAGTGTAGATCCGTCCCTGTTGACCGTGATGTCATTTGTTATAACTTAATTAATTGTATATTATATGTTCAATTTATTTTACAGATTGTTGGTGTTGATTGTGTATATTTTATACAAAAAAATATGTTAAATCGCCGTGATCGAGTTCTTGAAATTGACGCATACAACGAATCGTTTGCAACCAGAGTTATCATTAATGAAAAATGTCGTTATTTCGTAAGTTCAGGTTATTTCTAAATAATTATGTTTTTAACTTATTTGACATTCAAAATTTCTTAAATTAGGTCCATCCAGAAAATCAAGATTGGACATGTTTTGAACAAACCGCTTCACTTGATATAAAAAATTTCTTTGGTTTTGAAAATACTGTTGAAAAAATTGGCATGAAACAATATTCACAGACGGTTGCAAAAGGTAATCAATTAATAAGACAATAAATTTGGATTTCGGTTTTGTTTTTCAAGAAAAATGACTTTCAGTTAACTTTTATGGAATTGTAAAGCACAACCGTATACTATCAACAGATTTATCAGTCATGTTAGATAAACATTGAATTCAGATAAAATTGAAATGAGACCAAACCATAATTTTGATATGTTCCCTCCGTTGGGCGGTCTCATTTCAGTTTGTATTAATAATTTTAATAAAAATCAAATTATTCAAACACCTGAATACATGCTGTGGAAATGATTCATATGAAATCTTTTAGATTAATTTTAGTTTGTAAAATTAGTTCACAGTTTTTGAGTAAAAGTGCTCAACTATAACTTAAATAAAATGAATGTATCAAAAAAATTTATTGTTGTAAAAATATTGATTTCAACACCTTAAATATACAAAACTTTTAAATCAAAAAGCTTAATTTAAAAAAAAAAAAGTTTCAAAATTGCTCTGTACATTATATTTGAATGTACATTATGAATGAATTGATCTAATTCATTATTAAAAACTAAACAAAAGCGAAATACTTTCTGAAAAACAATTGTTTATTGATTTTTTAGGAAAAGAAATAATTGAATTTTATATAAATCAGTTAGCTGATGAAGGTATTACACACGTACCAGTTTGGGTACCCCCAGATAGTACTGAAAATGGTGAAGTCGAAAATGGTTTAACATCAAGTGAAAATTCAAATGATTTACAATTAGGAGCATCTGCTTCTAATCTAATTTCGCCTCAAAATGGAGCTACAAATAACAAACATTCCTCTGGTGGTATGTATAACACAAAATTAATTTCAGAAAATTCCATACTGCCATCTGCTACAAACTAACTACTAAACAACTTACCCAACAATACCCCATGCAACGGAATATATGAAAGTCAGAATTTAGTTATTTCTCGACTAAAATATAACATTGATAATCGAAGAATTAGTATGAAACAAAGATACTACTTCTTTAAAGAAACTTGGAATGTTGGTGGTGTGCAAATTTTTAAAAATTGATTTGTTTTTCTTGTTTAGAAACGTTTATCTTTAAAAAAATGTATTTTAGCAATTTTCAATTCCATAAACAATGATTTTATCAACACTAATGTTATTTACCCAGACGTTTATGATTAGATAATTTTGTTTAAATAAGATCTTGAGAAAATACTACTTTTTATTATTATTATTTTATTTTTTATTTTTTTGAGACAAATTTCTACATTGGTTTTCAACAAATTTTAAGTGTGGAAAATGTTTTTTCACACATTCAATATAATACTAAGTGTACCTCTTATTTTGATTAATTTGTTTCTACAAAAAATTAAATTTTGATTTCCAACATTTACAAAACTTATATTAATCGTTACTATCCCCAAATTACATTAAAATATCAGCTGATAAAATATCACATATATTTTTAAAAGTTTAACATCTTCAATTTACAGTAAAAAAAAAACAGTTAAAAGCTTATATTATTATATATTCAAAATTTCTTTTAAATAGCATCTAGAATTCTTTTTAAATTGCTTATCCGTTTCGTCTTTTGAATACCAACGTTTTGACGTATTTTAAACCCAGGAAATTTTCTGGAAACTTAAGATAAAAATATTTCAAAACACGCTTGACGTAGAATAAAAAATCGCCTATTTGTCAAGAATTTGTGCCACAATGCATTAATAAACCACATTTGATACAATACATACATTTCTAAAACACACGATAGCTGACGAAAATTCTTCCTTTTATTAAAAACAAATAATTTTGATTTGAAACTTTTTCTAAACTCAATACTCAATTATCATAAAAATTCTAATAAAGAAATAGTTAAGAAATTTTATAATACCATTTTTGAGCAATTCCTTATGTATAAAATACATTTTTCGTTATCATAATAAGTAAATTATTAATGGTTGTTTTTCCAGGTAAAAGTGTCCAATTTCAATTAGACGCTGATTATATACAGCGTTACTTAGGCGAATTAACTGTATTACAAGAATCACGTTTAGTACAATTACGTACATGGGTAGCTGAATTATTAAAAGGAAAAGTGCCAAATGATACAACTTTATTACGTTTTTTACGTGCACGAGATTTTAATGTTGAAAAAGCACGTGAAATGTTATCACACTCGCTTGTATGGCGTAAAAAATATCAAGTTGATAAAATTTTATCGGAATATGAATTACCAAAAGTTGTTGTTGATTATTTTCCTGGTGGTTGGCATCATCAAGATAAAGGTACTTGACTTAATAATTTAAATATAAATCATTTATTAATTATTTAATTAAATTTTTTTTTTGTTTTTTGTTTTTTTTTTTTTTTTTTTTGTTAATTAGATGGTCGACCTTTGTATATATTACGTTTGGGACAAATGGATGTGAAAGGCTTATTAAAATCTATTGGGGAAGAAGGTCTGCTAAAATTGGTAAGTAATCAAATCAAATGATGTGAAAAAGATTCGAAATAACAAACAAAAAGACTTACTACTTTTGGCATTGGTCCAAAAATACGAACGGTCACGTGCGTTTGTCTTGATAATTGTGAAATCCAACGATTTCGCTACTTGATTTTTTGAAAATACCTATGTATCAAATCTTGTTTGAAATTGTGGTATCTCTAAACTATAGTCTGTCACTATAGTTTATTAGGAATAACTGACTATCCTCTCTTGGATTCTGACTATTTTTCTTAATCTGAGAATGTCCACCTGCAAAGAAGACAAATCGTTAGCCAGTTTAAGCCTCTTTTCTTTTCAATGATAATTTTCGAGAGGTTTGGTTTGTAAATTTGAATCTTGATTATAATAAACATTTTATTTTTAGACGCTACATGTTTGTGAAGAAGGCTTACGACAAATGGATGAAGCCACCAGAATATTAGGTAGACCCATATCAACGTGGACATTATTAGTAGATTTGGAAGGATTAAATATGCGTCATTTATGGCGGCCAGGCATAAAAGCATTACTACGCATCATTGAAATTGTAGAAGCTAATTATCCGGAAACAATGGGTCGTGTATTAATTATACGTGCCCCTAGAGTATTTCCCATTTTATGGACTTTAATTAGTACTTTTATTGGTAAGATTTTGACAATTTTAACAAACCACAAAAACTAGATTTTTGTGTACCCTTTTTCGATAAATAGTATCGTCTAAAGAAAAAATATTAATTATAAAAATTCCGAAATGAGTTTTTGAATTCGCAAATCTAACTCAATCCATTATTTGTTGTTTAAATAGCATTTTAAAATTATTTTATTATTACAGATGAGAATACAAGAACCAAATTTTTATTCTATGGAGGTAATGACTACTTACATCAAAATGGCGGTCTAATTGATTATATTCCAGAATCAGTTGTTCCAGACTTTCTTGGAGGATCATGCAAGGTATCGTTTATGTAAAATTAATATATTTATTTATTTATTTTTATAATTATTAATGAGAACTCTTTTACGAATAAATTTCGATTTTTTTGCCCCAATTTCCTAGATTAAATTATTTTGTATTTTTATAAATACGTATTTCGACTACAACGATTTTCTGAGGAGATGTTACTCGTTGCTAATTTGGTGACGGTTGGGTGACACACGTCGAAATACGTATTTATAAAAATACAAAATAATTTGATCTAGGAAATTGGGGAAAAAAATCGAAATTTAATATATTATAGATTGATTCTCCAATGAATTAAGTAAGTACATTTGTTAAAACATATATTATGTGACTATTTTACAGACTAAAGTTCATGAAGGTGGATTAATACCAAAATCATTATATTTGCCGGATACAACTTGGATGGATAAAGATGGTGGCCTGTCACAAGATTCATTATATCATTCAGCAACCCTTGGTAAAGGTCAAGTACATGAAGTGTTAGTAGATAATGAAGATCCTGGTAGTGTATTAACCTGGGATTTTGATGTTGTTCGTCAAGATGTTGCATTCACAGTATATAGAACTAGTGTGCCAATCCAAGAAATAACTAATCATAATCATACAAATTCATTGCAAAAATCACACAGTTTTTCTGAATCCGAACAACATCATCGTTCAGTAATCGACAAGACCTGGAAAGAAAATCAAGATTATTACAAAGTTGAACCAACACTTGTTTGCCATGATGGTGAAAGTACTCAGGTATATATTAGTTTCGATCGAAATTCATTATCTTAATAGAGTCTCAATTTATTCATATAGTCATAACCAAGATAAACTCTACGCAAGTTTTAATGGTTTAATTTTTACAATCAATGTTAATAACAATCATTTTTAAAGTAACCTAAGGAAATATTGGGACAAAAAGTTGAATGAAATAAAGTTCAGAGAAATAAGTTGTTTTACTATGCGTGCGAATTTAACGTTTGCAATTGTTGAGATTCCTTATAAACACAACTTAAGTTTACTGAATTTTTTAAATCGTAAATTGGGTCTGAATGTTGATTATATCAAAGATAAAGAGTATTAAATTTGAATAAATTTTATTAATGACATACGGATTTTTATACATTTTAAGTTGAGACTAACTTATACATCATTTATTATCTAGCACTTTAAGTTTTCTGTTGATATAAGTGAAAATAAATTATATCATTAATATTTTCTATGATTACAGGGATCTCATGTAATGGCATATTGTGGTACATACATTCTCCAATGGAAATTTTATTGTGGTCATCAGCATGATTTAATAGACACATTCACATCGCATAAAGCACAAATAATGTATTTTTATGATAAATTAAGGTCTGCTGATTATAGGTTAGTGTAAGTTATTGTTTTTAAGTACATATCTATTAGTTAATTCCCATCTAAGAATATTAATAATATTACCACATGTTTTCTTCGTAATTTGTCGGTAAAAATTACCCCTCTCAAAATTTTTTTTAATAAAATGTAGATATTAAATAAATCCAACATGTCAAATAGTACTTGGTAGATCGTATTTGAGAATTCGTTTTTAATATATAATTTCCAATGTTATATGCTGAAAGTTTAGCACAATGTAGACAATAAGGGCCCTTTTTCGAAAATTGATATTAATATACAATTTCAAAATTCAAACTTTAAATTTGAAAACCGCATAGTTTTATATTTTTCTTTAATTAAATGGTAAAGCGAACTTATATGTTGTGTCATTAGTATTATAAGAATAATTCATGGAAGGCCATTATATATCTCGAAAAAATCTTTAACTATAAATTTATTCGATTGATTATCTTTATTATTTTTATACAGGAAATATCTTTTTTAATTTTTTTCATTATATCTAAAAACTTGATATCGTTCCAAAATTTATTTATATTTTAGAACTTTCCTATAGACGATCATTTGCATATGTTTCAAAAACCAAAAAATGAAATTACTATTGTTGTATAAAAATTGAATAAATAGGTTTTCTCCATTCTGATGTCCAAAAATTTATTATATTAAAAAATATAAAAATGAATTTATTAGAAACATTCACAGTTCAGTACTTACAATTAAGGTTTTGTTTTGTGGTCTATAAATTCTACATAACTAATTTGTATAATTTTATTAAAAAAATAAGAATTTATTTTTTGAACTTAAAGAACTCCTTTTTTTAAATGCATGTTACTGGCTTTTGCTTCTGGTACTCACCCAATATTTTTAACTCATCAAGCGAGTACCATTTTTCTAAGCTATAAACTGCTATAAGACTTGTAAAATATCTAATGCACTAAATCTTACAGTCATTGTAATCCATTGTAATCGGGGTATCTTTATAATCAATTTCTCTTAGAATCTATAAACTATACAGAAATTCAAGCATATTGCTCAATGGTTCGCAGTTTACACATATATATTTTTATTTATATGATTTTTTTTTTTAATATTTGATCTTTTTAATTGTTTAATTGATTTTTAAATGAGAATAAAATTTAAAAAAAAAAATTAAAATACTTAGATGGGACTTTAAAATGAAATGATTTGTATTTAATAATGATTTTCCTGCAGAGGATCAATGACAAGTTTACAATCGGGCCATAGTGGATTTTCTGCTTTAAGTACAAGATCTTTAGCCAGTTCATGCCCATCTAGATGATCAAAACTTCAAGATTTGGATGAATTAACAGTTGCGACTACAAGCTGACAATTAGTCAATGAACCAAATGAGGATTTGGTTCAATCCAACAACGAATAAACACAAATATATACATGTAAAAGACGAGTGAAAGAGATTTATCTAGATATCATTAATTATTTATCTGTGACAAAATGTTTTAACTAATATTGATTAATTATTAAAAAGGAATAATACATCACTGTGTAGACATTAAAAAAAGAAAATTAGTTCATATTATATATTTTTATTTATAAGAAAAAAAATGCCATTCATAATGGTTTTTGAAAATCTTTATCATAATTAAACAAATATTTTTATTTTCAAATTCCAAGATTTTTTTATTGTATCTTTGTAGTTTTATATCATTATAAAGCGTTTTGTGTTCTATTTAGAAACAATTTGTACATTTATTTTTGTATTAAGATCTGATTTAGCTTTTTAAAAATTCCGTTATATGATGGGGCATAAAATTGATTTTAGGATTCGCATTCAAAGAATTCTAAAATTTTTTTAAAATCGTATTGTCGCGTTTTTTAACTTGAATTTTTAAATTAACTAGTGTTATCATAAATTGAAAATATAATACTTATTTCAATTTTAAGCTTCATTTAAAATAAGATAAAATTCATTTTCATTTTATTTATAACCCTTTCTGCTGGAAATAATAAAAGAAGATATTTTGCACGAAAGTTAGTTTTACGTTGTATTCAGTACAGGTAACGCTTGTTATCAAATTTTGATTCAATAATTTTAAAGATATTTGTTAAATGTTTTTTTATTAAAGACAATAGACTGTTTCTTATACAACTACATCGATCGATTTCGTTTAAATGACAACGTGAAGTATTGTGATGGAAGATAATAAAATTATATGCATTAATCGATATCAAAAATTGTATAATATTTAATTTTATAGTTGTGATATGATCGAAAGTATTGCTAACTGTATTATTTTATTAACTTTCTGAGAAAATATTTTAAGTAAAATATATCAATTATTTATACAATTATTGATATAGCAAAAAATTTATGGTTCTTCTCATATTATTATTAGTTACGATTCTTGTAACAATGGTAATCTATATTACCCGTTGTCACGATTTCTTATTGAAAAAGTTTACTCTGGATTATCGATCGATTTTCTTAAGTCTGAAATGAAAATAAATCCATACTTTTTCACAAACTTTGATAATTACTTTTTCTCGACCTTCAATGACCAAGTTAAATTTTTCTTTCATATTTTAGTAAAAGTTTCTTTCGATAATTTATGTAATAATAATGGAATTAACTAACATACATGATTTTCCCTCCCAATTGTATAAAAAAGTTAATATTATATCGAGAGAATTGGTAAACGATTTTGAGATTATGAAATACGTAACCGATATTTTGGACACTTAGAAGTAACATTCGAAAATACGATTCAATAAGAGATATAGCAAATTAGAAACATAAAAAATTAAGTAAATTTGATAAAAAGTTTTCTAATATCATGAAGTCGATGTGGTTGTGTGTTAAATAAATCTTACAATTTAAAAATAATGGAAACCATTCATTATTTAATTTAAATATATTTTTGGGCAAGAAAATCAACATTACTGATCCAAACACTCGAATATTACAAATAAATGGAAAATTTATAATTTAAAAAGCTAAAGAAAGAAGAAAATTGTTATCGTTTAATGTTACTATTTATTTTTAGATATTGAATTGGTTCATCAAATTAATTATCAAACGTTAAATTTAGATCATTTGATGCGTTCATAAATGTAAGAAATATTGCCGAAATGTAGTAAAATTATGATCTCATAAATCGTAATATTATTATAATGGTTTAAGTTTATTATCGAAGCCATTTTTAGTTCTTTATTATTAGCGCTACTAATTCGATCAAAATATCACGAACAGGGTTCTTCTAAATTTTTTTCACGTTTTGAGCTCCACATAAAATGATTAAAATAGTTAATTTGTAATGTTTACATGTACAACTACCCGTAATTTTCTACAGTTCTTATATCATCTGAGTTTATTATTTAAATTGTTTTGTGTAATACAGTTCAAAATACGAAAATGGTTAGATTTGATGCCGGAAGCAGTTATATTAAATAATAAAATTAATACTATTATGGAAAGGACTAAAATTGTCTACTTTTATTAATGTCAAGTTATGAATTCATGCAAAATTTTGTATTGATTTTTCACAAAATTCATAAAATCAATGATTTAATGAACAAATTCATATTTTACCTGACAAAACTTGATAGTGAATAAATAAAAAATCATATCTCATAAATATTGAAATATTGTGCAATATAAAAAAAAAAAAACAAAATATGATCTTGCCCTGTAAAAAATAATAATCTTCAATAAAACAGTCATTAAAATTATTTTTATAAAGTATAATATATTTTTATCACATTGTGTGAATTTCGGTGATTTTATACATAAAAATACTCATAAATACATATAACTAATGTAGGTAATTTGTTTTTAGAAAATTTTGAATCAAATAATAATTGGTTTACAATGTCATTTATTTATTCATTATTTTAATGATTGTTAATTAATATATTAATTAGATTTTAATTGTAAATATGTTTATTATTATATATTTTTAATTAAATTAGCGCTTTATATACAATTGTAATATTAATATTAAACAAACAAACAATAGTGCTTATTTCATTAATAAACAGATAATATTAAATAGAAAAAACTTAATATTTTTGGAAATTTCAAAACTTACATCACACTAAACCTTCAAAAATTCAACTATTTTTTAAGATATTCTACTATTTACAAACATACAAAAAGACGTCTTCCGTATGTTATCAATGATCCTTAATTACAAGAAATGAAAAAATTTTGAATTAGGTTAGATTGAAAAGTCATATTTCATCAGTATAAAGAATAGGCTTTAAATTAGAATTGAAAGTTATTATTTTAATTTAAAATGAATACTGCCTTGATTGGGGTGAATAGAGTATTGAAAAGGAATTTTTTAGATAAAAAATCGTACACTTATAATTAAATTTCTGGTGTAGAAGGCGACTTCAGCTATGTAGGATTAACTTTTATTTCAACAATCTAGTTTTAATTAATTTAAAAAGTTCTTTGATGTCTCTTTTATATGCCTTCAACTCTTGTTTCAGTTTAATTTTTATTTATTTACTTTATTTTCATTATACAGCTCTCCTCCTTGTAATGGTCTGACACATACCTAATTATGATGATAATTACTCTTTAATTTATGCAAGTCCTATAATTAAGCTACAGTGTAATTTAACAGTGTTCGTAATGTAACAGAGTAACTTCATCAATCTTGTTCAGTTTTATATGAATATAGAGTGTAAAATATCTTATAGGCTCTAAAATCAAGGATCTCAGTAAATATGTCTGGAAAGTGTAAGATATCTTATATTAGTTAAAATACAGTTTGATTAAAAGAATCCAAATTTTCACACAGTATGCGTATTTCTATAAACAATCCGAAAATAATCGAATAAAATAAATGCAATTAAAAAACAATATGGGATTCTAGTTTCTTACAATTTTTAATACATATTATATTAATTATAGTTAATAGTCATAAAACCGGTGAATATACTTGTGTTAGGATTATAAATGGAAATTCTTAATAAATTTTTTTTATTTTGCATTTACAAAATACTTTTTAAAAGATAAATACAGGTATTGACCATCGATCGAGAAACCTGTTTACAAGAATGTATAACTCGATTTTCGTCGCAGAATTAACTTGTAAGACTTGTCATTTTATTCTTTTTTAAACATGTATCTTAAGATTTTACCTCTTAATTTTAATCCAGTTTAAGAACACCATTGTTAATTACATTTTAAATTATTTTTTTTTGTAAGCTTTACTTCTATTATTTTAACACTTTCGTTTATAAGTATTATAACCATATTCAAAGCACGTCAATTAACGTAATACAAAAGAAATGGTTTTTGAAAATGAAATTTTCCCGAAATTAAGTGACGCAAGTTTGGAAAAGAAAATATATCGAGAAAATTTTTACTTTCACTACCAAAATGAATTTACAGAAATTAACAAAAAACAAACGAAAGCTAAACTAGCAACTATCAACCGATTTTGTTTAATTTTATCAAATACGTAGAAGGCTGTTTAAGATGATAGCAAGAGTATTAATATATAAGATCATTTCTAATAATTAAACAAAAGAATTTAAAATATCATATAAGTGAGCTACGGTAAATTATAAGTGTACTTCAGTATGATAGAGCATCGCCGATGTATAGTTAAACAGGTTATAACTTGTTATTTTGCGCCGCGACGCCTTGATTTGTTAAATAATAAACGTAACTAACTCCTTTACAAAAACTTACTAACTATAAGAAATCGGTGGTATAAGTAAAATTTTAAATATCTTCGTTTACTTCAATACATGAGACAATTTTCTTTTTATTTCGTTGTAATAAGCCGTACTTCAAAAGTATATAGTGTACCTTCACAATTGCAACCAATAAAATATATATTTGTAAATAGAGAACTAATTTTGTTTTACAATGCCCACTTTTCTTAATATATTTTGTGTCGATTTTTAAATCATATTCATACAAATGTGCTAGAAAATATAAATACGCTAGCTGCAAATAAAGACTATTTTGGTAATCATAAAAATCATACTAGATATAATTTAATTGATTTTGCCATTAACAACATCTACGTTTAAAAGATAATTTATAATTTTTTTAAATTAAATTTCTGAATATTTAATACTAATATTTCTTTAATAGTTAATGAAACTACTACGACAATAATCGTAGTATCCTTCTCTCACTTAAACAGTTTAAAAGAGAAAAGAAGATGATTCTAACACACACAACGATCATATTTTAACTTAAATTACTACTAAAGAATAATAGTTTCTCATTTTTATTTTGAATAGAAATTTCATTTTATTTATGTGTTTAAAGAATTGAAGCAGATCCTTTTTTAAAAACTAAAATGTGATAGAAGTATCCATATTGTTTTTATTAAATTTATAAAAATACGCTGAAAAATTTAAATATTAGACATATTTAAAAAACATAAATATTAGTATTTAGAAACAAAAATCCGATGTAAAAAATGAAATTAGTTTGGAAGAAAATAGAACATGTAAAATATCAATGTGAGTTTAAGTCAATGTTAACTAGAGAATGTAATATGAAATTTAGAAGATAAATTAATGTTATTGTAAAAAAATACAAAATTGAATATACTGTAAAATCAGCAACACACGATGTTTTTGTCGATTATCATAAAAAATCATTTTATAAATTCTATCTATTTTGTTCTTTTTGAATTCATTCAATTTTCATAGTAAGAATAGTAGAACTATTTCCTTGACATACAGTAAAGTCTGTTAATCTATTTAAACGAAAAATTTATATATTTTGATGAATTATTATTTGCACCGACAAGGTTGAACCGATGTACCAGTTCTTAATAGTATAAGTGCTGAAACACAAGTTTGTTGAATAATCCCAAATTTTTATTCGAAAATATATCAATTCAATTTTATTAAATTTATTAAAAAAAGCAATATTGATATATTTCGACTGCTTACATCGAATATTAGAGTGTACATAATTTTAATGAGACGTGCAAACAGGAATTTTGTCAGCCTCTTTCTTGTTTAAATGTAATATACTTTTCTTGTCACTAAAACAAAATAATTTGTAAGTTGAAAATATTAAGGTAACCCACAAACACAATTCATTAGTATATTAAAATATTATTATACAGGATTAAAACTGTATGAGATTCAGATAGTTTGTACTAGTTTCTCTACTCGTACTGAAGTGAAGACTGTTACCATAGTTTCTGACGACTAATGTCATGTATTGAAAACTATGCTTTATTTAGATAAACTAACAACCGAGTTTTCAATATCAAGTAACAATCTCGACAAAATTCAATAGTACTAATAATTTAATTCTAAACCCATTTGAAACATTCATTTAAAACAAATGAATTAAAATAATGAACGTCAAATCGAAAATTAAAAAAATATTTGTGTTTTCAAAATTTGTATATTTGTAATTTATACTATTATTAATTTTATTAAACGAAAATTTGATATATTATTTTTATCGTCGCATCGAGTCAGATATAAAGAGATACTTATATTGAAAAACAAAATCACAACCCTTTATTTGGCATAGATAATAAAATAATAAATGTTAAGCATAGATAATAATAAAGACTTTTTTTTTTGAACTATTAAGAAAAAGGGTTTGAGTCAAAGATAAATAATACATAGTTTTTTTTTTTTTTTAATTTCTGGCTTTAGCTACTTTTAGCTATATAGCCATTAACCAAAGGGGGTTATTATTATTATTATTTATACAACAACAGTACACAGTACTGCTAGGTGGTCACCCACCCAAATACAGATTTTGACTGCTGTTGCTTAACTTTATATATTGGTCTAAGCCTGTCATTATGTTACGTCAGTCCGACATAGTTAATTATAAAGATATTTATTGACACGATTAAAACGAATCACTGATATTACAAAATAATTATTTGACAAATCGATCTTGCAATATTAACAAACAGGACAACATTTAATGACACTTAAATCTGTGAACAACACTAGAATATAATTAAAAACACAATTGGCACAAAGGAAATTATATCACAGAGGACTAAAATACAACAAAAAATTTTACGTTTGATATTAAATTGTTCAAGTTAAGAATAATAAAAAATAAATAATCATTGCTATGATGGTAATGCTTAAAAATTTTTTCTAAAATCTTCAAGAATATGATGGATGGTATTAGGAGTTACTATCATGCAAGGACATCTACGAGTTGTGTTTTTTATCGAGAACTAAGAGCCCCATATCTCTCTTAGGTATTATATAATCTGTGAAATTAATGACAAAAAACACAGAAGAGAGAAAAGAGACTCTCTTAGTTCTTAAAAAAAAAAAGCTTTATACAAATTAAATTAAAAAAATTAACAATCTAACCGAATCGCAGTCATATAGTCCCAATCAAAAAAATGTACCTGCCTGAACATTTCATGATTTTTTAAATTAAAAAATACACGATTTTAATTTATAGTTAGATAAATAAAATTAAATCTGTTAAAGACCTTAAAACACCATAAGCGTGTATTTTTTATTTAAAAAAAACATGAAATGTACAGATAGATGTTTTTTTTTACCGGGATTATAAATTATCCTGGATCTCAACTATTTTTTTTAAATAGTTCTTTAAATAAAACCTTTGGTAGAGGACAAGAGTCGCCTATCTATTTTTGATTTATTATTACCTATGGTATTAATTTTATGATTTCATACTATGATTGGAAACATAGTATAAGTGCAAAGACTACATATTTTAGAAATTATTTAAATTTCAAATTTATTGATTTTGGTTTCGATAGAAATAATGTTAAATGATAATCCGGTTTATAACATACTTCAAGTGAGAGTAAAATATCCAAACATATATGGGGTTTTTACGTTTTTCCGGACAATTTGATAAATTATTTTTATCGTCGTATTGACTATTCCTACAAATTTTCAGCTTGATTGATCACGGGAAAAGAGTTAAGATTCGATATAAAGTTTTAGACATAGGCAAGCAGACATTATAAATTAAAACAAAAGGAGTAAAAAAAAATTGTCAGCCGTCACGCGACGCCTGGCAAATGTGAAACATCGAAATAATTTTGTAGATTACCCTAACATGTGTAACGTAATAAATAACAGATATAATAAATAGATTACTATAGGTGTGTGAGATGAGTGTGGCAAGACAGATTGCGCACAGTCACTTGCGCATTATCTACGACTACGTATAATACATGTATTCCATCATATAGAATGGAGATGCGTCGCCACGGCCTATATTGCCACGCCAACAATCAAGTTTACCATCGCCTATAGATGTTTCACATCAAAAAGCCTATTTTTGCCATACAAATTAAATAATAATGAACATAATATTTTAATTTTTTTGACCAATTATAAAAATATCGTGTGTTCAAAATTTTATATTATTATAAAGCCACATACCAAAACTTTAAAAATTATGCTTAAATGTCATTAATTGTTAATAAAAGAAAAAAGTCCATTAAATATAATTCTAATTAGTAGAAATGATTTTCATATTAGTAAGAAATTGAGTGTGAAAATATACAAAAAACTTGTATATTATAAATGAAAGCTTAAATTTTAGATGAGTCCAAAACGGAAAAAATTGTGTTTATACAACACGACAATTATATTTATTAAAAATTTTTAAATAAAATATATAATTCAGTTTTATTGTAACTAATTTATAGTTACAATTATAAATAGAAAATTATTAGTATATTCGAGTAGTTCAGATAAAAAAATTTTAATTGTTCAAGTGGAAAAAGAAAATTAAGAAAAGAAGACAAATTTCATAGGAATGTTCCGGAGTTCGCTGTGAAAACGTATCGGATTATTTGATGAAATTTTAAGCCTCACAGTTCATAAAATACGATACAATAAACTTAGATTTGTTTCAAAACTTCGTAACAAATACCATGTATAGTGAATCTGTTCATAAAATTTCTTTACTTAAATTATTACTAAAAATAATAAAACATAAGATAAAAAAATTGTTCGACAGCGATCTGCTTACTGCAGCTTAAATAATGAATAAGAGGGTAAAAATTCCTCGAGAGGAGACGAAAACACAACATGTAGTAAAAGATCATACTTAGAAAGAATATTCAAAACTATCAATACATGTATGGTCTTTCATAACAATGCCAAGGTTTTGTTTTTGCAAGCTCTAAACATTTTTATTTTTCGTTAATTTTTATTAATCTGTATTGCCTCCCTCGAACTTATTTTTTGGTGGACCTACCTTCTGCATAGATATTCATAAATTCTAGCTCTTAGGCTAAGTATATAAGAAATTTTTTATAATGGATTTACGTTATTGTTTAAGACGATCAGATAACAAAAATTTTAAAACGTATAAATTTACCTCAATTATGTCAATAAAAATTTGATTTATTATTTGAAAATTGGACAACTGAATTTAAATTTTCAAAACATATGGTATAAATGAAATTTTAAATAAATATATTTTGTTAACTGGGTATAATTGCAACGACTGCGGTATTGATATTTTATGATCATTGTATACAAATTTATAATTTAATATTTTGTAAAAGTTTTTTCAACAAAACTTATAAAAGTTGGTTATTAAATACTTATCAAATTAAATATATTTAGATGTTATCAGCAATATTTTGATCAATATTCCATCATATTGATTTCGTTATCATGTATATAATATATATACACTATAAATTCGACAATGATTTTCATTATAAAAATTACTATAAATAAAATTCAAATGATATTTTTTATGAAAATTGATAATTTTTTTTAAAATTATCTAATCAATACTATTTAATTTTAATTGATTAATTTTAAAATTCTGTAATATTTTCATTTCATTATACACTGATTGGCAAAGATTGTATGTATACGTCGCCGTCTACTCACGTCGTCTTTATACACATATAAATTTACATAACGAGAAAGCGGGTCGTATCCACGATGTTTAAAATTATAATTATTTTGTTTTAAACTACAAATTTCATTGTTTAAATTTCTTCGCCTTTCAGTATATGTAAATATTTTGGGTCAAAGTTTCCATCAAATTATAACTATTTTGTGTAATTATATTACATGATAACTTCGTAAGCGCATATTAAATAAATAAGTCAAAAGAAAATTTTATTTTAATTTCTTTGAAAGGTATTACATTTATTCATAATACTTTTGGAGAATAAGTGACTATTCGCCTCATCCATGTGTCCAAAGATAGGTCCACGCGTACACAAGAAAACTTTTTATGTGAAATTGGAAGGTGGTGATATTTGAAAACAAGTTAGCACGATCCTGTATATTTATCACAGGTCTGCGGATATTTTGTTCTTTACGTTCACCCTATAATTAAACAATACTCAGACGATATTTATTCCAATATTAATAGAATATTAATTTCGTATAAAAAAATTCCTATCGATCGGGCAAATAGTCATAGGGCGTTGTTATTTATTTTTTTACTTCTATTAAACTCTGGACTGTTTTAAAAAGTAAAAATTACATTTTAATTGTCAAGAACATCATTTAGTAATCGGCTCCATTGTGTAAAACATCTTCTGGCGTCCTAAGTTACAAACGAATGATAAGAAAGACAGTGAGATCACAAACGATGCTGACAAATCAATCACAAATGACATCATTTATTCGGGCCTCCTAGCTGAAAAATGGTTTAATATCTGCTGGGTTAATGCTCAACTCTGAAATGAAGGACTGGCTATCTTAAATATATACAAGATTTTCTGCAAAAATTTAAAAATGTTTTATTTAGTCAAGGTTCAAAGAGGACTTTATGGATATTTAGGACTTTAAATTATTTCTTCTCTTATCACAGTACTAAGAGAGATATAGGAGAGACATTATCACAGAGCTATAGGCCGTATCCACAATATATATAAACAACCAAGTTTGCTAACGTTATTATGGGACTTAATTGGTCCTAATTAAGCCTAATTAACGAATAATTCGTTATCTAAATAAAATCTAAAGCTTTATTAATAAAATAAATAACTATTTTTTTTGTCTCTCGCAATGTGAAATCTTTATTTATTCATATTATTTTAATTTCTACTTTGATAAAACATAATAAATTAATAAAATTAGCTACGTATATAGATAGGTATGGTACTCAAATATGTCAATTCATTTATTTTACTGAACGAAGTGAGGTCTATTGAATATAGTTATTATGGTACAACTAGAACGATTTTTCATTTCTTTTGTCTGTATGTATCTAAGTATGTTTCTATGTATTTATATCTATTCTGCTGTAACTTTGGAAGGCGTTTTTCGATTTTTATGAAGTTTGCAACACACGTCTATCACATTCGGGAAATTTACTTTATAATTTTGACTGAACACCATTAGACCATCAGAAGTTTCGCAATAAAATATTTACAAAAATTATTGTTATTCTCATATGTATAAGCTCATAAACCAATTACGATAAAGAGTCGTGGCATATATTTATTTCTTAATAAGAATGAGTTATCACCGTGAGTGAGGTCTACTACTCAACGGAGAGCTATTAGTAATTATATATTTTTTTAAATAGACCGTCCATATTATGAGAATTATAGGGTTCTGTTGCCAAATGATAAAAACTGATGCATTATATTCATTTTACTCTTGACAATGTAAAATGGAAAATATCAACAAAAAAATAATTTAAACTATTTTTTAAATTTTCGAAAAATGATAAAGGAAACCTGATAAGCTAATTCGAATAATAGCAATTTGAAATGTCGAAAAGTACCTGTCATAATAAATAATAACCACTACGTTAATACCTTACAGTTATTAAGTCTATATTCGCGTTTAATTCCGTTAGGTTGAATATTTTATAGTTTAATCTTTTTAACAATATCAATCTCTAGCAACCACTTTGCTAATGAAAAAAGTAGAGGATACTGAACAATAAATTCTATGATACTGAATTTTACAATTTTGATGGTTCTTGTCACAGAATATGGCTATTTAGGTATATATTGGTATATATTATGTTATGTGGTTCTTGTAATAAAAAACCGTTATTTTAAACATCTATACAAAGAAAACTAGTAAAATAAATGATAGACATGACGAAACAATTAGTTTCTGCTTTTTTCCTTTTAACAATAGAACGTCTAAAAAGTGGTACATCTTTTTTTTTTAGTATCCCGCAATAAAATTATACGACATCATATGATTTAAAAACTCAGTGATTGTGACGTTTAATCAGTGATTTAAAAAAATTTTTAGTAAATTAAACATTTGCTTTGTCTTTGGTTACAGTTATTTATTTTATGACATTTACTGCACCCGTATTATACTATAAAATCGTCAAATCAGCGTTATATCATTTATTTTCATTGCAAAAAAATACATATTTTAAAAATATAAAAAATTTTTTGTTGAAAATAAAGAATTAATTTATTTTTATTTTTATCTTTATATATATTATGATAAAAATGTTTATAATTTTTTATGAAATGTATGTAAAACTAACAAAGTTTTAATTTCGAAATAAAGAATTATTCTTAAACAAATTAGTGTTTCTTATTTCAAGTTTTTCAAGGAAATCTTTGATATTTAATACATATTTTTAAAACAAAATAATGATGTACTGCAGTAATATTTTACGCGTATTCTTTATTGTATCAAATTTCGTCTATTTAGATAACAAATCACAACAGTTATCGCTTAAAACATTAACTTTTGATGCTTTTACGTTATAACGTTATTAACCTGATATTTAACCACTCTAATTATCCGATTGGAAAAATTTTGAAATTAAAGTGTAGAGGATTTAGCGAAAAAAGTGTCGTACCCCTGTCGTATCATTGTAAATACTACGATTGTTTGGAACAGTGATGTTTGGAAATTTTTTGAAAATTTGAATGCTGAATATAATTTTTGTAATAATTGTTCGTGTCTTAATATAGATGTCTCATTTTCTCATAGACATCATATGTAATACTATTTTTTCAACTCCAAAACATTAATAGCCCGACGGAAGCGAGGTCTATTTTTTAACCACAGGTATTAACTTGATGATTTTGCATTTCGTTTGTTACAGACTAACGAAGTGTCGAAATGCAGTAGCTAAGATCTATCTTTATACTTACGTTTGTTTTGATGTACACATTCAGGTGTACCTCATACAGAAAGATGCAGTTTTTTGCTATTGATGTGAAACATGACATACCTAATTATGGGAGAAAATTATAAAGAAAAGCCTTTTACTTAACTTTTTTTATACAAAATAAGAAGATGGGATTTTTTCAATGTAAAATGGTCTGATAAAGTAGGAAAACTGTATTTTTTATTGCACCCTGCCCTTCTGTTTATCAATTGTTTGTAAAAAGACTTTCTATGTGCCTGCTTTTTTTTGCAGATACCTCGATGAGAAATTATTTTTTGAAAATTGGAGTCTGGAAAAATTTCTATAAAGTCATACAAATACTTTCCATAATATTCTAGGGATATTTGATTATCATCTTTTTAGTACTATCCAATTCTTGTCATTAAAAAAATATATATATAAATATTGGTAAAAATCAAAATACACCGTAATTGAAATATGTCTTAATAATTAGAAAATTGCAGAAAAAACTTCAAAACATAAAAAAATGATTCTCCGTAACTGTTTTAAACAGTTATTCAAAAATTTTGATACGTAAATTAGCGAATGCGCAGCACATGCATGGTACATATGTCAATGAGTGTATGAATACAAGTTCAATATATTGAATAAACTTGCACATGATATTACAAATTTTTTGTTCTTTTTTTGAATGAAGTAATATATTTATATGTAATATATAATTAAAAATAACATTCATTTATCAAATATTCAATAAATTAAAATATTTCTTACATTTTAAAAAATTTATCAAAAAAATAAATATTGTTTTGTGCAGCGGAAGTGTCACTTCTAGAGTGCGCATTGGTTGTTGGTGTTCGGAAGCCATCTTATATGTGGACAATAGCTTCATATGTAAAGAATAAATATATCAAAATAAATATTTGTACTGTGTTAATTATTCGCATGTTTAGACTATGTACCAATTATTTCTCCACATGTTTACATAGCCATGGCTGCGACGCGAAAGTTGCAAGGTGAGAAAACATGTCAAATTCGCTATGCGAATTTCTGACCTCATCCCGACCTGTTTACAGTTCATGAGAGGTTCTCAATTTGTTATTTACGTGATGAAGTGTTTGTGTTAATATGTGTCTACTTTTATCAAATCAATTTTCAAGTTAAATATTATTTGAGATACCTTGATACTATTCGAGGTTGTATTTATAATCTACCATCAATCAATTAGTTGTAATATTCCAATATTTGCATAATAATCATTATTAATAATGCTAACCAATTACAAACAAAATTTATTTGTAATTACTGTATCATTTGAATTGTTTTTAATATGAGGAAATTCTGTAAATTAGGAGAAATTGATCGATGTCTTAAGAAAGTGACCGAGGGTGTTGAAACGTTTGAAGATATTTGGCAAAAAGTTCATAATGCAACGAACAGTAATCAGAAAGAGAAATATGAAGCCGATCTCAAAAAGGAAATTAAGAAGTTGCAGAGACTTCGCGATCAGATTAAAAGCTGGATCGCCTCGGGAGAAATCAAAGACAAGAGTACATTATTGGATTATAGAAAGTTAATTGAAACAGTAAGTTTATTAAACAAATAAAGTTATTCTAAAATTAATAAAAACAATTTATATTAATTAAATAGCAAATGGAAAGATTTAAAGTGGTGGAAAGGGAAACAAAAACAAAAGCATATTCTAAAGAGGGACTCGGTGCTGCGCAAAAATTAGATCCCGCACAGAAAGAAAGAGAAGAAATTGTAGGGTGGTTAGTTTCGTCTATTGACGCCTTAAATTTGCAGGTAATTTTAAAAATATGTCTTTTCATTTAGTTTCATTTTTTTATGACTAGATTAGATTCGTGAGATTTCAATGTAAAAATTAATCATTAAAGTCTGTATAAAACTTCCCTATTCAAACTAAACTAATATGAAATTTGTATTCAAGTAATTTTTAATTATTTGAAAATTTTGAATTGCCGAAAAATGATACAAAGGTTTTTTTGGAATTAAAAATTTTTTATATCGAGGTTATTTTTTGGATTAAATTACAATAAGTTATTATATTTGTATTCTATACTATAAGCTATTTTTAGTATAAATAATTAAAATGGACTAAAATATCTTAATTATTTCCAAAATATTATATATGTATCAAATAATTTTAATAATTTATTATTTTTTCTTTAGATTGATCAATTCGAATCTGAAATAGAATCATTATTGGCTGGTAAAAAGAAACGCTTAGATAAAGATAAACAAGATCGTATGGAAGAATTGAAAACAAAATTAGAGAAACATAGATTTCATATACGAAAATTAGAAACGTTATTAAGAATGTTGGATAATATGTCTGTTGAAGTGAATCAGGTAAATATTATTTTCATTTTTTGTATCATATAACTATTTAGCCTTTATTTAAAAGTCTCGATAGATTATTAATCAAGTTTATACTATTTTACCTAGATATTAATGGTGAAAAATTTATTGTTTTATGATCATAATTAGCCCTTATTTAACTCTTAAATAGCATTGTAAATTTTACAAACTTGTTATCAATAAGTTTAAAGAATATTTTGTAAATACTAAATAAAGTATATATTTTATGAGATAATCTGAAGTTTCAACCAAACAGAAAATTCAAGCTGTTTCTTACAGACACTGTATTCTATAATACTATTTCGTTAAGGTTAAATGGAAGGTGTTCTGTTAAACTATACTTAACGGCGGGCGGGTAAAAAGTTTTTTAAATTTTTTTTCAAGTTTGTATCTAATAAGAGTGGAGTTTTAGACAAAGATTTTAGAGAAAGTAGTTTTCTTTAATTTTATTATTTTATGCGTAGTAAGTGAATAAATTAAAATTATATTTTATTAAAAAAGTTCTAATGCCCGCCTTCTAATTAGTTATTTTGTTAATTCAATTAAAATTGAATAAGAATGTAGTGGGTACTTTTTATGTGTGCGTGTCAAATAATAGGAAAATTTGGATATATAGTTATATACAAAATAATATTACTTGATTTGCTTACAAAGTTGAAACTTACCAAACAAATTTGTATTTATATAATTTTAAAATTTATTAAGAACTTTTCGTTGTTTAAAATCTAGTTTGTTCAAAGTTGTGATCAATAAAACCAATTTTATTAACATATTAGGTGTTAAAATCTCAATTACAAGTAAAGTGAAATATTATTTTATAGAAGTCTCTAGAACTTATAGGCGATGGCAGGTGTTGTGCCTCACGAAGCATCGATTATGTTCAAAGATTTGAAAAATAAAAAGTTTCTTAGTTGGTCATGGAATTTTAGTAAGAGTCAGTGTAAAGCCATCCTTTATTTGGTTACAATCATTATGGATTTTTTTAGCCGCTCTGCCTTGTTAACACATAGTGTTATTTTGTTTGATTTTTACCGCGCAAACAGTTGACATTCAATTTTAGGTTTAATTGGTAATGCAATAAAACTTTCAGAAATTTAAAAGATGTTAAAAAAATTCGGATATTCCAGTATTAAAATTAAGTTTTAAAAGATTTTAGATTTGACCGCCTAAAAGGTCTCGCAATCATCTTCAAGGTCAAATATCGTGTTTAATAACATACACAACCACTGAACGGTTAAATTTGTAAAAGACTCATTTTTAGAGAGAAAGTTTGAATTTGTTGTTATAAGCCTTAGAAAAATAAAAATATAATAATTAATTTAATTAATAACCCCAGACCAATTAATTAACACGTGTTAATGACGAGATTTTGCGTAAACATTCAAAATTATATTGAATTATTTGATTATTGGAAACTAAAATCAGATAATAGTTTTGAATGTGATTAACCACTCTTGAAGTTATCAATACCATTTTATTACTAAAAACTGTAAAAAACGTTAAGGCGCATTTGGGGTCTTTGTATTGTTAGATTTTTAAATTCTGCACAAGCCTAACTTTACTATTGTATAATGGATCTATTAGAATAGTAGTGCTTCTCAAATTATTGTCAATTACGTATGACAATAAATATAAATTCTACTCTTATGCTGCTCTCAGAAATTTGCTTCAACGGATCAATTTTAACTGAAGTCCGATTATCTTATAATTAAATTTCGATGCATTTAGTCTGGGTTATTAACTGAGGAAATATCTCGTAAGATAGTTATTTAATTTTTTTGTCTGCTGACCGTTATCAAATTAGCAACGAGCTATATCTCTTCGGAGAATTATTACGATTAGCTAATTCATACTGATGATTACTAGTCAAAATACGTATTTATAAAATACAACAAAATTTTTAATCTAGGAAATCGGGCCAAAAAATCGAAATTTATGCCCAATAATGATTATTTACATAATAATGTACAATAATTGGTGCACATCGTTCTAGGGTTAATTCAGTGTCAAAACTTGCCCAAATTGTAGAAATATAAATAAATGAGTAAATAATTGTTTTAAAATAAAATAAATTTATTTAATAAAATTTCTCTGATAATTTATATCTTAATACATAATATAGAGTACTCTAAAAATCTTCAACGATTATGAAATGCAATAATTTTTTCCTCATTAATTTTTTTAAATTATATCAATTTATTGATTTTATATACGCAAATGTTTTTGATTATAGTTTTATTCGTTTATTTTTTTTTTTAAATTCCCAGTTCTTTAAGATATTTTAAATTCAAATAAATATTTCAAAAAACTTTAAAGATTATATTAGTATCTAAAAATTTAGACAAAAATTGATTTAAAAATTTTAAATGAACAGTGATATCTTTGTTCATAATTTAATATTAATTTCAAAGGTCCATTGTATAACTTCTAGCATCCATCGAGTATTGTCGAATACTGAGCCCACCAATCATCATTTAACGTCAGAAATCATAAAACATTACAATTATTAAAACTTTATTATTTATATTTTCAGAAAAAAAAATTACCAGTTACAAAAAAGTGTCGATTAACCACTACGATCCGCGGACAACACATAATACAAAAGGTTGCTCTCCCCCTTCTTGTAATTTTTGAGCCTATAATACTCTAGCATTTAAATTATAGTATCAGTAGTCTACCAAAAAAAATTTTTTTTTAACTTTTCTGCTATTTACCAAATGTTTACCAAATCAAAAATTGTAGAATAATTGGATCAGCATCTTTCAATTTAATCTAAAAGTAGACTCCTGTAGGCTCCATGATACAAATGTGATAGTGGTCTCAGTATCTTTGTTTGGTTTCGAAGAATGAAAAACAAAACATAATTATTGTGATTATGAAGAAAAAAGTTTGCTTCAAACAATATTATTGTATCACTTCTAGATTAAAAATATTACAAAGGTTTATGCAGGCAGGAACAACCATTTTACTAGAAGATATTCTGGCATTAACGACAATAATGAGTCTTATACTAGTAAAAAATACACAATACTTCCATGTACGCTTATAAACTAGTAAAAGAACAATTAAGATATGTTCTAAATACATATTTGGGTTGAAATATACAAACCGTTATATCCATCATCTTGCACAGAGAATTACCAATAGACGAATGCACAACTAGATGTATAAAGATTTCTTAATACAAAATTTTCATATGCTGAGCGTTTACATACGTATAGACGTCACACGGAAATTAGTTACAATGTATTAAAATATAGTAAAAATGAGTATTTTTGGAGAAATCTGAAAAACAAAATTTTTTGCGATTATTGTATCTAAAACTGTATAATAATTTTAAGTGAAGCTTCCAAAATAATACTTGCCCTGTATAAAAATTTGTAATAATATTTATAAAATTCAAACAAAAATACTTACAAACTGTTATGCAGTAAGTGATAAGTGAATCGATAATATTGCTTGCATTAATGATTTTGATCGGGTTATGAAGACCAAAGACAATTGTTTTCATAGATAAATTGTTGAAACGTGTATGTTAATTTATTATTTCATCATGGATATTCTAATATTTGCTTAGAATAATTGAAAAATTATATTTGAGATTTTATTATTCGCGTGCAGAAGTAAAACGTTTTGTTTATGAAATTACCAACATTGAAATTATGTTTCTCCAAGATTCAACAAAGAAGTTCAAGATCACTACCACAATTACATCAAGATTTCACAAAAAGACGAGTTTAATGAAACGCGAATGAATTTGTAATTATCAAAGTAAAGAATAATAATTAGTTAACATTTTATGAGGTTCTGAATGATATTAAGAAGGGTCATAATAAAATTTATTATTTTTCCAACACATTGAATCCGTTAGTAATAATTTGATAATTTTAATTTAATTATAGATAAGGAGAATTAAAGAAGATGTTGAGTATTATATTGAATCATCACAAGATCCCGATTTTGAAGAGAATGAATATATATATGATGATATTATTGGTTTAGATGAAGTCGAATTAAGTGGCGTAGGTTTACCATCCTCAGCAACAACTGATAGTAATAATAGTAATGAAACCGGAGGTACACCCACATCATTAACATCTGGTGCATCACCAGTACCATCACCATCTCATAGTGCGCCATTGCATAATCATTCCAGCGATAGTTCAACGGAGAGTGCAGATAAAAAGAAAAAAGATGATTTACCTAAGGTACATAACTTTATTTGAAAATTAAAATACAAATTTTGTAAATCTGACTTAGTTTATGAGATATCGATATCGATAATTGAAAACGACAATATTATAATAAAAATCATTGTTATCATAAAAATTTAATGAACTAATATTTCACCGTCATAATCTGTTTGAGTTCTATATAGATAGCCATCTATCGTCTTATATTACAATACTTATGTTATAATTTTTATATTTCAGCCTGTAAAACCAACGGCTGTACGAGCAACAAGTAATAATTTGAATAGTAGTAATTCAATAATGAATACATCTGTAACATCAAATGCTGTATTAAATACAAGTATAAATTCAACAATTACAAGTGCTGTTATTGGTAGTGGTAACACAGCTAGTGGAAATATTGGAACAGCTGGTGTAGGGATTGGTGGTGGCAGTGCCAGTAATAATACCACCAACATTACTACTAGACCATTAGTATCTAGTACACCAAGTAAGCAGCAAGTTACGCCAAATAATAATTCACCAAGTTCAGGTCTTCTCCTTACTAACCATGTGAATACATCTGGGAATTTTGCCGCTGTTGCGGCAGCTAATACTCATCCCACTATTGGCTCAAATAAGCATATAACATGTAAGTTTACTTACTTACATTTCATAACAAAATTCATTTCTAATATTTTTATCATTTCATTACGCATTTCATTTCATTTCATGTCAAGTAAAGTGCGCGTATGATATAGTTAAAACAGTCCACGTAATGATAACTTGTTTTGTAAATTTATATGGCTCATTTGAAGATTGCACATTTATCTATTACTTATTTTAAGTAAAAGTTTCATGAATTTGACAATTAAATAAAAATTGATTCAAATACAAAGAAGCTATAAGCTATCAAAAATTATATATATACATCTTATTCTTGAAAAGATGTTTAACATGTAATTTATATCTAGAAACGAACAGTTGACTTCATAAGCTCATGTTTCCATTTTGATTTAATTAAGAATTTTGAATGATATGGACATTCAAAATTTCTAATTTTAAAAATTTATAAAACTTATTTTTTTTTTTAATGTAAAAAAAGTAACTTCAGACCCATGTTCGTGAAGTAAAGACGCTAAAATTGAAGTAATAAAAATTTTTTTGTCAACATCCCTATTAGCCACGACACAAAGCTTTTTGTATTTATCCATAATACTGTTCAATTACGATAATTTTTTCAAACGTTGTAAAAGACGGATGTAAAATCAATTTCATTATTATTTTTGAACAATCAAAAATAAATTTGAAATTATATTCGCACAATAACACCTAAAAAATTTAAAATAAAAAACATTCACAAACCGAAAATATCGTCTTTATGGAAATAAAATTAAAAAATGTCTAAAATTTATTTAAATTGCAATAATAACATTCTCAAGGAACGATAACTGACACTAGCATTTTATACACGTATCTATTTTGGCTATATCATGATGGTGACTGTATGTGCAAAAGTGTTTAAAATGGGGTTGTGGTATAAAAATATTAGTCTTACAAATATAGTAAATAAGGTTCGGCATAATTATTCTACATCCTCAATTTTTACAAAATGATACCCACAATATAAAACGCCAAATTAATGATAGTATAATGTAAAAAAATAATCAATTGAGAACCGCTATATCATATCATATTTTTAATTGGAATTAGTTAAAATTTTAATTTTTAGGCAATTTGATAATGTTAAATGTTTGCTTAGAAATACGAGAAAATATTTTTTTCCACGATCCCTCTTATAACTCTTCTTTATCCACTTTGTATTACAATTAACAAATTAACAAATACATTCATTCTCCTCCAAATTATTAAAAATAAAAATACAAGATTTCGTGTATTTTTATGTAAAGAAACTTAAGTGTAATATTTTTTAAATTAGAAAAAAATCTCAAAATTTCTGTTCTTATATATCTGAATTTATGTTGACATTTGATTAAGGAAAGAAGTAATGTCATTAAATTTAATTTCGCGTGAGCTAAATTATCAAAGATAACTCATTAAGCATAGAAAGAAAATAGCATAAATTATCTAATATTATTACGCTTCTGACTATTAAGATACTCTAATGTTGTATTCAACAAAATTGGTAATTGACGCAAATTTGGTGATAGTTTCACGCTTAATAAATGGAGTCAATTCATACACGTAGTGAAAATTACCTTACGGTTGAGGACGCAGTGTGAAAAGAATCAAACAAATTTCTGTCTTTAATAAAATGCTTATGCCAAAATGTACTAGTTGGATCTAGATCTACAAATATAATGCAGATATATTCAATTTTTTTTATATGTTTGTAAAATAATCTGAAGCGTTCATAATAATTGGTAATTGACATTTCTTCAATAATAGCCTATCGGAAACAAAAATATGATGATGATTAATGATGAGGTGACATCTGAATATGGGTACTAGTATTATAAATACTATTTCAACTATAATGTAGTCATCATCAGACTTAATATAACGACTTTTAAAATTACTCTTATATTGTCTCCAAAAATATTTGTTGGTCGACGTTTGTCCTTGTTAAAAAATCCTTAATTAACAATAACAAAAATATTACTGATTCTTTATAGTACTTTGTATTGAAATCTTATCGCTATATTAGAGATTATTTATAAAATGATTAATCAATTTGTTAGCATAAAATATAGTATATTTCTGTTAATTTGAACAAAAAATATAAGATTTTATGTTATGATAACTATTTTTTGATTATAATATTAAACGCAGCTAGAACAAATTAAATAATATTGCGGTATTTTTTATAAAAAAAATTACGATATTTTAATGAGCTGTTTGGAATATTCCATGGGTTTTGATCTATCCATTCGTTCTATATATCTTGGTAATCAGATATGGATAAGTGTTTGTAAAAGGATATATATAGTCTGTATGCACAAATAATTACATAATTAACACATTTTCCAAACAATTAGAGATTTCCATGAACTCTAATAAGCACGGGAATCGTGCTATGAATCCTATGAGTCTCAATCTATTTAAACGACTCATGGGCTTTGATGATCTCGTATGATAATTGTTTGTAGTAAACTTGATGTTTCATAACAAATCCTCCAATTGGACTAGAGTTCTTTAAAAAGAAACATTCCAGTGAAAATAATTAAACAGCTCTTTCTGTAGTGTCTAAGCCCGTGAATAAATTTCAAACTTTAATTCATTTCCTTAGAAGTTTCGAAGATTGTGATATTTGGTATACCGTACAGATAGTGAGGAAAAAATATATGTAACAAAATATATATTCATTGGCCACCTAATGTCCAATAGAAAAACTTCAAAGTTATTCTAAAAGCAGGTACTGATTACATCCTGTACATTCTAAATAATGTTTCAAGTTGATATCAATTGAAAATTATGCTGTTTTCAGCAGTTTAAATCTTTTAAACAAAAAAGAGATTTTGAAATTAATTTTAAATATCGCCAGTGCTGCTCAAAACGAAGTTTTTGTTTATTAGAAAATAAAAAAGAAGCAACCGCTGTATTATTTCCAAATATGACCATATTAAATTACAGAAAGTCTTTGTTGTAAATCTAGGTATGATAAACATTTTAATTAACGAAGTCAAATAACTTAATATTTTGAATAAAGGTAGTTTCCCACAAAGGTAGTTTGTTGAAAGTGAGGGTTTAATACAAGATCTATATCTGTGTTCGTAGAAGTCAAGGGTAGAATGATGTTCATGAATAATTCACAATAAAGTTCAGTTTCTATGAAATAAACTATAGATAACATTTTTGATTGGAAGATTCAAAAAATAGTAATTAATATTTAAAAATTTTAAATTAGTTATAAATTTTACTAATACTAAGTTTAAAATTATGTTTATTATTTTTGTTTACTTGTTACGTATAGAATTTTTTGGATAAAAAATTACATAATTGTTGACAAGGTAAAACTTGAAACTACAAGATGAATTCAGAACAGAATAACCGAAGTTTTAATGTGTCGTCTGTCCTCATCGTGACGGTGTTGTGCGTGTTACCGTGATCGTAATTATAAAATAATAAAATTATCGAAACACTTTGTGTTTTTAAGACTTAAATATTTTGACAATAATACTTTTAATAATTATTTTAAAAATAATTTTACCCATATAAAACGATCGGACAAAGGGCGGGTAATTAACGAAAGACATTTTTATAATATTTTAGGTAAATGCGGAATAGTTTCTCCCAAATTATTTTAGGTTTTAATTTTAATTGTGTTATTTGAAGTTTTTTTGTTGAAAAAAATTAATATTTTACTTTCGATAAATTGTTTATCAAATGTGGATGTAATGTGGGTTGTTTATCAATCTTTTAAATAACATGAAGGTAGCTTTTGTTTTTTAATATTTTTTATTTACTTGTAAATAATAATTTTAAAGTGCATAATAATTTTTCTTGATTAAAATTAAAAATTTGTTTGCAAAAAGAAAAAAACACAGCAAAAGACAAACATACATTTATACTAATTGTAAGAGAGATTACGAACTATATGATAGGTCTTCATAGACATAAAATGTAATATTAATATATTACCAAAGTATTTGAAAAAATTGAATAGTAGATGTCTTTTTTTTTCAACATTGTTTTTTAAAAATACATTAAGACTTATTAAGTTTCTATGCGTCTAGTATCAGGCACTAAGTTAATTGTATAGCGTTTTGCAAAAAAACAGCTTAGAATGCAAGTAAAGAAATATGATCTTCTCAAATGGTTCATTTAATTAAATAACGATAGTGTCCTAATAATTACTAATACACATTGAAATGGTAGATCCGCAGAAACAACGGTGACACTCACTTTTACTTACAGGAACGTATAGTGTAATAACAACACGTCAAATAGTGTAATGACAACTAATGCAATATCATCATCAAATCCATTATCGAATACAACGCATTTAGAACCTTATTGTCTAGAAGAGATAGAAATATCCAATACTTGTCTTCCATTTTAACATTTGTCCTTCAGAATCCTTTATCCAATTAGCATATAGATCAATATTCATCTTATTTAATATTTAAAATCGGCTAGGATCTATGATCAGGTGCTATTTTTCTTCTGATAAAAATACATTGAAGTTATTTCAGTAATAGTAGTAAAAGAAGAAAAAAATAACGGAACCAAAACCTTGAGTTTCTTCATCAACTTTCGCAATATTTACCCTATGGTTTTTCCATACCAAAAATAAATTTGTATCTTTCTCCTCCTATCAAATTATAATATTATTCTTAAATATTAACTAATTCAAAAAATTTTAAATATTAATTTCTCGATATTTCTAGCACAAAATTCAGAAAACGGGACATCTTCAGGGAATAATGTTTTGTTATCTTCAAGTATAGCAAATAATTCACTAATATCGTCTCAACAACAGCAGCAGCAGCAGCAGCAGCAACATGCAACAAATACAAATAGTAGTATAAGCAACAACGCAATACAATCTTCTCATCATAATACAACAAATCATACAGGTGGTGTAAGTAGTGTTTTAACGTCACAAACACATCACTTACCACAAGGGTTAGTTGGTGGTAGTGGTGTTGTTCAAGTAGGTAGTGGCGTGGCACCAAGTAACATCTTAACACCAAGTGGTAATAAAACATCTGTACCAAATTCAATTGAGCACCCACATAATAACAACACGTCAAATAGTGCAATGACAACTAATGCCGTATCATCATCAAATCCATCTTCGAATACAACGCACAATAATTGTGTCAGTCCATTATCAAGTAGTGCTAGCAGTAGGGCATCACCACCAGTTAGCTCACGTGCTAATACGACACCTTCTCCAGCAGCTCATCAAACTCTAATGAATGGACCTATTTCGAAAGTAAGTAACTGTTAAGATGTTTATTATGATACAATCAGTACAATTTTTCCTAAAACAATTCTCAATGTCGGTTTTAAACTAAAAATGATCTAGGAGCTACGTATGTCTCTAGGGTGTTTCATTGTAAATAAACAGGTTTTTATCAATCTAAATCCATAATTTTACATCACTTACAAAAAAAATTATTTAAAATTTAGAGTATTTAGAGGATATTTAAAACTCAATAGTTATAAAGAGCTTTTGACCATTTATTTATTGTCTATTTCATTTATTTAATTTAGGCAACAGAGGGTATGTCAACATTAAAAACAATGGCACAGCAAGCAATTGATCGGGCTGGATTGGAACAACAACCACCTAGTGAACCAAATAGTCGTACTCTTTTCGATTCAAATAATAAAATAATACAATCAACGAAACATACAAATGAAGCTCATGTACCACCATTACTTGGTGTTGCACCGTTAGGTCCCGTCCCATTATTAAAAGAGCATCAATGTCAATTTCAAATGATGGAAGCAGCTTATTATCATATGCCACATCCAGCTGACTCAGAGAAATTACGAACATATATTGCTAGAAATCAATGTCAAACACCTGCATATTATCAACAGGTATAGTAAATAATTTAGTATAATTTTTAAATATGTAAACGTAAGCAATCATTTTTTAAATTTGTATTTATAGACTCCACTGCCGCATTCGGATACCGTTGAATTTTACCAAAGGTTATCGACTGAAACATTATTTTTCGTGTTTTATTATATGGAAGGAACAAAGGCGCAGTACCTTGCGGCCAAAGCTCTTAAAAAGCAAAGCTGGAGGTTTCATACAAAGTATATGATGTGGTTTCAGCGGCATGAAGAACCCAAAATAATTAATGAAGAATATGAGCAAGTAAGTGATGACATAGCATTTAATGTATATTAAGGATAAAACATAAATGTATATAAAGGAAAATGTATATAAAGGATAAGGATAAATGTATATATATTAAGGAAAATGGCATGTGTAAATCATGTAAAAAGAGATTCATAATTTTTAATTAATTTTATAATATTATTAATTCCAAAATGTAATTATCATTAATACATTTAAATTACAGGGCACATATATCTATTTTGATTACGAAAAGTGGGGCCAACGCAAAAAAGAAGGTTTCACATTCGAATACAAGTACTTAGAAGATCGCGACCTAAATTGAGCTGTTGAACGTCAACACAACGTTAGAAGTTAAAAGAAACATCAACAACAAACGCGTTTGATCATCGAAAATGTGTGTGTTGAATAAAAGAAGAATCGTCCACAAGTGATATTTGTATAGAACTTAAAAAATAATTTTTGTTTTCTTTTTTGTGGTGAACCGCAGCGGTGATGCTGTTTATGATGAGATATAAATAAAAAGTTCGAACATATTTGAACACACGTCATGACTTAATGAGATTAATAATGATGTCAGGTTATCGAATGTTTGTTCTTTAAAACAAAACTCTTGAAAAAGTATTTAGTGTTTTCATCGCGATGTATGTGGTTGTGATTACTGATTACGATGAAGATTAAAAGCTGATGCTAGTGATTTTTAACTACTAAAAAGTGTTCCGTTGTACAGTATGTTAATTATAATAATTAAGATACAAAAGCCTCCCCCTCACACAGAATACTGAGTACAAACTGACACGCTCGCGCGCTCTTTTCATTATTTCAGCCATCCCATTCAAATCGTCAGTTTTCACTTTTGTAAAAAAATCATTTATTAAAAAAAATAAATTTATGGTTAAATAGAAAATTAAAAAAAAAAGATATTTCTTTTTTTGAAAAAAAAAAGTGTACAGAGCTCTTTATTAATTTGTGTAGAATATTAATGAAATAATAATATTATTTAAAAAAATGTTTTTTATTATTGTGGGCCGGTTGTGACCTTCTTCCTAAAAAAAAGCAGCTATGTAGATTTTCAGGGAAATATCCACCATTTTCTTATAATAGTGTTTTGACTTTCAATTAAGTGATTTTTCATTTACCATCCAATTTTTTCTTATCATCAGATCCGGTGAGCTATTATTGTTTTTTAATTGTATTATTTTTTAAATTGTTGTACACAATCTATTGTTGACATTGTTACTAAAACGTTTAACTTTCATAAGCTGTTTAATTTTTCATCAATTTGTTTTCCATTTTTTTTTCATTCATTAAAAATAGTTATTTGCTTAAAGTACAAGTTTTTCAATCATTATTGATTTATTTTGAAAAATAAAAATGTAAATATAATGGCAATTAGTCGTGAAATATCAAATATGACTCTTTATGCTTTGGTTTTTTTTGAAAAAAGGATTCCGCCATATAAAGATCTATACGATGTTATTACAATAAGTCTAGTTTAGAATGTATGAATATGACTAGCCCTTTAGTACTTTATTAAAGATTAGATAGATCAACCAGTGTTTTACATAGGTGATACACAAAACATTAAGATGTTATGTACTTTCTGTGAACGTCACATTTCGTACGACGTGTGAACAAACCGTTTATTTTTACCAAAGTCGTACGGACGTAACAAACCAATTTGTTAACTTATTCATCTATATCATAGATTTTTTTTTAACCAATGTTACCGATACTGCACTTCGACCATTGTCACCGATTTATATTACTAACTCTTAATAGTACTCTTTTATTGAAATCAAAATAGAGTGCGATTACACTTCACCAAATACATTGATGTTATCTGGAAATTTGTAGTAGGTAAAACAATTATCAAACATGCTGAATTTATGCAGTTAGAGCCATTTAAATACGTTTTATTATATAATTCAAGTCGAATATACGTATTTTGAAATTACACCCTTTCCCGATATGGCTGCCATTTTCGAAGAAACCATAGCTTAATCGGTAAGTTATAAAAATTATTGTTTTTAGAAATAGTTTCATTTATTTAATTTAACATTTAAAATTTTGAATTAACCATATAAATTGCGAGATTATGTTCTAAAATTTATTTTAATAAACATTACTTCTTGTTAGAAATAAATGTTTTGGTAGTGATTCCGTTTTGAAATTTCAGTGTAGTTCTCTTTCTTTTATACCTAACACATTTAATTCCAAATTATTGAAAATTATTCTTTGAAATATATATAATATAATTTATACTCTCATCTCAAGAGATAGCGGATTAAAATTTGAAAACGGATCACATTTAGAATAGATGGTCTGTTTTATATGTATAACCGTATATTTTTTTTATATATATAACCGTACGATTTCTTAAATCAAATATGTGATATTAATTTCAATTTAAATTACATCTTTGGATTTACCTTTTTCACGAATTTAAAATGCCTTTAAAATATGTTTACATTTTTTAATTCTTTTAAATAAAATCAATGTGTGAATAAATTACTTAATTTTGAGACCTGTCTAAGTACAATAAACATTTTTAGATAAAAAATAACATTAATAATGTACACCGACTTTTTGTTCATTTAAAAATGTAAATTTTTTCATTATTGTACAATTATTATATTATTTCATATAAACGGACATGATATATGTAATAGGAAAATTGTCTTTAATTGATAATTTTTGTTTTTGAGATGGTATTAAACTGGTTTCGGTGTTTTTTCTTATGTGAATCTTTAAATAAATTTTGTAAGAAGGTTTTGCAATTGCCCTTTATAAAATGTTCAAATTATATGAAATATAAAATATGATAGCATTTTCCTCGAATCAAGAATTCAAACTCGTAAACCAAATGATCTCAATGCGATAATTATATAATTATAATAGTTAATTATTATTTTTTAATTTTACAAACCAAAAAGATGTTAAAAACGGAACAGCTGTGAAAGTGTTTTTTTTTTACCTAGAAATGTATGTGTTAGAAATACAAATTTTAATGGGTCACTTGAAAAATAATTTCTAGGACTTTTATAATTTGTATATTTCTTATTCGATTAGAAAATCTTTTATTTCACAACTGTCTGTTTCACAATATTATGTTTTTTTTTTTTTTAAATTTATTATTATTTTAAAAAAATGAAAAAGGAAATGTTTTTGTACATTGAATCCCCAATATTTTTTTTAAATGTGTATATACGAATATTTTTTTTTATATATAAATTATTTAAAAAATAAAAATATAACTAAAAATTAATTTATTCAATTTTTATTTTGTACTTTTTTATCGCATTTTTTTTTTCTAAACATTTGGGATTCAAACTTTTCGACCGAGAGTTACACTTGAAACAATTTTATGTTTACTACACAGTTCGATTTGCATTATTTTATCATCAAGTGCCTCTGCGAATATTGCTTTTTCAATGAGCATTTTGTTTTTATTGAAAATTTTTTGAAATATTGGTTTTTTTAATATGGATTACATTTAAAAATTCATAATATAAATTCATTGAATATATGACTTCCTGGTTTACTTTATTCAGTTCTAGTTTCTTAATGCAGGCTTAACTTAACAAAATAATAAGCTTCTTAGTTGAAACCAATTTGAAGGTTAATTAACATGAACTTAATTTATTGTTAAAAGTTGTGACCTGAATCTAAAATATTGTATTAATTTTCAATTTAATTTAGAACAAAAATGTGGCTTAGCTAAGTTTAAAACTTGCGCCGGGCTGCACTTAAGCCTTAAGATTTAAGCTTCCATTGGGAAACTAGATCTAATAAGAAGATTGGATTCATGTAAAATTAATATAAAAAATTAAATTAATTTTGTGGTCAAAATGTCTTACTAATAACTAAATTATGCTAAAATAAATATTTGAATATTACAGAACTTATGAATGCAACTAATATAATATATTTATATTCATATATTATATATAATATTGTTTTAAATTTTGTGTATTCCAATTTGTTATAATCTTTTTTGGAAATAATAGATAACTGATATCCTCCAATACTTATTCTTCAGGGATGCTAAAATATTTAGCGAAACTTTAAGAAAAAATTAATAAAACAGAAATAAACAAAATATAAACCAATATTATATAGTATAAGTATGATACATAACAGATACGAAAAATATCAAAAAAATTTACATATTAATTCTATTTGTGCAGAAAAAATATCTAGAGCTGTGCACGAGTTCTAATAATTAATTCAATCTTCTGATTGTTTTATTCATTTAAATATATTACGATAAATTACAAAATAATATCTTGAATCATATCAAGGCGATTTTGAAGAAGTTTAAAAATTCGATGATTTTGCTGAATTTTTTCATTTTTGTTAATAAATTCTGTATTTAATGTAAAGCTATAGAGGAAATATTTTTTGCCTTATAAGACTTAAATGTTCAAAGAACATTCGTGAAGCTTGAATCTCCAACGTAGTGAAATACTATAGTATCAGCTAATAGATACTATTTTGTTTTTGTATGAGGGTTTTAATATTGATAAGCAATTATAGTCGTTTTCGAAAAAAATCGTCTTGAAATTACATAAGATATATTTATCATTGAAATTTTCCGCATATATTTAGATACATAATTAAATTTAATCATGATGGAAATCAATATTTTAATGGAAGCTTCTGTGCGGTTAATTCATCTTAAATATTTACAATTCTATGTTTTTGTACTTATAAGGACAGCATTTTTATGCTATAATAAAAAACACATTGTGGCATCGAATTTTTTTGATTTTTATTAAAATTAAAATAACAACATGAAACAAAAACATTTTTTTAAAGATTTAAAAATCGGGCTACATAAGTTAAACACTACTAAAGTTTATTGTTCAAAATTCACCAAAATCATAGGCCTGTAAATATTTACAATACATTTTCGAATACACAGAACGGACAATTATAAATGTAAACCATATTTAAAAAAATTCCAAAATTAACACAAATAAAGCGCGCGTTAAATTTATTACTCAGTCACAATTCCATTTTTAAATTACAATATTTTTGCGCACACATAATTTATTTTGAAGAAAAGAAAACAATTGACCAGCTGTAATTTTATTGTTGTGCAATTAAAAAGAAAACTTCATTTGTGTACCAAAATACAATCGCATTTTTTTGAATTATAAACTTTTAAATTTACAATTAAAAATATAATGTTATTTATTTTTACATTAAATATCATTTTAAAATATTAATTTTATTTACGTTTTATTTTATTTCTAAAACAATGTAATTTTTGTACACAAAACTGATCCCATTTAATATTACAAGCTTTTACTTTCGTATGGTGTGGATTTGAGAGAGAAATGAAATTTCTTAACAGTTTAGCCTATACTATTGTATTCTTCTAAAATCTGGTCTAATAAACATGTTAAATTTGGTGAAAATTTATTTAATTTTAGAGACTAACGTTTAATTATTGTGGCTTAGCGAAAACTGATATGGATTTCCGGCTTAAAAATAATATAACAAATATAATGAGGATTTCAACTATTTTCAAACAAGGATAATTTGAACAATGCATAAAGCTATTGGAAAAAATAATTTTGATACCAAATATCAGTGCCTAATTAATCAAATATTCGCACTCCTTTGAAATTTTCAATTCACCTTCAACAATTAAAGTTCCACTAAAATACTCTCATTAAATGGTAAAACAATTAACATATTATCTTAATCCTTAAGTTATCATAATATAGTGAAATCGAAATTGTCTCTGGATCTGAATAATCTTTACATCGCCAATTAAAAAAATCTACTGCGACGAGACGCCTCTTAGGACTTTATTTTACTATTATATATCTACTTATTATACACAGTAAAATCGTAAAAAACCAAAAAATCACACGAATAAAGTGGGATGACCCGTAGTCCGATTTTAACCAAAAGCCTCGCGACACGACTAGAGTAATATGAAGACAGAATACCAAGTTTGGATAAAGCGTTCGATACGATATCGTTGTTACACACACACAAATTTTTAAAAAGCAGTTTGGATTCAGATGACCTCAAAACATGTATTTCCGGTGAAAACTCCATATCGAAATTTTGACAGAATTACAATACTTCCTTTTACCAGTAGTAAAAGGAAGTAAATAAAGAATTTATTATAAATAAAAGCTTGTATTATTTATTATTTACAATTTTTTCAATTACTTTAATTTTACAGAACGGAAAGATTTTACCAGTATTTGAAATTAAATTTTTAATTTTTAAATTAATGTACCTTGGAAATGTGACTGGAAAATAACTTTGTGGAAGATTTATATTCTTTGTGTAAAATGTATCATACATCTGCAACATTTTCGAAATGGTATATGTTTTTAAATATATTTTCATAAGGTGAGTTTTATCATTCATTTATTTTTAAATTATTAAAATTTTTTTTAATTCCAACGATCTATTACAATTTCAAATAATTTGATTTTTAAAGGTAGGAAACTTGTTAGGTAATACTATTCAAAATATCAAAACGTCCGAAGAAAATCATACGAATAAAATACATTAAAATATCTTCCAAAATATTTATTATAAATGATTAATTTTCATAAAAAAAATTGGGAGAGGCAAATATTACAAATTTCATCTTTTTAATAAAAAAAATTAAAAATAAGAAAATTTAATAATTTTATATAAATTTTTATCGATAAAGATAATTTTTTGATGTTAATAAATTCCTCTAGTTGTGCACAAATTTGCTCAGTTGTTTGTTGCGTTTTCTTGTAGTAGGTATACAATAAAAATATTATGTTTAATATAATATATATAACTATTTTATTTATTAATAAATAATGGAATTGACATAAAATAAGAGATCTCTATAATAAAGACAAACTTATAAATTTGGTATGCACAAGCTTAACATGAAAACGGAGGGGGTCGAAGAGTTTTCCCAGTGAAAAAGATTCTAATGAAAAATCAATATTTTATTTTCTATGCACAATCTTGACATGAAAATGGTGGTGTCGTAGAGTTTTTACAGAAAAAAAGATTCTAATGAAAAGTTAAAATTAAATTTTATATTTAGAAATTTTTTTGGCGTAAAACTTTTTTTTTTATTAAGACTGTAAATACCAAATTTCAGAATATATTTGAATAATAATTTTTTGAGTTATTTCTGAAAATTGATAAAATATATTGTATAGTTAAATAAAAAAAAAAAAAATAAAAAAATTCACCGTCCTGAATCTTCATGTTTCAGGGTCTTTATCGTATATAATTTTGTTATAATATATAATCTAAGTAAAACGTTCATTTTAAATAAACAAGAAACATTCAGGTCGGTGCGTTTTTTTGGAGTTGTCTGTGTATTACATCAGAGATTGTCTTTGTTATAGAGGTTTCATTTTTGCGTTAATTCCCCTTAAACATTATTATTATACTGGACAAAATTCTGTTTTCCAATTACAGAGAACAATCTCGCAATATGCTGATTATTAACTTGAAAATCTATTAGTGTTTAAGGCTACCCACAGAGTGCATGGTTGACTTTTATCCTCATCATATACCTCAATCCATGCTCGCTAATGAATGTCCAAAACTTTATATGACATGTGACAAATGACAAATAAATATTATATTGTTCAGGAGCCTATGGTAAATAATAAACATGGGGTAAATAAAATCCTATCAATTTGTATCAACTGAAAGAAAAAGTTTAAGTTCAATGTTTGGATGTCGGTACCACTTGCGTACAGCCCTCGGGAGCATAGTCAATTCGATTGGCGAAGTGTTTGAGATGATGCTGTAGTTGTAACATTCAATGGGAGCAATATGCCGTACAATGCACTCTTTTTTCGCAATAAGCTATCTCGGAAACAGCCAATTAATATTTGAGACCTTTTTTATGTCAATTCTTAAAGATTTGGTTGAAGTAATTTTAAAAAAATATAAAAAAGCAAATGAACCACTTCAGGATATCGAAGAAATATGTACACTTATTTGTCGATGGTTTTATTTATTTGTCATAATGTCAATGTTACTAACAACATTGAAATTAAAACCTATAAATTTTCTTTAAAAAAACTGCTTGAAAATTATAATCATATGTAACTAGATCTTTTGAATTAAATACAAGCACAATTAATATTTAATACAAGAAAATGCCTTCAAACACATCAGTGATTTTAAATTAGAATATAAAAGAAAACTGATTTTGAAATGCAATTTTTCCAGTATTTTAATACTATTCAAGACTAAACAGAGATCGCTTTGTAATATATGTTTGTAGAATAAGAAGTTTTGATGAAATAATGAAAAATGAATGTTTATAAAAAATTGTTATGTTTACAGCCAGAAATTTTAATAATTGATATCAAATTTTTTTTTATGATAACAAAAAATTATAAGGTAATCCGGATGTCAATAAGCTATTTGATTGTGACCGTTTGAATCGTTTTTCAGTCGAATATTTTTGGACAAGTACTTCAATTTTTTGATCTCAAAGGTTTATAAAATGAGTAGAATATTGTTCAGTTTACAAATATCGTAAAATTTTAGTTTGAAAATACGAAACGAAAGTTTTCAAAAACAAATTTTTTCTTTATTTCTACTTTTTTATTTTTTTATATAATTGTAAAAATATTGTTTCCGTTCATATAACCATTTTCAATCAATAATTCTATTTTAAAAACAGATTTTATACAAAAAATTTTTGTTTATTTTTTCTGAATGGTTGCTTACTTGGATCAAACACTCAACAATAACAAAGCCTAAAAACAAATATAAAATACAACGCATTATTATAAAATTACATAAAAATAAAATATATTTGCATGTAAAAATATATATAAATTTCAAATTAAAAATATGAGACTTTTTTTTAAATAAAGTTCAAATCACAAAACACTGTTGTTTGAAAATAGTTATATGATCGGAAATAATATTGTTACAATTATATAGAAAATAAAAAAGTAGAAATAAAGCAAACGATTAAAAAATTTAATTGTCATTACCACTGATATAGCTTTCCACAAATTAACGGTCAATTCAATAAATAATTAAGAAATGTTTTCGTTTCTGTTTCACAATTTTATGAATAATAATAATTAACAAACTTAGTCATTAAGAAAGAACGCCCTTATTTAATTTATTAAGCAAAAACGAACCAGGAAGTGAATTTTTTAAACGTGAATTGGCGAGTTACTAGAACAAATCACGTAAATAATATAACGTTTGAATAAAATGTGTATTATCTCTATGTATAAAATATTATTTATGATATAAATATTATAGGATTTCTTTCTTATTATTAACATAATGAATTTGCTAATATTATTAAAATTATTTAAAAATTCATTTTACTTGTGGGTGAAAAAGAGGTTTATGTAGTAATATATTTATTTATTGTTTGATTTATCCGATATTATAAAAATATGTTGAGAAAAAAATTTAGCAAATATTAAACAATTCTTATTTGTCTATTTTACTTTTAAATTGAATATTTTCATTTTAATAAAAAAAATAAATAAATTTCGATCAATTTACATTATCTATGTATGATTACAATAGAGAATTAGGTGCCTCTTAAATATATCCATACATTAAATTCTGTAATCTTATTGGCTAATTTGAATGATTTTTATGCAAGCCTTTATTCAAACTATGTACAATTTTAGTAAATTACAACAATTCTCACCAATTTACATTCCAAAAATTCTCTTTTTTGTGCAACATTTCTGGTGAATTTAACTAGTTCTTAATTTTTTTTTTCAGGCTCTTAAATTTCTAATTGTTATAATTTCTAGCCATCACAGACAATATTTAGTTTTAATCTTAATCATTATTATTTGCAACTCTAAAAGGCCGGAAAGGCTGCATGGGAACAGGTTGTTTAGTTTTTTAATTATTCTAAATTTGAAATTGAATAGGTACAGAATTAGTACGGGTTTTTGAAAATCAGAAAGTGGTTTCTCATGTGCATGCTGTTTAAGGGGTTACACGCATTTAGCATGTTCAAAAAATCGATTTGTCCATTTTCGGAACTTATTAGTCTTAGGCGGAATTACATACATTTTAGTCTGGATGCACAAAAAATTTCTGATCAGACTGATCTGATATAACTCTTAGCGTTGAATTTACATTGGAACACGTACACGGTAAGAGTTCGTCGTAAGACATCAGATCTAATGTGCACATATATATGATGCTGTCTGAAGTAGCATAAGAATTTCTTACGATGTTGTCTGAAGTAATATTCTCTAAAATCTTGGAATTTAAGTCATTTTTCGATATATTTGACCAGCAATGATTATCCAAGAGTAAATAAAATTGTTAACATACCTAAAAGTTCAAGTACATTTGTTTCTCTACAGTAAGAAGAAGAATTGTTTAAGATATTTTAAAATTTTGAAAATAATTCGATTACAGAATTGGAATTTCGTTAAAAAAAAAATTAGACAATTTGGAGGATAGATATTCTAAATACATGTATCAATTATTTACAGAATGGCAGAAAATAGTTTTTTATTATTCTACAAGTCTTTCATCTGAAACACTATGTAGTTTCTTAAATTGCATTTAACAGTTGAAATATAATTGTTGATAAACTTTCAGAAAAAACATTTCACCTAAAAATAAAAAAAAATTGATATGATAATCTGTAAAATAACGATTATTTTATACATTGCGGCAAATATAACCAATCTAGCATATCTGTGATGTTATTAATTATTATCGAGTTAATTAAACGAAATAATTGTCGCAATTCTATTTGTTATAAAGAACTCATCCATTTTTCATTATTTCAGTTATTTTGTATATTATCAAATGGTTGTGAAAATAAATAGGATTGAGGAACATATTTTACACCGTTTGAATGTTAATTGATACAGTTTGAAGAAAAAAAGATTTATATTATGTATTACTAGAGACATTTTTAGATTTGAAAAAAATCTATTTTTCTAAATAGTGTATAATGAAAGCAAAATGTTTCAATTTTTAGCAAAAGATTGTATAAACAGTTTTTTCTTGTCGTTAAAATGCTACAAAGCTGCAATGTTTTGATTGGTTGTTGCAATCATGTCAATAAAGGTACAATTAAATTGAAACGTAATTACGCAAGTGATAAGAAGTCATCTTTTACAAATAACAAACTGAGATGAAAAATGAATGAGATAGTTTTCAATTTTTCATAAGAGTAAAGTTATTGTTTATATTAAAAAGTATTACCAGAGGACAGCAGAATAAATCGGAAAAATCACTGGAAAAGTTAATACAAAAGCTGAATGTTAAAAAAAAATTATACTAAGTAGTAAACTTGAAATAAATTTTCAAGCTTGTTTTGTACCAAGATTGAAAATTTCAAATGGATTCACCATTTTTTGATATCGGTGTTGAATCGAGTCCAAAATTTTACGTGTACTTGGGTAAAATTGTATACATGCAGGATGAAATCAGATAAATTTAATATTTCTGAAAATTGCCTTTATCCGAAAAATAATAATTTTAGGAAACAAAGACTTCGACATTTTCGTGTCAAGAATGTGCAAACCAATTTTCATTTCATTTGGAAAATTATTTTATGAGTTATTTGGCAAAAATATATTCTTTATTATAGTCTCATTCTGCAATACAATCCTCCCTTAAAAAATTTTTGTCCAAACGAAAGCTGATTTTTTTCTACTGCAAAATACGAATTTGCAATAAAAAAAATGTTTTCATTAAAAAAATTGGACCGTCATTTAACCTAGAAAATACATCTCCCTACAAAAGTATGCAATTAGTATTTTTAATGATTAAAATTTTTTGAAACAATGTTCTCGATTCAACTTTATTGAGTTTGAATCTACAAAATTCTAAACACTATTTAGAACTTTTTCTATATTTCTATTGACTGTACGTGGGTATTCTGGGACCTGAAGGTCGATTGGAATAAGCAAAACAAATATTGAAATCATGAGAAATATTGTTTTTCATTCCGAAATATATAATATTTCGTTTCTATGATTTATGCTTTCTTTCGGAAAAACACATTTCGCAGGGACGGTTTGTCAATTAAATAAAAATCCATCGAAATCCAAATTTTATTTTACCGCATTTCTTATATTTGATGTTGTGAAAATACGTTTCCATTCTTAAGTTCATTCCATTCTTATGTTTCAATAAAATACGATAATAGACGTTTATCTATTGATGTGCAATGTTATTTCTATATCTGCCAAATTGATATGAGTTAATACAACAAAAGTTGTTAAAAATATCTAAGTTCTAAAATCTGACACTTGCGCAGAATAAAAAAATCGCTTGCTTTCATAGTAATAATAACGTTTCAATTTGATTATGATTAGTTTTGAAGCTATTATTTAAGCAACTATTTATAGTTTTTTAGTATTGTATTATTATAAAACATTTGTAATAAAATTTCTAGCGTCAACTTTTAATATATAAAAATATATTAAGTAATAAAATAAAATAAAAAATTTGAAAGTTTGTTTCCGAAAAGATATAAATATGAAAATGGAATCTGTTACTTTGTAAATAATTAGGAAAATTTATAATGTAATAATAAATATTTTATAATTACAGTTTTATGATCAAATTGTGTGATGAATAATTATTAATTTATTATTTAAAACAGTGTACTTTTCAATTTTGTACAGTTGTTTTAAATTTATAAAAAAATATGTTCTAATTTTCATAACTAATGGTGTTATTTTTAAAAATTTTCATTTAATCCGGTTAGTATATTGGAAAGATAAAAAATAATTGTCAGTATTTTAAAAATATTACTCCTATTGTTTTTCCAACCACCATGCAAAGATCATGCACCTTCCTTTTATAGAGGTACTTTTAATTCTGAAATTATTTTATACTAATTACGTAAATGCCGACAAAAAATATTTGAAACCCAGCATGATGAGTTTTTATACAAGAAGATGTACTTTATATAATGGATTATGCTGACAGTAAAGAATTCAGTGACAATGTGGCAGTGTGAGATGCGAAGGTTTGTATTTGTTCTACAGTGACTTCACTGTGATTGAGTAATTTTTGCTTCACCTCACCTGCTATGTCTCAATTTACACTCGGTTTGAGTAGCTTAAACGTAGTGCCCCGCTTCCGTCTAGATTTTTGTTTAGATTATAACCTTTTACTCTTTTGAAGAGAACCTTTTATGAAGCAGCGCCATTGTACCCCATTATGCGCAACGATTTTGAGATCTCCGAAGGGATTTCCTATTTGATTCGTTTCTTCCATTACTGTACGTCTCCATGATTATCGCGGTCTTGCTCTTAGCTATTTTCAATATGCCACTACATTATAGTATTTTTGTAGAGTATATGGCAGGATAACCATACCACTATTGACGGTGTAGTAATTGACATTCTTTCCACCTATAACAACTGGTACGGCAGCAAGTGCCAAAGCTTAAAGATGGCAGCCATAACACAAAATCTGGGGATTGTGGGATAATAGCTCACAGGCGCTGATAAGTTGCTTATTGCAAATTTTTAAAATTACCTAAATCCAACATTAATCGAGAACATTGTTTTATTAAAGAATAAAAATTGCATATTTTAGGTGATTATCTTTTAAGAAGCTAGGAAATCATCGAAGTTTAAGTACACTTGTATCAATTAAATGCTACATCCTCGCTTTATCATTGGAAAGCATGTTATGATTTTTACTTAAAATTTCTCTCTCTTTCGAGGTTATTTAAGAGTATTCTAGAAATTCTTGATAATAGTGAATGCCTTATTCAAAATGTTGAATTAGAAATAAATGAATCGGAAAAAAATTATGTTTATTCTTATTTTCAATAGGAAAGGTTCGGGAAAGTTTTTTGAATTAATCTATGTTTTGAACCGATGTAAAAGTAAACATTTATATATTTGGCACATTTAAGAAAATAGCATGAATAAACATTTACAACACGAAAGTTGACTGATAGGCAATTTGATATTTATACACATCGAAATGAGAAAATAGAGCCAATACATTAAAAATCTCAAAAATTAAAATTGATTCGAAAACGATAAAGCTATAAGCTCTCAATTTTTATTTTCTTTTTTTTAGACAATAAAGGATGACGTAATTGCTTAAAATCACCATTGACACTAGATACAAAAAAACATGTAGTGTCTATCGTAAGCAAATACATATAAAATATGTAGTGTACATGGAGATAGCAACTTTATATTCATTACATTATACTTTCATCTTTGTCTAATTACATTATAATTTCACTTTTGAACGTCCATATTTTGGTTATTTTAAAGAATTAAAAAACTTCAGTTCCTTGTTCGTTATGTATAAAGACGCTATAATTTTGGTAAAAAACAAATTTTTTTCAACATTCATATTTCTTTGTTTAAAGGGAAAGTACATATGACAGATTTCTGTTTTGAATATCTACAAAACAAACCTCAATAATATTCTGAAAACTTTTTATCAAATTTAATAAAAATATTGATAAATGTAATTTATAAAAGCCGATTTGACTGCTGCATGTATACAATTTTGATTTAATCACTTTCCAAAACAACTGTACAATTTTGGAAATTAAACAAAAACAATTGTACAATGTTGAAGAACAAAATCAGATAACCTGAAACAAAAAAAAAATAACATTTGGTTTGTTTTTTCAATTTTATGTGTAATAATTTATTCCTTTCTTCCCATTATCATATTTGCAATGAAAAATAGATATAGATGTCAGCACTGCAAACGCCACTAAGCTGTGCTGGTTACATACCCTGGCCCAGTTCAATTGAAACCTATTAATAATCGAAATTTACCAGTATCGGCAATAGATAAATTATTGATAACTCTTCGATTTTATGCTACTGTGCTTTTCAGAAAGTAATTGGAGACAATATAATATTCATATTTTGAAGAATTGCATCATCATCAAAAGATGTTATTTGCATGCCAGAAGGACATAAAAATCAGTGACTAAAACGATGGCTGGTTTTTACAATATTTTCCTGTTTCCAATGGTTTTGGTTGAAATAGATTGCACCCATGTACAAATGGTAGGATATTTAATACTAGCTTATTAAAGGCTAAATTCGAAAATAATAAATTCTTAAATACTTAGTTTTTGGGCGATAGTGGATATGCTAGCATACTTTATCTATCAACAAGAATTACTATCGAAAAAGCATTCGAATTATGGAAAAACGATTTCCATGTAAAAAGATATGTAGTTGGTGCAACGACTTGGATCATAACTGTAAGTTAATATTTAACGTTAAGTTAACTTTTATTATAATTCTTCGTGCAGCCTAGCCACTATGTATAATTTTATTAGGCTTCGAGCCTGTACTTGTAAGAATTGATTAAATTAAACTTTAACTAATGTGAAATGTTAACTTGAATTACTTGGAGAAGGATAATAGCAATTTTAAAAGAGTAAATGTGATTAAGACCCCGGACTGACGTAACGTAATGACAGGCTTAGACCAATCTATAAAGTTAAGCAACAGCAGTCAATCTGTATTTGGATGGGTGGCCACCTAGCCGTACTGTGTACTGTTGTTGTATAAATAATAATAATAATTATCTCCTTTCGTTAATGGCTATATAGCTGAAAGTAGCTAAAGCCAGAAATTAAAAAAAAAAAAAAATGCGATTTAGAGATTTAGAATTTTTTGTTTTTATTGTCGAGCTATTTTAATACGCCTGTGAATATATATAAATTTATTTTATACGGAATAATTCTTCAATGACATTTTATAATAATGTCAAGTATATTTACCAATGTATGGTTATTGTTTTCAACACGTGCCTGCATTTTAAATCTATTATAATTCATTTTATTGAATTAAGATGGGTGAAAATTCTGATGATCTCTCTGAAAATGAACAAACAGTGGGTAGTGAAAATGAACAGGAAGAAGAACAAAATGGAACAAATGATAATGAAAAATTAGAAGTTTCATGGAAAGATCTGGTAAATATAACCTCACTGCGTAAAAAATGTTTCAACATTGTCGTATAATTCTTTATTTTATATTTCAGGGTTTAGTTGACGTATTGTGTGAAGCATGTCTTCAATTAAAATGGAAAGAACCATCAAAAATTCAACAAGAATCTATTCCGGTAGCTTTACAAGGAAAAGATATTATTGGTTTGGCTGAAACGGGGTCTGGAAAAACCGCTGCTTTTGCATTACCAATTTTGCATGCATTGCTACAAAATCCTCAACGGTATTTTGCTCTTATTTTAACACCAACAAGAGAATTAGCATTTCAAATTTCTGAACAATTCGAAGCATTAGGTATTAATATAAATATGCAATTTTATCTTCATGTAAAATTAATCAAATCTTTAATTTTTCAGGTACAACAATTGGAGTGAAATGTGCAGTTGTTGTTGGTGGTATGGATATGATGTCACAAGCGTTAATATTAGCAAAAAAACCTCATATTATTATTGCTACACCTGGACGTTTAGTTGATCATTTAGAAAATACGAAAGGATTTAATTTAAAAGCATTGAAATATTTAGTAAGTGTGCCTTATTTTAAAAAAAAAGTTAGATTAGTGAAGTAAACTTGGGAATATGAGTTAACAACTAAGATGCTTCTACTTTCAAATTAAATTATAATATTAATAACGTTTAAATTTTGTAGAATGCCTGTTTCTGTATTTTGAAAAGTATTAAAAAATGTGATTTTCTTCCTTATTTTGGGCAAAGCTATTGACTCTTACAGTGAATATTATTTCACTGTGTAGATGTATTGTATAATTAATATTATGCTATCAACTTAATCACTTAGTTTTGGTTTTCTGTTTTTATACTTACGCGTTCATTATTAGCAATTATTAAAATATTACGTTTTACTAATGGAGTTGACAATTATTTAATTTACTTTAGCTATTTAAATGATCATGACGGAATTTATCCCAATTTTGTATATAGAATTTTATTCATTTTTATGCAATTGACTGAATAGGTGATGGATGAAGCTGATCGCATTTTAAATATGGACTTTGAAGTTGAAGTTGACAAAATATTGAAAGTGATTCCAAAAGAGAGGCATACGTATTTATTTTCTGCGACAATGACAAAAAAAGTACAAAAATTACAACGTGCTTCCTTACGAGATCCTGTCAAAGTTGAAGTTTCCACTAAATACCAAACCGTTGATAAATTAAAACAACATTATTTGTTTATTCCTCTTAAATTTAAGGTAACTATTTTCGTTAAATTAAAGTTAAGGTAGGTCGAGCAACACTTGATCATGAACATTTTGAAGAACAAAACATAAACCTAACACTGAAGGATTTTGTTATAATTACGATAACTGTTTAGATTGAACTGACACTTGACAACTAATAGTATATACCAACTTGACGTCACACCATGGCAGCATAGTGTTTTAGGCCATGTGATATAAAAATTAAAAATATCGACTTTTAATTTTAATATAACAAAACAATAATGTACTTTTATGATTCAAATTCAAAATATTTAAGTATATTAAAAATTTTTTTTTCTCAAATTTTATAATTTATTTTTTAGTACCGAAAGTAACCTACTCTTAATTGCATTTAAAACCTAATTTTGGCTTGGTTTTTATAAAATATATAATTTTCAGATTTGTCTCTGGTTTTTATTTTTTTAAATATTTTGTTATAAATTATAAATTACAGGTATTTTCTTTCATGTGATAATTAACAAAATTTATGTTTTTAGGACGTGTATTTGGTACATTTACTAAACGAAATGGCTGGCAATAGTTTTATGATATTCTGTGGTACATGTAACAATACAATTCGCACAGCATTATTATTACGAAATTTAGGTTTTACCGCTGTTCCATTACACGGGCAAATGTCACAAAATAAACGATTAGGTGCTCTTACAAAATTTCGTGCAAAAAATCGATCAATTTTAATATCAACAGATGTAGCTAGCAGGTAAATATCATAACGTTTCGCCGTGCAATTTATACAACTTGAATATTAAATTAAATTGTTTTTAAATTCAGAGGTTTGGATATTCCGCATGTGGATGTAGTAATAAATTTTGATATTCCTACGCATAGTAAGGATTACATACATAGAGTTGGTCGAACAGCCCGTGCAGGTCGTTCAGGAAAAGCTATAACCTTTGTAACACAGGTATGTTCAATTTAGATTATTGTACATTATTTTGATTGCTTGTATAGATAATAATGTCTTACAATTAGTGGACAAATCGCTATGCTTAAGATTAATGAAGAATCAAAGAAGGCGTATCGATAAGGCGGCCTCATTTTTATTTCAAACTAATGAAAAAAATCAAATCATTTGTTGTTATATATTCTGAAAGAGACTGTGTGCTTTATAAAAAAATATATTTTATGAAAAAAAAAAACAGTTAATAACTGCAATAAATTTTAATAAATTTCGCTGAAAATGTTACATTTCACCTTTTTTTATATAGAGCAAATATAAAAAGCAATGTAATTTTTAAGTATATTGTGAAGTAACATAAGAATATTCAAATAAAATAAGAACAAAATGCTTCTTATATGCTCTTTCTATAAAAAAAGTATAAATTTTACTGAAAATTATAACATTCTGAGCAAAAATTTGAATAAGACTAAAGTTTGGCGTCCTACAAGTAATATTATATGATTTTTTTGTTTGCTAAACATTTATTCTCTTATTAGGCACATATTCTAATTTCAAAATATATAAAGAAAACATCACATCGTTTGATTTTTTTTCATTATTCTGAGGCGGAAATAAAGCTTATTCATACTCCTACTTTTGCCTCATTTAAAAATGCGTGTATTTTAGTATACGCTCTGTTAAGAGATCATAATATTTAATCAAATTTTAAACTATTTTAAATTTATATTTTAGTATGATGTTGAATTGTACCAACGAATTGAACATTTAATTGGCAAACAATTGCCTTTGTATCAAACTGAAGAAGATGAAGTTATGATTCTACAAGAACGTGTTGCAGAAGCTCAAAGAATGGCAAAAATGGTATATAATGAATTTTTTTAGCCTTTTAATTGTTATTTTTTAAAATAAATGAAATTTATAGGATATGAAGGATGTTGGTGATAAAAAAGGTAAAAAACGAAATGTCGATGGAGATGAAGATGATACAGAAGAGGCTACTGGCGTTCGTAAACGGTTAAAAGGCGGTAAAAATCATAATAAAAATAATAATAAAGGTGGAAAATTTAAAAATAGAAAATAAAAAATATTTTTAATATTGATTTTTTTGTTTTTTTTGTTTGTTTGTTTTTTTGTTTTTTTTTTTTTTAATTAAAGCCGTTTAAAAGATGCATTATGTCAAATTTTGGTAACTGTCAGTGTCATCTTAGTTCTCTTTAGTATGAGTTTTTGGTATATTAAACCCTTGAGCCGCACTTAATCTATCGTTTTCTAAACTGCGTCATAATCATTGACATAATATATAAATTAAGAACATAAATTTTGTTTAAAGTATTATAAATAAGTCAAATAAACATTCAATTTATGGTCCACTAAAACGGAAATTTAAAATCAAGAAATTAATCAACTATTATCTGTTATAAATATATTTTTTTTAGCTTAAATTAGCACAATAACATATAAATTAGGCGTCTTACATAACATAAATTTTGACTAATATGTTGTAAAACATAAAATCCAACGTACAGATTAAAGCCAAAACCAAAGTTTTTTCGTTCTGTGATCAGGGTAAGTAGGTATATAATAATAATAATAAAAATAATATTAAGTTGTATTGATAAGCAAAGTAAGTAATGTTTTTAAGTCTTGTATTAAATTACATATAAATCCATCAGTTGTAGCCAAAGAATAATTTTATTCCATGAACATGGAAATATTTTCATAACTTATTTAAATTTAAGGATGAAGACATCTTCTTCAGTTAGATAGATACAAAGGCAATTATTAGCCAATTAAATCTTCTAATCGTTGGTACAATTCAACATCATACTAAAATATAAAACTGAAACAATTTAAGTATTGTGACCTCTTAGCATAACATTTTTAAATGAGGCAAAAGGAGGGGTATCGTTAAGGCTTCATTTGTGCCTCAGAATAATGAAAAATCAAACGATGTGATGTTTTCTTTATATATTCTGAAACTAGAATATGTGCATGATAAGAACATGGATTTTAGCAAAAAAAAAAAAAAAACCATATAATTAATATTACTTGTAGGATCAAACATTGGTCTAACTGTAATATTCACTCATTTTCAGTAACATTTAAATCTTTTTTATTGAAAGTGCATACTAGAAGCGTTTTGTTCTTATTTTATTTAAATATTCTTATATTATTTCACAATATATTTAAAAATTACTAAAAATGTAACATTTTAAGCGATAATCATAGTTTGATGTCCTACAAGTAATATTAATTGTATTATTTTTTCTAAAAATATTTTTTCTTATTAAGCACATAGTCTACTTAACTAGTAAAATCATATAATTAATTTTTAAATTGACTTTTATTGAAAATAAATTATGCTTTTACTTTTCACTATTTTTAAATATTCTATTATTTTCATTATAATCTAATTAATATTTAATTCTCAAATTTTTTAATTCCGAATGTCTTACTTAATTGCCATAAATACATATAATATAGTTGAATAATAGCGGAAAGTGTTAAAAAAGTGAAATAAAATTCAAATATTTCCTCAAAGACAAGAATGTAAAAAATGAACAGTTTTAACCAATATGATTTGTTGTTTAACCTGTTACAGCCACATGAGGTCCAGCGTGGATTTAAGCCAAACTTTGGGGCTATTATTACAAATATATTTACTTTTTTCAAAATTCATTAAATTTCTAATTTTTCTTGAAAATAAAGTTTTTCGAGTAAAATGCCGTTTTTTCTTTTTAAATATTCCTAAAAAAAAATTTACATTAATTTTTTTATAAAAATAATCGAATTTTGCCTTTTTTCTTATTTTTTTAAAACTATTTCAATATCTCAATAAAAATATAAAAGATTAAGAAGTATGGATTATTTAAAAATAATGTTTAAGTTTGGCACATGATTTATTGTATTCGAAAGCGCGTTATTCATTCTTGAATATACTTCAATTTTAATGATTAAACTTTAAATTTAATATATCGTATATCCATGATCCTAAAAAAATTATTCCACTATTTGTTGATTTTTCGACTATTGTAAATTTCCAAATGAATAATACTACGATTTTATAATGATTCCAAATTTTATCAAAATTGCTTATATATATTTTTTTTAAATAATAATTCTGTAGTTTATATGTGTATAATGTTGATATACAACAACACAGGTACATGGTAAATGAAAATAACAACTTGTAATACAATAATAATAGTAATAACTTGTTACATTTTTTGTCTGTAGCAGACGTCTTGTTATCAGTTACCGGATTTTATTACTACACTTTTTGCCGCACCTAGTATTGGAATTATTTTTTAGGGTTCTGTATACTAAAATTGTCCGATAATTTTTGTGATATTGTATTTAATGTATTTAAATTTCAAATTTATCTAAATAGATTGACGAAACCTCTATTGGTCGGTATAGGTAGTTGGGCGTATGTGTCAATGATGGCACAAGAAGCTAAGGCATAATAATAAGCGGAGTCGCCATGTCGTAATGTAACATATTATGTTGTGTTCAATAAATAAATTAATAAGTATTAATTCGAATAAATATATTATTAAATAGAACATCCAGAAATTTTTATTAAAATGAGCACCATGTGTACTTATATTCTAATTCTGTGGCTTAATATAATATTTAATTTATTTCATTTAATCAAGCAGATTTCAATATATTTTTTAAATAAGTTACATCTTTCGTGATGAATTTTGTTAAAATGTGTAAAGCCCTTATGCTTTTCTAAACTTAACGAGTTTTTTTGTGATTCTATAAGTAGGATAACCTTAAAAACTAAAAAAAATCATATTGTTATTTGTGTTTTCTTAGAAAATTAAGGTCTAAGAAAAAAAACGAGCAGGGCTTACAGTACTCGCAGATGATGTGTAACATCTGACATCTCATCTTATTAACAAAATTAACATTTTATCCTGAAAAAATGATTGGTATTATTTGAAAGATTTTTGGTAACGAAGAATCATTATTTTTATTGAAACATTTAATTGTTGTCGGGAACTTTTTCAAATGCTGCAACGTTTCGTTGTATTTCACAACTTCAGCAGGCAAACTATATACATAAAAAGACGTTATTGAATAATACTAAACATTAACTGAACTTAAAAAGACATGTTTTTTAATTAATTGAGATTTCCTTGATTATAGAGATGTTTCAAAAACATAATTTTCTCCTTGAATGGATGTCATTTTTGGGTAACGAAATTGGAGACAAAAATTATTTTCGATTTTTGAGAGTTTTTCTTGGAAGACCAATATCTCGGACAGATTACAAGCAATATTTTGGAAACTAATATTCCAATCGTCAATTTTTTGTACATCCACAAACAGCGAAAAAGTTTCTTTGGGACTTTTGGATGATTTTTAAAATTTTACATAAAATCACAAAACAGTAATTTTTTAAAATAATTTTTACATAAATATTTTTTAACTTGATTACACTGCTTCTATACTTTGATAGCAACCGTGTACTTAGCACACCTAGTCCAATTTTAGCTACGGCTGTATTAGTGGCTTTTAGAATTTTTCATATAAATAATACAGAAAATTTACAAAACCATGAAAGTAAAATGTATTATACACATTTAATCTACTTAATTCTAGATTCTAATTTATTTATTATCTAAATTTAAAATAAATGTATATAATTGAATTATACCCGTATTAGTATCTATTTATTAATGACTACTTTAACTAATAAATATTGTCCAAATTAATAACAAATAAATAAAAATATATAATAATATTTTTATTGTTATACGAAGTCAAATTATACTTTTGTTCACATTCATAAATTAATAAAAAATAAAACAGTAAGCGATATGATTATTTTTAAGATTAAAGAATCAAGCAGCGAATTTTTTTTTAAACAAACTAATTAATTTGTCTGGTTAGTATTTTAATCCAAAAGTATAAGTAAAAAGTAAAATGACTCAGGAAATAATAAATTTCATTTATTCTTTTTTAACAGGCCCGGCTGAATATCTTTATATATATCTTTAACCAATAATGTTATGATAAAAAGAAAAAATTGGTATGCTTTTTATTATTTTGATTTTGAACTGATTATTCAAAAAAAAAAAACTCAATACAAGAAGTTAGATGTTTTCCAAAAATTCTTTATTTTCGAGATTTAAATTCGCTATAAGAAAATTTGAATAACCAATACCAGTGAATGTAAACAATTAAAGAAATTTAAGATTATTATGTAGTAATTTATTGTAATTACTATGAAAACTTACAAAATAATTTTTTAATCTTTGTACCATAATGTCCATTTTGTCAAAACTTATTTTCTGCCATTATATAAAAACACAGTATTCAATTAAAAAATCCAATGTACAAAATTTTCCCTTGCAAATTTATAGCTTTCACTATACATGCATATGTCGGCTTATACGCTCATATATATTGCGCCAATTACTTTTTACAAACTAATTTTCACAAACAAACCATTTTATGTGAATCAAAGCATGAAGTTTGCTCAAAATAAAACATGAGATTTGAGTAATTGATTTGTATCATTGTATGATTGTAATTGATTTATTTAAATTACAAAAATTCAGTCCAATCAGGTTTTTTATTACCAATCTGTTTGGTTCGAAAATTTGCATATTTTTAGTGTATGTGCATAAATTTAGATTTTATTTGGGTAATTAAAGGATGAATTCAATATTTAAATTATTTTAAAAATTTTTCATTGATTTAACTCAAAAACCATCAACAAAAATTTTCGAATACAAATTCAGACATTTTACCACTCCTAAATTTTAAGGATATTAAAAATCATGCCACCCCTAAAATAATACCACCGTGGAAGGAGGGCGTGAATGAAATAGGACAAAAAACTGACACCCATTTATTCAGAAAATTTCATTTTATGACCTAGATTTTGATAATTCATTATTAATATAATATAAATACAAGTCAACTTACAAACTATAGCCCCAGCCTAAGCTTTATCTATAATACATCATCTTATATACTAGTTACATCGATATTATTATTTTTAATACATTGTTTGGGAAATGGAAAAATTTAAAATAAAAAACATTGAGAGAACACTGTAACTAACTTAAAATAAATAAATGACTTAACCTAAAGCAAGTATATACAATTAAGATTACCCCAGAATCAGGTGCAATCGACATCGTGTGGCAATATCGACCTAGAATTCAAATATATTTAATTTATATAAACTTAAATGTTGTGGGCTTAGTGACTAAAGGGGAAACTCTTGGAAAATGATTACAAAATAATATACTTAATAAACAAGCGAATTTGAAGTAAGAAAAATACGGACATTTGATTTGTTTAAAATATCATTTATATAATTTTCATATACATTATGTAAATGTGTAAACATGTTCTTGATTGGCCCAAATAAGCTTATGAAAGATATAAATCATTAAAATAAAAAAAGATAAATAATAATGCTTTTGTCATTATAAATATCACCTCTTGGGTATAAAATTTAAGTGCTATTAAAAATTAATTATAATCAATTATATATTCATGACTCAATTTTATACAAAAAAAAAAAAAAATATGAATAATTAAAAAAAAGTACTAAATGGGGAAAATAAAAAAATAATCTATGAGATGTATTATAAATTTTCCTATCATAAACAACACAATATTTGAATGCATTTATGTAAAATTTCCGTACATGGTAATTGATATCACGACATCATAAGCACACACTCTCAAATCGTACAAAAGAGGTACATTCATATAACGCTTAATATGTAAAATAAAACAAACTGTGGTGACTATACTCTTAGAATCCAGGCCGATTACCTTTTTGATTAACGTAGCTCGTCCGCGACAGTCCAGCGGCAAAAATATTCGCTTAGTAATTATATTTTGTTAGCTCCAACACAAACGATATACCATTTATACATATACACTCACTCTTTATAGTCTTATAAATATAAGGGATGTGCTGCCGCACGGATAATTAGTGTTGAGATACGCGGTTACGGATATGGATCTTAACTTTTCAACTCAATGAATCGGTATAATGTTTTTAATATCATTAAACAGTATTTTTTGATTTGAATAATAATGAATTTGATAAATAAATTTCAATAGTGTAATTACTCTTTAGTACCTTATGATAAGGTAGCCAGCTATAGGAATTATCACTTAGCTCACTACAATAAGGGTTGAAATATTAAATTTTTAAGAAATTTAATCCTATTTTAATGAGATTTAACAGTATTTTATTGCACATTTATTTATAAATTCATATACGTAATGAAACTGAATAATGTAAAACATCCGTTTAAGATCCGCTGACAAAGAAATGCATACCGATTTGGATTTATTTATCTTGCCGTTATTTGGGGATACGGATACGGATTTCCGACACATTTCTGATATTCATACATGGAAATAATTTCTTAAATGTTTACTTATTTTAATTGTTTATCGCAACTTCAGTATATTTGTAAAATTATTAGTATGCCATGTACTCTTAGTATTCAGTTACTAAGTTTTGTGTGTGACATTTTGTGTAAAATGGACTAAATAATCTTGAATAAAATTGTATTTTATAACAAAATGTAATTATTGTTGTATTTTTACAATTTGATACACAGTTTATAAAAACCAGCTTTTGAATTATCAATTTTATACAAACAGGTTATATTATTTTATTTGAAATATCACTCACTAAATATAATAAGTAATGCAGAAAATATGAAAGAATTGAATATTAAAAGTAGATGGCGTAATAATGATTTTTTCAAAGTATCGAAATTGTCAAAATTAAAATGTATGTTTATAATTAATTAGAACTTCAAAAACACTTATTTCTTTTTGATAATTAGTTTTACCAAAATTCTTTATAAAAATTTTGGTTGATTGTACTGTATATCAGTGATATGAGAGATATCATTTCAAAATTAATCAGGCAGGAAATTTTTAATTTTCTTTATTAAAAGTATTTTGTAATAATTTGGAAGGTTTTGATTTTCCCGATGACAATAATAATCTTCTATCAAAGTAAATAAAATAAGAAGGTAAAAGGCATATTTAAAACAACAAACAACTTGTGACGTGTTGCATAGCACATTGATTATTATAATATCTATCCACTCGCAACAAAAACAAGCATGAAGCAGTCAGTCAACAACGCCTACGCATAGACAGGACCCACGCGCGAGCTTCCTTATAAAGTTATATAAATTATACTATTCTTTTGAATACAAGAAATATTATGAATCAGTTATGTTTTTATAATTGTATACATATGATCAATAATCTTAAACCATCTTATACTCATTACCGACGAAAATCGTTAATTTGATCCGAGTTGCTTATAAAAATTATAATTGTTCGGTAAAATACAAGGGCCAGTTATCTCTATCCTTATCTATCCGTGTAAATACAAGTAGCAGTGTTGATAGGATAGAGATATGAAACCACGTATCTATTTCTCTTGACTAAAATATTAAGTGATCTACACTAATTATATCCTTACTAATATTATAAATTCGAAAGTAACTCTGTCTGTGTTTAACCAATCACATCTTAACTACTGAACCGATTTAAATGAGTTTTGATTCCGAGATACTCTAGAGCCTGAGAAAGGACATTTTTAATAGGAAAAAAGGGCTATGAGGGGTTGAAATTGGAGATGAAATTTTTTATGGAAATTATGCCATTTTTTACAGCTAGAAGCTTGAAACTTAGGTTTTAGGCTTTTGATAACCTATAAATAAATACGATATTCAAAGTTTGGAAAAATTTTACCCTAAAGGAGGTAAAAATTGGAGATAAAAGTTTTTGTGTGATAACATCGGCAAAAAGCTCAAGGCCTAGAAAATAAAAATATAGAAGAAATACAGAGAATTACCGTAGGGGAATATGCCATCATGAAGTTAATAATATTATAAAGAGGAAACACTTCTATGTATGTATTTTTGAATGTAACGAATAAACTTAAAAACTACAGGACCGATTTGAAAAATTATTTCACCATTGGGAAGCTACACTATCCTCGGGTGACATAGGATACTTTTTAACATGTATTACCACGGAAACAGGAACAACGCGGGTGAAACCACGTGACGTCTGCTAGTTTCAGCATAAGCATATCCGTCATAATAACGAGAAAGTATCATCATATAATTTTGAATTGTGTTAAACAAGAGACTCTTGGAATAAACCGCGAAGAAACTCGAAGTAAACAATATTATAAGTAAGTCTCAAGTTTCCCCTATCTTGGATTTTCCGAGATGCGTTTTTATTTTTAAACTCAGTTTTGAAACAGTTATCACTGAACACGAAAACATAATGTCCTCTATCGACACCGTGTGATTATTCGTTATATATATTCGGCTAAATACTCACTTGGTATAAATTAAGCATTAGACGTATTATTTGCATCAAATGGACGTGTTCTATTGTCATTATCAATTAGAAATTTTGGCGGTGACACAACAATGAGCGTTTCATAGAAATCTAAATTCAAATTGGCAAACACAAATGAAAATGGATTGAACATGTGCTAGGCAGAGAGTAAAATAATCGCTAAATTGAAAAACTTCCTTTAACTATAATCCACAGGGATCAAGGAGTCAAAATCAGTTAATTTTATAAATTATTTAATTTAGTTAGTTATTAATTAGTTAATTTTATAAATTATAAAAGTGATATGGTAGACTTTAAAATAAAATACGCTTTTAACAAATAATTTTAATATTGATTCAAATTTTTTGTGGTCGAAGATACATGGAACTTCTTTAATAAGTAAGCATAAGAAAATGACATTATAACCAAATAAGTATACTTTTATTTATATAAAAGATTAAAAAAAAAAAAAAAATGTAAACGTTATTAATTTAATTTGCTTATTTTTTTATGTAAAATAATATTGTCTTACGTCTAGAAAGAATAACTTGCACAGTTTATGAATAAATAATAATATCTAATCAATTGGCCCCTTTGTTTTCCATAATCGGTATTATATTTGACTTGACCAATGAAACTATTAATTTTAGAATTTATTTTTTTGCATTTTACTGTTACGCAATTATATCTGACATTATTTGCAATAGCAATGATTAATTTGTTTCCTTATTATAAATAAATAATACAATATATAATTTTTTTCTATACAATTTAGACCTGATAAAAATAATTTTTTTTTTTAATTAAAAATATTTTTCATTAAAAAATCATAAAAAAGTTTGTTCATATTTTATGTTCTCGCATCCCATTACAGTAGTTCTTTTTATAATTATTAATGAGAACTCTAGGAGTTTTCGAATAAATTTCGATTTTTGCCCCAATTTCCTAGATCAAATTATTTTGTATTTTTATAAATACGTATTTCGACTACATATGTACAGATGTTACTCGTTGCTAATTTGGTGACGGTTTAACCCAACCCCACAAAAATTTGATCGGGACTATTTAGACTTTCGGTGAAATCTGTTTTTATAGAAAATTTTTTCAATGATTTTCAAAGCAAAAGTGTCTGAGTCCCTAAAATTTGTCTGATACAGTTATATAGCCCAATATCAATTTTTATTGAAAAATGTAAAACTTAATATTTTTTTGTACCTAGAGTTTGATTAATTAGTCTTTAAGTTGAAATTATAACAAATCTAAGCACTTAATGAAAAAATGTTTTTCAAACAAAAGTCGTTTGTTAAAAAAAAAAAACATTTTCTGTCTTTAAATTTTGCTTCTATATTTTATTTTTCAAGACTTGGGTCATAGATTTGACCCAATCGACCAATTTTGTACCTTCACACACTTGATCTGACTTTTTAGATCTAAAGTACATTACGAAAATTTTAACTCGCTGCCTCTTTTCGTTTCTGAGTTATCTTGGTGACAGACGGATGGATAGACATATGGACAGGCGGAAACGGATTAATTAAATAATTCTATAAATTACCATAACAAAATTTTGTTAATGCCTTCAATATTTGCTACGGTTACAAAATGTATACTAAAATTAATATACTCTATAGTGTCCGACCGAATGTTTGGAGATTTTGGCCGAAGCCGAATGTTTGGATTTAGTAAAAAATTATTGAATATTGTTTAAAACTCTAAATATAAAATCGTTGAAACTCTGAATTATTTGATAAAAAAGTACGCAGAAAAATGTATATTAATACTGTCTTTATTGAAATATGGTTAAAAAAACAATCTGAAAATAAACTCATTGAATAGAATTTTAGTAAAATAAAAATAAACTCGATCTAATTAAATTTACCCTAACTTTGAGAAATTTCGTTTACAAAATTATTATCACAAATCGATTAAATTTGATTGTGTCCCCATTTAACTAGCCAGAGTTAAGTTGTTTTGTTTTGTTTTTGGATAGTTCGCATGCCGTTTGACATAGGTTCGTTTAAGTTCGACATACTTCGTTGGTTAATACAAGTCTTCGACTGGTTTTGGGCCGAAGCCGGCTATTCGACCAGGCACTAATATTCTGATACATTGTATATAATATTTCGAGTATAATAGGATAGTGATAAAAGTTTTATACAAACTGAAATTCACAGTGACGAAGCAAAGGTATAGTTGGGCAATGTACAAATTATGAACTTGACGCGTTTAAAGCTGCGGGCATCAGTTAGTTTTGAATATAAAATATGATTAGACATTTATGTAGACCATAAGTTTCTCAAACGTTGAATAATTTATATATAGTTTATTCAATCCAATTATAGACACTAATTATGTCAATTATATGATATTAATTAATTGTTACTTGTGATATATTTATAATGTATATATACCTATTATATAGAAAATAATATTCGATTTTGATCAATACATCATTTACTTATTAATAAATAATAACTGTATTTTAATAAATTATTATTATCTATTCAAATATCAATCATTTATTTAATTGTTCAATGTTTATTTAAAAATAGAAATCTTATGAAATGCTAATCAATGAATATAATTATGTTTATATTTCTCCACATAATTTATCGATGTCTGCATTTTTATACTCGACATAAAACAAAATATATGAGAGTATATACTATTTTTAATCAAAAATTTTGTAACGCTAGAAAAAATTTAATGTACTAATTACCTAATTTTCCAGATAAATTCTTTCGCCTGCCCTCAAAATATTCTACATCTAAAATAAAAGAGTCAGTAAAATATGCAATTTGCGTCTTGAAATGATCCAATTAAAGAACAAAGTCTTGGTTTAATTAAAATTTTGCATGCGGCAACATGGCTGCCTACTATGTTGATGACTCTTGTGGTAATTAGGTGTGCTTTTAAATAGGCTATCGCTGACAGTAAATTACTTATTTGTTATTCCATTTCCTAGTATTTATAAAAAAATTTATTGGTTTTATATTTTTTTAAAATTTATACATTCTTGTACAAAGTAAATAAGTGCCTCCAGGAGGATCTGGGGTAAATGAGTATGGAATAATCGAAAACCGAATTCTGCTCGAAAGGGAATTAAATTAAAAGTTCATATATTAAGGATAACTCTATCCTATGTCATACTAGTCATGTTAGCAGAGTAAAGTATTCAAAATTGAATTAAATTATGCTCACAATTAGGTGCTTTTACGGTGCTGTAAATATTTTCCTCGCAAGTTTTATTTTTTCATCAAAGAATTTTGCTTAAAAAATTTTTGAAATTAAAAAAGTATATTTTTGTTCATTTAATCATCATAGAAATAACTATTTACCTTAGAGTCCGTCGAAATGGGATGATAGGGTATTCAAAAAATTGAACAAAAGTAGATTTTGAAGCATCCGGATCGCTTATATTTCAACTATTCTTAACACAATTCTATTGGTAGAATGTAGGGGTGTGTCGAATCATTAATAATGGAGATCCGCGGATCCGGTTACGGATAATCAGTGTCCGAATTCGCGGATACGGATACGGATGTTCATTTTTCAATACAAACACTCGGTGCCAGTGTGCGTGACCCTGAAACTGAATTTCCTTAAAATGATTATTGATTGAAATTTGATTGTGATTTGTGATATCAATAGGATGAATTATTTGATTTGAATAATAAATTTGAATTAAAATAGTGAAATCACTAATTAGTACCTTATGATAAGCATGATCAGCTATAAAAATTAGCACTTAGCTATCAATCTACAATAAAGGTTGCTATATTAAATTCTTGCCAAATGTACAATTTTTAAGAAATAAAAAATATTTTACTGCGATTGGACAGTGTTTTCTTTCTACTTTTACTTATAAATTCATGTACGGAATAAAACTTAATAATGCAAAAGATCCGTTTACAATCCGCTGAAAAAGAAATGGATACGATTTCGGATCTTTTTTCTCTTGTGGATATCCACGGATACGGTTACGGATACGTGGGGCACACCCCTGGTAGAATGTGGTCCTCGAATTTTTCATAATCTCCAAATGATCCTCTAAAACCAAGTATTGTAATTATGAAAAATTTAATATTTTCGTGTTTCAATAGAATTATTTGTTTACAGTATTTTATAAGCATAGAATGAAATCATCTACAGTTCAGGTTTTCAATGAGGTTGTTTTGTCTCCAGTTGCAAAATATGATTCAAATGTTTGTTTTATTGAAATCAATTTACATAAACGAATGCTAGAAATCAAACCTCGCTCATCCAATGCAAGTTTATCTTTTAAAATAAAATAATATATATTTTTTTGCTCAAAAATACAAACACATAACAAGGTGATTTTGTGTTATAATCAATACATCTAACAATAGTAAGATTGGGTAATAATAACTTTTTAACAAACATAAAATAATTTTCCATTAAATTTGCGAACTTGGCATTACATTTATATGAGAAAGAAAAATTAGCAATATATTCAAACGAACAACTTAATTTTATTTACCTAGTTATTATTTGAATTTCGAACAGTGACGTAGTATGTATATTACAATCTGCATTTCGCTTAGGCATTAATAAAATATAAAAGAAGAAATTTTATAACTATTAAAATGAACATTGTTACTAAAAGTATCTACAAAAAAAATTTTAAATCTAATTTTTAAATATACTTTATCTAATATATTATTTATTATTCTAGAAACAAGCGAATTGTTTTCACTTTGTGTGCGTTTGTCAGATTCTACTTAATTCAACTTAGAAAATCTTAACAATTTTTGTCGTATTAATACGTATAACATCAAAGAAGTAGAAATGATATTATCACTACAATAGATAAACGTCTTTTATCTTAAATTTATTGGAATATTGAAAGAAATGAAAACATTACACATCTGCCGAGGCTCAAATCACAAAGCATTCAATTAACAGTCAGACTACACCACTGATGCTTGGTAGCAGATCCGACTGGGAAATAGATTATCCTGGGTTCGATCCCGGCAGCAATGTAATGTTTTTAAATCTTAGTAATTTTAATGGTTTATCTGCTTACGTATAATCCCTTCAGTTATATTGAAAATGATCAAAATAATATTTATGTTTCAATTTTCATTTTGTACTGAAAATAGATTTTTGCAATTGGTTGTTCGCAATTGGTTGCTGGCAATAAAACTTAATAATGAAAAAGATCCGTTTAAGATCCGCTAAAGAAGAAACGGATGCGGACTTTTAATTTCTTGCGGATATCCGGCCCTTCCCTGCTAAAAAGGAACCACTTTTAAAACCGTAAAAATACGAGTATTAAGGTAATAGAAATTTAAACTACGCCACTGTTTACAGTACATTTTAATTCGTGTAATAATAATGTGTTTTACTCATAAATAAAATGAACTAGAATCATGAGCCAAAATCTTTAAACAAAAACTGCATCATAAAAATAATTTTTCTATCTTAATAAAATTAAAATACGTATAAATATTTATTATGATGAAAATGTAATTATGATATACATTTATTACTGATAATTTATAGTATTAATGGATAACTGTAATATCTTAGAAAATAATATACTTACGTTTGCCGTTTGGCATATTATATTGTACGTATATTCAATAAAACGAAGTGAAGTCCATGTTTTAAATAAACCTTTCGTTTGTTTCATATTCGAACGCTTTGGTCGATTTTGATAAAACTTCGAATACATACCTTTGGGAAAAATCTCTAAATATACTAACTTTCACCGATGTATAATATATGAATGTAGTTTTTTGCACTCAATAATTTGGGGAAATTATAATATTCGTGGCGCCTTGATTAGACGATTAATTATGGTAAAACAAGCTAAAATAACACGAAAATCAAGAATACCAATTTTAGTTTTCGCCTATTTTTCGAGTTATCGAACTTTTTTTTCGAAAATATCGTGAAGATTCCATATTATTATCAGACTTTTTATTGCACATAAAAACCACAATTTATAACATTTCACAAGATTTAATTACTATTTGTTGTTAAATTAATAAAATTTAATTACTAATAACCGAAATTTCAATTTGTTTAAAAGAAATAAACACTTTTATTTTAATCACATTTATTAGTTAATGATCTCGATTTTATCATGAATATTTGGCTGAAAAAAATAACACGAAGTTAGATTATTGTATACTTCTCTTCCCCTTTTATGAAAAATCTACAAAAATACCAACTTTTATTCTGTGTAAGCTGGAGCATGTTGTTTTCTGCAAGCAATGTGAAATGAGTTGATCAAGGAAAACACGAAAAATTTATGTTTTCTTTTGAATTTCCCTTTTCTTTTGTGAAATCAAAGAAGTTGGGATTATTTGTTTATTTTTATGTGTGGTTTACAAAGAAATATATTTTAATGTGACATTTGACCCCGGACTGACGTAACGTAATGGCATGCTTAGACCAACTAATAAAGTTAAGCAACAGCAGTCACAATCTGTATTTGGATGGGTGACCACCTAGCATTACTGTGTACTGTTGTTGTATAATAATAATAATCCACTTTGGTTAATGGCTATATAGCTGAAAATAGCTGAAGCCAGAAATTTAAATAAAAAAAAAAAAAAAAAATGTGACATTTAAAATATAATAACAAATTTATTTATACTTTTTTTTAGAAAAATTTTTATGATTATGAAAATATTTTCAAAAGAATGCAAAGTTGATTTGTATTTTAGAAATACTTATGATTCCAATTCGTACTAGATCTTTTGAATTAATGACAGATACCAAACAAATTTTGAAAACCGATTGTCATGTTTAAAAAAGTGCGTTATTTTTGTGTTTTTCCAATCAATTATAAACTGAATTGAAAACACAGATTCTTATTTAACATAAATTAAGAATTTTGTTTTGATAGCTTCTAAAAGGCATTCAAAAAGTAATGCGTGTTGTGTAAATGATAATAAATGATAAAATGATGTTTTCGAAGATTATTAATTTTAAAACAACTTTTGATCCAAAAGTAATTGTAAGAAAATTCTTTTTAAACATGACAAATCGTACAGCACGTATGGTACCGATTGTAATTGAACAAACTGGACGTGGAGAACGTGCATATGATATTTATTCACGGCTGCTTCGTGATCGAATTGTTTGTTTAATGGGAACTATTGATGACTCTTTAAGTTCATTAATTGTTGCACAATTTTTATTTTTACAATCAGAATCGAATTACAAGCCCATACATGTATATATCAATTCACCAGGTGGTAGTGTTACCGCTGGCTTAGCTATTTATGATACAATGCAATATCTTATGCCACCAATATCTACATGGTACGTGGACAATTTTGTAGTAAATAGTGGAAAACATTTTTATTATTGTAATTCATTTATTTTGTTTTAATAATTCGAAAAAAGAAATTTAAAAAAATTAGGTGTGAAAAAATTCCATATTAATGAGTATGATTATGCATTCAATATTCGCAATTAGTTCCTATAATTGAATCGATTACGTTAGTCGATTGTTTGTAAACAAAAGTTTCATGTGAACATTTGTATTATACAATTTGATTGGTTGTTTGAAGGTTATTATATTCATGTATAAATAATAGTTCACTATTTATTATAGTATGCAATACATATTATATATTTATAATATAATATGTATTAACCAAAAATATAGAATCGATAAAACAAGCGTTAGTGTGACCACGCAGTGAATGCGTGGTCAGTGGAATATCGAAAATGATTCAACTTTAATAATTAATTTATTGCTATGGATTTATAATAATTAATATACATATTATGAACAACTTTAATCAGTTATTATTTTATTAGAAGAATATTTATTCGATTTGCTCGAGGTATATGAAAATTGGCAATAACTTAATGATAGATCTTTATTTTCTAGTTATTCATGTTATGCTATTAAGCGTTTCGGGCGGGGGTTATTTTATATAGCTTAGCAGAAGAGAATTTCAAGTGTTAACTTTAACATTGAGCGAAAACGATCTATTGTATTGTTGTTGAATTTTTAAGGTGTGTTGGTCAAGCGTGTAGTATGGCATCATTGTTATTAGCAAGTGGATCCCCTGGTATGCGACATTCATTACCGAATTCACGAATAATGATCCATCAACCGTCTGGTGGAGTCTCGGTAAATAATAATAATAATAATTTTATTTCAGCTAATCTGTGAAATCGATAACGGAAATAGATTTTCTGATTTAAGTTGAATAGAATCTTAACAAAAGTGATTGAAATACATTTTATAAATTTTTCTAAATTTTCAACGTTTATGCACTTGCTCTTGACACAGCTGTAATATACGGAAACATTCTGGAAATTCATCTCTTAGGTATAGACAAATACGGCCTTATAGTTATTTTTATACTCAGAGTATATTAATTTTAGTTTAAAGCTAAATTTGAGCTGAAATAATGGCAAACAGTAAAATTATTTCAAATTTAGCTAATAAACACATACAAAATCATAATATATATTCTCATTATATATGTATTTATAACTGTATGTATCGGATATATAAAGAATTTTATGACTTCTTATCAGTAAAATTTATCAACCATTGATACTTAGCCATATGTCGAGTATTTAAACAATCAACTGCCCTAATTGTTATAATCACATGTTTATGTTAAATTTTATAGGGTCAAGCCACGGATATACAAATTCAAGCAGAGGAAATAATAAAATTAAAAAAGCAATTAAATTTATTATATAAAAAACATACTGGTATCTCTCAAGAACGTATCGAAGCGTCTATGGAACGTGATAAATTTATGTCACCTGCTGAAGCTGTTGAGTTTGGACTAATTGATCAAATTTTAGAACGGCCTTCGAAACCAGACGAGAAAAATCCAGTAATTGGTGGAATTGGCAATAAAAATGTTCTAGATCTTGCAACGGTACCTATTAAAGAATCACCCAGTAAAAATAAATAATTTGTAAAGGAAAGTATTCCTTTAAAGTAAATTATTTGTAAAGAAAATTTACTGTCTAGTTAACTCATATAAAATAAAGCATTTATTTCAACTTTAAGTGAACAAAAACTTATTGCAAATTTTTAGTGTAGTCCAGGTCATTGCTGCTGTTTTGGATTAGCTACGTGGAGTACTAAGATACAAATAAGCCTGCAAGCTATTCCAGAGAAATATAAAATTTAATTATTGTATTATGTTCTGTAGTTCGAGTAGTAAGACAGTTCTTACTTAAAATACATGGTCTTGTGAATACGACAACGGAATTGGGTGAAATTATTATGAATAGAAAAATACTAAAAGCTTTAGATTATTTTTCCTTCTATTCATATTATAGCAGTGATGGTTTGCATAATCAAAATATGATATTGACATTTCTATTGGCTTATACACAATATTGATGACATCATATTTTGATTCCCATCCACAATGTTATACTTTCAAAACACATACCTTATAAAATAACAAATAACGATAACTAATAAGTAAATATACTATGTATACACTTGAGTATTAATAATTGAACTGTTGAACTGTTTCTAATTATAGCATCAAATCTTCAACAGTTTATGAACAATAAGAAATTTTCAAAAAAAAAAAAGATTGCCTACAAAAAAATGAACTAAAGTAAAAAAAATTTTTAATTAAAAACTTCTATAAATAATCTTCATGTGACCAATTATCCAGCTCATTCGCTAACTAATCAATTTTTTAGCTAAGGATATGATTGGCGCCGAAAATTACTAAAGGTAATTGGTGACAAGGAAATTATTTAAAGAAGTTTTTAATTAAAAATTACTTTTTAGTTCATTTTTCTTGAAGTAGGCTCTTTTTATTGGAAATTTTTTATTTTTTACTTTTGATTGTTGTATACAACCAAGAAAAATTTTTCATGTGGATGACATTTAATTACCAAAAATGATTTTTGCCCCTTTCTCCCCTTAGGGACATCAGATTCGGACCAAATTGAAATGGACCACATGAGAAGCACTAGCTTTCAAATAATGGAATCATCAAAATCGGTTCATCGGTTGAACAGTTTCTGTATTTCCTCTCTAACTTACAACAAAAAATGCTGTCAGTTAAGTTGTAAAAGTATTATTGGCGACGAATATAAAAATGTAAACGTAACTGTGAATGAAGTCGTACTGAATCACTGAGACTGAACTGTGACGGACAAGTGTAGACACCCCCTATTAACGGAATGACTGAACTGTGGCGTGACTGATACCTCAATACTTTTTATATAACTTTTATCTATTACGGTTTAAAAAATGAATCATGGATTGATTCATAAGATTCAATTAAATGATTTGGTGGTCATTTATGTCAGCCTTCATTATTTTTAATCTTTACAAACTTTGAACTAAATTTAAGAGCGATTATCCACAGCTGTTCGGTATAAAGGAGGGTGCTTCTAACAAACTGTTGACTTAAATTACGCCCTAATATAAAAAAATACTTACCCAAATGTTTTGAAATTTGATATGCACAATATTGATATAAAAACAAAGGGCTTGTCGAATAATTTTTCTCGAAAAAAATTTTTTGATGTAAAAATCTAAATTTGATTTTATATTTAAAAATGTTTTTGGAGAAAAACACTTAGATAAGCCATTTGTCATGCCAATATTGTGCATGCCAAATTTCAAAACAGTTGGCTAAGTATTTGGGAGCGAAAATTGGAATATTTGTGCATTATGGAGGGTGCTTTAATATTATATTTCAATCCCCCGTATGATTGCATATATTTTAATTTAAACTTGTTAATATTTTACCAGGTCGAAGTCGGGTCGAGAACGAAATGTGAGCGGTATTACATGTAGGATCTTCTCTCTTGTGTGTTGAAATATGTGAAAATACACATATTATAATAAAAAGATTTTTTAGTTAAATTTCTTACCGCCAGGCTGCTTTATATTTTTGCTTTACAATAGTGTTGAATAATAGATATTTAATACAGTTTACGATTTCCAACTTGGAACGATGTAAAATTTTGGAACAAATCGTTCAAATTAGAAGTATTATTTTTTAGTTAATCGGCATCCGGTAGTATTGATACCTGGCATTCTTTAGTTAATTATATTTAAATTTAATAAAAATAATAACATTAATTGTACCACAGAGCTTATTATTATTATCATTATTATTATTATTCACAAATAATGAATGAATGAATTGAATCTTCTAATATATATAATAATAAGTACCTAAACATTCATACAATAATAATAATTTTATTTTGAATTATAATTTAAAAATATAATAGAAAATTATTTAAATTTAGGTGTGGTATTCACCATCAACTTGTGTCTGTATAGTCTGTATTACTTATTGTACATAAATATATATATTTATATGTTTAAGCATCATTATAAAACTGTTTACTGTTATTGTTGTAATTGGATTGAGTTTCAAAAATGATAATAATAGTAAATATGTGAATGCTTCATTTTAAGAATATACGAGTAGGATAAGAGCATATTAAGAGGGGAACCGCAACCGCGTCACTTGTACCTAGACCTACTTTTTGGCCCTTCTTTAGAACACTCCATCACCTGAAGACAAAGATGAATACACTAGGACCAGGTGACAATTATATTGTTATTATGTTGTTGGTGGAGCCGGTTACTTCATTCTTATCCAAGCGACTTGGGATCTGGAATTAACCGCCCCATTTTTTTTTTAAAATAATAACTATTGCTGTCTGGATTCGAACCAGCAACCTTCAGTCTAAGTAGTAAAATACCGACTTGGCCACTGAGCCTGTTACGAGTAGGATAAGTTAAATGTTTAATATTTTTTAATTATATTATCAACTAAGTGGCCGTGTGGTTAAACACGTGTAACACGTCTTAACGTTTAATTACTTGGATCAGGAGGCTATGTTTTTGAACCCCGACATCGGCAGTTTGACAATTATAATTAACGAGTGAGATTATATTTTTACAATTCATTCAATGCTAATTAAGTTACATTAAATGTTATTCAGTTTGTAATTCTTAACCTTAGTTTAATGTTAGAAGGATTTACTAAAACAAAAAAATTAAATATTTTATAAAATGTAAAATTTGTTAACATTGAAATAAATTTAAATTATGTTTAGACCCCGGACTGACCTAACGTAATGACATGCTTAAACCAACTAATACAAGTTAAGCAACAGCAGTCACAATCTGTATTTGGATGGGTGACCACCTAGCATTACTGTGTACTGTTGTTGAATAATAATAATCCACTTTGGTTAATGGCTATATAGCTGAAAATAGCTAAAGCCAGTTGGGATTCGGTTAGATTGTTAATTTTTTATTTTAGGCGTTTTTTTTTTTTTATTAAATTAAAGATAATGTAAATTTATTACAATGTTAAAAAATCGTACATTAACTTTGTATTATTATTACTTAGAAAAGATATATATTAGCACGATTAAAACTAAACACTGACATTACAAAATGATTATTTGATAAATCGATCTAGCAATATTAACAAACAGAATAAATAGATATACTGACACTTAAATCAGTCAACCAACAACTCTAGAATATAATTGATAGCACAATTAATTGACATAAAAAGAAATTATAACATAGTGAAATTACAACGAAAACTTTTTCATTTGATATTAAACTCTTCCGTTTAAGAATAATAAAAAAGAAATAATTTTTCTAAAATCTCCATAAATATAATAGATGGCTTTAAGTGTTACTATCAAGCAAAGACATACTGGTGATGTTTTTTTTTTCGAGAACTACGAGAGTCCCTTATCTATCTCATGTATTATATAATCTGTGGTCTATATTTTCTTCCTAATGAGAATAGGGTGCCAACTTGAGTAAGATCTATTGCTCAATGGAGCTACTAGTATATAAATATTATACAGTAAAATAAAACTTACTTCAAAATATATTCGAAAGAATGAAAAAAATCAAAAATTAAATTATTTATTTGCAAACAAATTAAAAATTTAATTCAGTGTGGTTTAATTCAGTAATTTTTTACAAAGATGGAATTATCATAGATAGATGAAAGCACTTGGCGATTTAACTTTCAGGTGGTGCTTATATCGTTCTAGCCGCTTTACCATATACCATAACACATAAGGACGAGCTGAGCTCGTCCTGGACGCTAAACACTTTAAAATAAAAATTTATTTTCGACCATTGAGTTTTATCAAGTAAATTAATTTCTTCTTAATCACAATATCTGTTGTCTATCGACGGGACATCTTCCACTAGCATATATTACATCATTTCCGTCAACAAAAATGTGATAAACACAATACAGGTATGTGGTCTATGCAGATGCATGTAGAAAACATTTCATATTTAGAATTATAATCTGCTAACGATAATAACAATAATAATCAGATTCATAACCATCGTTTTGTTCACTTTAAGTCTAGCATCTATGAGTGAGCACTATAGTCCGACGGATATTGTTGTTTTATTTATCAAAACATGAATCGCAGTCAGTTTTAGGAGATAACACTAAACAATTAGCAGGTAAAAAGGCGTGTTAATTTCGCGGATTTATCGAAGAGTATGAGGGCCGGTAGGCATGATGGGTACCCATTTGACGGCAGCGGAAAATAAAAAAACAGAATATTATAATGAACACTGTAGCACTGAAAACTAATATATATAGTTATTTCAATTAGATTAAAATATTACTGACCAATTTCTGATGTTTAAGAATTAATTCATCATTAAATTTTAAATTAATAGACATGTAAGAATTTGCTTATTGAATCAATAGAATGCAAATTTAATAAATGAATAATTTTTTTAATAAAGTTAAACCAAAACAAAAAATAAATTGTCAAAAAATTGAAAATCTTTAAGAGTATCTTGCAAATAATTTCCAGTGAACAATTACTATTTGAATTCATCGCTTAACACATTAGGAAAACATTCGTTGACGCCGATTTCGAATGGTAAAAGGTAATAAGAAAATTATTTATAGAAGTGTTTAAAATTATTTTTCCTGTTTAGTACATTTTTATATGCTAAGATACGTAATTTAGTCGTAAATGACTAAAAAAAATATTATTTATATTCTACCACCCCCCTTTTGGGACTGAGCAGTATACTGCCAGTAATTTATCTTCTATTTTGGCTCTGGTCTATTATGATACAATATAATGATAAAATTTAAAGAGTTTTTTCTTATTTAACATAAATTAATAAATTTTTAATAAATTACTATTTTTCCAAAAATGTTAAATGGTATATATTGATTTTGGGGTGACAAAAATACACGAATATATATAGTAGAAATCTACAAATTAAATCACGGTTAGAGTTGAAAACTAACGTAAAGAACTTCGATCTTGACGAGAGCTCTCCGATTGCACTATTTTTTTATATCATTTATTTTATTGGTATAACTAACTGACTTTTGGATCCCATGTACGTTTGCAGTCTAAGCCATGTTTTGCATGCGTATTATGAAAAATATACACTTACCTCCGGACTATTACTACATATTGAATATTAACTATCATCGTATACGACCAGGGTGTGGTAATATTTTTTATGTATGTTAGTTTTGAATTAATTTGTTTTGAATATGTTTGAAAATTATTTTACTTCCATAATATAAAATGATAGTGTAGTCCGTAGAATTCTTATGGAAAATGATTCTCGGTCAAATTATTTAGACATTTAAAACATACTGAGTCCCGTTACAGCGGTCAAAATTAGATCATAATCACTGTGAATTTCACTGCCTCTAAACAATATATATGCCTGCCTTTAACCAAAACTGTATATTAAATAAAAGTGAATATATACGTGTGTAGGGTAGTGTGTGTAATATTAGCCACACCTCTTATATATGTGTGTGTCATAGTGTGTGTAATATTTTTTTTATTGATTTAATGTATTTTTTATGCATAGTTTAAAAAAAATATTAGCTTTCGCCAGTGCTTCTCTATATATACTATAAGTGTGCCAAATTTCAACTCCTCCATCCGCACAATTTTCGTAAAAAATGGTACACAGTTTTTGATTCACGTATTAATATGTAGATTAGATCTTGAAAAGTAAAATGTTAAAATGTAATTTACAATGCCCACATAGAAACTCGAGATGTAAAAATAAATCATATATACCTGATATATATGACCTGATCAAATAGCACTATAGACCTAGATGGGCTATGGCCACTCCAACAATTAATCTCCATAGCAGTCTGTTTTCTGTCTTAGAACACTATGCTTTTATCTTTATAATTCGAAGATCATCCGTGACATTGTCCATCCATTTCATTTTGGGCCTCCCTATTCTCCTTGTTTTGTAAACTTTGGCACAAGTACTTTAAACAAGTACTTTTAAGCTATCCGGGAGCCGTCCATGCGTTGTATGTGAAAAATGTTATTTATCTCCGTGCCGTATCGAATTCCCCATTTGTATTTTCTTTCACTTCGCCGTCTATCTTCCTGATATACGTATATATTCCTTCTGTCGTATATATTCCTTTCTTTCGAATCTTCTCAATCATTTCTTGTCCATCTATACGTAGATAGGTATCTCAAAAACTAAACTGTTTTAGCTTTTTGTTCTATCCCGTTTTATCGATTATGGTATAAAATGATTTTTGCATTTGCTCATTCTATTATATTATTCTCACTAGGGGAAAACACGACCATGGGATTTTTATTTTGGAATGAGATTACGTTTAATTATTAAAGGGGAAACAACCCCATAGGGGTGTTCAATAATAACATGCAACACTCAATCGTTTCGGAGAAAATGACGTTCAAAAATTTTCTTTTCAGCTTCATATACTTTATATATCAATATGGTATTTTCACAATAAGAGGCGAAATAGCTTAGTTGGTAGAGGAACTGCGTACGGAATGGGCCGTCGTGGTTCGGATCTTGGTAACAACTTTTTAATTTTTTTTTGTTTTTTCCAGTTAATAATAAATAAATATATTATATACTAGCTGGCACCCGGTGCTTCGCCTCCGTAGAAGTGTAAATATCATATTTAAAAATATTTAGATTCATTGTCAATTTCACTTTTGTTGCTTTTCCTTCAAACCCATACATAGGATAGAAATAGGGGAGAAGGAATGTTTGGCCATCTAATAGGTATATCAACATTCGGTCATAATTAGGCATTCGACCTACGTGCTCATGTCGCGGTATAGGGAACTAAGAAAGTCTTTTAGGCCAAAAAGCTTGCATCGCTCCTCAAGTGAGAAGAATCCTTAGATTTGTTTTATCAGGCCTATATACAAATAAACTATTAAATTATTTTAACATTGTTCATATTAAAATACTAAATTTGCGATTAAAAATTTATGATTGATGCTAGAAGAGCGAAAGTTCAAGGTCGTATGTATTTTTAATGCCACGTAATAAAAAAAAAAAAAAAAACAGTTTTGACGAAAAATTAAAAAAAAATTGTAGCGTGGGTGACTCTTAACATTTAGGTATATAAAAACTAGTCTCTCTGTCTGGCCGAAATGCACATAAAATTTCATGAAAATCGGTCCAGCCGTTTCGGAGGAGTTTGGCAACCAACACTGTGACACGAGAATTTTATATATAAGATACTAGCTACCCGGTACGTGCTTCGCTACGTATTAAGTGAAATAATATAAAAAATTTAATTGGAATATCAAATTCATTTATTCAAACAAAAAAATATTTTATTAATTGCTAAAATTCAATTGGATAATTCATTGCCTCATTTAGATTCATAACACTTTCAATTGATTTATATTCCGTGACTACACCTGGCAGTTTCGATTGAATTTGAAAATTAATGGCATTGATATGAATTATCTTCGGTGCTAAAATGGCGCGTTCTCTCAACCAATCATGATTTCTGTACTTCTGAATAATATTCGGAAAAACACATATCAATTCATCTATCGATTGCGCAATTGTACAAAAATTGTTCGGTACAGCGATCAATCCGTTGGTACTGTCGATTTATATTTTGCCATCACCAATTTCTAACAATTCTTTTGAAAACCCATGAAGCTGGATCATTTTGTAAGTGAATACGCATATTATTGTTCATTGTCAATTTTTGTACATGTCTCTAAATAACTGATGACTTCAAACAGGCATTTATTTCATCAGCAGGAATTGATCGAGGAATGACAGGCAATGTTTGACGAAAAGCCCCTGACAGTAATATCAAAGCACCACGAAAAAACTGTTGATTTCCTCGTAAATCTTGCATTGTTCGATTTAATGCTTTTAGTGATTTTTTATTCGACATTGTACACTTATCCCATATAATAATTGACGTTAATCGCAGAACTTTTGCCATAGCAGAATTTCTCGAAATATTGCAAGTTGGAGTTTCAATCACATGTACATTCAATGGCAATTCAGATGCAGAGTGTGCGGTCCGACCACCTTCTAATAATGTAGCAGCAATTCTCGAAGATGCAAGTGCCTATGCAATTTTCTGTTACGATCGAATAGTCACTAAAATCAATGATATAACGAACGTTTTGCCTGTACCACCAAGTGCATCCAAGAAATATAATCCATCTGCATTATTGGAATATGTAATATACATGGTTTTGCTGAATATCCAATTTGTTTGTTCTCAAGATTTGGTGCGGTCAAACCCAGTTATACTAATGCTTTATTTGTAATCGTTTGACACATATCTTTAATTATTATCAAAGTTTCGTTGTACATTTCCCAGGTAATCAACAAATTGACAGCTAAATTTCCATTAACAAAATGATCCGCCATTCTTTGAATTAATTTCTTACAAAAAATGTGATAAATGAAGAACCGCTTGACAGATTTTGTGCAAACTTCACATAAACCATCTACTAAATAGTCCGAACAAAGCCTAAACATTTGGTTTGGATATGTGATCCCGTTCTTGAGTTATAAATTTACAACGAAAAGTGGCATTGATTTTTATATATATCGATTCTATTGTTAACTCCCCCGCAAGACCCCTTGTGGGTGGAATTTCGTAAAATCCGTTCTTAGCTGACCTCTACTCGGCAAAAGGAATATTCCTACCAGATTTCAAGGCAATCGACCTAATAGTTTCAGAGATTTCCTGATGAGTTAGTTCAAAAATTTGATCTCCTATATATAGATAATAGATAGAAGATAGATTATACTTGATGAAAAATAGTAAAAGGAAGTCCAGAACCACTAATATAGAAAAGAAGAGATAAATAAATTAACGCGTTGCTGTGTTATTTTTCACATTTTAATAAATGATATTACATCGTTTACATGCGGATGCAATTCTACCCTTAGGGGAAGAATTTCAAATCCTTTCTTATCGGATTACCGGTATTTGGTGTGCACCCGGTACATTATATCCACCCGGTAATTACCTGGTATTTGCTGGGGTACACCCGGGACCGCGTTCACCCGATAATTTTTGCTGTGGTACACATACACTTGATGAAAGGTATATGGACCTCCTGAACCAAGAATGATTCCGGTAATACTTGAACAATGCGATATGCACACTTTATATAGTTGACAGTTCGTCATAGTGCTAGTGAGAAGAGATAAAGAAGTTTTATTTTGAATAGATAAAGAAGTTTTATTTTGAATTACAAAATTAGATTTTGGTTTCTATGGAAATGATGATTTGTAACATGTGAGAAAAAAATAGACAAAATATGTTTCACAGCTAGGAACATTTTGTATTCGAAAACCGCAAGACCCCTTGTGGGTGGAATTTCGTAAAATCCGTTCTTAGCTGACCTCTACTCGGCAAAAGGAATATTCCTGCCAAATTTCAAGTCTCTAGGTCTTATAGTTCCAGAGATATCGTGATGAGTGACTATATCTATAGAAAGTCTCCTATATATATATAGATTATCCATTATTATTTAAAAATATAATTTGAAAAAAAATAAAAATAAACAAGTGAACGATAATCAAAACGCCGAACGCCCATTGCGAACGCACAGTTCCCCTACCAACTAGGCTCTCAGGCCTATTAAAATGAAAATACCATATTGTTATATAAAGTATATGAAGCTGAAAATTCGAACGCCATTATCTTCGAAACGATTGAGCGTTGCATGTTATAATTGAAAGGGGTGAACACCCTACAGGGATGCAATAATTAAACGCAATCTCATTCCAAACAAAAAATTGCCAATGCCATGTCCTCTCCTTGTGAGAGTAATAAGAAAACGATTACCTGTCAATTTTATGAATGAACGCTAATACAGGTTAAACAAATTAGTGGTCCATTTGCGACCGTTTGTAAGACTGTTAATTTTTATGTTTTCCTTTGTGTTTATTCGCTATAGATGTATTTAAATATTGATTTTCCCTATTTTTGTATGGAAAATGATTGCAAAAATGTAACGTATAGATAGATAGATAGTGAAGCTGCACCGACTATGACTTTAATTATCTAGCCGACTAATCGATTAGTTGGCGGAGTGACCAGCCGATTAGTCGATCATAAAAAAATAATTATGGAATAAATTTTTGTATGTGTTAAATTTAATTTGATTAGGTTTATGGAAATAAATCTGGTGCTCTTTATTGTTTTTGTTTTTACGAAAGATGTTCAGAATTTTGAAGAAAATTTTTTATTTTTTATTTTTATAGTACATCATGTACACGAAATTTTGATTCAATATTACTGATTATAAAATAAAGTAATATAATATTAATTAACAATCAAGGTTTTTTATTTAACATAATACGTACTAAATAAATTGTATTAAGAAAGCCATACAAAGTAAGATGCCGGATCTGCAGTGCTCTTTACTGAATAGGCGCTGATTTCGAAAGTGGTCGGATTGTCGGATTAACGACTAGTCGCTGAATAATCGGAACAAGTCTAATAGATAGACAGTCATAGACAAACATAATGAAAAATCATCTAGTTATACCATACACCTCATTTCGTTTATCAATTAAACAAACGTTTTTTCGGCATTACTGTTCTCATGAAATTTTTCATGCGTTAAAAATATTATCTTGGGAAATTTTTCATGCAATATTTTCATTTTTTCCCAACAAACTGATTTTGACGCGTATTCAGGGACATCTTTCAAACGTAAATATGTAAAAAATAATCCGAATCAAAAAAAATTCTCTTGTTTGCGAATTTATCGAATTGGAAATATTTATTTTTCTGTTGCATGAATGTGTATTAAATTTATGGCCTGAGTATATCATTTATATCTAATACCTATTTACAAATTTTTATATGGCTTAATTATGATTAGTGTAACTCATTTTTTCCTCTAGTACGAACATTTTAAAAAGTAGGTCTTTTTCGGAAACCGTCAAATATTTGATTGCGCCCATAAGCTTCAAACTGATGAATATCCGGTTCTTTGTTAGTGTAATAGCAATATCAGTTAATAATGAATGCAAAACCAATTTGTACAACTTGCAATAAAACGGATTTTTCTTTGTCGGAAAAGTTAAATATTGCAATTTTTAAGTCGGACAATGGTCATCATATGTTATTTAATAAATAGGTCTATTAAGGAAGTACGAGCGCCAGGCGGTGTGGGGATAGGTATCGACTCTAGCGCGGTAAGGGGAACGCAGTAACCATATGATTTTTTGAATATATAGATATACATTTAACATTGGCTAGTGGCGGCATTTATTTTTCTTTTAATCAATACACTTTAATTAGTCGGGCAAGTGTAAATGTTTTTGAATTAAATTTATCACTAATATATTTACTTTCATCCATAAGTTTTTTTAAAAATATTCACCGACAGTTTTACGAGAAAAATACAGAAATGTATCAATGTTTGAAGGTTACCCCATAAGACCAATGTTAAATTGCTCAACTTTAAAGTTAATTATTTATTTAAATGATCGGGCAATCTCCTTCAAATTTTTGGAATTTGTCTAGACATATTTAAACTTTGTATTAAAAAAAAACCAAGCCTTTTATCAAAAGTTGCCTTGGTGCTCGTACTTCCTTAAATAACAAAAAATATATCAAAATTCCGTAAGTATTTGAGCATAAACGAAAATTAATGGAGCTTCGAAAAAGAAAACTGCTCTTTTTTTAGAATTTTAATTGAGAAAACAATTATTAATATTAAATAAAGTCATATACAAATTTTTAGATGCATTTATAAAATTTATCATATGCTTATGTGTAACCAGGCAATAGCATTAATAAAGTTTAAAATACTAAATAATATTTTTTTTTTTTTTTTTTTAATTTTTGACTTCAGCTACTTTCAGCTATATAGTCATTAACCAAAGGGGATTATTATTATTATTATTATTATATATACAACCACAGTACACAGTACTGCTGGGTGGTCACCCATCCAAATACATATTGTGACTGCTGTTGATTAACTTTATTGATTGGTCTAAGCCTGTCATTACGTTACGTCAGTCTGGGGTCTCTAAATAATATTGAACAATAAAAATTTTCTATCAATTTCGAAGAACAGTGTAGTAAGTAGTTTATCATGTTTATAAAAGTTCTTCAAAATATTGATTTCTTAGTAAAACAGATTAACATTTAAACCTTTTTTATTCTTGTAAAAATGCTGCCTGGTATTTTGGTGACGTAATACCGGCATATAATATTGAGAATAATCGTATATAATATTAAGAACAAAACATAAACTAACACTAACAGTCTTTTACTATTAAGATTGAACTGACAGATGACAATATTTTCACCAAAATGATGTCACATCATGGCAGCCTGTTTTAGGTTACGTGAAATGTTTAAGATTATAAATTAATCATATGCTTTTATGACTTAATTTCAGAATATTTAAGAATATTTCTACATCTTAATTTTAATTTTTGTGAAATTTCATGCTTTATTTTTCACTACCGAAAGTCTATTACCCAATAAGTTCATTTTTTTTTATCTGTACGACCGCCTGTTTGGTCTCTTGTTCTAGGTCTGCACATTGACTCGTTGATGAGTATGCATCATTATCGGATATATTACGTGGTCAAGAACTCATTAATAATTATTACGAACATTCATAAAATATAAATTTATGTTTTAAGAATCCAAAAATAAAAAATTCTCTGAAGTATTGTATTATTTCTCATTTTTCCTGGCTATCCCAAGATTTTTTCAGCTAATTCAAAATTCCCTGAGTATTCCACATTTTTCCCAGACCAGTAGACTCTCTGTTGAATGACAATGTAATGTAAGTAATGTGATGTAACAAACACAATAATGGTATATAAATTAGTTCTAGCTATGTATAAATGTACAGTCAAATACAACAATAGCATCTGATTCTCTCATAATAAATATCTATAAATATTATATTTTATATATTCACTTTTAAATTATGTAGATATAATGTAATACTAAGTCCTGTCTGTATGTACACTACACTATGTACTGTATAAATACAAAACAATTATTATGTATGAATGTATTATATTCATATACTATAATATATATTATTATTATTATTCTTAAATTTTATATACTTTACATTTTGTGTTATAGTATTATAAGTGGTTTAAAATTTATATACAGTATGTCTGAAGCAATGTTTACGTTTGTAAACAATGCGGACTGGTTTTGTTCATTGTAAAATGGTTATCGATACTCTAATAGACATTATTCAAGTGTATATAGAGTGTGCATAAACTGCATTACGTGAGTAAAGTGAGTAAAGTTTTACGAAGAGAATTATTTTGTAGTTGTACAAGTAAATAAATAACTATAATATATGAAATACTTTTTATCCCGATAAGTTACTCTGAACAATTGATACCAATAAGAGACACTTGTATTTCAAATTAATGTATTTTTTATTGGTCTAAGGGTTGTAATTAATTTATACAAACGATAAAATCCAAAGTTTTTAAAAGATGGTGGTGTGAGTTAATCTATTGATAGTTCTGTAAGTTTTTAATAGATGGCAGTGAGACTTAATTGTGATGTATATTAAATGAAACATAAAATTAAAAATCTTTTATTTTATTAATAAAAACTGATTTATAGTCTAGTCAAAAAAGTAGGAGAATTATGGGAGATAACTCATTCAACGCGCAATAAAATTCTGAAAAGTACCCTTTTAATGTTTTAATGGTTATATATAAAAACAGAAAAAAATGGCCTTAAATTTTTATTTAGAATTTGAAAACGAAATGTGATCTTTAAAATTCGATTAAAATTCTTAAATAGAAGAAAAACAAATTTTCTAAAAAATAATCCTGCTATTGAAACTCCAGCTCTATAATTAATAATACTAATCAGTCGTGGGGTTTCGTGCGACAGTTTTGATTCGAGCGCGTTGCCGCACCTAGAGAGAGTATAATCCAAATAAATTTTTTAAATATAAAATGTCAATTCAAAATTAAAAAATTATGGGGTTCATGTGAAAACTATAATGAGGTAATATCCGTTATCCCATTGTTAATTAATAAATCCCCAATGCCCTGTGTATATAAAATCAATATTAAAGTTTAAATAATTATATTAAAAATGTAAAATATTTTTGAGATCTTATATAAGTATTTAATATAAAATCATAATAAAAAAGTTATTCATAGCAAAAATTTTATGGTATTTAAATATGGAAACTTCGAAAATGTGGCAAAAATAAATTTTCCTAAATTTTCCGATAATATCATTTTCTTATTGTTACACATACATAAAAATAATTTTTATGTAGTTTCACCCACTCATTTGATCGGAATGATTATTTAGAACTTTAAAAGGGAGGTTTATCAATAAGTAATAATTTCCAATTATGATTTCAAAAATCATTATTTGATGTATTATACAAAACACAGTTCAAAATGGAATTCAGTTTTTATATTAGTTGTGGCAAATGTTTGTTGATTTTAGAATTTAAATTGGGGCAATCAGTCCATTCACAACAGGTTGAATATAATATGTTTTATACAAAAAGGCGTTAGAATGTTAATACAATATATGTATAGACGAGGCTCTCTAGAAAATAATATCTTGATTATAAAATACAGGTCGTACAGACATGAGGTTTTTTGCATTTTGCTCAGAAATGCAATAGAAATATATCTACCCATTGTTTTTTTGATTTTTCATCTAAAATGCATAAAATGCATGCAAAAGTGTATTATTTTTTAAAATATCTAAAAATGATTAAAAATTTATGAAATTAAGTTTTTTTGGATTTTCGAGGTCGCTAATGATCACAATAATATTTATTAGAGCCAAAAACTACGTTAATTGTAGTATTTATGCATTTAAGTATGCATTTTTGTATGCATCTTCCAAATATTTCTAAAAATGAATAAAAATTTATGTAACTCAGTATATTAGTATTTTCGAGGTCGCTAAAAACAAAACAAAAATGTTTATTAAACCCAAAAATTATTACAAATGCATTTATTATGCATTTAAATATAAAATTTATATATAAAATTTAAAATATTTTTAATTAGCATTCAAAAATTACTATAAATATCCAGTCTATACAGTTATATGTAAGTATAGATGTATAATAATAATATGTATTGTAATTACCAATATGTGATAATTTAACATTTTTTGTATTTTAACTTTTCTTCTAATTATTATAGTTTTAAGGTTTGGTCAACGATCCATTGGAGACAATGGAGCGATTTTGCCTATTCACGAAACTCACTTTTAATGTTTAGAATACCAAAATTTCATCTCTCTACCTATTTTTGATTTTGAATTACCGTGATAACGGGCGAGCGGACAAGTATCGAAAATGGGCTAATGTTTCTATGAACACTTATACCAAAATTTTGTTAGTGTAGTCAATAGTAGGTAGCGTTACAAACTTTAGACTAAAATCAATATACTCTGACATAATATGTAAGTCGAGTATAAAACTGAATGAATCACAATGGGTAGACATTTTTCTAATTCATTTCTAAGCATAATGCAAAAAACCGTATGTCGTTACGACCTGTATTTTAAAAATGATCTTAATGGCCAAGTAGATGACTTTAAAAGTCATAGAAAAACATTTGTTTATACATTATGTATGTTTTGTATATGAGAATTATATTATATGTACATAAAACTGTATGCATATTTATAAATACATATTTCAAAGTAAATATTATTTAAATCTTATTCATTTTCTTTTTTACTAAATTTTAATAATATGAATATTGTTTGTCTTAGAAATAAATTACACATAAATAATAAAAAGACACTGTGCAATACTCAACCATTTAATATATTTACATTAAATTATAAATTAAATCAAATATATGAAAATTAATGCATATTTGAAAGCATAAAAATTAAACCAGTTGAATATAATAATTATTCAATCTAAGAAATTCAATATTATGCAAAGAAACGTCTTTAAAAAAGCTAATATCTACATTTTATTTTTTGCATTTTTCGCGCAAAAATAACGTCAGAAAACTCATGAATAATTAAAAATACACGGACAATAATGGATACAAAATTTCCTCGCCATGTACGAATATACTAACTTAAATGCATGATATGTCTTCAACAAATCAGTTTCAATGTGGATATGAGATGAAAAAATGTTTTTCTACATTTCAATCATATATAGTGTCTTTTATTTTCCAAATATAAATTTTCAAATAACCTCTTTCTCGATTGGTTCAATTTTTTTTTGAAATTACCAATTTTATGTTTTACAAAAAATACACAACGTTCTAATAATATAAGTCTCATCTAATAAGTCTCCAATATGTGTTTATGCTAAAATAAGCCAAAGCTTAACCCTAAAATATATTAGCTAGAGAATTTATATAAAAATTTAAATCTTGAACTACTATAGTATGTATAATAATAAATGCATATTACATTAATTTTTATAAGATACAAGCATTAAATGTATTTTTGTATCTATGGTAATAATAAATTGAATTTTATACGTATAACTGTTTTGCAATTTCTCCCTTAAAATCCAGAATAATCCATTCATATCATTAATGTAAAAGTACATCATGCATCTACTCACAAAGTTTCATCAAAATCGGCTGAATAGTTCAAGGTATATCGTCATTTATATGAAAATATCCATTATCGGATATATTTACTTTAATAGCTATGTCTCTGTAATTGCTTGACTGATTCAGTTGAAATTTGAATATGATCTAAAAAAGAAAAGATTTCACATTTTATAACATAAAATTCTCTGTTGACTTTATGTTTTATTCAATTTTTGTGTGATAACGATGCTCTTGACTAATCAATCGTGGCACAATTTAAACTCATATCACGCATTTACATATAAAATTTCATCAAATCGGATAAACGGTTCATGAAATAACGGTATTTTAGTGAAAAAAAAGTAAGTTTCGAAAGCCATATCCACGGAACGATAATAAATAGTTCAACAGCTTGGGATTCTATTACTACAACTCCGCTGTCTGTCCGTCTGTCTGTCACCAGGCTGTATCTCATAAACATGGATAGTCAGATAGTTGAAATTTTCACAGGTGATGTATTTCTTTTGCCGAGACCTTCGAGCGCGAGTTCAACCCACAACTTGGCCGGTTTATTATATAACAAATACAAAGTGATAATAACAATCTCTTATGTTCATGTTTTTTAGGTATAATAAATAATTCTTAGAATTTTTCAACATTTGCTAGAGAGAATTAGCTTAGTTGAAGCAGATCTTGCTACATTCATTTTTCGATTATGTTTCTAAATGAAAATTAAACTGCACCCATTAAAATTATCTATTTATCATGAAATTATCTTTATGGCTTAAAAGTACAGAATTTTTATCATATTATCATGAAATGGCATAAAATATACAGAATTTTATTACTGTAGAATATTTATGTTTAAAAAATACTGTTCTTAAATTTCATTTGTATCGCTGTCTCATATTACATGATCTTGATTCTTTATTATCCATTATAAAATAAAGAATTCGACTGTATATAAAATACTTAATTTCAAAAATTATAATAAAACTCAAATCATTATTGGTAAAAACCACACAACACACGCACATACATGCACACACACACACACACGCCTTTTTTATGTAAAATTAATGATGACAATAAAAATTGTTTACTATTTACAATTTTTTTGAAAATTTATTACATTTAATTTACATCAAATTATTTAAATAAAATGTTTTGTTTTTTTCTTTTTTTTTAAAAAAAAAAAATGAATTAATTGTAGAGGACTATGTTTGAAAATGAGTATTAAAAGAAATATATATACATATGTATATACATCCGAGTATATTAAATTTAGTCTAAAGATTGTAACGCTAGTAAATATTGACTGCACAAGCAAAATTTTGATATAGGTACTCATAGAATCTAAACCAAAACAAAATTAGTCCCTTTCCGTTTATCCGTCCATTATAAAGATAATTAAAAAAACAAAAATAGATATGAAATTTGAATTTTCGTGACCTATTCTGGACGTAAAAAGTAAGTTTAAGTTGGTGAATAAGCAAAATCGGTCCATTGAATTCAAGGGATTCATACTTATATACTTGATCTTGGTTTTGCATAAGATTACATTTTTTTCTATGCATTATGATTACGAAGATTATTAAAGGTATTAATTATAAATATCTCACAACTAATAATTAACATATAAAACACTTTTTTTCATTGCAAGCATAAAAAGTCTACGCGGTAAATTTGTAATAAGTTTAAAACCTATGACTACAACTTCCTGAATAAACAGACAACTAGCTCTTTTTACTCAAAGTGCTTCTGATTCAAATTTATATTACAAGCAAAGTTTTCAATTATTCATAAATATTTTCTATTCGAGCTGAGATATAATACCAATACTCTCTGATTCGATTCTTGGTGAGTCGGAGTTTTCTCTAAGGCCTTACCATATATAATATCTCGGTGATACACTCGCTGGGTCCACTTTGATTGAGGAAAAATCAATGCTGACCATACTTCCTCCCAATGTGCCGTGGTCATGAAACGATGCTTCACTACAGTGCATCGACTCGTAAGGCCAATATGGTATGTTGTGACTAAGGTTTTGTTATTCTACCAAAATCGTAATATTTATGTTTAAGAATTTCTATACAATAATTTTATAAAACGAGAAAATTTGCATGTAGTAATTAACAAATAAAATTTAAGATCTGTAAAATGTGTCTGTTTGGCATATAAAACTGGCATTTATATCAAGAAATTAATTTATACCATTTCTCCTCTACATAATAAAATGCATATATTTATTATAAATAATTGTATTGTAATGATTTTATTATAAATTAATTAATTTAATTATATTAAATGATTATAAATAATATATACAATTATTTAAAATGATATACAAATATATATATATTACTTGATAAATTCAATTGTTTATTGGTATATTATTTTTAACAACTTGACAGTAAAATATAATAAGAGTATGTATGTATTATTAAATTCACATACTTTATTTAAATATAATTATTTAAAATTACTTTAATATGGACTTAATTATAACAAATTATTGTCATAAATTATTTTGTTTTCCTTTATATTCAATCGATAATAAGATCACTTTGACATGATAGACTGATAGTTTGATTAGAATAGGCTATCTTCTATGTTTCTATGTTTCTAATGTATAATTATTTTTCCTGAAAATATGTCGCCAATAATAAGAACAATAAAATTTCTTTGAACTAAAAACATGCCTGTCATTTTTAAATCTCTATAAAAAATATACTGCAGTGATTTAAATTTTCCATTTATTCCTATTTCAATTTATTAGAAAAAATCTGGAGATTATTCTTCAATAATGGACACCAAACATGGCCAGTACGTTTTCGACGAATATGTTGTCATTTGTATATAACATTTGCAATTATCATATAAAATTTTTTGTCAGTCAAGCTAACAAAACAAACTTCATTGATTTGTAATTTTCTGTTACAATTTTTCTCCCTCAATATCCAGAATAATCAATTTCAACAAAATTTAAATCACTGATGTAAAAATACATCATACATCGACAAATACAATTTTATCAAAATCGAACGAATGGTTCACGATATATCGGCATTTATGTGAAATTACTCATTATCCAATATATTTATTTAAAAAGCAATATTTTTGGACCGGCTTGACCGATTCAATAGCATAACTCATGTGCATGTAAAATTTCATCAAAATCGGATGAACAGCTCACGGGATTGTGATTTAAATGAAAGAAAGAGGGCTATATCTCCGGAACGGTAATTGATAGATGATTTGTTTCTAAAATGAGATCATTCTGAGCTCAGAAAATGGCTCAGGAAGTTCCAAAAGATATAGTATCATGAGATGAATGATAGTGTTTATGAAAAGGCGTCGAAAAATAACTGTTTAATAACTTAATATTTCTTTATTAAGCTCTTTGATTAAGGTTTTAAAATACGCTAACTATGTTTTAACATCCATTTACTATTATTTTCAACAAAATATCTACAGATAAATAAAAACGATTCTTTCCAACCGGAAAAAATTATGTCTGAAAATGTTCCACAAGTAAAATATGTATGTTTAGAAAAATGTATTCCTTATATTTTTATAACATTATTTTGGCAATTAAATATAAGTTCGAATTCTTTAATTAATTTTATAATAAAACATTAATCATATCAAACATTAGTTCCCAACTATAAATCAAGTATTATAATAATTGTAATAACTATAATTTTCTTTAATGTTCGATGTTCGCGTACATATGATTTTATTTAATGTCATCAATACGGTAAAATTTATCTCACGCAAATTATCGGAACTTTAGATAATCAGGATGTTCAAAGCTTGTAGGACTTTTAATCTACCTTAAAACAGATCCATCTATTTTTTAGTGTTCAAAAATGATAAAGCTATTCAAGAGTCGTCGTCGAACGGTTTTAGACCAATTTCTTCAAGACTTGGGAACTAAAAATGGCCTCTAGATAGAATTTTTCAGAAATTTTGTAAAGAATCTATTAAACAATTTTCGATATATCTTTCATTTGGTTAAATACAGTACAAATTTCCATAATGCATTTTATAGATATTGGAAAAATGGTTTAACAATTCATAATTGGGTACTTTTGTGGATGCTGCCTATGAAAGACAATGTTTCTTACTTGAGTCTATTTTAAAAGCCTTCCAGTTAACATTAGAAGCATATTTTTTTACACCTGTATTTTGTCTAAATATGATTGAATTTGAGTTATTTGTGTTCTATTCAGTTTTGGTCTGTTTGGTAACAAATTGTCTACATCTACACAACATTTTTTTTCATTCTCCACGGGACAGTGCTTAAAACAGTTTAAATTTAGAAAATTTCAAAATGAAAACTTATTCTTAGTACTAAAACATTAAAAAACTTAATCTCTCGTATGTAGTCAAAATATTTCAAATTTTGAGGATTTTTTGCATTTTGAGAATGTCTGGATGATCTGCAGAATTCCATACTTTCATTGGGAATATTTGTATGTAGGTAAGCATAACATTATCAATACCATCCACTTGGATTCTGATCAATCCCCGCAAAGAAAATGATTTTTATTTTAAACTGATTCAGTATCAAACTATTTGAATGACGGTAGGTGACTAGCATAATACTAGTATATAGAATAATTATAATATAGAAGATATATACTATAAAATAATTTGGTAAATTTAGCAGCTTTGTGATACATAATATTTCTATTTTTATCATTGAATTCTTATATAAAAATTAATGTTTTGGTTTTTACTGCTACAAGAAGTTGCTGCGAGCTAAATTTTTAATGAGAAAGATCCCCCATTTTTTTATCTTATATGTTAAGGCTGGCAGTACCTATTTAGAAATACATCGTTGAAAATAATATGGTTTCGATTTTATTGAAATTAATTTTCTGGAATAATTGTGACAAAATTATTTGAATGTCTTATACTTTTAAATTAAAAAATATCCTTTGAATTTATAATTTTTAAGATTGTGTAATTTTTTAATTTAGGAATTGTGAGGCTGATATCGTGACAACCTGAAGTTACAAATCGTATTTTACCATGCAACATTGTTTCATCAACATTGGTTCATAGATAGCGAGTATTTATATGTCTTCCCGGGATATGAGGCAGCATGAGGGTTCAGGTTGTCTTACAAATAGACTTGAAATGTTTACTACAAATATCATAGTTTTGCTCGGAGTAGGAAGTGATATAATCACGAACAGATAACTTTGCTTAATCGTATTTTGTTTTGAAGAAAATTACATGATTTAATGGCTTATAAATCAACCTCTAAACATTAGACGAAATTAGACGAAAATACTTATCGGGATTAATTAATTTATTATTCTCTTAGACTATTGTATTAAACCTTTTTGTTAAAATGCAATATTTAATAAAACAATGATTTTTATTTAAAATGTAATATTTAACAAATCAAAGTTTCTTCTGCTATATTTTTATTTGAACAACGTAAATTATTTCTAAAAATTTCTCATTCATCATCAATCAAAAGATGTTTAAAACAAATACAAACGTCTGATGATAAACAAGAAATATTTCGAAATATATTACGTTGTTCAAGTAAAAATATAAACAGAAGAAAACTTTGTTTTTTATTAAATATTATTTTATAATATTTTAAAAAAATGTGCCATAATCATCCAAAATAAATCAATAAAAATTAACACAAAAATCAATAATCATTATGAATTCAATAACCAATTATGTATTAATACGGGTTTCAACTTTTCCAAACATTAATTAATATTCTAAATGCTTAAAAATGATTTAGTGTTTTTTAGTTCATAAAGTCAATGCTATGAATACAGACCAATGCTATGAACATTAATGTGAAATAAAAATAGTCTTATGTAATTATATCAAGTGAAAAATACAACTACCATAGTTAGATATTTCAATACCCAATACTTGGGTATTTATTTTTGAATTACTTAAAATATTTCTTATGATTACTTTATATATATATATATATATATATATATATATATATATATATATATATATATATATATATATATATATATATATATATATATATATATATATATATATATATATATATATATATATATATATATATATATATATATATATATATATATATATATATATATATATATATATATATATATATATATATATATATATATATATATATATATATGTTACAGGAATAGTCAAAAAGTCGAAACGCAAGCTAAACGCATGCTAAAATCCTCAGATCACTGCCATCCGCCAGTAATTAGAGATTCAGTATCACGAACAATATTCAAGAAAATGAAGTCTCTACGAATAAAACAATCGCATTTGGGACTGTTTGGGCTACATCACAATCACTAGGAAATGGGCGAAGATTTTTCAAATGTTCTTACATCATATAATGCGAACCATGCATGTGAAAGAACAAAAATGTGCTTTGCAAATCAAAATGTCTCAAATGTTTTCTGTCTAATAATTGATCTACATTTCTTTCTTTATTACATTTTTATTTCTACTAGTTTATTAGTTTATTTTTTTCTTTCTTTTTTCTAGTATTTTAATTTTAATTTTTCCATGTATAGTAATATTGGAATTATGTATAGTCATTTTTATTACTTGTTTTAAACTTTTCTATTTACGCTTATTAATGAAGACTTTGTCTTTCTTATATGTTTTTTTACTCCCAAGACAGTGGGAGTATACTTTAGCTTAGCTGTAATCAACTTATGCACTAGTGCATGTTGATCAAATTTCAACACTTTTGGATTTAATAACCTTTAACTGAAAAAAATCAGTAACAGCCAACTTGACATCAGTAATAGTCAACTCTTACTGGAAGATCAACTTTTTCTGTAACATAAATACTAAATGGCATGGAAAAGCATGGTATGCTTTTTCAAATGGCAGATGATTTCTTAGAAAATAATATTTTTAAAGGAATTTCAAGGGAAATGGATATTTTGCCATTTGAATTGAATATATCATAAAATTTTTAAGTTCAAAAGGAATAATCTAATATAGCCGACTACTGAAGCTCTTTATTTTTCATTATTTACAGAGAGTTATTTTTGAACAAAAATATGTTTGCTGTTTTATAACATAAGGTTTTACAAGATATTTTAGGAGAAATAGTAAATATTTTAAAAAGTGGTAGAATAGGCGATTGGCAATACAAATTCCATATAAAATGTGTCCATTTTTATTTAATAATTTTTTAAATAAGCCTCCTTTCTTGCACCTAACCTTTTAACCTTTCGTAATCTCAATAGAACCCTACATCACCGGAAGGGCCGGAAGCCTCCTGGCTCAAGGTACAGAGAAAGAACTATCCAGAGTAGGTGATGCTATAGAATCTTATCGAAATCAATGGTCACGCAAAAAGCTCACAGATTATCCACCGGAATTGTTCCCATAATGGATGGATTCAGATTTTCAGCTCCGAATATTCTATATCTAATACTTTGAAGATTTATACAGATGCAAATGACGGGAATGCAGGTTTCATCGTCCTTTAGGCACAACCTACAAGTAGGATCGTCTGAGATTCCCAAATTATAGCACGCAGCTGTGATCCAAACAAATTTAAAGAAAAGGCAAATGAGGACGTTCAAAGTTAATTTTCAAAAATTACACTACTTACTTAATGCGTATTGGTTTCGTGTGCTCTTACACCGGTACTATGGGTTTCTATGGACTTATTTTTCGATAATAAAAAACTAAAAATAAAAATTGGGCACGTGTTACATGAAATTTTGTATTTCATTTCTGTACTACCATCTCCAAAAATATTTACTATGCGTCTGAAATCAGCATAAGAAAATCGGTCATCCTTAACGTGTAGGGGGTGAGTAATAATATTTCAACAAATCAATTTTTTTGGAACAGACTGTATATAACATTAAATTATATTCTAATTGTATTAGAAAAATTTTAAATGTGTCTGGCCCATTTAAGTTGTTTTTGATGTACCTACTTACATCTAAGTATAATTTTAACTGAACTAGAATTTTATATTTTATAGTAATGTTAAAGTTACTTACCTACTAAATTACAACAAAATAATTATAAATCACGAACATATTTACATGGAGACGCATACGTGCTCTGATCACAATTTTAGCATACATTCTCTATATATAAAACAGAAACATAATAGTGGAGCGCCGTAAGACATAAAAATGGTAAAATCTCGGAACCCAGGGCCAGTCAATGAATCTGTATAACAAGTGTTTGACTGCATTATTAAAACCGCAAATAAAAAAGTTAAAAAAAAAAAATTGGCCGATCTCGATTACAACAATTTTTATAAACAATTTACTGAAAAATGAAGGGCGCAAGGGG